>JAZHRO010000066.1:3861666-4505277 GCA_037157565.1 Thalassia testudinum
AACTCAACACTTAACCCTAAGGCCATGGTGGCCGACTCCTACGGACCCACAGTGCCGCGCGGCCAAGGTGTCATGTGAATTGCCCACGTTGCCACTTTATTTCAACATTAACAATCAGCTTGACCAATGTCCAAGGTAGCCAGCATATTTTCTTGGTAACCCAGATCTAACGATGATTATAGTGACATTGGAGCATAGTTGATGGGGGGAAATCTGAATGGACACTACAACCCAGCCCCCAGATAATAAAGTGACTGGGATTTAATTTGCAAACCTACAGGGGACAAAACCAGATTGCCAGCACCAAACAATGCCCAAATGGACAGATATTCAGTAACATAATTGACAATTTGGTATAATGAATTAACTATTGTACCAACTATCGTATTGATTGAATTTGGAAACTATAACTTCCACTATTTAGAAAGAGAAAAAAAGAAACCTCAAATTTTCTCAAAAGAATAACCAAGAGATTAGAAATTTATGCAACAATACTTTAAGCAAAATCTCCCCAATTGGCAGTGCTACATACACTAAGAACGCACCTGTCAGCACCCTGCCTCCTAGACCAAATTGTTCACCGAGCCACTACCTGTCATTTACATCACAATATTTGCTTTGTTCCTCTAATCAAACAAAAGTTTGTTATTTACCACTGCTCAATTTCATTATGAGCTCTTCAGTAAATTTGTGGCAAGAGAAAAATTCATCCATGCACCCAAAAGTTTCCATGTTCAACCAGAGACTGTGAAATACTCGCACATTTCCTTGCCATAGCATTTTTTCCCATAAGTCTTGAACAAAGCTAGATTTTACCCTAAAGGACCAAGAGGAGTGTGAAAAAGTACCACTATTGTTGACTGCCAAGCAAGGACAAATGTGCAACAAAACGGCTACATAATGGAAAAAGGGAACCAAAGACAACAGAGTGCCATCTTGGATGAAGATTATCATAAAAACTCCACAAACATGAAGCTTCACTTCACGAGCAAAAAAAAAGTAAATGCACTTCAGAGTGTTAAAAATAGAAAGTTCAGGCCAGATAGAATAAACTTCCAAGCTTCACCAACTCCGTATAAACTTGGGCCATCAATTGACGAACTTAACCACCTGGCAAATCCCAAAAGGGCTTGAATTAACTGTTACAAAGTCTAGGTAGCTATGTGGTTATGTGTGGTGTATGTGGCGTGCTATTATATTATCTTTTTTATGGGGTTGTATGAAATTTACACCCACCTCTCTCTTTATATAAAAAGAGGTAGGGTTAGATGAATGGATGGATTACTCATTTATCCTAACTTGGTATTAGAGCAACGGTCTTAGACCGATGCCCTAGATATCCCAGCCAAATACGCCTCTGACATCTTCACCCTAACTGTAACCCTAGGGGCCCCTTCCAGAGGAGCCACCGCCGCTGCCACCACCTCTCCTAGCACCACCGTAGTTGCTTGGTGGAGAGCAAAGGAGGTGGCGGCACCGTTGCTACACGGAGTGAGCACCACCGCCTCCCAGATTTGACGCAGCCTCAGATCGACGTCGCGCGACTCGAATCGGAGCACCGCCGCCGCCCAGATCTGACGTCACCCTAGATCTGACCCAGATCACTGCCACCTGCTCTGCTCGACCTGCCTAGATCACCTCCCGGGTCTGATCGTCGCCACCACCAGGTTGGGGTATCCTCGGGCCACGCACCACCTCTGTGCTATGGTCTGAAAAACGCGTTTCAGATCATGGTTGGGTGATTTTTAGATTTGTTTGTGATCTAGGTGGTTCCATCAAATATGATGCTCTGTCCTCTGATATGCCTTGCTGTAGGATGCACCAAGACTGTTGGTTGCAAACTACATTGGTGATGGTGATCTGAAGTTCCTTTTATTTATTTGTTCTACCCCAAATGGTATGGCTCCCTATGATGTTGGTCCAAGCATCTCTACCACGCAGAGGTTGGCAGAGGCTATGGTGACCATTACCAGGAGTGAGTATGAGAGACTACTCTGTAGTTGTTGCCATCATGATTGGCTCCAAGGGGCTATCAAGTTGGGCTCTCTTGCACACGACAGGAATCAGGGTAGTACGGAGTGGTTGGTTGATTCAGGAGCTTCACAGCACCTCAATGGAGATCGGGATCATTTTACCCATCTTAGATCTGTACCCGTAAGCAGGACGGTACAAGTTGCAGATGGTAGACACACCAAGATAGAAGATCAAGGGGAGGTACCTGTAACTCCTACCTTGAGATTACCTGATGTTTCTTGTATGCCAGGCTTTCCTATGAGCTTACTCTCAGTGAGTACAATTACTAAGGAACTTAATTGTCGTGCTATCTTTGATGATGTGGGTTGTCATTCAAGATAAGTTGACAAGGAGGATGATTGGTAGTGGAAATGTAGAGGGTGGAGTCTATTGCCTTACTCAGACTCCACTTGCATCTGCATGTCGAGAAGTATCTTCTGCTCCAGGGAGTGTATTTCAGTGGCATCTCAGGCTTGAACATCTTCCTCTGGAGAGTCTTCATAGAGTCATTCCGCACATATCTCCTGCAGCCAAGATATGCTGTAATGCTTGTCAGATGGGCAAGCATCATCGTTCCTCTCATCCTACGAACACTCATTCTGGATCAACAGCCTTGTTTGAGTTGTTGCACGTGGATGTATGGGGGCCGAGTAGGATACCAGATAGGATGGGTTCACCATTACTATTTAGCAGTTGTTGATGATTTTTCACGTATATCTTGGATATTCTTGTTGAAAACAAATCAAATGTTGGATCTAACATTCAGAATTTCATTTTAGAGATCAAGAATCAGTATTCTACTATTAAAGTAGTAAGACCTGATAATGCACTTGAGCTATGCACCACCAGGTTGTCTGCATTCTACAGGTCTCATGAGATAGTGCATCAACCTATGTGTGCTCACACTTCTCAGTAGAATGGGGTGGCTGAGAGGAAGCATAGACATCTTTTGGATGTGGCCCGTACCTTGTTGATTCATCATAGTGTGCTTCAATTATATTGGGGAGATGCAGTTCTTACGACTTGTTATTGGATCAACAGGATGCCCAGTTCAGTACTTCATGAGCAAACATCTTAGCATATAGTACATCCTGAGCGGGAGCTTTTTCACGTACCACCACGAATGTTTGGCTATGCTGCATTTGTTCACCTTCTTTCTCCAGGACGAGATATGTTGGCACCACGAGCAGTCAAGTGTGTGTTCTTGGGATATTCATGGACTCGGAAAGGATATAGATGCTTGGATCCTCTCACTGGTAGACACTATGTAAGTGCGAATGTTACCTTTCATGAGTCTATTCCATATTTTTCTACTGCTGCACAAAGTTTATTCCATGAGGTTACAAAGGCTCCCATGCTTATACCTCTTGTTCCCTTGCAGGAGATACCTATTTCTGCTCCCCTACCCACTACGACCGATCCTGTGAAGTTCTCTGAACCCATTGTTACATATCAGTGACCTTACAGTACTTTTCAAATGCCACCTCTTACAGCTGCCACAGAGACTCCACCTTCTCCACCTCATGAAACCACAGACAAGTTGCAGAGTGATGATACGTCACCCCCTGATGATAGATGTCTGGATGAGGATATCTCTGCTTCACATCCAGGACAAGAGGACCAGATAGCTGATCTTGACCTGCCTATTGCCATTAGGAGGGCACCCTGCACCTGTGAGTCTAGATATCGTATTGCAAGTGGCTGGCTACTGATGGCCTTGGGTCAGCTTTTGGGAGCTTTCGTCATGCTCTTTCTGCCATATCTATCCTTGCCACTTACCAGCAAGGCTGTAAAGGTGAGAGGTGCTAAAAGGCGAGGGGGGTCCAAAACGCCCAAGGCACTAAGCACTTGCCTAGGCACTCACCAAAGAAAATGAGGCGCTAATATATACACACACACACACATGCAGCCATACATATATGCACAGTAACCAAAATATGGTATGTTATGATTACATATATATAATATACAAGATATATAAGTGATTAGACAAACAAGCGCAATACACATACATATACACATTGATATATATCATAAGTGTGCATACAATTTCGTACATTTACATATACACATGTAAATGTACACATTATATTTATATGTTATGCACATACACGCATGTGTATGTACATGTATATTTGTATGTATAAGTTGACACGTACGTACATACATATACAAACATACAAAACATGTGTGTGGATAAGCACATGTATATGTATATATATATATATATGCATATGTGCATATACATATGCATAGGTGTGTGTTTAACTAAGAGATATTACCCAATAGTTAGGTGAAAAGAAATTAAAACCCTTAAAAGTATTTACAAAAATGAAAAACCAGCAAACTTGGTTCAGGCGCTCGCCCGAGGCGCCTAGTGCCTTGGCCCAAGCGCTCGTCTATGCAGCGCCTCAGGCAAATCAAGTGAGGCGAGCCTTGTTGAGGCATTAGGGTCTCACCTCGCCTCAACCTGGCGCCTAGGCGAGCGCCTTGACAGCACTGCCTACCAGCAGGCCATGCTTGATCCAAAGTAGCACCAGGCCATGGAGGATGAGATGATTGCTCTTACTCCACGTGGTACTTGGGAACCTACACCTTTACCAGAGAGTGCTACAATGGTTGGCTGCAGATGGGTGTTTGTAGTCAAGTATAATCCAGATGGGTCATTTGCACACTACAAAGCCCGACTTGTTGCCAAAGGGTTCACCCAGACATATGGGGTGAACTTCTTTGACACTTTCTCACCGGTGGCTCGGCTATCTACAGTGAGGGTTTTGATTTCAGTGGCAATTTAGCGAGATTGGCATCTTCACCAGCTTGATGTGAAGAATGCCTTTCTCTACGGAGATTTACAGGAGGTCTACATACAGCAACCCCCTGGTTACAAGGTTCAGGGGGAGTGTATATGCAAGTTGCAAAAGGCCATATATGGCCTTAAGCAGAGCCTGACAGCTTGGTTTCAGAAGCTCTCCCAGGTGGTAGAGTCTGTGGGGTTCATCAAATCGTTTGCAGATCATTTTTTATTTGTCAGGAAGACTAAGAAAGGTATTGTGACTCTTTTGGTCTATGTTGATGACTTAATTGTCACCGGTGATGATACAGCAGGTGTGGTTGAGATCAAACAGCCTTTGGCAGCTCAGTTTGTGATGAAGGATTTAGGGCCCTTACGATATTTCCTTGGGATAGAAGTAACCTGAAGTAGGCGTGGTATTGTTCTATCTCAACAAAAATATGCCCTAGATGTGTGGAAAGAGACAGACATGCTGGGAGCTAAACCAGCAAATATTCCCATGGACCCTAAGGTGAGACTATATGACCGTGATGCAGAGTCAGTTGATAGTAGGCAGTATTGCCAACTGGTGGGGAAGCTGCTTTACTTGACAATTACTAAACCAGATATTTCCTTTGTCATAGGGAAGTTGAGTCAGTTTATGAAAAGGCCTACTAGATAGCACTGGGATGCAACCATGATGATGCTCAAGTACTTGAAGAGAGCATCAGGACAGGGTCTTCTCTTCACTAGAAGGGCATCTATGACTGTAGTTGAATACTCAAACGCAAATTATGTAGGTAGTCATGATGATAGGAAATCTACCACAGGTTTTTGTGCGTATGTTGCAGGGAATCTAGTTACCTAGAAGAGCAAGAAACAAACTGCAGTGTCTAGATACAATGCTGAGTCTGAGTATCATGCTATGGCTCAGACCTCAGCAGAATTGATGTAGGTGAAATCCTTGTTGAGTGATCTATATATACAGATTGATGGACTTATGGAACTAAGATGTGACAACAGGACTACCACTTATATTGCCAACAATCCCATATTTCAAAAACGCACCAAACATGTGGAGGTGGATTGTCATTACGCAAGAGATTTGATTTAGAAGGGAATTTATCTTTACCTCCCAAGTTACCTCAGAGGCTCAGACAGCTAATATCTTCACCAAACCACTAGCTAGATCCGCATTTGATACATGTGTATCCAAGCTGAGCATGATTGATATCTATGCTCCAACTTGAGGGGAAGTGTTACAGAGTCTAGGCAGCTATGTGGTTATGTGTGGTGTGTGTAGCGTGTTATTATATTTTGTCTTCTTTATGGCGTTGTATCAAATTTACACCCACCTCTCTCTATATATAAAGGTAGATAAGGTTAGATGAATGGATGAATTGCTCATTTATCCTAACTTTAACAAAGCAACAGGCTATGATGCTTTGAAATTTTTAACAAATTCAAGCATCTGGTACAGCCCAATTAGTTTAAAATCCGATGCTCAAAACACATCACTTTCTGTAATCTGTCCTCTTATTTCTAAGTAGATTCATAAACAACTCAACAAAGATTAATCACGAAAGGATGACAAATAATTTCATGGCTAAAGCAAGGAAGCTGAACTAACCTCCCAAGGACGATCTGACAAATGAAATTGATCAAAATTAGCTGAAGAGAAAATCCACGTGATAATAGCCAAATTGGAGAGGAGCTGATAGCCCATCATTCGGTCCAAGGTTATTGCAGTCATCTGGGCACTGTTTATCCAGAACAAACTAACTTGTTCCACAAGCAGAACCTGCTTTTCCTGATCAGGACACAGACTGCTAATTATCTGCCCGTATCTCTCCAGGACAGTGATCAAATGAGTGAAACTCTTCGAACCAAGGTCAAGCAATGTCTGAATGGCAACTTCAAGGGCAATACTATAACCATGTGTTGGAATTACATTATCTTCTAACCATGTTGTAATTTCATGAGATGCCTTTCTCCCTTTTACCATACTGGTCATTTCAGCTGAAAGAGCATGAGCCTCAGTTCTTTCAGCGCCATCTTCAGATCTATATTTAAAATTAGCTCCATCCTTGGGTGGTAGCAACTCTTCAAGTGCTGGTGCATTCTCTACACTCTGCATAAAGTGCGACCCAACAAACTATAAAAATTGACTAGGCAAATAGGCCTCAGGATCCATCTTGGCTACAAGAATACTCATTTTCTAAGCAAAATCGGAGTAAAGACACAAAAAGAACGTATCAATGAAAAGACTAGAGTGTTTTGAGGGAGGGAAAAAAGATAAAAAGATATAAAAACTACAATCAGAAAATGGTAGTTCAGGAATATGGATGAGCCTAGCAAAGCAGATTCAGGCTGAGTTACAATGGTCTATCTTCTGTTTTTTTTTTAAAGGAAAAAGGGTGTTGATCCTTTAGATCTCACCCAGTGGTCTATCTTCTGTTACAGATTGACAATATGCTAATGGATTAAATCAACAGACTTGACTAAAAACTTGATAAGTAGAAGGCCCCCTTAAAGTATGTTTTTCAATTTGGCAGGAAAGAGACGAGACAAATGCAACACTTAGAATATAGTGCATTCCAACAAGAAAATTATTCTTATATACAGAGTGATTGATGGAAAAAAGAGATATAAAATTAATGTGTCAAGCAAAGAGGAGCATCAGCAGTTCCATGTGAGTAGAAGATAACTTCAAAATTAAAAGTTAATACAATAAAAGGAACACCAAAATCAGCAATGTTATATGGGGAAGCCAACGACGGCAGTACAAAAATAACTCAGGCAAAAATTGACGAATGAAAGACATGATTCCATACATTTTGATGACACATGGGAAAAAATTGGTGAGGCAGCCAAAACATAAAAAAGAGACTTTTAAGGTAGATTGAGCATCTACAAAGATCAATCAACAATCTGGTTCAGAATAATGACACAACGAATTGCATTGTAAGAGGAGTCAAAATAATAATCCATTAAACATGCTCTTCCATATTTGGGGCACTGTACAGCTGTGTTAATCTAGATCACAATGAAGGCAAAGAATTCACATACCCAGCCCAAGTAATATGAGAAGGTACTCAGCTACATGCAGTTTATTCATTTCACATAGCTTTTCCTTTAACTGTTTAACGGAACCTCCCACAACCACATTTTCTTTTCATTCAATAAGCTATGACATATTAAGATGCAAAACTTTCAGAACCACAAATCTACAAGTGCTCAGAATAACAATGGCACCTCTCCTCTGGTCATCACCTCCAATCTTTAATAAGCACAATCCCATCCTTTAGTGACAACCAGCACCCAACTGCTACTCAAGGCTGGTCTACATTGTGGGCTAAATCCACGATTGCACTAATGTGAGCTAAACTATGTTTCCGTTTGCTTTGCAAAAGGTTTAAACTTGGCAATAACATGTGGCTTTTAATTCTAAGAGAGCATCTCCACAGTTCCCTTTCTCCATGGGAGGAGGGTGGCAGTGGGGAGAGCTTGCAATTGAACATTATGTTTACTGTGGAATGTGGGTTAGATAGTGGGATAAGTTGCAAAATAACATGCATGCCCTTGAAATAGTAGTTAAGTAAGCAATATGATCATTATTTGTTAAATTAAATTGAGATCACATCTGTATTAATTCAAATATCAATTGGTTCTTATAAATGAGCACACATGATTATATATCACAAAACCTCCATTCACAACATTATAATACAAAATAGTCAAAAAATAATTGAATTCCACTCTTACCCTCAAAATTAATATCTTCCAAAACAATCCCCGTTACAATCCCCATTGCAATCCCCCACTAGCATAAGACATGACACCTAAAATTCCAATCATTGTGGGATTCTTTTGCTGATATCCACATTGCAACATAAAAGTCCACCCTTAATGATTGTGGGATCCTTTTCGTTGACATCCACCATTGCAATCCGAAGCTCTGCCCTTGGATACCTGCTGGGAAGCTGTGACTCCTTTCTATCTCTACCTTTTATCAGCCATCAAATGAACTCCTCCCCGGTGAATTAAAAGATATGCAAGTGCGAATAAGATGGAAGACCAGTTGCAACCCCGACCTATGCATCATTAAAAGGTGTCATCCTTGCTCAAAACCAAGGCACGCTATCGCATCGCTTAGAGATGCTATTCTTACTTGAGATCTATGACATTAGACTAGGGGACTGAGATGGTAGATCAGCTATTCTTCCATGTGTTGATTCCAGGTCACCCATCCACAGCATGCTGCTGGTGATCTAAACCTTTCATTGCTAGGTCACTTGTCCCATGATTATGGTGTCTAAACCTTTCATTGCTAGGTCACTTGTCCCACGATTTTGGTGTCTAAAACCTTTTGCTGCTAGGACACCTTTTCCCTAATTTCAGTGAATGCAACCTCAAAACCTATTTCAATGGTCACAGAATCAGTCAAAATAGTTAAACTTACAAGAAGACTTCTCTCAATGTCAATACTTCATCTATTCCAAAGTTGTCAAGGTGATAGGCGATTGAAAGGCAACAAGCTCCTTAATCGCCCAAGGCAAGAGGCAACAAAAAAGTGATCACCCGATTGAATCAAGGCAAGAAGTCTTCATTTTTTAAAATATTCAATATGCCTAACTCACTCATCCTATCATCATCTTTTATAATCAACATATGATAACACTATTTTAGTGAAATAAAAAATAATGATCCTATCATATTTAGGTAACAGTAACTTATATGTGTATATATCTATATATATATTATCCTACAATGTGTACACATATATTACATGTATAACTACAGGCCAAAACAAACAACTAAAATGCATATTATATGTATCTATCAAGACAATCACATATATTACACATACCATATGTATAATAAAATACAATAAAAACTTAATACCATAAATTATACATATATTATTATATATCATTACAAAGTTACAAACAATAACAAATATATATAACATATATCATTAAACAAACAACATATATCACAATTATCATTACAGACATACAATAGTATACAAGTATAACTTATACATGTATGTCAACACACAAATAGGAGTCCAAAGTCAGTAAGATATATGAGACTAACACATATATCATAAACCAAACTCAAACTAAATAGAACCAACCTATAAGACATCCATCCACATACCAATCATATCCAAAGCACTACTTATTCCACCATTTAACCAAGCATATTATCAACACGTATTTCACCTACTAACTTATCCCACTACCAATGAGCCCCTCAATGTCCATCCCCTACCTAAAGCCCTCCCACTTGATATCAGATTTACACACAAAATGAAGTAATGCAATCAGCAACTCATTGAAGCATATTATTACGACATAAAACATAATATGCAGATATTTTTCATGGTATTTACAAACTAAAAAAACATTACAACTCATTGTATCAGTTTAAAGTATAGTAAACTTTTAGGGTTTGCATAGTTCCATATAGAATGGCAGCCCAGTCTGGGGAAGGGTTGGACAATTTTGGGTCTATTGTACACAGCTTGACCCTGCTATTTTCACAGGAGGCTATTTCCACGACTCCAACCCGTGACCTGCAGGTCACATAGCGACAACTTTACCGTTGCGCCAAGGCTTCCCTTCTTCCATAGTTCCATATGATACCACTGACATTTTATCAACTTATTCAAACTTCAACAGAAAAGAGCAAGTTATTTCACTTCTATGAAATTCCATACTCCAAAATTGCAAGTAAAACATGGTCTATGAAATTCCATACACTGAAATTGCAACTAAAAGATGGCAAATCCAATCTGCATCTTTTTTTCTTCTTTTTAAAAAGAAATCTGCAGCTAATACAGATAAACATGAACTTCTCTCAAATCTGATTACAAGTATCATGCAACTTCTATTGAAGAGGGGAAAAAAATTAAAGGATGATGCAGCATCTAGATAGTTCAATTACCATTTTGATTTTATCCCAATAAGAAAGGCGAACTTCTTTTTCCAGAACCTCCTGAACGAAAACACGCTGTGGGGCCCATTTTGTAAGGTCAATGACGTGAGCCCACTCATCCCATGGCCAGACAAATTGAAAATTAGATCTGAAATCACACACTTGTGTCAAAAATCAGTGGTGAAATTCAAAACTTATGTCTCAACACATACAAGACAATTCATAAACAGGAGAAATTGGTGCATCCCTTCAAAAACAAATTTGGAAGGAAATTTTGGTTTTGCTTTGTATTTACACCAATTTGAAACTTCGTGGAATATTGAGAGTCTAATGATGACAATAGATGGATTTTTTAGTTGATGAATTGGAAAATATTAGAAAATAGAGAATTTTAAGCACCATCTAGTTGAGCATTTCACTGAGGTATAGATAGATTTCTTTAGAGTAGATTAGCTGCCCAATGACAACAAAGCATAAGAAGGCTTACAGGGTAGGTGGGGGTTGGGCAAGGCTACTCTGCTTGATATGTAAAGCAGCAGAGGAAGATTCTGAACACTTATCTCTTATTGAGGGAGGTTTAACATCAGCTCGGATATAGGGCATGCATCTTCCACTACTTTTTGATAGCCCTTCTAACAGATCATCAGCATGCTATTTTGGTTCAACATGAATTTCCAGCAGTGCTTTAGTTGGCTACATGGTAGCAAAAAAGTTTCAGAAGGAAAAAGGATTTATGCAGACAATGTTGTCTTCAGGCTTGGTATCTCAAGAAGTCCTAGTCCCAACTTTCATAACATTCTATCCTTATCCATCAAAGTTATTTTGGATAGCTACTGATCTCCAATAGCTATCCTTAGTATTTTCCAAAAACAAAAGGTTGGAGGGATCATCTGAAAAGGAACTAATCTGTTCTTTGAAAGATCAATAAATGGCAATATGTTGACTACGGACCATAGTCAAAGGAGGTTTTGATTTGATTCCAACTCATAAGAGGATCTCTTTGCACCATTTGCACCCTCTAAACCTAACCTTTTTCACTTTCAAACCCCAATTAAGTGCTCTATTGGTCTCCCACAAGCCCTCTCATGCAGCAACCGACTACCAGTGCAAATGAATGATATGCTTAGCTAACCTAAAACCTAATCATATGTGGTTCATGGCTTTCGTCTAGGATCAATGTCACAAAATATGTATCCATGAGTCTCAAACATATTTCCCTCAAAAATCACTTCCAATTATCTTGACTGCACCATTCAACACCTGTTGCTGCTCTCTCCCCATCATTTACCCATTTCTCCCTCTCCTTGCTACCAAATCATTTTCCTGTTAAAGTACTATTTTCCATTGGCTCTCACTCCAATACAGACCCATGGGCAAAAGCATTAGGGAACTCAGATCGATAACTCATCCAAGCCAACAAATCCACCATCCATCACACCATTGCCACACTCTCTGCCCCCATTTCCAATTGCTCTCTGCTTATTATGAGAACCTCTCTGCCACCATCATAAGCATTACCTTCTTTGTCCTGGACTAGAATATGGCAGCAACTGTTGTAACTCCTTGTTCTCATGATTGATTAATATATTTGGATGCCTGCCAAACTCCAATAGTCATCATCTTTTGCCTTCAAAAAAGAATCATTGACATTATCTTCTCTTCCATTACCCAGTCAAAGACACCGAAACTCCCAAAAACAATGCACAGCCATGGCAACCTCCTAGTCTTACTTAATGCCATTGCTCTCTATCCACATCCCACCACCCAACCTAGTGCCTTTTTGTCCCCATCTGATATCCACCATCAAACTCCATATTGAATCAACCTTGCCTTCAGCACACCATGCATGAAGCTGCATCTTCAAAAGCAGAGCTACCATCATTACTATCTTCTCCTTTAAAAAAGTTGTGAAGAACCATGCAAGTGTATAGAAATCTGTTACGACAAGCAAGTCATATGAATGGTTGTCACATCTAAACCATGTATTAGTTGAACGCATGTTCACGATGCCAAATTGTCTCCATCTATGTCACATCATAAACAAGATCCTCTAAGTTAATCTTCAATTGTTGCACTTTGTATTCTGTGTCATCATATATTTCATTTACAGCTGTCTGAATTACATATAATATAGTGTGTTTAGGGGACATTCACCATCCAAGGGAGAACAAAGTGTCCCCTTATTGGAATCCCCATTAGGAGGTGCCAACATTATCTAAGCTTTTGGATCCAGTGCAGTGATCTGCATGCCAACGGCATAGTGGAGGCAAGGGGAGCCCATTTCAACACGCTGGCAGTGCCAAAATGCAGGGGTTTTGCCGGCATTTTAACAAATTTTAGCGCCATGCTGATAATAGTGGCAAAATAGAGGGCCCCGGTGCAAATGTGGCATTGTTTTCAGCAAAATAAAGGCAGCATATAGTGCTGCATTTCACTCCTGATTCATGTTTGCAAATTCCTTGCTGCTGGTCTTCCCATTTTTGCCCAGTTGCTCAAGAGGTGTGATTTAGGGTATTTCTTCCAATTTGCTCCTGATTCGAGGTCTTTCTTGTCCTCTACATTGGTAAGCTATAATCTTAGATCCATGGTTTCTATTATGGATTGAAACCTGTGTTATTTAAGTGCCTATCAAGTTCAGAGAGCATGACCCTATGTTTTAAATACAGTTACAATCATTTTAATCAAGTTCCAGGATTTCCTTGACACACCCTCAACTTGCCTCCAAAATGCCTATTTTTCAGGGCATGGAAAATGGCAAAATTATATGTTGAAATCCTGCAGTGTGCCTCCTAAATGCACATTTCAAAGATTGTCGAAATGGCATTCAAATTGAAATTTAGACCCTTATGTATTTGCATGTCATAGGACAGGTTATTGCCTAGGAAGACTATAGGATTGCCACTTTACCAAGCACCAGCGAATCCATCATTGCAATCTTCCCAGGTGCATCTTTGCACAAAACATGAAATAATGGTTATTACAAACCCTTAACCTCATTTATCCAACACCAGAGTATGCTTTCTCCTTTGTTGTGAGTTAACGTGAACCAAAAGAATTCAATGTAAGCAGTGATTTATCTCTTTGATGGAAACTATCATATTTTCTTTCACAATAACCTATTAGTCAGCACATTAGTTGTCATCACTATTATCTTTTTTTAAAAAAAGAAGAAGGATAGTTACCAAAAGTTGATAACTATCCAAATTCATTAAAGCTCCGAAATAATGTGGAAATTGCAAGTCACCAGACCAAGAGGAAAAAGCAAAAGTGGCTTCCCTTACAATATCTTCAGGCCAAGCCCTTTCCCCACGAAAAATAGCACCATTCTGCTGCCTCCAAAGGGATCAGAGCAATGCAAAAGCTTTGATCTAAGCAAGTGTAGCCATCTGAAAACCACCTCTGAATAACAGTCAAAAATCCTCCCACAAGGAAGTCAGCAACCCCGGAATAACAAATTGCTCCCAAACCCTTGTAGTGAAATCACAAGTAATAGGTGGGTTGCCATCTTCATCCAGCATGCCACACAGCTCACAGAGTACATTATCTTCAGGTGCCCCAGTCTGTCTTCTAACCTTCGTAACCAGCCTCTTTCGACGAAGCAGCCAAAGAAAAATCTTCACTTTAAGGGGCAATCTCAGCCTCCAGACAGCTCTACAATCAACACTAAAGTCAGAAATAACCACCACATTCTTGCCAATAAGTCTATACACCTTCTTCACCGAGAAAGAACCATGTCCCCAAACCATGGCATCAGGAATGACATCAGAAGGACGGAGACCATGTATCCAGCCAAGCAGCATTAGAGGATCATTCATTCTAGCTTCAAAGAGGTTTTCATTAAGGTTTGGAACCCATGAGCCAGTCTCAAAAGAGCCATCACACAGTCCTAACGACCTGCTCCTTGTCATGCACCAGAGCAAACAGCCTAGATACCAAGCTAGCAAAGGCCCCTTCTCCTGACCTGTCATCTTCCCAAAATTTGCAAAATCGCCCATCACCAAGTGCTGGATGTAACAGCATGAAAAATGCAAGATATAGCATACCAGAAGGCCGATGTGCTAGGGGTGGTAGCCCATCTCGCCAAAGAATGCAAAACAAAGCCATAGTCGTCTTGCAAAATAGAGTGCCAGGTAGTCTGCCGATTTATAAGGAGCTTAGTAATCCACTTAGCAAGCAACACAACATTAAAAACTTCCAGGTTGAGCATGCTAAGGCCCCCCAACTTGACAGGCTTACAAACATCTTCCCATGCAACTAGTCCACTTGTTCTGAACCCTTCCAACAGAATCACTTCTTGATTTTATCAATCAACCATAAAATCTTCTTAGGGGCTTTAAACATCGAAAAATGGAAAATATTAATGGCCAACACAAGTTGCCCCCCACCGATAAAAATTTGCCTTGCCACCCAGCAAATCTCTCCTCCAACTTATCAACCAAAGGCATCCAATCGGCCACCGAGAACCATCTACCCTTCAAAGGCAGCCAAGGTAGGTCAAGGGCAAGCTTGTACTCTCAGCACAACGTGCCTTGGAGCAAGACTGGATCTCTATGTCATTCATACAAAAGGACCAAAAGCAGATTTGAGATGATTGACTGTCAATCCTTAAAAAGTTCCAAAACCTTGAAAAAGAGCAGCCAGAGTCTCAGCCTCCAGTCCACCACCCTCAATCGTACTGGAGAATACGAGTAAGAGTAGAACTATCCGTGCTGGACATGAAGCTCAAAAAAAGATCCCCTTAGAAAGCCTTACAAGCCATCCCAATCAATGTATCCACCACAATGATGAAAAGGAGAGGCGCAAAAGGGAAACCCTGTCGAACCCCTCTCCACGGCTGGATCCACCCACCAACAGGTCAACCATTTACGAGGAAGGAGGAGGTAGTTGTGACACAACACTCCATCCAAGCTAACCACTGATTCGGGAAACCTCAACGTCGAAGAACCTGCCTCAAGTAGGACCAACTGATCGAGTAATAGGCTTTAAAGAAATCAACCTTCCACAAAAACCCCCTTATATTAGTCCCTCTTCCAGGTGGCCACCATTTCTTCCACCAGTTATCATCCCTACTATATTTTCCATTGTGACATTTCAAGGTTCCAAAACCCTGCAGCACAGCCTCACTCCATCAACGAGCAACTTTCTTCTCCAAGCAAGAACCTCTGAGCTCCAGGCCCCCAAATTTTACAGTTCTTACAACCACTTGGACCTCATTCCTCGACATATAATCATAGTTGCCACAATGTTACATTTATGTGTTTCCCCAAAATTGCTATTTCATATAAATATTTGGTTTAACTCTGCAGATTTTTTTTTTTTTTGAAAAGGAAAAAAGATGACTACAAAAGATTACCAGACATCCGCTAAATTACAAATAGAAATAAATTACAAAATGCATAGACCAAAAAGAAGAGAGATGAAACTTCCCTTACAACATTTTCAAGCCACACCCTTTGTAGCCAAAAGAACCAATGGGTTGTTGACACCAAGAGCCTGATTCCTGGATCCACCATAGTTCCTCGCCACCAAGAAAATCAGAAATCATGAAAGGAGCCATTATGAATGATCGGAAGACCAAGGGTTCCAAAGACACCCTTAACAAAATCACAATGCAACAATAAATGAGACACATCTTCTTGCTGAATTTCGCATTATGGACATGTAACACAGATATCTGGCTGCCATCAACTATTAATAAGGTGACAAGCTTTTCCATTCGCAAAAGCCAAAGAAAAACCTAAATCTTCATAAGGATCTTCATCTTCCAAAAAATGACACAATCAGCCCCAAGGTAAGTGTCATGCCCAGTAACTTCACCTCTTAATATCTCCTAGACCCTTTTCACAGAAAAGGACCCACTTCCATAGGCCACCTGATCACAGCCACCCTCCTTTGGCCAAAAAGACTGTAAAGAAGCCAATAAATCTTGGAACTCAGCAAAACATACATCAGAAAGTGATCCACCAAAATGAGACAACCACAAACCATCACCTCGAATCATCGAACAATCCCAAGCATCAATAACTGGGTGATGCTTATCAGTGGATAAGGCATAAAGGCAAGGAATAGTAGAAACAAGTGGGCCCAATCCTGTCCAATCATCCTCCCAAAATCTAAAAGAACTTCTGTCTCCCAACACTGGTTCAAAAAAAGACTCAAGCCAACTAAACATGGAACATAAACCTCTCCAAAAAGCAGATGCACCTCTAGGAGGATGTCTTCTTTCAGATCAGTTGAGGCTACCACCATAAGAACCACACAATACCTTATGTCAGATGGAATCTTCGTTCTTCAAAACTTGACAATCCATTTAGACAAGAGCACATCACCAAAATCTGTGAGGTGCAAAACACCTAGACCACCCTACCTTACAGGATGACAAACCTCCTCCCACTTCACCAAATGAAGAAATCTCCCTTCATGATTTGACCCTTTCCAAAAGAATTTGCACCTTATACTATCCAGTTATCTGACAACTTTCTTCAAGGCTTGAAAACAAATAGATAGAAAATCAAAATTGCAGAAAGAATAGACTTCAACAACACAAGGCGGTCACCTCTAGACAACACCCTTCCCCACCAACTTACCAACCCCTTCTCCATTTTAGCAACAACCGAGAACCAATCTCCTACCATAAGTTGCTTCCCTTTCAGAGAAAGCCCAAGATACGTAGATGGGAGGAAGGATAGTTGTGTCTGAAGGCAACTCGAAACAACATTCTTCTCAATATCACTCATGCTGAAAGACACGAAGGTGGACTTATCATGACTCACAGATAGACCAAGGATCTCGCCAAAAATGCGAACTACAGAGCTAAGAGCTTTCACTTCATCCACCCCCCTTCTATGAAAAAAAAGTGCATCATCAGCATGCTACAGAATATGAGTCACCATTATCCCATAACCTTATGTTCTAAAACCATTTAACAAACCACCTGCGCAAGCTTTGAAAGCCATCAAGGCCAAAGTGTCCATGACAAGGGCAAGAGGACAACCCTACTTAATCCCCCTCTGAGGCTAAATCCATCCACTGGCAAGGCAATCATTAAGCAAGACAATAAAAGATGTAGTGGTTACACACCTTTTCATCTAGGCAATCCAAGCATTCAGAACCTTCCTTCTCCTAATAGCGTGCCACAAATACAACCAGGAGATCAAATTAGAGGCCTTAAAGAAGTCAACTTTCCATAAGAAACTCTTTGTGGAATGCCTTCTCCAAGCTACAATCATTTCCTCAACCAAAATAAAAGATTCCTATAAAGACCTACCTTGAATAAAAACTAACCAAACTAAATAAGCTAAGGATCCACTTCTTACAGGCAATTTGCCAAGACATGTGCCACAATAAGATAGACAACATTGGAAAGAGCAATTGATCTATAATCATTAATCGTCTTAGCACCCAACTTTTTTGAAAGAAGGAAGATATACAATCTGTTAATCTTCTCAAAACTGAATTCACCAATGCAAAACTCAATTATCATTGCTAGAAGATCAACTAAGTAACTAAGTAACTCCTAACACTCCTTAAAAAAAAGTACAAGAAAGCCATCTAGTCTAGGAGATCCTTCAGCCTTAAGACCCTTAATGGTTGACTAAAGCTCCGACTCAACCGCCTCGATCAATTTCTGCGACATATCATCATTTAAAGTAGATGTTCACATCAAACCATTCCGAGACCTCTTCTTCTAGAAAAATCATGGAAGTGATTTTTCAAGGCCTAGACAATGAGCTCCTTAAAGGTCATAGTGCCACCATTAACTTGTAGGGAGGCAATAAGATTTGTTCTCCTTCTAGAGTTTGGTCATCATATGGAAAAAAAAACAAGTGTTAGAATTGCCCTAATTCAACCACAGTTGTTGCTATCTCTAGCATCAGTCCATCTCTCTCTTCAAGTCTTCCTTTTAGACAACATCAAGGAACCTTTTCCTATCCATCTTCTTTAACCTTGTGAGAGCCCTATTATCATCTTCCTTGTCAAGGCTTGTTATCACTTACAAAGCATTCAATCTAGCTTTCTCCCTCCTCTCACAAAGATCCTTCTTAAAAGCAATAAGCTGCGCTCTTAAATGTAACAGTCTGTCTACCAAAGTTCTCGTAGCAGTGGAAGAAATAGGCACCTCAAGCCACTTTTCTTTAATCAGATGATTTAGATCTCCAAAACTAGGCTCCAAAAGCCAAGATTTGTAAAACTTGAAATAGGAGAAAACAAACTTCCCTTCATTGGAGGACCACAAGAGAGGAGAATGATCAGAGAAGGTCATGGCTGAGCAATGACGTCAGCCAGTTGAAACCTTTAAGCAAGATCCACGAAACAGAGGAATCTGTCAATCTTTGATTCGAGCCACCAGAGTTTCTCCATGTAAACTGTCCCTAAAATAGGAACATCATACAAACCTCCATCATCTTTGAGCTCAACCAAGGAATCCATAGACATGTTGTGTTGCCCATCTGGTCTATCATCAATATGCAAGGTGGCATTAAAGTCTCCACCAACCAACCACAATCTACCATCGGCAAAAACAGCAACCTGACAAAGCTCTTGTCAAAATTCACTCAAACTCTCATCACAAGGCACATACACAATTGTAAAGACACGTCAAACCATCAGAGATTCTGCTAAAGCAGCTGAAAAGAAACCAACTTCTAGAACTAGAAGCCTGAGAGACCAGTTTGGAAGAGCCCCCCTTCCCAACTATCAACATTCCACCTGATCTACCAACGGAGTTAACTTCCACAAAAGAATAAAAAATGCCACCCCCAATTTCTCTTTTCTCCATCCAATCAAGAGACTCCAACGTAGTTTCCTATAGCCACTCAACAACATATCTCTAAAGTACAACCCTTCTCTTGAAGTCACGAAGACCCCTAACATTACATGTCAAAACCTTTAACCATTAGTAGGAGTAGAGGTTCACAAGCCCCTGGCAGCTCCACACCTTCATGGCCCAATTATGCCAACCACAGTCCTATCATCATCACCACTACACAACGCATTTCTAGTCCTTGACCCTCTCCCCTTTAGGAACATATTCTTTCTTTTATATACCAACCGTAACTAAGGGGGTAAATCCGATTTGCAAGAAGGTATTTTCAAATAGGATCGCCAATTCCTTGAGATCCTATAGCCAATTGAAATATCACTTCCATTCTTAGAAGTAGCATCACCAGTGATCATTGAATTAGCCATAGTTGCATTAGCCATAGTTGCAGAAGCCCCTGAGCATCAACATCATCGCACCTCTGCACAATCGCACCATCACCCAACAATAGCAATCCTAAAGGTTCAAGCAGTTGCACCATCGCCAAAGGGAGCTACACCTTGTCACTGCAGGAGACAACACTGACTCCTACATCGCCATAGGCTCCATGGTGGGACCTTCCTAATAGTCTTGCATCACAACCAAAGAAACAAAAGGAGGCCCATTCACTAGTGGAGGAGAAAGCGCATGGCCCACTAAAAGAAGTAGGCCCGGTTGGGTTAGCGGTGTTCTTATCGGCTCCGAATCCATTATCGAATCTAGATCACCCCTGCTTAAAGTGCACGTAAGTGGGTACATCGCCATCGCCACCGCCACCTTCCATTTTTGCCATAGTCAAAGGAGAATGGTCTAGCCAGTCGCATTATCCCTGCTCACGCACCACAATCTTCAATTTGCTCCCAACTCCTACGACCAAATCTTTGGCCTTCCAAATCTACCGCACCACCAGACATTGTGGTAACACTGGCACTGAAACCCTACTTGTAACCACTTGAGTAAAGGAGTGCCACCCAGTAGTAGAGCTCACTACCCTCAAAGCAACCACCCATAAAGACCCTCCATTTCTAAGTATCACCTTCTCCAAGAAAACACAACCTACAACCTCCTCCAACTCCATTTCAATGAAGGACAGATCCCCTCAAATGCTAAGGTCAAAGCAAGCCCTCAACCTTGTGAAGGGTGTGCAAATAGACTCCAAAACTTCCATCATTCTCAAGAAGAGGGGGATGCCAGAGATGGAGACCATAACAACCTACTTCTCCAGAGGCTTCCCCCTACAGGCCCCATCTTGAGACGTCGGTGCCCTACATCAAATCCACGCGTCACCAATAAGCATCACCTTGAAGCAAATACAGTTACGATGCAATAGCAAGAGATCAAAGAGGAGGAAGCTCCAAGGTGCAAAAGCAGCAAGCTTGAAGCCCCCTAACGCCACGCTCCTCTTGTGAAGCACCACCCTTACCTTCAGCAACATCATGTCTCCATGCAAGAACTTCCCTACCAATGCAAACATCAGGACAGAGTCAAGCAGGGCTATCATCGACAACCACGAAGCCACAACCTCCACCCAAGGAGCAATTGGAGGGTGTGGCGACAAATGGCTCAGCATCGAATCCTTCTTCAAACACGAGATTCTACGATAGCCCACCCCTATCAACGAAGACACCACACAGGATCATGGCAATCCCTCACAAAGTGGCCTTTGCCTCAACACTTGAAACAAATGACACCACGATTCCCGAGATTAACCCCCTGCAATGTGCACCTCTTGCTCAAAGCCTACACCCACCCTCCATCATCATGAAGAGCACCATGAGCAACCACCGAGGTACGCTCTCTTTGTCCCTCGCTCTCTCCCCCTCTCATCGTCCCTCTCTCAGAAGCTTAACCCTCGACAGAATTATTGTAGGGTAGGTTAGAAATCCAACAATAGGTTTGAGATCACGCACTAGACCATAGCATTTTTTATTCACTTCCTGATCTTCTCGTAACTACTTGTTTTAAGAGAGAAAATTACATGAAAGTCCATTTTCTTATGAGATTTCAATGCAATCTCCAATCTTCAAGCTTCATCAATGTTATCTCCAAACTTTTCAATTTTTCCAATGCAATCCACCATTTCCCCAAACATATAACGTTGTTGACACTTGAGACAAAAATGCCCATGTACTTACCCATAAAATAGAGAGAGAGAGAGAGAGAGAGTTCCATAAAAGTATATTCTCAAACAAAATTCTCAACCTCTCCCAACCCTAAGCCATCCAAACCCTTGTTGGAGTCAAGAGTTGGCAGCCAAACAAGCGAGTCAGCCAAATGGGAGTCGACAGTAGGAGTGTATCACACCAAAGGAGGATGACATGTTTGAGATTTCATTGGCCATGGAGATCTAAGATTGGAGGGTTGCTGAAGTTGAGATTAGAGGCAAGGCAATGCGCCCCACACACCGAGGATAAGGGATGGGGGATGAGTTTACTTGAGGAATACATTAAAACAAGGGTTAAAGCTAGAAAGATTAGGGCATTTTTGTCCAAACATGCACAAAAGTTGCAAAAGTTGCTCATCTCACCATCAACTTAATGAAACCCTTATGGAATCCTAATGGAGGGACTACATTGAAATAATTGAAAGGCTTGAAGATGACATTGATGACATTTGAAAATAGGGATTACATTGAAATCTCATAAAAGATCAAGAACTTTTATGTAATTTTCTCTAAGATATATTACATATGTGGATATTTTGCCACATTTTGGACTTGTACTAATGGCAAGTATATAGCTCACTGAGAACCCATTTAACTTAACATAATGCATTTATCAGGAAACAGGTACCTTATCTTATGACAGGTTGCAACAAAATACTCTTAGCTATCTTATGATCAGTTACAACAAAATACTCTTTGATATCATTTGGTAACATACAAAGTACTAGGCAACAACGGCATCCAAAGATTCAATCCAATTTGACAAATTAGAAGATTGATCTTCTGTATCCTTTCAGAAGATAGTTGAAGATACAATCCAATGACATTAGAAAAGCAGCAAAGACTTCATGTAGCCCACCTCACCTAATCTGGGGAAATGAATGATTTTCATTTTGCTTATGCAGGTTATCTAGATTAAAAAAAGAAAAAGAAGAAAACTGACCAAAAGAATTAAGCTTTCTGACATTTCAACTAATTTTGGCCTTCAGATGCATTGCTTGGACAAACCCTCTTGTAAACAAGAAATAAAAATTAATGTCAACAAAAATGCATTCGGCTCACTTTTCTGCTTCATCCGAAGTCATAAAAAGTTGAATTCATAATTACAAATCAAATGGAATGTGTGCATTTTTTTACCGAAAATACAAGAACCACTGAAAGAAACAAAAGCAAAAAAACTTACAGGTGATGGGAAAACCAATATATAAGCCGAGTACGGCATTCCATATCTAGATCACCAATCTTCTCAAAAAATGCTCGGACAGCTCCTGCAATAACAGCAGGAAATGCACCAGGAAGAGCCTATATAGCAAGGAAAAAGAAAAAGCAAGATTAGACCGTTTAATAAATAAAGTATGTTATCTTAAAGTGAAAACAACGAACTTGTAAGATTTTAATGAACTCCTAAGTTCGTTTAAAAATTATCCCAAAAACTTACCTTGCATAAATCAATTATAACAAGAGTATAATATACTGGCTTGAATGGAGGCTGAGGTAACAAAAGCAACTGCAAAGTTGTCAACAAACAAAAATTAGCAGATCAAAGACCAGATAAAAGTTGGACCAAGAAAATAAATGAACTTCTCAAACAAAAACTTTTTTTGAGAGCACTTCCGAAACAACATTAAAGGCCTCATTTTGACAATGGACGTAACAACTTTACTTGGTTCATCTTATATTCCAAAGTCAAAATTTGTATTGGTTGCCTCATGAGCAGTGCTAAGCCAATAAAAAAAACTGATTACTGTACACATGTATAAAAAGCTTAAAGCATTCAACATGATGAAAATACAATTATGAAACCCAGTAAAAGACTTTGTTATGATAACTAATTTTTCAAAAGGCACAGCTACTTATAGCGAATTTCTGAATTCTAAAACATAAATAGTAGCCTAAAAAGGTAAACTGAGATTTTCCCTTTTTTAATACACATTTTCCTTACCAGGGAAATCAAAGATCTTATCCATGATGACAGATTACATCTAAAAAAAATAAGAAAAAGAAAAAGAAACTACAGAGTATACCCAGGTTGGAGGCTTGAGCGTGGCTTAGTGGACGAATTGGAGAAACAGAGCCACATTCAACATAATAATCAGTATTCCTCACCTATTACCAGAATTCATATGGTTATATTACTCAATAAATACATAAAATGTTAGCTCTCGTTGAGTTGTAGGAGTCTGACCCTAAATATATAAATTCTTGGCCCTAGTCACATAATGTAGGGAGAAGTGTTAGCATAGAAGTGAGAGGAAGGTGTAAGAATGGCCCTGCTGAGTATTTGCATTTATAGCCTATTTGTACACTCAGAATCCTACAGAAATGGTTTTAAGTGGATAATGGGAAACTCCAAAAAGCCGTCTTGGACATCTTTTTTTACTAGAGATGATATTTATGCAAGTAAAACCTTGAAGGAGGAGGAAAAGTCTGAGCATCAAAAATGATTAAAGGATTTTTACATTAATGCCACCAAAAACATTGATATTACATAATTGTCACTAGACTCACTACAGTCTTCATATCTACATATATGCCACAACAAGATTAACTCCTACATCATAGTTGAAGAAATTAGCCGCCTTGTCTGCATATGCGCAGGCAGCCCCTCTCTCGAACCACATATCACGATTCACAAGGCAGTCCAATAGTCGGTCCAGACCAACTACTCAGTATGGCTAAACATATACTCAGCCAAGTATAAGGCTGATTTTCAAATAGACTGAAAATGAAAAGGCCTACCTGATTTTCAAATAGGCTAATTTTTCAAGGTGTTATATTTTGTATTCTAGCAATATAGTAATTAAGGATTAGTGTGTGTTTGTTTATACCATTGAGGTGGCTCTATGTGTATAGCTTTGATTTTTCATATGTTTGGAGCATCCAACACCTAACCCTAAGGCCATGGTGGCTGACCCCTACAAATCCACAGTGCCACGTGGCCACTTTATTTCAATGCTATCAAGGATCATGTACGGGAATTCAATAATTTGGAGAAAAAGCCTTTTGATGTGATGGTCCAAAGGTGTAGGAAGCCGGAAGTGGAGCACGGCAAAAAAGGTTGAGAAAGACCAAAGCAAGTGTTGGACAAAAACTATTAGGCATGACCTTGGTTATGAGAGTTTGTCTTGTGATAACCAATAATAAATCTGTAAAGAGGCAAAAAGATGCATATAATCAACCCCACTTAATGTGGGGAAAGGTTACAAGGCCGTTGTTGTTATTTTAACTATTAAATTTCACTCTACAGATTATTCAATAAAATATATCTACTAACATGTTGTACTACATAATCATGGTGAGAATGCTATACAGTTCGATTCATTTTTTCCGACTTTGTAACAGGATTGTTATACCCTTTGGACAGTTCTTCACTGCTCATTTAGATTAATGAACATGCGATGATTACTGATTTCTGGCAACCAACCATTTATCTTTCCAAAAAAGGAACAATACGGTCAACAGTTTGTTACCAAGTAAAATTAGCTGATCACTTTTGTAAACATTTCCTTTGTGAAAAGTCAAAAAGTGCATTGTTCCAACTTCAGCTGCTCAATTACAAAGAAGATTATAACTATAAATGATTTTCAAAACAAGATTTCACAATATTGAGATGCCAGTATTTACATTATAAGGACATCAAAAATCAGATCTTCAACAATAGTAGCTTTATAGGCAGTTTGTGTGGAAGATTCCCTAAAAAAGAAAATCCATTATAAGAAGTTCTTTTCTTTCTGAAAAAACACAAGGATGGCTTCCCAAAGTCAGTAGGCATTCCTTACAGAAAATCTTGCCAAAATTTCAATAAATGCACCACTTCTAGAATTACATTCTCAACCCAATGCATCTTGCCCTTAAGACCACTATTTCTTTGCATTGAGAAGCCAAATGTGTAACCATATAAATCAGATTCTACAATATTTAGAAGTAAATCAATGTCAATAACAAGACTAAAAGCAATACAAGATAAATCGTTACAAGACTCTTGTTGGAATCAGTTAGATTTTCCTTAACTAAAGTGTTAATATGATCCAAGGCATCTCCAAATGACAAACGTGGAACTGGAGTGGGACAAGACTTGGTTTAACGATTTGGTTTGGTAGATAATTATCTTGAGAGGAATTAAGACTAATCCCCATGTAAGAAGATGGCAAGAGTGAGCGAGAGAGCGAGAGGGCAAGAGAGTGGAGGCAGGGGCAGGAGGGAGTCGGAGGGTGGAGGGGAAACCTCTCGGAGGGAGAGGGGCACTGGAGACGAGGCCGGAGGTTTGCACTGGTCGGAGATAGTGAGTCGAAGTCGGGTGGAGTGGGGCTTTACGGTCCACCGGAGGTCTGTGAGGGGTCAGGAGGCTGGGATCGGGTGGGGTCGATGCTTCAAGTGCCTCGGCAGCAATCATTGGATCAAGGACTGCCGGGAGCCGTGGCGATGCTGGAGGTGCAGAGGGCTTGGCCATCGGAGCGGTGGGTGCCGGAGGGGCACTGAGGGCTTGAGGAGGAGGGGGCTGCCACCGCCTCCACCGAGGGTGGTGCCGGAGACGTAGGTGGAGGCTCCCTGGTCGGAGGGGGTTAAGGATTTGAGGTGTCTGGTGGAGGGGAGCCTGGTGGGGAAGGTTGTGGAAGGGAAGGTCACGAGAGTGATGGTGGAGGGCTCATTGGGAGAAGCGGCGAGAAGGTGAGGGGCGACGGTGGTGGAGATGGCAGAGGGGCTATTCATGGCGAGTGGGCTCCCGGCTGAGGAGTGAGAGGAGCTGTTGTTCTTTGTGTGTGCTGCGGGGGGAGGGAAGTGGCGTTGGAGACGCCCATTGCCGCACAATGGGGCTTTGCCTGAGCGCCCACCTGAGCGGCTAGTGATGGAGCTTGCCATCGCCAGGATCCCGTGGTGGCTGCGCTCGGTGGAGGTAGTGGAGGCAATCGTAGCGCCATTCGCGAGGGTTAGAAGTTGCGAAGCACTTGGACTGGCGGAAGGACCAGTGATGGAGCTGGTTGAGTTGAAGGCCGGGGCAAAGCCACTGAGGAAGGTCTTGTTGCGGATGGGAGGATCCTCCTGGGTGGTGGAGTGCTTGTTGCGAGAACAATGATGGTGCGCAACCTCCACAGCCGGAGCTGCGAGATCGGCGATAGGGAAGGGGCAGCAGCGTCCGGATGCTGCGAGGAGTCGAAGGGTCGCTAACGTGGATGCGGCCCCCGAGGGGTCCACAAAGGCTGCATGGGGGAAGACCAAGGTTCGCGTTGCTGACGAGGGCTTTCGCTCAAGAGATCTGCGGAGATCTTGTGGAGGACGACCGGGATCCATGGGATTCGGGACGCACCGGAAGAGGAAAGGTTGGGAGTTGCGTCTGTGGAGAGGCGATCCGGAGGCAGAGGTGGGGGACCTTTAAACCCTACCACGTGCGGGGCACGTGCTGGGGCATGGAGCTACGGAAAGGAGGAAGGTCCGGATTCGAATCCTCCCCCAGGATCTGATGTCGTGTTTCAGCCCATGCAACGGGGATCCGGACCCCAGGAGGCAACCCAGACCGTCGAGCGGTAGAGATCCAGATCCGAAACACCGGTTCGTGAGCTCTCCTTCGAACCTGAATCTAAGGGGGCTGGTCGCAGACCATTTCTCAAGCCCGAGGCTGCAGAAGGGATGCGTGAGCAGATTCTCAAGGCGATGACCCCCCTAGTTGGTCCTCGCGACCCCTGAGATCGACGGAGGAGGTGGAGGACACCGGGTAGAGGGTGACAGAGGACCGAGCCTTGCCACTGTGAGGAGCAGGTGATGAGGACTATCCCCTGCCAGGGGCAGCTCAACCGTTGGTGGAGTTGGGGGAGGATGCTTGTGGGTATGCGGCAAGCAAGATGGGTCACCATCTAGGAGACAGCTAGGAGGACCCGGAGATGCGCTCGAGGCAGCAACCAGATTAGGACCAGGGGGATAACCAGATGGAGATTGTCTTGACAAGGTGGACGCCACAATCGGTGAGCAGGGGGTGTGGTGGTGGCCTCCGTTATTTGAAAAGCTGGTCGTTTTAGGGCAAGCAGGGGCCAAGGGTGATAGTGGACGAACGTGGATGAGATCCTCAGCACCCACCGACGAAAGAGGTGCTAGATGGTGACGATGAGGAGGTACGGAAGATAGCGAAAGTCGGTGGCTTCAGGCTGATCACACAAGAGAGTGCAGCACTTGCTAGATGAACGGAGTGATCACCCGGAACGTACGGGGCCTCAACGACCCCACAAGGAGGGCGACTCTGGGGAGATACATCAGGCAGTGGAGGACGGATATTGTGCTACTGCAAGCCATGCTATCAAGGAGAATGCCTCAGGCGTTGAGGCGATGAGGCAAGGCGCTACAAGGAGTTGTTGCCTCGATGAAGACCCAGGCGATGGCCTTTGATCAGGCGACGCTCCTCCTCGCCTTGGGCAGCGCCTCGTCACCTCGCCGCCTTATCGCCTGAACCCTAGATCGTTTGAAATGGTGATGAGCTTCTTCGACCACCATCGCCCTGAGTTGCTGAGCGTCGCTTGCCATCTGCAGTGCCTCCTCAACCTCGATCACCCATGTATGATCTCCTCGACCTACACTACCTAAGCGTCATCGGCCTGAGCTTCTGCGTTTCCGCGATGAAGCTGGGAACGAAACTCTTTCTTCGTTTTCTTTCTTTATATATATATATATATATATATATATATATATATACCGTAAAAGTAATATAACATAAGGGTAAACGGTAAACATATATATATGTTATATAAGTATGTATATAACATAAGTATTGTATATATATATATATAGTATGTTATAGCATAAGGGTACTAAGTATGTACATATATTGTTATATATATGTGTAATAACATTGTAACTATATATATATATATAACATTATAACTATGCATATGTATAAGTATGCATATATATATTTTTGTTTTTATGTTTTTCACTTCAATAACAATTTTGAATTTTATGTTTAAAGCTTCTCTTTCTTTACCATTTGAAATTATGTGAAACAATTTTTGACCATACAATTCATATCATTTTCTTCTACTTAAAGTCTCTAACATTGTTATTAGACATGTTTTTATAAACTTAATGCTATTAAATTGAGTTAATAAGACATATATATATGCAAATAAAAAACAATCGCCTCAATTCACTCAGGCTGTCACCTTTTTGTCGCCTCTCGCCTCGGGCGATTTTGAGCCGTGTCGCCTTGGTATCGCCTTTCGCATTGACAACATTGGCTGCAAGAGACTAAGATGGCTGATTGCGGAGCGCATGTTTAGAGAGAGATTTGAGGTTCGTGGATGGAGGGGTTTCGGGCCCTTGCCGCAAATTGTAGATCAAGAGTACAGATCCTTGGTTGGAGAGAGGAGGTCTTCACCTTGGAGGACGTCCAATATGGAGAGCACATCATCTTGGCGTGCTTGGTCAGGAAGGTGGGAGGCGCCAGATTGAGGGTTACTGGGGCATATGATCCCACAGATGCCCAGGCGAGGAGAGTAATGTGGGAGGAGCTTACGGCGGTGGCGGCAAATTGCATTGGAAGCCCTTGGTTGCTTAGGGGGTGGGACTTCAATGTAACATTGAAGGTGGAGGACAAGCCAGGTGGGCAAGGGAGGCAAAACCTCGGGTCGGATCTTTTTGTGGAGTTTGTGAGGCTCATGGGCTCGTGGACTGGTCCCCCGCAACCTGCACTTACACATGGAGGAATAACAATGGCCAGATGTCCAGAACTGATAGGTTTCTCTCCAATGTGGAACTGGTTGAGGCGTTTCCGGTGGCTATTGTATGTGCATTGGAAAGACCATTTTCAGACCACACTCCCTTAATGTGGCAACCGAATGAGTAGGTACGGTTCGGCCATATTTTAAATTCGACAGGTCGTGGCTTCTGGAGGGGTTCAGGGCCTTGGTGGAGAAGTCGAACACGTTGAGAGTGGAAGGCTCGACGGCTTTCTGTTTGGCGAAAAAGCTTGCCATGTTGCGCAACCATCTGAAGCTTGTCAGAAATGAGATAAGGGCATCCAAAAGGGGAAGGAAGGAGGCGGCGTTGGCAGAGATTAGCATAGTGGACAGGCAGGAGGACTAGGCTCCTATATCCTCGAAGGATAAGGAGATCAGGGCGAGGATGTTGAAGGTGACCCAGGAAGAGGACAGACAGTCAGAGCTAGAATGGAAGGTAAAATCCAGGCAGAAATGGCTGAGAGAAGGTGATTCCAACACCAAGTTCTTCCACCAAGTGGCCTCGGCCAAGAGGCAGAGAAATTGGATAGACCGGATGGTGATTGACGAGGATGCTTTCTCAGGTAGGGAGGAGGTGGGGCAGGCGGCGACGGAGTACTTTAGAGAGTTCACTGGGAAACGGACAAGGGGAGGATGGAGGTGGAGGGGGGTGAATGTGCAGCGTATTTCGAAGTCCCAGGCGGAGGGTCTCACGGCAAGATTTTCAGAGGAGGAGGTGAGGGTGGCGGTGTGGGGCCTCAATGCGGAAGGGTGCCCTAACCCGGATGGCTACCCTGTCTTCCTTTTCAGAGAGTTCTGGCCCTTGGTGGGCGTGGATGTGATGCGGGTGTTGGAAGAGTTTGCGTCAAGCAACAGAGGCTTTGATAAATTGAATAAATATTACTTGTTTTTGTTGCCTAAGAAGGAAGGGGCGGAGGACATCCAGGACTTTAGGTCGATTGCCCTGTCCAATGCGGTTTACCTTATTGTGGCCAAAGTCCTAGCTAACAGACTGAGGGACGTCCTGGGGGATCTGGTCTCCCTGGTCCAGACAGCCTTTGTTCCAGGGAAGGGCATACTAGACGGATTTGTGGTTGCAATGGAGGCCTTGGCAATGTGGAGGAGGGAGAAGAAGCAGGCCTTCTTATGGAAAGTGAACTTCTCCAAGGCATATGACTCGGTTCAGTGGGACTTTGTGTGGACGTTCTTGCGGAGGAGGGGTTTCCCTTCGATCTGGATTGATTGGATGAAGCGATGCGTGACGACAACATTCTTTTCAATCCTTATCAATGGGAACCCAGCGGGAGGTTGGGTCCAACCTCGAAGAGGGGTCAGACAGGGGTGCCCTCTTGCACCCATGCTTTTTGTTCTTGCGGCAGATGCACTAGCACAGGCAACACACAGGGCTTGCAGCAGGGGGCTGTTTAGGGGCTTTAGGTGGTGGTCCTACAGTATGCTAATGATACGCTCTTCCTAGTCAAAGGAGATTGAGGATCCTGCTTGAGCTTTCTGGTGAGGCATCAAGGTTGCGGATTAGCTACCAGAAATCAAAGTTTGTTCCAGTGAATCTGTCTGCTACGAACACGGAGAGGGTGGGTGCTGCTTTGGAGACAGAGAAGGGTTCATTGCCGTTGGTATACTTGGACCTTCCTCTATTGGATCGTCGCTTGAGACTGCAGGACTGGATCCTATTGCTCGAAAGGATGGAAGGAAGGTTGGTTGGGTGGTCCTCCAGGCTCTTGTCTAGAGGTGGGCGATTGACCTTGGTAAAGGCTGTTCTGGCCTCCATGCCGTCTTACTTTTTGTCGATCTTCCGTCTACTGTGCTAGGTTAAGAAGAAGGTTTTGGGACTGATGAGAGACTTCCTCTGGTCCACCACAGGGGCCATGGGTAGGGGGACGACGTTGGTAGCGTGGAAGGAGGTGTGCAAACCTACACAGGAGGGGGCCCTTGGGGTCAAGGAAGTGGACAAGACGAACGTCAACCTTCTCACGAAATGGATTGTGAGGCTGGTGGGGCAGTAGCAGGGGTTGTTCGAAGCCATTATGCAGTGCTGCTACGGAGATTTTCTATCGTGGGGACCCTTCTACTCCCCCCCTTGGTGCGTCACCCTTCCTCAGGGGCCTGGCGACAGTGGCTGGGAGTGTGCGAGGTTTTTTTGACCCGGTACTTGGTGCAGGAGACTCCTTCCGCTTCTGGCAGGACGACTGGTAGGGGGTTGGATTTACTCTGGGAGAGAGGTTCCCTCACCTCTTGAGCAGTGTGATGGATTCTTCAACAACAGTTGGAGAGTGCTGGGACAGATCCGGGTGCCCCATCTTCTGGGGAGGGCTCTCCGACCAGAGGTGTGATGAATTCCAGCGGCTGCTTTAAGAGTTGGTGGGTTGAGCGTCGGGCGAAGGCCTTAATGGTTTTCATTGGGAGGAAGGTGACTTCTCGGTGGCAAAGGTTTACCGCAGGTTGGGGACTGGAGGGGCGAATGTAGATGTTGACCTCATGCGGGATTGCAAACTAATACGGACAACGAAGTTCCCGCTGAAGGTGAAGCTCTTTGCCTGGTTGGTGAGAAGAGGACGAATCATGACAAAGCAGTGGAGAGCGAGATGGGCCAGCACCGACGACTTGGCGTGCCCTTTGTGTAGGGGGGCAGTAGAGGATGTGCAGCATCTCCTACTCCAGTGCCCATTTGTAAAGCATATTTGGAAAAGGATGGAGATTGGATGGATCTCCCACCAAGACGCTGACAGCTTCTGGTCGTCCTTCCGCAAGGGAAATGTGGGGAGCAGAGTGTTCACCTTTCGCTCCAAGCATGATCGGGCCAAGATCCTGGCTATTTTTTGGGGGGTGTGACTAGGGAGGAATGGGGTGGTGTTTAGGAGGGAGAGGCCTTATGTGGAGAACTTTGTTTCCACTATCTCCTCCCAAGTTGAGGCCTGGAGATCCATCTTGTAACTTATGATGTAATTGTTTCTATGGTGGAATGAATCATCATGGGTGATTATCTTTTGGATAATCACCCTTCACCTTTTCAAAAAGACTAACCCCCAGGTGGTTTGAACTAGAATTTATTTCAATAAGGCATTCTTAACGGAAAATGTTGCCAAAATCTCAATAAATACACCAAATCTAGAATTACATTCTCAACCTAATGCATCTTGCCCTTAAGGCCACTATTTCTTCACATTGCGAAGCCAAATATGTAACCATATAAATCAGATTCTACAATATTTAGAAGTAATTAGTGAATATTACCATTTTATTCTGAAATCAATGTCAATAACAAGACCACAAGCAATATGAGATAAATCATTACAAGCTTCTTGTTGGAAACAGCATGATTTTCCTTAATTGAAGTAAAGTGTTGGGAATCAAAGAAGAATCCACATGGCACATGCCACATGGCAGCCATCTGGATGCCCAACAGGATCGGTAGTTTAGGTTCCCAAGAACCAAACTTGGGTGTACCAAAATTGGTAGTTTCCTATTTTTAGTAAAGTTGTTTTAGGAATAAAAGTTGTGGGATTAGTTCTTGTTAAGAGATAAAATCTTTCCAAATGAGAAAAGATTTTACCTCTTTAGGAAACAAGTTTTGGGATTTGTTAAAGAGATTAGATCTTTTTAAATGAGAGAAGATCTAAATCTCTAATAGGAATAGTCTTTACTATTTTTAGTAGGTATGTTCTCTCTATAAATAGAGAGCCTTCCCAACTATTTCATTTGAGCAATTGAGCAATAGAACAAATATTTCCAAAACATCAAAGCTCTTCCCCCCTCTCTACTTCTCTCTCTTTCTACCATGAATCACTAAGGCCAAATCAGGCCTCCAGCTGGTCAACGCGGAGCCCTTCCTCCTTCATCCAGTCGCTGCCTCTTTTGCAGACTCGTTGATCACCCAGATTAGACGTATGGTGGACGTTCTAGACTCTTATACGCACATTCCAGTACTGTGCGTGAGATTTTTGGATCTCTCCATGCACGGGAGCCTCCACACTCCGTCTACGCCCACCTAAAAAATCTCTACATGGTATTAGAGCCTACATTCTAGGCTTCTATGGGCGTAGGAGATCTGATTATTCATTGGAGTTTCTCACATCCAAAGAACTCAAATCCAGCGAGTTGCGCGGAAAAGAAAGAAGGTTCAGAGATGACGAAATCTACCACAACTGTAGGAGATGTTACACTCGGCCCTGGAGAGAGCAAGGTAGTTGTCTCCAGGACAACTATCAAATTGAGTGGCATCGCCAATTACATCCTATGAGCATACGCCTTCAAGATCTTCGTTGGTAGACAGGAGAAACTTAGTATTCTCCTATAAGAGGCACCGGATTTCAAGGACAACAAGAAGAAGAAGAAATACGAGGAGATTTATCAAAAGAGGCGTAACGTAGCCTCTAGAAGAGCACCAAGAATGCATTGACTTCCACACTTTCTCTTGGTGACCTTGGCTCAAAGAAAAGCCGAAGGTCTTTGCCGGCTCAGGAGCAAGGCACCATACTTCTCAAGGAGATGCGTGGAACTTCCTAATACATCGAGGAATGTCGAGATGAAGAGCTCGACTCTCAAACGTATAAGACGAGACACGAAGATCCTCAAAATCTCAAGAACGATGCATCAATTGTGGCAAGTCATCGACCTCCCAACCTTCGACTTGAGGAGTGTTGGGAATCAAAGAAGAATCCACGTGACACATGCCATGAGGCAATCAGCAGCCCACGTAGCAACCATCTAGACGCCCAACAGGACTGGCGGTTTGGATTCCCAAGAACCAAACTTGAGTGCACCAAAATTGGTCGTTTCCTATTTTTAGTAAAGTTGTTTTAAGAATAAAAGTTGTGGGATTAATTTTTGTTAAGAGATAAAATCTTTCCAAATGAGAAAAGATTTTATCTTTAGGAAACAAGTTTTGGGATTTGTTAGAGATAAGATCTTTCCAAATGAGAGAAGACCTAAATATCTAATAGGAATAGAGTCTTTGCTATTTTTAGTCGGTATGTTCTCTCTATAAATAGAGAGCCTCCCCAACTATTTTCATTTAAGCAATTGAGCAATAGAACAAATATTTCCAAAACATCAAAGCTCATCTCCTTTCTCTACTTTTCTCTCTCTCGTGAATCACTAAGGCCAAATCAAGCCTCCAGCCGGTCAACAAGGAGCCCTTGCTCCTTCATCCAACCGCTGCCTCTTCTGCAGACTCGCTGATCACCCAGATCAGACATCTGGTGGACGTTCTAGACATCTTATACGCACATTCCAGTACTGTGCGTGAGATTTCTGAATCTCTCCACGTACAGGAGCCTCCACGCTCCGTCTGCGCCCACCTCAGAAATCTCTACATAAAGCAATTGAAGTGTTAATGTGATCTAACGCATCTCAAAATGACAACATTGGAACTAGAGTGGGAGAAGACTTGGTTTTAGGATTTGGTTTGGTAGATAATTATCTTGAGAGGAATTAAGACTAATCCCCACGTGATTTGAACAAGAATCTGTTTCAGACCCTGTTCATTTATTGAAGACAAATGACTGCTTGTAGTTCAAGTTGGGCAAAAAATAGCTTCATCACCAGTGTTAAGCTTGAAGTTTTGGGGATCAAAATGCCCCTAACTTCATAGCCCCTTTTCCAAAGATTCGCTCCCTCACAAAGTAATCGTCATCAAAAAGCCATTTGCACCATAATTCATTTTACCGATTGTATCTTAAAGGAAGTCAAGAATCATGTTGTAGTTTCCAAAGTAAGGCTGACCACCCCCTTCTTTACAAGTATTACTAGTTTTGGGTTTTTTTTTGGACCCAAATGCCCCCAACCTCACTCCTATTCTTCTTATCATTCATTGATGTAAAATTTGAAAGATTCTCTCCTTCCTCAGTGTGCAACATGATTGTCACCAGGACTTCATCTGCAAGAAGGCCATCTCCCTCTCAAGATATACACTTGGTCCAACCTAGAATCAAGGTTCAACATGCCAATTTCAATGTCATTTTGATGATTTTGAAAGTGTGCATTTTGGAGATATGCCAAAGAAATGGACGTAAACCAATGCTGCCATTTCATTGACTTTGATAATCAAAGATAGAGCAATGCTGGAGGCATGTCAGAGGCACACTGATTAAACTCTTGAAAAATAAAACATCTGCTCAAAAAAACAACTTGATATGTTGGTGGCCATAATGCATTAGTAACATATAAACACTTCATCAATGCTTCCCGGTGGTAACAAAGTTTATTAATCTAGTTGAGAAAGAAAGAGAATGATCTAATTCATCAAATGAGCCCTAGTCCTCCTTTTATAGAGAGGGGTACTAGGCTAGTTACAGCGAAGTCTAAATATATAGAAGAAATAATACACCACACAATAATGACTACAACTCTAATCCTAACAATTCCTATTTTCCAACATAATAAAAAATGTATATCACTACTTCCCCAAACCAATAATTTACTCTTAACTAATTAATCTTAAACTAGTAACTAATTATTTTAACAGAATGTATTTACTTAATAGTAGTAGCAATTAATTAATTACTTAGTAGTAGTTAGTATTAGTCGTTATTACCAGTAATTGGTAACATGACAATGAAATATGGATGAAATTAGAAATGTGTATGATAATAGACAATGAAAATTCATAGGCTTTAGTTTGATACTTTTCATTGTTCCTACCACCAAGTCATTCATGCTTACCAACTAAATTGATTCAAAATCAAGGAAGCCCAACCTTAGATACCTTGATTCTAGTCAATTATGAAGTCCCAACCTTTTTGAAGCTCTACTGTGATTTATCACCATGTGATTGAAATAAGCCACTTTCAATATTTAACTCGGTCAAAATTGCAAATACCAAAGCCAGCATGAGATTCTATGACTAGAACATGAACACCATACACTTGAAAAATTAAACCTTCACCCCTCCCAACAATCTTCCAACAATCAACTTCCTGCCTACAGTTTGCCTACCTCTGCCCCCACCCCCAATATATGAAGAACAGAGCCCCTTTCTCCACTAAAGACCCATCAGAAGCATGAGATGTCTCACGTGTTCTTAAGTACCAAAACCACCCCCCGAGCATACACTTCTAGGGAACTCCAAAACCTTCAAATACTTTGCTTGAGGAGATGTAATGGCACACTTCCATCACCACTTCTTGCACAAAGGGGTAAAAGATTTCTCCACCATGACAAAGCTTCTCACCATGTCCTTTGGTATTACTTGTGCCCAACCATTGCCAATTTCAAAGAAATTGTTTGTGTTTGAATCAACCATGTGGAGCTATTGACGATAAACACCTTATCCATGGTTCTTGCCAACATGAAATTGACAAGGCACTTTTAGATCAAGGACACCACCATGGTCCACTTCATGTGTCTACACTCCAGCAACATTGAAATCCTTGGCAAATTTGGTAGCAAGAAAGCCTACAACAGCCCAGGATCTGCATGCAGGAGGAGGACCAGTACAATGTCACATGTGAATAGCTGAAGCAGAAATTGCACATCCACCCAAGCAAAAGAAAGTAGCAAGAAATGTTCCTTCAGGCAGGCAAGCAGAAAAAGGGAGGGGGCGTACATCATTGAGAAAACTTGGGGACATCTTGATCCAAGAATAACCAAATATAAAGTAGTTAGAAAAGGAAGGTATTTTCCTGCCCAACTCTGAAAGTCATGGGGCAGGGGGAATGCACGTTGACTTCAATGAAAACATGGGCAGAAAAAACTTCTAATACAAAGGGCAGGATGAATTGTTTACAGTTACTCCTTATTGTGAGACAACCATTTCAAATCACAATCAGAATTCTAATGAATTATGGAGTTCAGGTATCTCAGGTCCACATGGTTAAAATTATAGAGGAAGGACAATGTTGCAAAAATTATGTTGATCCTGAAGCAGTTGAACTGAACCCTGGCAAATACATGACACACACGGCAAACTAAAGATTAAAAATAGTTCAGTTTGTTTCATATGATGCATGAATTTGCAGCTGTGGCAAACTTCTGCCATCTGCCCTGAGATAAACTGAAACTTAGGGAAACCTAAAAACACCAGCAGATCAGTACTGCGTCGTTATATTCAGACTGCCCAATAAGTCAACTTCAGCAAAATCAATTTTCATATCAACTCATTCCATTAAAAACAAGCCTGAAAAGAAACACTCGATGTATCTCACAATTTGAGCTTTTTAACCTTCTTATACTAAAATGTGAGAACCAAAATTTCACAAAACATAAAATTAAAAATAAAAAACTTTTACCAATCAGGTTTCTTTACAAGATTGTGACAAACCATCGATCATCCTAAGGAATCACCTCAAAAAACATCAAGTACAGCTATGCAAAAGGAAATAACATCAACCCACACAAATAGCTAGTGGTTAAATAGTTGGCCTTCCAAGAGTCCAAGGTTCAAACAATACCTTCTCACAAAAGGAATAAAGAACAAAACCAATAAATTTGTCTATATATATATATATATATATATAATAGAATGAAAAGTAAGAAATTTTCACAGAATTTTATACATATTACAGTAAAGGTTATATTACTCAGAAAGAGAGTTGACAAGAAGCAAATATTTAGCCTCCCAGAAAACTTACCTGTGAAAATAATGTTTCCGCCATCAAATACTCGTAACGGAATGGTACAGGCAGGCCTACCAGGGAGGAAACACATTCCTTTCGACTAGCTTTCCACAAAATCAGAAGTTAGAAAAGAACAATGCAATAGCTGTAGCAACAAAATTGGACTGAAGACAAAACCTTTTTTCAGATTAAGTGGGGCAAGGAAAAACAACTTTGGAAAGAATAGAAAGGCCTTCCAAAATTTTCAACAAAGAAGGCCATAAGCACAACACTTTCTTTTTGGACGTTAGCAAAATGAAAACCTCTCCTCGTGTCTCTTGCATTTTGTGGAAGACAGTGAGGAATGTTAAATACATGAAAAGATGGGAATCTTGTCAACATTGAAAGAGCATAACAAAGTATGGGTGGGCATGGCCCGGCTTCAACCCACGACCCAACGTGATCCAACCCTATTTGATTTGGTTGGGAGGGATTAAGAGTTTGAACGGGTGGAAGTAGGTTGCAGTTCAATCAACCTATCAAAAAAGGGTCAGTTGGGTTAGGTTGGGCTGAAGGAGTAACCCAATCTGACCCGAACCTTAACCAGTAGGTGATTCTTCTTCCAATCTTCCTTCCATGTATAAATATCCAGAAATCAAATTCCTGTCTCATTTCCCTGTCCCCAAAATCCATCTCAATAATACATAGTAATCTGCTCCCACCCTAACTAGCAACCCAACAGAGAAATTCCATTGTCATGGTTAACATATCCTAATTTCGTCACGTCATGTGTGACCTCACATTCTGTTAAAGGTTTGTTGCTCCTTATCAGTTATGCTTCTCATCTTCTACTAAGAACTTCGAATAACCTGTTCTTGCTGTTTCTACTTGTATTATTTGATTTGGTTATATTCTTTTTTTCTAAAAAGAGAATTAGAGCAAGTTTTTCCTGAGTTTAACATTTTTTATATTAAATAGGAGAAAATACAAGAAAGAAGTCCAATCAATTTGACTAGTCCGAAAGCTGACTCAACCTGACTTCTTTTTTTGGGTTGGTTGGTCTATAGTTATTTAGCAGGATGAGTTGAGTTGGAAAACTTCCAACCGATCCATATCGGCTCCGTTCATAAGTAAAGTACCACAACAGTCCAAGCCAAACCATGACCATAGCAAGGAACTCCCAAACTTAACCCCTAGAAGAAATTTCATTTTACGTAGCAGATTCATGGAAAAAACAACCAAAGTAGTAACTGAAGTTTCCTTCAAGAAGATTTGTAGCATGTCAAGCCCTAGTAAGGTTCTTTGCTTTGCATTGGATTAATCCAGATGCTCCACCAATAATGCAAGCCCCCATCAATTCCCTTGAATTTCATTCTTGTCCATGTATTTCCCAAGTGGGATACTTAATGCATTAGCTGCAGCACTACATGAGTTCATATGCACAGTGCCTAGTATCCCTTGTGTACAGCTAGGTCGGCTGCTTGTAATGTTTTTCGAAGTTGATAAGTTCATCTACTTGGAAACTTCAAAAATCGAAGTTCAAATGGTTAATGGTGTACTTTGTTGTTCCATTGAACCCAAAAGTTTTCTTGGCTGTTCAGATTGAAATTTCACAATATTCTAGCTGGATATTTAATGCTTTTTTCTTTTGGAGTCTCTCTAAACGTTAAGGCTGTGTTTGGTGGATAAGTAGTGGAACATAATGTGATATACAATTTAACACAATTTAAATAGAGAATTTTGTGATTTATTTGTTTTATATCTAATGTTATTGTTTTGTATTATTATTTTGTTATAATTTAAAGTGACTAAGATATAGGGAAGTTAAAATGTTCCGAATAGGGATGTGAAGAAAGAATATGATGCATTGCCCTCAAAAGAAATCCTAACCTCTCTTTTATACCAGAGAGTTTTGAGTAAATTACACAATCACCCAAAAATAACAAAAAAATACCAAATACACCCTTAGGCTCAACACTCCCCCTCAAGTTGGGGTGTAGATATCAACAAGTTACGAGACCCAACTTGTCACACAGAAAATCAAGGTATTTCTTTTTAAGAGCCTTGGTGAATATATCCACTAGCTGAACCTCAGAGGAGATAAAAGGAGTGTTGATCTTCCCTGCAAGGATTGCATCACGAATAAAGTGGCAATCTACCTCAACATGCTTAGTCTGCTCATAAGAGAACAGGTTTGAAGCAATATATGTGACTAACTTATTGTCACAAAGAAGTGGAATTGGCAGAGTGACATGAATGCTCAAATCCTGCAAAAAGGTAACAACAGCCCACGCAATCTCACAAACAGCCTGGGCCATCGCTCGATACTCAGCCTCTACACTCAAGCGAGCAACAACACTTTGCTTCTTACTCCTCTAGGAGACCAGGTTCCCACCAAGATAAGCTGCAAAGCTTGAAGTAGAATGCCGGTAATCTACAGACCCAGCATAGTCTGCATTAGAATAAGGCAGAACGTCCAAACTGCCGCCATCTCTTTAGTAGAGTCCTTTGCCTAGTGTCCCCTTGGGGTACCTAAGAATAAGGCAAACCTTATGCCAATAACTATGTTGTGGAGTCTACATATGCTGGCTGACTTTGTTCACTGCAAAACTAATATTAAGCCTCGTGATAGTAAGGTAAAGCAAATGTCCTAATGTACTACAATATCTAATGACATCTTCATGCAATGGATTCTCCTCAAAATAATGTGTAGGTAATAGCTCAACAGATATACCAGAGGGCTTGGTCCCAAGCAAACAAGCCTCAAGGATCTACATTGTATATTGCCTCTGTGACAAGGAATTCACGATCCATGTCGGACTGCTTCAATCCTCAGAAAATGTCTAAGATCAACCAAGTCCTTGGTAACTGTGATTTAAATGCCGACAGCATGCCGTCGGTAAGAAGGTTTTTGGAGAAAGGGCATATCGACACAAAGATAGTGTCGGTTTGCAAGGAAACCGTCGGCATGCCGAGGATTTCGCCGGCATGCCGACAGTTGCCGACGAAACGGCGGCATGCCAACGGTGGCTAAGTGGCGCTGGGAATGGGAGCGGCGGGAAATTTGAGAAGGCTGAGCGGGAAAGGGAATAGGGTGCTGGGAAGGGGACCGAAGGGAATTTTGATTTTGAAATGGCTGGATACACAGGGCGCTGGGTCGCCACACACACACACACGTTGATTTTTTGTCATACAGCCTAAAATAACCTGTAAATATGTTTCTAATCTAAAAAAACCCGTAAACATGTTTCTAATATCTTGATTTATTTCTGTCATTTCTGTCGACATGCATCGACATGCCCTCGATGTGCCCTCGGCATGCCCTCGGCGTGCCTCGAAATGTCATTTTTTCGGGCCGTCGAAATTTGCCATCGAAAAACGGGCATTTCCACGGCATGCCTTCGGCATGCCCACGAAATGTATACCTACAATTTTATCGGCACGGCGTCAAAATCGACATTTCAAACCTTGCTTGGTAACAAATGTGAACAATAAAAAGGACTTGGTCTGGATAATTCCATCCTTATCATCACCAGTAAAAATCATATCATCTACATAAACAGCAAGAATGATAACTCAATCATGATCTCCATACCTAATCTTCCTGACGAAGATAGAATGGTCTAAACTGGAACACTGAAACCCAATCTTCTCAATCTCATAATTGAGCCTCTCAAACCAGGCACGAGGGCTCCGCTTCAAACCATATATAGCCTTCCTTAGGCAACAAACTCTCCCTCAGTATTGTACCTAGGTAGCTATCTCATGTACACCTTAAATAAATCACCATATAAAAAGGTATTTTTAATGTCCAGTTGATATAGAGGCCAACTCTTAACAACCGCAACAGAGATGATAATCCTAACTGATGTAATACGGACCACAAGAGAGAAAGTCTCAAGGTAGTCTATCCCATATGTCTGAGTAAAGTCCTTGGCAACAAGCTTGGTCTTATATCTATCCACAATCCCAGCAGCTCTATACTTGAAGGTATAAACCCATCTGCAATTAACAACTATATCATCTAGAGGACATGGTACAAGATCCCATGTCTTCTAAGGCTGTAGAGCCTGAATCTCTTCATCCATCGCTACATGCCACCTAGAGTCCTAAGAGGCCTGAGCAAAATCCCTGGGAATAACTGTTGTGGTAATGGTTGAGGCAAACTGGCGAGCCCCATCGTCCAGGTGGGAAAGTCCTATATACTAAGATAGAGGATGAAGAGTACAAGCTCTACCGAATCTCCTTGGAACTGACTACTCCTCAATATCTGACCCACTCTCATTCGACAAAATAGGACAAGGCATTGTATTAGACGAGGTCTGTCATCTCTGATGGTAGACCAGGGTATCCTCCAAGGCAACCTGTATAGAGGTTCCGTTCTCTGAGAAGTATGGAATCTTCTCAAAGAAAGTAACGCCTGCAGTAACAATGTATCACCAGCAACTTGGGTCATAGCACCAATATCCCTTCTACTCGAGGAGAGAACTTGTCCTGGTTGCCATACACCTATACAAAACAAGTACATCCAAAAATTCTCAAAAGGAGCAAAAGGCCTAGTACAATCTGCATAAATCACCTGATATGAAATCTCCTAGTACAATCTGGATAAATCACCTGATATGAAATATGTCCTCCAAGTACGTTCAAAGGCACTCGATTAATCAAGTAGGCTGCAGTGAGAATAGCATCTCCCAAGAACTGCTTCAAACCTTCATGTGGATCATCAAGGTCCTAGCAATGTCAAGAAGGTGTCAGAGTTTGCACTTAGCCACACCATTCTTCTGAGATATATGAGCACAAGACGTCTAGTGAATAATCCCCCTGGAAGAGAAAATCTCATGCAAGTCTCACTATATAAACTCTAATGCATTATTACTACGAAAAATCCTGACGGTGGCGACATATGGTGTCTTAACCTTTGAAAGAAACTATTGTATAATCTGAGGGATCTTTGAATGTGTCTTTATCAAGAAGACCTAAGTAAGGTGGTTGTGGTCATCAACAAAGACTGCGTAATATTGATGTCTTCCTAGAGTAGGCACTCTAGAGGACCCCCACACATCATAGTGCACAAGGTAGAAGGGAACAGTACTCACCCATCGTCTCTTCACGGGTAACTACTCCTGTGATGCTTCCCAAGTTGGCAGTCCTCGCACTACAAAGTCAAGGACTCAGGCAATTCAGGGTACATCTGTCGTATGTTCTTGACCGACGAGTGACCAAGTCTCATATTCCATAGCCAAGGATCAGTGGTTATAGATACAGCACCAGCAAACAAAGTAGGTGTATCAAGGTAATAGAGACCATCTTGCCCTATACCCCCTCCTATGATTTCTTCCGTCTGCCAATTCTGAAAGTAGCAATGACTTTTATCAAACACCACACGCATCCAAGATCCTTGCAGACGCGGCTTACAGATAGCAAGTTCGTTGGGAACTCTGGGACACAATGAACCTCTTCAATTATCATCATTGAAGATGAGTGTACACTCCTAACTACAGTAATTGGTGATATGGCTCCATTAGCCACTTTGACACCCTTAATCCCACCTAAGGCTTTGGTATTCACAAGTCACTCCACATCTCCAATAAGATGAATAGAGGCACCAAAGCCAACTACCCATGCTCCTCTGATCCTCTTCTTCCTCTTTGGGTCTTCTTGGACGAACAAAAGCCCCTTCAAATCTAAAATTGATCCTTCTTTTGGACCAATCAGATCTTCTTTGCATGAGAGAAAACTCATCATGCTTGAGGGAGAGAACTTCACTGTCAACGGTAAGAAAAGACATCACCACACACATACCACGTGAAAGAAACTTCATCACGCAAGAGCAGCAAGAAACACCACCAAGAACCACAAATCAAGGCCATGTGTTGGCCTGTTGGGCCCACCAACAGACCTTCTGCAGGTCTGCAGGTGACAACAGCAGAGTCGTCGACCCCCTGGGCGACGCCAGCAGGGTCACTGGATCCCCAAGCGACAACAACAGGGGCGCTGGCAGGACCAGCGGCAACGCTGGAAGGTCCTTTTCCAGCATTGCTGCTGCTACTCTCCAACTTTTCTTCCATCAAATCACTTCTATATTGGTGATTTAATCATCTTTTTGAGAGGATATTTGGTGGGATATTGGAGCATCGGCTTAGGACCACTACTCTGATACCATGTGAAGAAGAAAAATGATGCATGGCCTTCAAGAGAACCCTAGCCTCTTCTATACAAGAGACTCAACAAGCGACTTGATATTTCTCATAACCATGCCTACTCATTGCACTATTCATTTTAATCTTGCCACATCATCTAACCAACTAACCCTCATTCAGATAAAACCTAAAGGTAGATGAACTTTTCTTGGTTGCATGCAATTTTCTCAATTTGGCACTGTAACAAACAATTAATCCAGAAGTTACAAGTAGTACCATTTGGGAGATTTTTGTCATCTGTGATATAAGGAAAAAATGCCTCATTATCGAGACACAGGATCTTAAGAGCCTATTAGATTCTCCCACTTCACTCCTCCAAATCACCTTAAGATACCCAATTCCCCAAGCCACTCCCCCTAGCTTCAGCCTTGTAGACAAGCTCCACAGACTATGCCTGATTGGGTGCATGTGCTAAAGGATGTATGGACCAGATGGATGAGCATGGGCTTCTACAATAAGGCCTAGACAAGAAAAAGGTAAGCTTGGCTTGACCCTATTGTAAGTACACTTAGTGGGCTGGGATCTTAAGATCAAAGGGCCTATAACGAGTAGTTATAAATGGGCTGGTCCCCTAAACCGATGGCTATACCTAAAGATACATGTGTATAACAAAAAGAAAGAAAATGAAGAAGGGGAGAACACAAACCAGCCATTGAAAAAGAACAGCACATCCAAGATATATTCTTCAACAACAAAGCGATCAATGGGCTGCAAATTCTGCAAACTCTGTCAGCAGCAAAAGTAGGCATTACAAGCAAATAATTGAACATAGAGATAATGACTTTCAAATGACAAACTGCACTATTTGAGCACATTGACAAGATTAATTTGGGTAAAGAGGCTGATTTTCTTCCCATGAATTCTTGGATCTTCCTAATATTGACACAACATAGAACACAGCAACACACTGGAATGCATGATGTAAACTACCACTTATCCATAAATATCAACCACCCTCAGGTGCTAATCCTTTTACTTGTCGAAAAAAAGGAAGAATATACCACTTATCCACAACTGATGCAGTGGTGAAAATAAAAGCTCAGTAGTATGTTTATTTGACCCATTGGAAACACTAAAATTACAATAATTGTTATTCCTACCTCCTGCCACTTTGAAAAACAGTATGTCTTTCATCTAATAAATAACCATCATTTTCCCAATACTCTCGTTATTCCATGAATAATACTCACCAAGCTAATTATACAAACTATATGATAATAATGACTCTATAATCTTCATAACAATACACTAACTCAGTGGCAAAAAACACTTGGTGACTTCATGGATGCCCCAAAAGACTAGACAATGAACATACAACATTCGGTGGGCAATTGATGGATAACTCATGACATGTGTTTTTTTTTTCAAGACCTCAAAATTGTATTGAACCAGCTGTTCTGCATAACCCTGCAATAATACTTTAATTGCTTTCAAAATGTATCGACCCGAAAATTGGCATGTCACACAAGTACACTGAAACTTTTTTATGTCTATTTGCTCTCTTCCCAAGCTCATCCCCACCATTTTTTTGAAAAAGGAAAGGGGTGGTTATCCTGGCGATAACACCCCATCTATTAAAAAAAGCACCCGAAGGACGCGAGGATTATAAAAAGCTATACATTACAAATTTGACTCCCAAAAATGCATCAATGCCGAAATAGATAAAACAAAATTCTCCATGTAGGGGGTTTGGCCCTTGAAAACCACCGCATTTCTCCCCAACCAAATACCCCAAAGCACCACTAGCACCTTCACAACCTCCTCCTTCAATCTAAACACGCACTGCTCCGTGGCCGGCTTACCCCTCCTGAGTGATACCCAGAAGAGCTCCTGGTTGGTGTAGTCCACCCAACCCAGATTCAAGCATCTCCACATCTAGGTAGAGAAGGGGCATGCGAAAAAAAGGTGGTTCAGGGCCTCCTCGCCCCCTCAACACAAGGGGCACATGACGTCCGCCTCTTGTGCCTCTCTCACCCTCCAGACTTTGGTCATTATCCTTCCCTTTCTCACCAGCCACACAAACATCCTAATCTTCAGACAACAATCCGCCTTCCATAAAACCCTATAGTCTTGGAGAAGATCCACACCCATCGTCAACTCTCTACTACGTAGTCTGTCATATGCCTTTCTGACAGAGAAGAGACCGTCGTCCCAAACCCAACAATCTTGCCCCCCTTCCATCTTGAAGTGCTCCAATTCCTGCAATAAGGCTAAAAGTTCCTCCATTCTACAATCCAACAAGTTTCTCAACAACGTAGGGCACCACATCCCCTCCCAGCAAGCCCTAACAGTGGCCTCCTTATCCAACGCCAGTGCAAAGAGCCTTGGGAATCTAGAAGCAATGGGGCCATCCCCAGTCCAATCATCCGACTTGGGAATCTCGATTTGTGGCCCATCATACACTCTATCCATTTGGTCAGCAAGTTGCCATTCATGGACTCCAGATCCCGCACTCCAAGGCCACCCTCCTTTACCGATCTACAAACTCTTCTCATGCCACCAATCTAGCCCCCTTCCCCGACTCCCCAAAGTTGGACCAAGCAAAGTCCCTCATCATCCCGATTAGTCTTCTGGCCTTCCACTCCAACCTCTCGCATGTCGCCCCTTCTCCAAGCCTTACGATCGACGAGAGCCACCACCAACAACCACCTGTGCATAGGAGCGATTGTGGCCCACCTCCTCGCACACCATCTTACACTTGTTCAGCGACAAGAGTCCTCAATGATGTGACACCACCTGCTCCAGCAACCTCACGCCCTAATTCAGCGATACCCACACCTCCACCACCGAAATGTCCTCCCCATCTAGCCGAAACCCCAAGCACAATCTCAAGCAGGCGAAAGGTTCTACCACCGCAACAATTATGCCTCTTGCCCGGAAGCTGAGGGGAACCCCACGAAGCCAGTTCCTGATGGTGGCCCTTTGGGGAGGCCTCTCGTTCATCATCCTGTCATGTGGGTAGGGGAGCCCCTACTAAACGAGCACCTCCACCACCTGAACCATCTCAAAACACATTCTCTCCCTCGCCTCCTGCCCCAGCCCCAGTACCCTTTAGTCGGAGACACGATGCAGTGACGTTGCACTCTCTAGGAAGTATTGCTGGAGCCCTTCCTCCAACTCCCTTCAGCCAATGCTTCCTTCGACCACATCCCTAACGACCCCCCCCCCCCCCCCCCCTCAAACAGCCACGCCTCCAATTTGCTAACCTCTTCCAACCACGGCCCCTCTACCTTGAAGGTGGTAGCCCCCAGTGGAGGGAGGCACCAGCGTCACCCAACCTTTAAACTTCTTATCGGGTTCCTGCACTCCAACGCAATGTGCCCCAAACCATCTCCCTCTTCCCCTGCACAGCCCGCCGACGTCGCTCTACAAAGGTCCATTCGCCCCCACTCCCACCACTCTCCCCCCCCCCCCCCCCCCCCCCCCCCCGCCACTCATGCTTCACATTTGATCTCTCTAGCTCCCTTTTTATTTGAAAGGACGAAATTCAAGTACCTTATTGTATTGCCTTCATGTTGCCACTGACAAAGAAACTTCGATGAGCCCCTTGCATCATCCCCACCATTTTACCTAAGATGTTGTATCTAAGGAGGGAAAGCCATTCCTTTCTTTACCATGCTGACAAAATATTCCAGAAGCAATGGAATTCTGGTAACTTTCAGAATGCCTACATACCAAATGAACAAATATATGGCTAGATGGAGGTGACCTCAAACTATGAAGCCAACAGCCTCATTGCAAGGCATGCAAATAAGGACCTATTTCAAATTTTTTTGGCTCTCAAGAAAGATGGTAAAAAAGCTCAAATGAGTTGCAAAAAATGGTACTATCAAAAAGAAACATAAAAGAAAAGAAAAAAAAAGAAAACGACTAAAAAATTAAGCACAATAGATACCTAAAACGCAATGCCACATTTAACTGTTTAAATGCAAGAAGTGGATGGTTTAACAATACTTGAAGACAGGATCATGTATACTACCTCAACTTTATCAAATATATTTAGACTATGAAGCCTCCGAGGAAACCTTGACAAAGCGTCATGGCTCTCCCTTCCAATAGAGAGAGGAGAAACAGCTGCAGAACATTCTGGCTGCTTTGGGCAAGAAATTGGAGGGAAATCATGAGACTTGCCATCAACCAATTGTGCTTCAAAAAAGAGGTGAGGCTTGGGGACTGTGAAAAAATTGTATACATCAGAATTTTTTTCTAAGTGCATCAGAATATTTTTTAAAAATATAATAAAAAAAGGTGACATAACTTAGATTAATGCTTGCAAATGGTCATCCTGAAATAAGAATATTTCAAGCATCTAGTGGTGTAACTAAAAAAAAAGCACATGACAAATTAAAGAAAAGAAATTCCAGGCTCAGAATAAACTATTTCATTGTACATGAAATACAGAAGACAAATGAATTAAAGAACGAGCACTTACCACTTTCTGCCTTCCACCCATTCTTGGATAGTAGCTGAATCCGATGCCATAGATCTTCAAGAAAATCCTGATCAAAAGAACCATCGGTATGACAATTATTTCTATATGACTGAAAACAAAATAATTCTTGGAAAGAAGCATAACACCAATCCCCAAAGACCATGCCTTTATGTTACTGTCATCTGACTCAAAAACAGCAAGGGCACTGTCCAGAGAATGCTTTCTGATGCTTAAGTAAGACTGGAGGCCAAGCAAAACCCTGTCAAGCTCCTCTGGCGCTTGCTGTAAACACATTAGTCAAAAACCACTCTTGCAACATGTAGCCAGCGTAGGGAAAAAAATGGGTACAGCCTAAATATAACGGGTAACAACTAATTAAAGAGAAATGCAACAAATGGCGAGATGCAGGCCACAAGCATTTCAAAATAGACATGATTGTGTTTGCACACATGTTGCTTGAAGCTGTTTGCATGCCTGGATTATAACCGGACTGCCATGTGCTTTTGTGGATGGATAGCTGCATAGGTCAGTGTCCATATGTCTGATGTACGAAAAAGGATTCTAAATGATACTTCAAACACCATCTAGAGCTATTCAAGTTTTTCATGGAAAAATAAGCAAACTGTTTCTAAATAATGATAACAGAAAATATCAAACTCAACATAAATAGTGCAGATTATGTTGTGTTTTTGTTTTGCATAAGCCACCCTGGGTTGAGTTCCTCTACTAAATTAAAGCTTACCGGCCCTTTCTCATGCACATGCCCAGAAATGAAATGATTCTAAAAAATTTTGAAAGATAATGTGACACCAGCAAGACAGGTGACATATTTCTGCCTTCATGGTAAGAAGCGTTAAAGGCATTTTTCTCAAAAAGAAGATAGCATATTTTGTAATGACTTACCCCTCCCTAAACAAACCCTAGCCTCCACAGCCCTCCCCCGCACTGCTGGGCCCCCAGTCAGACAGAGCATGCCAGCAAGGAACCCCCTCTCTCCCCCCGTCTGCTCCTCCTTTGCCACCCCCACCCTCTTTGTCAAAGAAGAGGTCTCACCCTCCATGACAATTCAATGAATTCAAACTGCAGGTTTCGTTCATCTCCCCACCTTTGAGCCTTAGCTGCGGCTCTCAACTCTTTAGTCCACTCTCATTTCCAGTGGCAACACACCTTCTGTGGTTGGCCATCATCCACCAATTCAGTAGGACCATTCTTTGGAATTCTCTAAAGCCCATCTCTTCTTATGCGACCGATGACGCAAGGGCCTCTGATGGGGAAGTGCTAGATGGAGGCTCTGTGCTGTCATTCAGCCTTGAGAGTCCTTGATGGCCTTTACGACTGTGATCCTTAAGCTTGCTTGATGGACCATATATTCAAGATTCATTGTTTCCTCATGTTGCTCCTTGTTCCACAGAGTAATGGACTCTCAGCGAGATGATGATACTGTGGTCCCAAGGCTAGCCTCTAGGCCTTTCACAGCCTGTACTCACATGCAATGGGGTGGGTTGAAGCTGCAGATCTAAGATGCTTAAGCCCCTTCACGACTACAGAACCTTGTTTGACATGGAGACCATGTGAGGATCATTCCTAAACACAACCGAGATTTCATGCAACAAGCTTTGACTGTCAGCATATGTTGATTTCTTGCTTGCATAGAATGGCTAGATTGCCAAGAGTCCCCCTCTTGGTTGGACAGCCATCATCTTGAGCGCAGAGCACCTCCTGCTAGGAAATTGCTTCAATCCAGATGCACTTCTTTTCCAATTTATTGTATTTTTAGTTTCTTTGTTGCTTTTCTTTTGTTGAGTTTGTGTTCCCCCTTATGAGGTGTTTTGTTCCCCAATGTTACAAGTTGTATGTGCTCCTCCCCTCATGTGGGCAGGGTCATCTATTTCCTTCCCATGCCATTCCTTGAGCTGCATCCTGCTGTATGCAGTTTCCTTCCCATTTAATGGAGTTTAATTTTGCAAACAAAAAAAGATATATTTTGTAAGAAAACAGTACAAATGACATTTTCCTTTATAAAATCTAACTAAGACAACACAATCTAAAGAAAGAGTGCCATTGAGATGAGTCCCAATGCAATCGACTCATACCTTTTTCCTTAACAAAAGAAAAGATGTCAAGCTCGTAAAACATAGCTAGAAATGCATATAAATCTTCATAGATATGTGCATATGCAAATGGATGAAGGTAATAAGATTCACAGGCACATATCTATGCATATCAAAAACCAAGATAAGACAGAAAACTCCTGGTTTCCTATAAAACAAATCCTCCCAAAAAGATGACCTTTTTTGAAAGACTAAAAAAAAAAAAAAGACGACCTTCACATGCTAAAGTTTGCAACTCTTAACAAAACAAAGTTCATTCCAGAATTGGATGCCTTTCATGTAATCCAAGAAAACTAAGGGTCAAGAAGCCCATCTCTTGACAAGAAATGGACATATTATGTAATCACAAATGGAACCAATCTAAAAGGGAGAAGAGCATTCGAGCAAATATCAATAAAGCAATAATTCAACGTAAACATACACCAACAATTTATCGGCAAGTGAAATCAATATGAACTCCAGGCTAAAACAAAAGATATCTCATGAAGTTGCATTTTGGACAAATCAGTTTTTGGTTTATCTAAATGCCTATATATTGTAACAATGTCCCCTTATCCCCCCTCCCAAAAAAACCATCAACTGGAAAAAGCTAACCTGAATGGCATCTATGCTCTTGCTCCAAGATTCTTCTCTCTTGTTGAGGAGGGCTCCCCATGTATATCCATATGCATCATATGGAAGGAGATATCATGACAATATCGCCAATATGTCACATATTGCTAGGTTTAAATGTGTCTATATCTTTGGAATATCCCAATTCCGGGATATTGGGGAAATACCTCTAGATATTGGTATCGCTAAAGCGGATGGTGCTAAATATCGAAAGGTATCACCACAAAAACAAAATATCGGTGATATGTCACTGATATTTGGGGAAATATGCAAATATGAAGGGTATAGTTCCAACATCTTAGAGTTTGTAATTCTTTTGTGTCACAAGGGCTTGTTTCACAAGGTTTTGGGTTCTTTCTTGCCTCAAATCAATATTATTTCTTCAAATTCTTCATAATCTTGAGTCCTAACCTCCTCTTCCATCTATACCATTTATATTCTAAATTTTATTTTTTATATCTCTCATAATGTTGGCATACTTCATGATCTCAAAGACCCAACTTTTGATGTTGTCATCTTATTTCATGTTGTTGGCTTATCTCATGGTCATGGTTCGTGAATCATGCCATAATGCAGGCCATAATCATGATTAACTTGTCTGAGTTGTCTCACAATCATATTAGAGGTTGTGCATAGCTAAGGTCAATTGATGTGTTGTATTCTTACTTTATTAATAACATTCTAGGTAAGATGGTAAATTGAGTTGTCATATTACTTCTTTTTTTTGAAAGGCAGTTGTCATATTACTTATAAATTTATCTTGTAATCATTCATTTTTCCTTTTCAAAGTATGACTTACGAACTTCTTTAACATATTTTTCTTGTGAGTTAATCAAAATTTATGATTCTTACCTTGATAGGCATTTCTTCAAGCATGTAATGGTAATTAAATTGTAATTTTGTAAAAGATGAGGCATTTGATTCATTTTTAACTGTTTAAACTAATTCTTGGATATCGCTAATGGTCCAACATATCAACGATATATCTCCGACATCCCCCCCTTCTTGCTTGTTGATATGGCATCAACATTGACATCTGAAAACTACGCATCATCTGATTGCTATCGCGTTGCTGACTCTATGTATTCAAGTCTTTCTTCCACAAATGTAATAGACAGGTTTCCATCTTCATCACAGTGCTACTGTCTCTTTCAGATATGCAACTGTCACTAATCTGACATGAATCTCAAACAAAATCTATACTATAACTAAAACGAAGTGTTGTTTACCTCAATCCTACATGTGTCAATAAAACTATGCACAGTAGAAATTTCCACCCCAACCCTCACACATACCTACACTAACACGCAAGGACAGTGACCAGATTCACACATTTCACGTAACACTCTGAGTCATTGTCATTTCAAGGGCAGATGAATGGTTTTGATTTTTTTTTAAAGAAGAAAATCCACCCAGAACAAATATACCAAGATATACATATTTCTTCATGGAAGTTTAATATCTTAATTCAGTTTATAAAAAGCAACTAATTAGCATGTTCCTACTTTCCGTCTGATTCTTTCTTTTGTTTTTATTTTGTCAAGCATTCTGCCTTTACTGTTCAGCAAAAAATACTTTGACACATCCTACTCCCCGTCTATCTGCTCTCATGTCCCCCCCTCCATTATTTTTCTAATAATTATATCAATATTTCCACATATGTTTAAAAATATTACTCCTAACATTATGGTGCTCTTTACCTTCGCTGTACATTTATTCCCATACCAATAATAACTATTCAATGATGACTATATCTTTGCCAATTACTCCCCAAACTACTTATGAATTAAAGTAACAAATATTTTATTACTAGATGATCAACTAGATCAATCTCTGCCTACTTTTAGAAACACGAATGTTTTTTGCTACAATTTCTATCAATCTGTTAATATGTCCTTTCATTGTATGTATATTTGTAATAGAGTGTTTAATAAGTGTACATTGCATATCTTTGATGAGATATGCTATTATACTTATAAAGATTAACGTGTTCAAAATATGGATCGAGTATTACAATCTTATCATTGTAAGAGTTTCTCATACTCGTAGCAAAGCGCAAGCAGCATTACCTAGTATTCATCTAAAACCAAAACCAACACTAGTAATCATGATTAGCAAATAGCAACTGGCTTCAATAACTAACATCATTTTCAGGCATTTTAAACATCTCTAGTCAACATCATTGCAACTCCTCTTCAGGGAGACTGCAGCATGGGTGGCCTCCTGTAGAGAGTAGTGTAGGGTAGAAGCACCTTCCTAAGTTACAATTAGAACACAAATATCCTGCTTTGAGGTATTGACAATAGCATAAGTTCCACAACATCTGTTGTCCCCCCGACTTTTTAATTTCTTTAATAATTACATACCAAAACATTAAGTTCTAGTTAATTATCTCATGTTCCACACCCCCTGACCGTACATTCTTGCATGACCATTTTTGACTTTGCCCCCCTAACGTAAATTCCTAGCTCCATCCCTGCATGTCCTCATATCCGTGACTTATAGTTGGCACCACTGCACCTTCCCCATTAATCGCCTTCATCCCAACCTTTCCTCCTGCATTGCCTCACATATTGCCCCTTACCCCCACCCAAAAAATAAAATAAAATAACACACATATGCACCCGTGCACACAACCTACCCCCCCTCTCCACCCCCTCAACCTCCATAATCACATCCCCAATTGCCTGTCCCCCCACCAACCGCACTCAGCAACTCCACAACCAACCAACAATCCCTGCAATCCACCAACAAAGACAGCAGCAATCTTCCATGCCTTATCAACTATGAACCCCATAAGCACTGCCAATAGCTTGCTTTAAGTAGGCAAACTTATACATGGAAGAACTGCCTCAGTGATTAAAAGATCACCTAGGTGCTTGTCTCTAATATCTTAGGGATTTGATCAGAGATAAAGATTTCCAATTATTTAAAATTTACAACATTTTTTGCTTTCAAAAAAAATTACAATGTTTTTGTCTATAGAAGCTATTCTTCAGACAAGTCCAAGAGATCAAAATTCAAAGAACCAAAATGTTTGTTCCCCTTTTGGGTTTTACTTCTCCAGCTTTCATTCTCCCTTCTTTCTTTCTCATCCATGGCTCTATTCTCCTTTCATCTCAATCTATTCCCCTCCCATCCATGGTTAAGTCATTAGTGTTGACAGTGCAAGTTCCAAGACAAAGCAATGGCTAGAAAAGGTTCTTGACTACACTCTGGAGTCATCCCTTGGAACACGACCAAAAGAATAATTTGGTTCTGCTGGATGGCTGGTCAATCTGGCAGACAATCAGTGTGCAAAATTCAAGGAGTGTGAGTTTTACTGGTTATAGGGTGAGAGGGTAGATGATAGGATGCAGAGTCTCTAGACAAAATTTCAAATAATTTGTTATAACAAATATTCAGCATCAGTCTAATGAGTAATGAGTGTCCAGTGGTCAACCTTAGTAAATAGTTTCCACAAAACTTAGTGAACAACTTACATATCAAATAGGTAGGCTAAGAATCAAAAATCAAGCAAGAATGAACTCAACAAATGAGCTGGTATACATCGGGTAGATCTTCAAGAGATGTTGAATAAGTTGAATCAAGTTTTGAACAAGAGAACATTGGCAAGGGATCATCTGGTGAAGCTCTATTGGTCGACTCCTATGATGGGTTGGTGGAAGGCCACTGGGAAACTCCTAACAGGCTGAATATTTGGTTTTTAAAGAATTTAGACCCAAATCTGGATCCAACCTAGCAAGTTACCTATTATAGGATTTCTAAGGACTATTTTTGCACTTTTACAAGTCAAAGATAGAAAAAGGAAAATTGCATGACACTTTATAACAAAGTACAAATAACAAAAGGTCTTCAAAGAATTTGGGCTTACTTTCTGTCTTCCAAAGCCCTTCCTCTCCATCTTCTTGATCTAGCCAATTTGTTTTGTCCATCTCTCTTGAAAGATTGGTCTTTGGACATGAAAATCTATGACCATTTGTTATCATCAAAACATTAAATAGTACAATAACACATCCGTGCCATCATGTCCAACCTCACCAACCCCTACAACTGCTTCTCAACCATTGGCACATTTGTTGCTACCACTAAAGCCATGTCCTCGACCTCAAAGCACTCAAGATCAACTCCAATGCCCCTTCTATCTAATGCATTTTGCAGAATTAGGATTTGAAACTTACAGAAGAAAGTATTGGCCCCATTGTTCTGAAAAGGGTAGGTTTCTTCTGTGCTTGTCCAAACACCAATTTCTCCTTTTGAAGGACTAAGAGTTAAGAAGTTGAAGAGTAGTTTCCCAGAGTCATAAATACCAATCTTAACGAGTAAAGTTACTAGAGAGCCTAAGAAGGTAATTGCAATACAGACCTCAAGTTCGTATTTCAGAAAAAAAAAAAACCACAAATATAGAAGGTACAAACAACTTGTTACAAGTTGAGTTTTGAAGAAGAAGAGAATTAACCCAAAGTGGACATCTAAAATAAAAAAGACCCTTGTGCTTTTATTTACTTCATCCTAGCATTGAACAACATTCTTAATTTTCTTAGATTTAATCTAGGTTGCTATATTGATATCTTTTAAAAGTTGTTCAAATGTTCTAAAAATTGATTTGGTTAAGTTTGTGAGGAGATCCAATTAGGTCAATTTAGGGATGTGACATTTTAAATTTTCTTTTATTAACAATGTGTATGTCTTTCTCTACAAACCTACTAAGGCATGTCAAAAGATAAAATTCGAAGAGCATTCAATTCACTTTTATATTTTATTTTCTCCAATTTTCCCATCCCCATTGTCTCCTACTTCCATTTTCCACTCACATCCCAATTCTCATTCCCGTCAATTCTGAACAAAAGTCTTTTATTTATATCAGCACTAGAGGCTACCTGAGAGGAAACATCCTCAAGCATTTTAAGATAACACACCCACCCCCTTTTCCAAGGAAAAAAAAAAAGAAAAGGGAAAAAAATCGCACGACATCGTTGGCCGGCAACTTTGCCAACACAAGCTAGGTTAGATCAAGTTGGCCAAGCCACAATCAAAATTAATCCAATCAAATTCGCCATATTGCCTAAAAGCCTAAGTGGTCTACCAAGAAGCCATTACCCAAGCACACTCAACCTTACACCTAACAAAACCACCACCAACAAAGGCACCTTTTCCTCTCATGCTTGAAGCCCTGAGTTCATGCCTAAATTGGACCTAGAAGGATAACTTCTTAATGGATGAACAGGTGCATCAAAAATAAAGATGCCAAGGAGGCTAGTTTCTATTAACCTATGATTTTGGGTTTACACAAAGTATGCAACGTCCTGATAAACAGATGTGATGATGTGTCTTTATTCTGAGAACAAAAAATGTAAACCTCCTCATAATGAACATTGAAACTTCCAATCTCCACCAACACTACTGGCTTCAGAGAAAAGTATTTCCATTTTATATCCCTGATAACAAGTATCATATTGCCTTTTTCTCCAAGATGGGTAAGATTACAAAACAAGTCCTTTGGATGGAAGGTCAGTCCCCCAACTACTAGCCCATTTAAGTGGGTTCCATAGTCCCAATAAAAATTGTTCAACAGCAGCTAACCACCTCAAACACTTTTTTAAGACAGAGAGAGAGGGAGGGAGGGAGGGAGAGATGGTTAGCCATCCAAGAACTATAGCAAAAATATGAAGTCATTACATTTTTATTTTTTCCCTTCTTTACAAAACAAGAAAAAGGCCCAAAATTCACCCATGCATTTTCATACGTATGGCATTACAACAGGAATTCTCTTTGCAAAAATTTGACACCTAAGCGAACAAGTACCAGTTTGAAAATGAAAAAAGCTACGATGATCTAACCAATCAAACTGAATGCATTCATTTGTACCATGTCGAAGGCAGGAAGAAACAAAAATGAAAATGAACTTTACCTCCACAAGTTCTAATGCACACCATGGCAAGCTAGACAAAATGCAGGTGATATAGAAGTCAGCACATGGTTGCCAGGCAGGATTGCCAGCCTCTTCATCAACTGTTGTGGCAGCAGAAGACAAAAGTGTTTCAAAGACCTCAATGACAGACCCAGGCAGAAGAACTTTACTGCACATCTGGAAAAAGAAAAACGAAAAGGTAACTTCACACCTTCCAATCCACCCCCATACCCTGAATCTTTACGGGGGCAGAATGCCACAAAATTTTACATAGGAATGACTTCCTAGCAAGATTACCATCCATAATGAAGTTCAAAATGGCAAACAGGAAAATGAGGGTGTAAATGAGAATGTAGTAAATGGAACCGAAAATAAAAGTTCATGCATATTATTAGGGCAAGTAAAAATGAAATGCAAACTGAAGTGAAATTATGGATCTGAACAGTCCAGGAAAAAAAACAAAGAGCACACTAATGAAATTGCACATCGCACCAATTTCTCTATCCTAGTGCATCTATTAGCAACCAGAAAACAGTTTCCACATCAGTAAGTACAATGTTCATGCAGTATGCACTTTGCTATCAGATGTCAGTTGCTGCCCACCAGACAACCTCCATACAAGAACAAGTTGAATTATCACAACTCGCCCTTTTTAAAACCAATACTTTTTTGCAATGGAAAAAGGATGGCTACCATAGTCATCCATTTCATTCACTTTTATAAACAAAGTTACAGGGGTTGTGTCTCAGATCCAAGGACCAATATGTTTCATTCTGCGAAAATCTTATTTTTAACAAAGAAGATGAATCAGCCTGGAGCCCCACACTTAAAAGCACTCCAAAAGGATCCAAAGGCACCACATCATCTGCATTGACCTGAGGCTGTTGAGACTAGGATATTAACCTGAGTCTGGTTGCCAGACCTACCTCGAAATTTCACACTCAAAAAAGAGGTATGAGATGTGTTACTCTATAAACCTGCACAAGGAGCAAGCAGGCTCGATGTCCAGCAGCCACCTTCTGCCCACAATACCAAATATAAAGCCTAAATGCCTACAGGAATGGTTTGCTAAAGTTTGCAAAATGGAGCATGACATGTACCCTTCAAATCCCACAAGGACTGGTCACAAGGGTATGGCACCATAAAATAAATTGAGATCTCCTCATCAAAAAAATAAACAAATAAATTGGCAAGTCAACTAGAGTCCTTCTTAAATGTAAATATGCATCTAAAACTAACAGTTACAGCATTGTTTTGTAATTTTAATCCATTTACTATATACAGTGTCTTACCTTTTTTTAAAAGTAACAGTCTCTTACCTATATGTTATTCGCATGACATCATACAGGATGACAGAATTGTTTATTTCACCACTTATGGCATAAATATACAAGCTTTTAAGCATTCTATTGCAAGTATATACTTCTACTAGTTAAAAAAATCTTAAAGAAGGGAGGGGGGAAAAAAAGCTCAAACACCAGGGCAGATTGTAGTAAGAATGAGAGAACTACCTGATTTAAAAAAAGCTTCAGGTAAAAGATCTTGTTTTTGGAGAAAGAATTTCAGGCGCAACCATAGAAAAAGCCACTATTTGGGTGTCCAATGACAAATACCACCATGCAATCGGAAATCATGGGCAACAAATGATTGGCAGTAAAGAATAGCAGAGATTATCTTATTGCTTTAGACAAAGTGGTTCCTCAAACATAATGGACTTGGACTGCGATAACCAATAAATGGAACTTTATGTTTACAGAAAAAGGAGTTAGTTCTTTGGTTAAAAATTGAATACAAAATAAATTCTTTTCCACTTTTGAAAATTACAACAGAACTTCATCCTAAATTCATAAAATAGACTCACATACACACCAGAGACTCCACCAGCCATGCCTATATCCAGCAAGGCCCTTACCTGCAGCCTCCACCACCATTTCTCATGACCCTCCTGTCTTCCAGGTTCAGTGCCTCTGCACTGTCCCAGCAGGATCTCTTCTTTACCATGCAATACAAAGCAGTTTACACCTAAGTTCTTTGATTTTCAACTCAACAGCAGGAATCCATTCGGTGGAAAATTAAATTGATGTTTTTAAGAGGTGAAAAAAAGTCAATTCCAGCCATTGCAAAAACATTTGCTTCAGCTGACCAACCAGCTCCTTTTTTCCCTTTTTTTTAAAGGCCAACCAGCTCCTTTTTTCCCCTTTTTTTGAAAGGCCAACCAGCTCATTTCGCATGCTTTAAATCAGCCATCCTGCCCAATCACAATATTGAAAGCCATTCCGGTGCTTATTCCTCCGGTCATAGCTAAGAGCCTAAGGCCCCGTTTGGTAGAGGAAGTCTTAAAGAGGGATAAGTAGATGGGTAAGAGGAGGGTTAGTGGGTACGGATGTGATAGTTGAGTTAATATATTATCAATGCTGTCAATGCGAAAGGCGATAGTAAGGCAAGACTACTCAAAATCGCCCGAGGCGAGAGGCGACAAAAAGGCGACAGCCTGAGTGAATTAAGGCAACAGCCTTAGGACCATTTCACTTTTATATATATATGCAATGTTATAACGTAACATACATATATAATATAACAACATACTTATGTTATATACATACTTATATATACTAAGGAGGCATACATGTATATAACATACATATATATCCAATGTAACATACATATATATAACAACATACTTATGTATATACTTATAAATATACTTATACATTACTTATGTCATATATTATATATAATATTACATACATATGTATTTCTTATGTTATATATATATTTATATACCATATATATTTACATAGTTTACTTTTTACCGTCTAACAAATATATATATATGAGGATAACATATAACATATAATATATATATATATATATATATATATATATATTTAACATATATATATAATAGAAATGAAAGGAGTTCATTTCGTTTCGAGGAGAAGAAACGAAGCCGGAAGCCCTGACATGACAAAGCGGCAGTGGTGTGGTTAAACTTGAAGAAGCTCGAGATGAGGAGATACCTGGGCAACTGAGGTCGAGGAGGCGTCACAGATGGTCACCGGTGACGCTCGAGCGGCAATGGTGGTTGACGAAGCTCAGCTACTCAAGCTACTCCGCCGCGAAGGCGATAATGGCGTAAGGTGGTGAGGGTTGCCGTGGAGATGAGAAAGCTCTCCACAGAGGCATCTAGGGTTCGAGCGATGAGGCGGCGAGGCGAGGAGGTGTCGCCCGAGGCAAGGAAGCGTGTCGCCTGTTCGAAGGGCCTCGCCTGGGTCCTCCTCGAGGCGATGACCTCCTGATTCGCCTCGCCTCGTCACCTCATCGCCTGAGGAGACCGCCTCAACAACGCTGTATATTATTATTGATTTTTGTTTTTATTTGTATTGGGAGTGGGTTAGTAGGAGGCGGATGTGATGGGTGTGAGTTAGTGGGGATATATATGATTGGTGAGGGGTAGAAGCAATAGATGGCGGTAGATGTGATGGGTAGGGAATAAAAGTTCATGTACTGTAGCAATTAGACTACCACGTAGGATAAAACCTCCTTTTAAAACCACGCCAAACGGGGCCTAAAAGCTTTCAAGTGAGTTGGATGGTCAATAGGTATATCAATGACCGTGCTTTCAATTTATAACCAAGTTTTGGTTGAATGCTGAGATTGGGACAATGAATTGACTTAAAGATTTGCAGGTTTTTAACTAAATTAAAAAAAAAAGGTGCTTAAATTAAAATAATACTATCTGCACTGGTTTCAGATTAACATGCACTTCTATATAAAATTTGTGGCAATCATAACTAATGATTCTTTGGGAAAGAAATACTGAAACCAAGATATAGTTAAACTTCATGGCACAGTATTCAATTTCTGTAGCATCATAGAAAATGAGTTAGGTTTGTTATGACAGGAGAGTGAAATAGATACCTCTTGTCTCTGCAAGCTATAAACTAGAAGGAGATAAGGAAGGCGGTTATGGGTGTAGGTAAAACTGTAAAAGCAGTGGTTGGCAAGCTCCAACAAGAGACAAGGCTGTTGACTATCTAGAACAAAGAAATCGTGTAAATGAGAAGTGACAGTAATATATGCTCTCTCCTGCCTCAATTCTAACTATAAATGTTTTATCAATTATTGCCATGTTCAATGGTAAATGTGTTCCATTCTCAGAGCAGTTCTGGTTCATAGTTATAAAAAAGGAAAAGAAGGCAAAGCTGGAAGTTATAACCCTCCTAAAGAATGCTCATATTGTTGGAACCAACTGGATGTACACCAAGAAACACTGTCAAGTTTACAGGTATAGAGCAACATTAGTGGTAAAGGTAAATTCTGTTTGTTCAATACTCATGACAGCACATCACTTAACATGCAAAGAATACATTTCCAAATGGGGACCTGCAGAGAGGAGTTCATGTACAGAAGCCACCTGGGGATGAACAAAATAGCAAGTTCGGCAAATTTTACCAAGGAAAAAAAAACAAAAGCTTGTTAGGGTCTCAAGCAGTCACCTCATGTCTAATTCAAGAGGCTGAAAGTGAAATGAGACACAAAGGACGAGAGCAAGGAAATGGAAATAAGACCATGTTCATACAAAGGATTTGATAAAGGGTCACTCTTATATCGTACGTTAATGGCATGGTTGTTACTAGTGACAATGTAAGTGGCTAAGTCAAAAGCATATTAGCAAGAGAGTTTGAGAACAAAGCTTTAGGGGGTAGGGAGACTAAAAAAGCTTTCTTGGCATTGAGGCAACTAGGTCCAAGGATGGCTTTATCATATTACGCAGAATTATGCCTTTAACCTATTAAAGGCAACTCAAAAACTTAGGTCCAGGCCGATGTCTACTCCAATTGAGGCAGACAAATAAGATCACAGGTTAAAGCTTGAAGCTGAAAGCCCAACTAGCTGAGTTTCAAAGAACAAGTACCATGAGCTGGTGGAGAAGCTTATTTACCTCACTTTGACCAAGCCAATGAACTTCAAGAGTAAATTCATGTTGTCTCCCACTAATGTCCATCTCAAGGCAGCCTACACAATACTATGTTATTTATTATAAATAAATAAAAAGAATCCCAGAAGATGACCCCTATATACTAAAAGGGGATTAACTCAATATTTAGGGACACAATGGCCCAAATTAGGCTACCTCAAGTGATGAAAGCATTCACTCTACCTTATGCTAACTTTTTTTTCCTGCCCAAGGGGAATGCCGTGAAAGCTACCGATGACAACAAGCCTATATCTCCCTTCAACTTCATTAACCTAGCGGAAACTAAGACTTTGGCTTGCCAATTGGCGAAGTGTTGGATCAATCTACTAGGTCCATTTAGTTGCTTTTATCAAGTGGAGATCCATCATGGAGAATCACATTATCACCTTAGAGATTCTTTCTACCTAGAAGAGAGAGAGGACAAAAGCCTTCTATTGGAAAGCGGACTTCTCCAAAGCTTTTCTTTGGTCCTCCTTGAGGGTGAGAGGTTTCCCGCCACTCTAGGTCAAATGGATGAATATGTGTGTGCCATCTACCTCTTGCTCTATTCTTATTAATGGAAAATCGATGGGTGGTTGGATTCAACCCAAGAGAAGAATGAGGCAAGCTTGTCCTCTCACACCAATGTTATTTGTTCTTGTTGTGGACTTTCTAGCAAACACCTGCTATGCTTATTGCAAGGGAAATGAGGAGACTTGGTTATTGTTGCAATATGCAAATAACACAATTATCCTTGTGTAGGGCTCTATGACAAAGGCTAGGAAGATCAAACTTTTGTTATAAGTATTTGGGAAGGCTTCTAGCTTGAAGGTGAACATACAGAAATCAAGATTCCTACCCTTTGGTATGTCACAAGAGTTGGCAAGTCAGTGATGAAAGAACTTGGTGTATAACACCTACACAGATCCTTCAAGTACCTACGCTTTTTCGCTTACCCCAAGCTGCATCACCACCAGGAACTGGATTTCTATATTAAGAGGATGGACAAGCACTTGCAGGGGTAGGCCTCCCACCTTTCTTTACAAAAGGGGTAGATTAATTCTGCTATGTTCAGTATTTCCAACCTTACATATCTATTTCATCTCACTCGTAAGTATGTCAACTGCCAAAAAGAATCAATGCCATTAGAAGGAAATTTTAGGCCTCTAGTTTAGGTGATAGATTTCTGCCATTGGCGCATTAGGAGGAGGTTTCTGAGCCAAAGGAGTTTGGCAGCCTAGATGTCCTAAACTGACAGATAGTGAATGATGCCCTCCTTTCCAAATGGGTCCTTCGACTTTTGGGTCGTGCTCTTCCTTTTTCAAAGACGGTATCATGTCATTTATATAGAAATACAATTGACTATGATGAAATGACAGCCACCGTTGGTAATGCATCGCTCTCTTGGATAGGCCTACAAATATGCCTAAGAAAAGTTAGGCTGCATTGCAGAAGTCTATTGGGTAATTGCTCCAGATTCCACATTTGGAGTCATGAGTCATGAACAATTCCCTACAGGTATCATCACCAAGTCCTATCCCAGATTGTTAGCTCTGGCCACCAATTGCTTCAGTGATAGGTGTTGGGCACTTACCTTGCCAAGGTACACATCCAACGTTAGGAGAACAAGTGCAACTGCTAAAGAACTAAAAGAGCAAATCTACCTAATCCACCAACATATCCAAGCCAAATTGCAAACCATGACCGCCTAAGCCAATATCCATTGGAGAGAGTCTGAGTTCCATAAGGGATACCTAGTGATGGTGCATTTTCACAAGACGTTCTTGATAAGTGTCCACAAAACCTTGAGTCCTAGAAAGTCTAGTCCATTTAGAATGGTTAAAAGAGCAAAATGTTTATATGCTTGATCGTCTAACCAACAATTTAACATCGTCGATCTTCAACGTCTCTAAAATTTTCATTACTATAGTGACCCTTGTGCAGGCAGCACTTTTGTAAATCAAGATCTCACCCAACTTCCATTTTAAGCTCCACCAGCTTCGATGCCAGAAACAATTGGGATATTCTCGATGAACTCTCGACGAGGAATCTCCAAACACTTCCTAATATGATGGGTAGGATGCCACATCCACAACACATGGCTTGATGAGGCTGAAATCTAGGCACTTCAACCAGACCTCCTCCTAAATTATTGGGAGGCATCTCGTCAAAGCAAGATTTTTCTTAGCAAGGAAACTGATGCAGTGTCATGATTTTTTTGAAAAAAGAAAGGGCGATTATCCAAGGAAGAGTGATTATTCGTTTGATAATCACCCAAAAGTTAATCTATTAATGGCCAATAATGGCAGCAATTACAAAAGTTGTTACAAAGATGTCTCCCAAAAATGAACAAGTGCTGAAATGCTAAAAACAAATTTTTCCATGAATGGAATCTATCCCCTAAAAATAGTGACATTCCTTACCAACCAGATTTCCAAAAGAACTGCAAACACCTTGCCTTTTTCCTTCTTCGATCTGAATACATTATGACCCACATCCAGTCTCCCTCTCTTAAAAGAATCCCAAAACTGGATCTGGTTTGCGTGATCTATCCAGTCAAGACCAATATTCATCCAAATTTGATGGGAGAATGGGCATCCAAAAAACAAGTGATCTATGTCCTCATCCCCCACTTTACATAATGGGCACATCTTCTCAACCTCCGACATCCAACTAACCCTTCAAACTCTTGTCATAAGCTACCCTTTCCACATCTACCAAGCAAAAAATTTAATCTTCAGTGGACCATCTCCTAACCAAATGAGTATGCAATCTCTAAAGAAATCAATATGTGCTATACCCAGTATTCCGTAGTCTGAAATATGCATCTCTAACTGAAAACTCTCCTCCATCCCAATGCCAAGCATCCGCAATAATGCCTAAAAATCCTCCAACTGCTGCTGAGAAAGATTCATCACAAAGTCACCAAGAGCCATCGCAACAACCCCCTACCATAACCTCTCTATCTACGACCAATGCAAAGAGTCGAGGGAACCTCTCACCAAAAACGAAATACATAAGGGGAAAAGAATTCTTTACCTTGGTTGCCACTGTACCTAGGCCTCTACAAAAATAAGAAACACCCTTCGCAAGTGACTAATGATGCTCCTAATCTAGTAGAGGTCCAGAGCAAGCATCGAACACTCTTCCAAAGAGGTCCTATCTACACTACATAATTCTGTTAATACAGTAATCCACTTAGAAAGGAGGCTATTATTGAAGGTGCCAATGTCACGAATCCCCAAGCCCCCCTCCTTCAAAGCACTGCAAACCTCCTTCTAAGCTACCAACCTAGCACCCCTCCTCGTACTGCCAAAGTTAGTCAAGAAAAAGTCACGCATTAAACCTATGAGCCATCTTGCTATCTTCCGATGGAGCTTAAAAACAAACAAGTAAGCTGAGATCAAGGAAAGAATAGATTTGATCATAACCAATCTGCTTCCACGAGATAGCATTTTAAATGGCCATCCACTAAGCCTTCTCTCCATCCTCTCCAATAGGGGACACCAATCTTGAGCAAAAATACGTTCATGCGACAATAGGAGGCCTAAGTAAGAGATCGGTAAAGAGCCAACTATCATGCATAACACTACACTACACTCCTATGCCTCCCCAGTAAACGTCTATATAGGAACAGTTGAAGAAAACAAACCTCCTTAGGTTGCCAAGAAGTCCCTACACCTCTATATAGGTGTGGGAAAAGCATATCATAGATCCACTACACAAAATAAAATAACACAGCATCCCTTACAAACATAAATATAACTTAACACTCCACCTCAAGCTGGAGCATATATATCCATCATGCTCAGCTTGTTTCTACACTTCTCAAACTGGGGATGTGGCAACGGTTTGGTAAACATGTCAGCAGTCTAGTCTGAGAAGGCAAGACAAGTACAAAGCAAACCCTACTGAATCAAACTCCTGGTTTAATGACAATCCACTTCCACATGTTTTGTTCTCTCATGGAACACAGGATTGTTTGCAATGTAGGTAGCAGCCCAGTTGTCACAATGCATCTCCATAAGTTCCTAAACATCAACATGAAGATCTCGTAACAGAGATCTGATCCATATCATCTCAGCAGCAGTATGTGCCATGGCCCTATACTCAAACTCAATACTAGAGCGTGAAATAACACTTTGTTTCTTACTCCTCCAAGTTACCAAGTTCCTAGCAACAAAGGTACAGAAACCAGTAGTAGACTGCCTATCCCCGACATCACCTGCATAATCTACATTTGAGTATGCAACAACAGTCATAGGTGCCTTTCTCTGAAAAAGAATGCCTCTACCTGGACATCCCTTGATGTACCTCAACACCTGCATCACAGCCTGCCAATGAACCTCAGTAGGCTTATCTAAGAACTGACTCAACTTCCCCACTGCAAGGCTAATATCTGGCTTAGTGATAGTCAGATAACAGCTTCCCCACCAGCTGTCGATATGCCTTCTTGTCCTTTAGCTTCACATTATCCTCAAACAGATGAATTTTAGGATCCATAGAAATATTTGCATCTTTGGATCCTAGCATGCCAGTCTCCTAAAGAATATCAAGGGTATATTTCCTCTACGACATAATTGTCCCTTGCTTACTCGTAGAAAACTCAATGCCCAAAAAATATCTCACATTCCCAAGATCTTTCATGACAAACTGATGTGCCAAGTATTTCTTCATCTGAGATATACCCTCTGCATCATCACCTGTAAGAATAAGATCATCCACATACACAAGTAAAGCCACTGTACCCCTACTGGACTTCCTCACAAATAGTGAATGATCCAATGAAGATCTCTGCATCCCAATAACAAACAATGCCTCAGACAGGCGCAGGAACCAGGCTCGAGGGCTCTACTTAAGACCATAAATAGCCTTACGAAGCCTGCATACACACTCTCCCTGAATCTCAAAGCTAGGTGGCTGCTGCATATATATCTCTTCCTCCAAGTCTCCGTATAAAAATGCATTTTTAACATCCAACTGATGTAACTGCCATCCATAATGAGCCGCAACAGATATAAGAATTCGAACAATAGAGAGTCGTGCAATAAGGGAGAACGTGTCAAAGAAATCCACCACATATGTCTGGGTGAATCCTTTGGCCACTAAGCAGGCCTCATACCTTGAAATAGACCTATCTAGGTTGTATTTCAAGGCAAAGACCCATCTAACTCCAACAAGATGCGCGCCAGACGGTAAAGGTAATAGCTCCTAAGTACCTCAGGTAGTAAGTGCAGGTATCTCCTCTTCCATAACTGCCTTCCAGTGTGGATGTAGTAGAGCCTGCTGATATGAGGTAGGTAACTCAACACTAAATACAGCAGCTGTGAATGCATGAAACTCCGAACTTAGAGAATCATTAGTAACACCACTCCTAGCAACACGATACTGAGTACAAGATCGTGGAGCCTTCCTAATAGCAATAGGAATATCATCATCAGTACTCATGGAATCAAGACCTGGAAAACTATCCTCAGGTGACAGACTCCCACCTGCTACATCTGCTGACACTGTGCCTGAAACAGTCTCCTGAGTAGGAACCACCTCTAGGCTATCAACACTAACCTGAGGAGTCTGTGGAATAGATGGAGGGGGCTTTGCCCTATACACAACTGGCAACTGATAGGTGTGACCCTTGAACGTCCCTTCATCCACTGGTGCTGGTCTGAATGTGCTGGTAGGTGACTCATCAATCTGAGAAGGGCTACTAGTATCTGTAAATATACCAAATGGTATAGGAGCAACTGGTACAGGCGCACTCTGCACCTATCTGGCAGCAACAGAAAAATAAGGTACTACTAAATGAAAGGTGCCATCTGCACTGATATAATGCCTCTGATGTAGAGAATCAAAACACCGATACCCCTTTTGAGTACGAGAATAGCCAAGAAACACACACTTAACTGCTCTAGGTGCTAATTTATCATGCCCAGGTGCAAAGAGATGTACAAAAACCACGCACCAAATGTCTTGGGTGGAAGATCAAACAACTCATCATTTAGATAAAGCACCTGCTATGATATCTACTCGTAAATCACTGAGGAGGGCAATCTATTAATAAGGTAACAAGCAATGAGAACTACATCTCCCCAATAGTTCTGTGGCACACTGTTATAGATAAGAAGAGCTCTGGCCATATCAAGGATATGTCTATGCTTCCTCTCTGCGACTCCATTTTACTGAGAAGTGTGAGGACATGAGATCTGATGAATTATACCATGTATGCCATAGAATTCTACCAACCGACGAGTACAAAACTCCAGTGCATTATCAGATCTAAGAGTCTTGATGTAAACATCAAACTAACTTTTCATCATCAACACAAACTTCTCAATCAGTGAATCTACTTCAGACTTATTCTTTATACGAAATAGCCAAGACAATCTGGAAAAATCATCAACCACAATCAAATAGTACCGATGTCCTGCTCTATCAAGAGTCCTACTGGGACCCCAAACATCAAGATGCACTAACTGAAAACATGAAGTTGAATGTGGTCCTGTAGCAATTGGAAAGGAAGATCTATGGTGCTTTCCAAGTTGACATGCATTGCAAGAAAGTTGCGTAGTTGGGGATACATGAGGAATAAGCCTGCGTAATTTTTCCAAAGAAGGATGGCCCAACCATCTATGAAACTATAAAGCACTCCCAGATGTGGTACTAACCGACATGCAGCAACCATAGGATCCTGCTGAAGTCGGTAAACTCCTTCATATTCACTACCAATAATCTTCTCTGTCATTCTAACTTGGAAAATACATCCACGCTCATCAAAGATGACCCGACAATTCATCTGCTTAATGATCTCACTGACAGAGAGCAAGTTCATGAATAAATATGAAACAAACTAAACATGATTAAGCTATATAAAAGGGGTAACATTAATTTCCCCTTGACCACTAATAGGAGCAAGTTGCCCAACAGCCACCTGTATTGCACGACCCTGAGAGACAGGTTGAATCTGTCCAAAGCACTGCAAATTCCCAGATAAATGATTGGAAGCACCTGAATCAATCAATCACGTCACACCAGTGGTTTGAGTATCACCCACGGCAGTTCCTAGTGCAATCTCTGACTGAGACACTACCATGTTTACTAAATCACGCTGCCTCAAACAAAGTTCGACGTGCCACAGAGAAGGGTACACACCCCTTAACTTCTTCACACTTCAGGCCTGAAAATTGACAGAAAATGGGGACTACACACCCCAACAAATATACCAACCAGGAAATACGCACCCCAAAAATCTTCGCTCACACGCGATCAGTACTCAAGGGGACTACACACCCCAAAAACATGCATCAACAGGGAATACACACCCCAAAAGTCATCCACTATGGGGAATACACACGCCAAATTAGATCAAAAGATCAAGAAGTTCATACCACCATGTTAAAAGATTTTTGCTTCAAACCATCATCTCCACAATGAGTGATCAAAAGCAATCGGCACCAACGACGATCAGGGAGCTACGACAGGGCAACCGAGAGCAGCACCGAGGGAGATATGCCCTGGTCAAGTTGCTGGCGACGCGAGTGTTGCAACAGGCTACTGGCGGCGGCAGCATCGAGGGTGCTACGACGTGAGGGGCCAGTTGCGCCCCGATCAGGCTGCGGCGGTGGCAACAGCATCGTGGCCAGGTGCTGTGGCGTGAGGGAGGCGCTGAGGAACCATTTGCGCCCCAGTCTGGCGCTACAGCAACGCGAAGAGCCAAGGCGACGGTGCTGTGCCCCAGTCTAGCGCGAAGGGTTGGCTGCAACAGTGGCGGCAGTCGGTGCTGCTGTTGGCGGTGGCGGTGGTGGTGGCCCTGCACTGCTGCTACTGCTGCTATTGGCGGCAGCGGTGGCCCAGTGCTACTGCTGCAACTAGCAACAACAATCGATGCTGCTGCTGTTGCCGCAGTGGTCCGGCATCTGCGTGGCCGCCGGCAATGGCGGCGGTAGCTCCAGTGAGAAGGCTTAAGGTAGGGTTAGGGTTTTGTTTTTGGTGGAGTCCTCAACCTTGGCTCTGATATCAAGTTGAAGAAAACAAACTTCCTTAGGTTGCCAAAAAGTCCCTACACCTCTATATAGGTGTGGGAAAAGTACATCATAGACCCACTACACAAAATAAAATAACACAGCACCCCTTACAAACATAAATATAACTCAATAGGAATAAAGGACTTATTAAAATTAATCTACAGCCCTGAAGCCTCCCAAACAGATGCAGTCTCATGATTAGTTAGAAAAGTATTCAAGTGTATGTCTACAAATTTATATTATTTGAATTTTAAAAGGGTACCCTTGTAGCTTTCCTAAAGTCTCTTCATCAAGGGATGCCGTGGTTACGAATGCCATAAAGAGGTGTTGTTATTTTCATTTTTACTTTTCTTAGCCTAGGTTTGTAATCCCATATAAAGGGGCAGCACATGAACAGTATCAAAAGTGGAATTAATCTTCCTACGAAAAACCCTCATCACTCATCCACCATGTCACCACTGCTGCTCCATCTCCATCCTTGCCACTCCATAGATGTCATCACCCCTCTTCGCATTCGCACTTCCTTCCCCATCACTGCTGCAACCCACCACCTCAACCTTCCTTGTGGCTGAGCTCAACCACACCCACATCCATTGGTCTAAAGCAGCCACTCAACTTCCTTGGGTTCTTTTTGGGTGTGAGTACACCCCTTCGTCCCTCTGCAATCAACCTTTGTTTGGTTGTTTATGGTTTCTACTTAGAACCAACTAGCTCCCTTGTTGCATTCCACAACCGAAAAACACATAATTAAGTTGTTCATTTATCTCTTTGCCTCCTGCTCAATGTTTTAACACAATAGATTGTGAGGCCTGCACCACATATGTTCCTTTCTGGGTTTTTTTTTATTGCAGCGAATTATACTTTGTTGGGTACTGTTTGGGCAGCCGTGGGCTTAAAAATAGTCTGCATCTTATATTGTAATTTAGCGTTTGGTAGGGATTTTGCAACATTGCCAATAATCCCACCCTTCATGATTGGATAAAGCATATGGAGTTAAACTGACAATAATATGTAAAATGATAGATCATGTTGTACGGTTGTACTCCACCAACCTTATTTCGACTCTAGTGGTCAAGATGCAAACATCTTCACTAAGGGTTTTGCATCATCCCAGTTTGAAGAGATGATTGTAAGTTGGTCTACTTGATGCCTATGCCAACTTGAGGGAAGCATAGAGTATTATTTAGGTAGATTGAGCTTAGGCCCGGATAGGTCTACCCATATCCCCATATAAAGGACTTACACGTTATCTCACTTTATCAAGAAGAAAACCCTAGTCACCTCTAGACTCCATGATTTTTTTCCTTCCTTGTCATGGGTTTTCCACATAAGTCCTCATGTGATTCTCTTGTTCTTTGTGCAGCTGATTTCAAAAACTCCCATTTCCATCACCTATATATATGACAGACTCATCAAAATACCATTCACCCTCAGATGCTCGACCAGTATTCTTGACTACCAATTATTCATACCATGAATCCGGCCTAGTTCATGTCATATCAAAATTCAAGAGTAATTAGTTTCTACACAGCAGATAATTGCACTTCTCAAGAGTTATGTAAATCAGATGCCATTCCTTCAAGTCTATTATGTCAACACACTGCAGCCAATGGACACGACAACAAAACATAAAGATCATGAGTAGTGAGCAACACCTCCTTTCCTTGGAAGAAGTAACATACGACACCTTTCCTGTAAACCAATATCCAACCTAGTAGAAGTTTTTGCAGCTGCTAGCATTACAAAAATGGATGCCTTCCTACACATTGTTTGATCCTTGCAAGCGCAATAGACATAATTTTTCGACAGACATAATTTTCCAAATCCAAAAGTTGTACATTTATAAAAACATCATACCTGCAAACTCAATATCCAACAGAGTCAAAACTGTTTTACAAATACATAAAACCTCTTATTCTTTCCTCTTGGTTTGGTTTTTCATTTTTCTCTTTTTGTGTGTGTGTGTAGGCATAATCCTGCGTACCCGCCATCATTGTACAAAAACCCAAGATCCAACCTGGTAAAAATTTCATATCAGTTTTATTAACAGAATATATGAGTTTCTATTCATTTTTTAACCGTAAGAATACAATAGAAATAATTGTGCCTGTGATTTCTTCTTGTGTATTTTAAATGTGTACATAGATACACATTTGATCCCACATTACATCAGAAAATCAAAACATATGTTCAGAGTAAGCACGATTGAATATACCAGAATGCCCAATCACAACCAATGCCCTAGGCAATAGCATGCATTATCAACAAAGACACCAAAACAGGAATCAAAAGAATTTTGTACACACAAGTCAGAGAACTGTATTGCCATATTCAGCACCTATGACTTTAAAAAAAACATTTAACAAATGAGAAAAATTACAAAAAGAAATACAGCCTTTAGGACCATATGTCTCTGATAACATTTTCATCTGAGGGTGCCATACGTTCCAAAGCAACATACATCAACTTGCACATGGAAGAATTGGTGAAAGAAATTATTGCAGATGGACCTACCAAAGAGGAAAGGAACCGCATAAATATTCGTATCCTATAGCAGTGACCCACCTGCAGAGCTTCCTGCAGGACATGGTAACAGAACCTTATCAAAGTAAATAGAGAAAACCAAGCTAGAATGGGGAGAGGAAAAGACCAAGACAACAGCAAGGCTACTGGAGTAACAGTTGTTTTTTTTTTTTTGAAAAAGAAAAGGAAGGCTATTGGAGGTCAATAACAATCCTATGCATTAATAAAAAAAGCTGGCAATTAGAAATGGAAATTCTAAGAAGTAGAAAGAGAAAGGGCTTCCCTTGCAACATTTTCATGCCACACCCTACTCCCTTTAAAAATGGCAGAATTTCTATTTAACCAAATAGACCACATGGCAGCAGCTAAACGAAGGCAAATAACTTGATCAGCAAGAGGTCCCAGATGAACTGCTCCCCAGAAATCAAGAAAAGAGCTGTCCACCACCACCGGAAAACCCAGTTCCCTCAAAACTCCCTTAGAAAAATTGCAATGCAGCAACAAATGCATATCTTCTTTATAGTCACCACAACACAGGCATGTGACATCAACATCATGGTTCCACTTTCTCACCACTACTTTAGTAACCAATCTCCTTCAAAATAAACACAAAACAATCTTAATCTTGCGAGGCATTTTCATTTTCCATATAACTGAGCAATCAACTCCCAAATATTGATCATCCCCACCGATGCAAAGACAGGAGAATGGTGATAGGAGTAAAAGTGACAGGAGGATTGCCATTATGGATGTCCTTGTTGAAAGGGCAACGCAAAAGACAAAATTCAACATATCAGATCATTTTCCTGGAAAGAAAATGTTTGTTCATAATGACCATTTTTTCCTAGTGTAAAAATGACTAGCCAAAGAAGACCTAAAAACATTTATGTGTGGGTTGAATGTTGTAAGAAAGCAGAATAATGGGGAAAAAAAGGAGGCAAAGCACCGAAATAATGCTAACATTTAGATTCCTAAATAAAGTAAGTGTCTAAATAAAGTCATCTCCAGGAAAGGGAATATAAGCACCATTGAGATGGTATTGAGTTACCTGTAACATACTGTGCAAATTCCCCACAAGCATCATAACGAACTCTTCATTTTCCAAATTTATTAGACCAACCTGTCAAAAGATTCATAAACATCAACCAGACAACTAACACCCACCAATATTTAAGCATAACCACAATATATAGAAAGCTAGGTAAATATTGACCAACATTCTTTTTTAAAAAAAGGAATATTGACCAACAATCTACCAGCAATGGAACCCTCCATGAAGTGTGTTCAGAATGCTATTAACTAATAATAGCCAACACATAGGAGATGACTATGGAATATTGATATGTTAGGTCCAAGATACTATTTCTCACACATTATACAGGATATTCCCACAGCCTGAATGCCTGATACAGACCTTCTAGAAATTAAACTCTGTGTTTATGTGCATTATGGCTATCAACTACTGTCAAGTCTGCATCACCAAAAGATACAAATGAAAATGAATCTGGATCCAATCCAGGCATATCATGATTATATCTGTAAAGTGTTGGACTCAGATATTTGGACTGGATATTAGTCAGATCACAACGTGGATCTGGATATTTTTCCTTCTGAAGAGGAGATGTGGATCTGGATATATAGTTCTCAAAATGTTTGCATGTGGATCTGGATATAGTTTTGAAGGAAAGGTTGGATTTTATACCCAAATATCGAATTTATAATATACATACGTGTGTGTATATAGGTTCAAGCATGGACTACTTGAGCCTTTTCCAAGGACTCTCAGCTATAAGTACATAAAAAATAGAAGTTCGCAAAGTCCAAGGATGTGCTATCTGAACAGCACCCAACAGTGGACATCCTCACTAAAAGCTAAGACAACAAAGCTAACAGCATCGCAGCACAGCAAACACTCAAATGGCAAGAGGATCTACCTACATCTTGTTGAGATATGTGGGGATCTTGAATCTAGCTATAACTGCATTAAGAACTTCCATTCAATAGTTGGAGGGCATCCCGAACTCCTTCACATGTCAAATTGAGAACCCAACATTTCAGTCCTGGACAACCACCAACTGCTGCCTGCACTGGTGCTATCCGACAGCTTGCACTCCACACTCATGTGGGTCATGTCCATGTCAAGAGCCAATGGAAAAGCAATCCAAATTAGCAAGTCAGCATTAAAACAAGGGGTCTGCAGCCAATTTAGCAAGTTGGGACCTTAGAAAATGTGCTGAAGCTGAGATATGTCAGTTTGGGTTTGGGATGGAGCAGAGAGACCATGGTGAAGCATGCAGATTCATCGGAGAAGAGAGAGCTTCAAGTGCTGATGGGCTTTGCTTCAAGTGAGATTCGGAGCAATAGAGAGTGGTGGCATCAAAGAGAGCATGGCAATCTGTTCAATAATACGCCATAACTTTGGCGGATGATAATAACTTTGTCCATGATGATAGAAAGATGCGGGGGTCCTGATAATGGCGATGGGCTGACATCCTATTGGTGGTCAAATGGCTAATAATAAGAGTTTACACAAAAATGGGATCCAGTTGGCAGGTTCCAACTTGGGTTATAATGTTTGTAACTGCCTAAATAAGGCCCCATGGTACCTTGGCCGTGAGTTACATGTTCAGACTGTTCTCGAATTATGTGTTAATATTTTATGTGCCACTTTTTTTGGTGTGCGCGTATAGCGTACGTGGGGGGCTGGGGGGTGGGTGGGGTGTGGTGGCACAGAAGTTTTATGTGGTGTTATTTTAATGTGTGTCAGTTTTCATTATCCAAATCAAATCCCCATTCAACCATTACCTGGTCCAAATTTTGAATCCAAATTGTCCTATACAAGTGTGAATCCAAACGAGTATCCAATATTGAGAAGTATCAAACAAAAGTAACAGATAGAATTTCATCCCTACCAAAAGAAATAAGTGTATGCAAAAATAAGGTTCGAAATGTCGATTTCGATACCGTTTTGATATATTTTCAAATGCGCATTTCGTCAACATACCAACAAAAATGATAAAAGTAGTCAAAATTATTAAAATTTTAAAAACAACTATTTTAATGGATAAATATTTCCATTTAAGCCCTAAATTCTATCTTTTACTTCATATGTAACATGTCGATACATAACCTACGTAGCAACAATAGCAGAGCTGCAACAGGAGTAGCAACATTAGCAAAAGCAGCAATATACCGCCAACATGCCGAGCTTACCGGCGGCATGCCAACGATTTCGCTGGCATGCTAGCGAAACACCTACGTTTCAACAACTTAAGCATGTCAACATGACATATCTTCAAAAATCGTCATTTCGACAGCATTTAAATCACTATGCAAAAAAGCTAAGGCCTAAACAAAGTTCAAAGATGAGTAGCCATTCATATATGAAACAACCATCATTTCAGATGACTTGACCACTTCTAAGAAAATAGCACCTATATTGTTAATAATGATTGCTGAGTTGTGACAACATGCAGTGAGAACTGAGGACAAAGATCTGATTTAACTTCTTCTAGGAGATGAAGTAGGAGTTCAAACTCCTATTCACTTTCTTTTGCCAGAAGTTCTTGTAACTTACAAACTATAATGTGAAAGTGTTCCATAAATTCCTTTCTGAAAAAGTCTAAGAGTTTGTTGAATCTACAAGGATGCAGTATCAGTATTCAGAATTTAGGAGTGGAAGTTTTAGAAATCATAAAATGACTTCCAAACTCCAATTATCAAAAACCAGTTGGGGTCTAAATCAAAAGAAAGGATTTAGTGAAAATGCTAGAACAGCAAAAACTGCACATTAAAAATGAAGATGTGCTTTCGTAGTATGAAGCCAGATGCATAGCCTAAGATACCGAAGAGATTTTACACTCTATGACTAGGGAACTGAAGCAATCACCAATAGGATTGCAGCAAGCAATAAGTGGAAATGTGATACGCTGCCAAGGAACTCTATTAGCAAATGCTAAGCTAGTGATGGTGGACTTAAAAATAACAAAATTTTATCTTCTTATCTTGTTTTTTCATCTCCATCCTTCTGCCCTCTCCTCCCTCCTCCTCATCCCTTCTCTCATTCATACCCTCAGCCACCAGGACATTCCCCCCACCCCCAACTCTCTCCCATAACCCAGACCGCCACCACTGCCCACTTGACCAACATGCAACACCTCCTCAAGGCACCACCTCCCTCTTATGCTCCCATGCCTCCGCCTCTATCACCTCCTCCTCCACCAACAAGACCACCATCTCCACCTTCAACAACTAGATGCCCACCACCACCAGAACCCCAAGTTCTGCAAGGATTACAACCACCACTAGCTCCTACACCCCCTCTCCAGCAACGTCATTCGCCCCCCTTACAAGTTGTTTCTCTTCGTCTTCAACACCCCCCCCCCCCCCCCCCCTCCCTCACCAGCCTCACCTCCCTACCTTCCATGTGGTCTGGGCTAGTGAGCCAATTGCCACCACTCAATGATGTTGTTGTTTGCTTTTGCCTATTTGGATCTTTCAGAACATGTGCATGATATACAAGTTTCTAGATCAAATGAGCAGCAGTGGTGAATCTCACTTATTAGGAGACATAACAATCTTACACAGTGGTGAATCTCACTTTTTAGGAGACATAACAATCTTACATGCTCTCACACATCTATGACCGGATTTTCAATGAAAAATATTGTGAATCACCATTAGTGGTGCAGAAGAGAAGTGTGCAGATTGTGGATTCAATGAATGGTATAGGGAGTCTGGATGTTGATGGAGTGGATCATCCTTTGAGCATGATCTTGGAAATCCATGAAATCATGCTTGAAGCACGTGTACATTGACCACGAAGCAGAGGAGGGCGATGATGGGCTGCTTGAGGGGCTGATCATCCTCATCCATCACAAGGGCCTTCACGCCCTTATCGTAGACCTCCTCAACACATTAGAGGAGCCATGGTCGGAGTCAATGATGGAGTCTATGCAGTTGCAAACACAACATAAAGCTGCTGTCCATGTGGTGGAAAGGGGGAGAGGGATAGAGGTGGTGTTCATATTGCTGTTGCTGCAGGGGATAGTGGTGGTGGCAGGGTTAGTGGTCAGCAGTGGAGGAATAGGGGGAGGAGACAAAGAGCGGGTGGTGGAGGGGTGTGAAGGAGGGGTAAAGGAAAGATAAATTTAGGGGGTAAAACAATAAATTTTTTATTTTTAGATCCACCACCATTCAACTTATCAGTGCTAACTAATAAAGTGGCAATTGCGTAATATGAATTTTCAGATATGACTTTTCTGGTGGTGTTTAAATAACTTATAGAACTCTCTCAAAAAAGCTCTCTCAAAAAAAAAGTTAGGAACATGGTGGCAAGCATGTAATTTTGAATATTTACAATGGCATCTATGTAAAAACTCCAAAAAATGCAAGAGAATGTGTCGTTGCAGACAGGTGACCAGAGAACATAAATGTCACATGGCATAAATGAATGATCCAACCCAAATCAGCAGCTACTGATGAATGCAAAAAGAATCTGAGAGAGACACAGAAGTAAGGCCACAATAACATTTATGAATACCTAAGCTCAAAGATCATATTATCGAGGGATGAGAGACAAAATCCCTATGATTAACATGACATCAATAAAAATTATCAGAAAACTCCATGCAGGAAATACCATGTCCACAATCAACAAAGGGAAAGAGCTTATAGAAAATCCAAGAGAAGAATAAAAAAAGAAACAAATATTGCATTGGCAACTACTAACTTAAAGGAGGGCCAATCAGTAACAGTCGGACAAATACGTAAGTACATATGTACTTACATACATACATACAAACACACACATATGCTCAAATTTTTTTCCTTGAAAAAAGACTCAGTAAAATTGAACATAAGCAAATATTTCAAAGACAAACAAGGTTGCAAAAGATTTACCCTACCAATACACCATAAAATGGGATCTTCTGCGGGAGTTGTTCAGCACACTGAAGAATCAACTGCAAGTAATATTAAAATAAATTACAGTTGGATTTTTACCGAAATAATGAGTTTTGTTTGAAATTAATCGCAAGTAACAGTAAAAAGAAAGAAAGAAAGAAAAAAGAAAAAACAGACGGATTTGTCGACAAAAGAATATGACTTTGAATCTAACATGAATCCAAGTGACTAATTGCATAATAATTGATATTTAGTAAGAAGATCGATGGATCAAGTTTTCCACAAGGCAAGTAGAAATTACAAGTAATAATCATAAACTTTCAAAAAGAAGGAGTAATGATGATCAAATTGATTCCAGTTAGAATAACTTCCTAAAAAATGCAAAGAGCTTTTTTTTTTTTTGAAAGGTCAAGGGGTAGCTAACCTTTGGCACTAGCCACCCTTTTCATTGTTGAAAAGGTAGGAGGGTTACATGTAATACAAACCGCAAACCCCAGCTCAACGATACCAGAGTGGACTTCTACATAAGTTCCCTTACCCTTGAACAAGACCCCATTCCTCGTAAGCCAAATAGCATGAAGTATTGCCAAGGTATTTGCATGCTCCTGCATGAATTGGCATTGGATTGCTCCAACATCATTTCATCCTCCTCCAAAAGAGGTCCAGAAAATGCTAGATTTGAATGATCAATTCAGTTCATAGCCACATGAGAGAACATCCTGAGAAAAGGCACAGGTAAAAGAAAGGTGGATGACATCCTTCATCTGTCAACCACACAAGACACAAGCAAGGTCCTCAGCCAGGCCCAACTCGGGCAAGCACCCTGGTCTTTAACTGGCACTTGGCCGCCAATATTAGTTTTCAGTCCCTGGAAAAATCAAGATACAAAATATTGGGTACACTCAACTTTTATAAGCATCCCATGTCGAAAAGGTCCCACTGTCCCAGAGTCCCAGAATAAGGTATCCTGGTTTTATTGCCAAAAAAAATAAAGCATCATGGTCTCTATTCGGAGAACAATCAGTGATAAGCTCCAAAAATGAGCCAATTCTAATGTACTTTTTTTCATCAAAAATTCCTCACAGAGTGATTCCACAAAAGGTGGGTACCATCTATCCCCAAGTAGCAAGTGCTCATTTCCTGACAAGCTGTCAGCCAAGGACACATCTTTATCAACTGCCTGAGCAAGAACCATAGAAATCAATGCACCCAAGCTACCATTTCCAAACTGATCATCTCTCCAAAATGAGAAATCACTCATTGACCCAAGCGTCAAGAAGATATCAGTTTTGGCCAAATGGTCGCCACCCCCTTCCAAAATGTCAAGGATCCCTTAGGCAATGCAAGTATAAGTTAAAGAAAAGAGTTTTTTTTATTTTCCAAGCCATCCCTACACCTCCATATATAGAGAGAGGTGAGGGGAAAATAGCAACATAAGTCCAGCAAAAAAAATAAAAATAACAAATAACTCCTCACACAACAAAATGTAACTCAGCACTCCCCCCAAGCTGGACTATATATATCCATCATGCTCAGCTTATTCCTACACTTCTTAAACTAAGGGCGAGGTAGCGGCTTGATAAACACATCAGTAGTCTGGTCAGTGGAGGCAAGGCACATAATACGAAGTAGACCCTACTGAATCAGGCTCCTGGTATAGTGACAGTCCACTTCCACATGTTTCGTCCTCTCATGAAACATGAAATTGTTAGCAATATAAGTTACAACCCAATTGTCACAGTGCATCTCCATAGGCTCTTAAATAACATGAAGATCTCGTAGTAGAGATCCGATCCATATCATCTCAGCTGCAATATATGCCATGACCCTGTACTCTGACTCTACACTAGAGCGTGAAATAACACTCTGTTTCTTGCTCCTCCAGGTCACCAAGTTCCCAGCAACAAATGTACAAAAACCAGTAGTAGACTACATATCTCCAACATCTCCTGCATAATCTGCATCAAAGTAGGCAACTACAGAAATAGAAGCTTGAACACACTCCCCTGAACCTCAAAACCAAGTGGTTGCTGCATGTAGATCTCCTCCTCCAAGTCTCCATATAGGAAGGCATTTTTGATATCCAGCTAATGTAGATGCCATCTATAATGAGCTGTAACAGAGATAAAGTATGCAGACCGTGGAGAGCCATGCCACTAGAGAGAAAGTGTCAAAGAAATCCACCTCATAGGTCTGAGTGAATCCTTTAGCCAAAAGGAGAGCCTTATATCGAGAAATAGACCCATTAGGATTGTATTTCAGGGCAAAGACCCATCTGGCCCCAACCAAGTGCGCGCCAGAAGGTAGAGAAAACAACTCCCAGGTGCCTCTATCCGTCTATCAACAAGAGAAAATATCTCATCTTCCATAACCGCCTTTTAATGTGGATGTAGTAGAGCTTGCTAGTATGAGGTAAGGATCTCAGCACTGAAGACTGCAACTATGAATGCATGAAACTTTGATCCCAGAGAACCCATAGAAACAACACTACCAGCAACACGATACTGTGCACAAGACCGCGGAGCCTTCCTGACAGCAATGGGAATGTCATCATATGTGGGCATAGAAAGAGACCCTAAAGACATAACAGGAAAAAAATCATCAATACCCTCAACACATACCTGAATGGAGGACAATGGTGGCTCAGTAGGGACTGACGGGGACACGGGTGTGTGTCCTCTCTGTAAGTGACTGAAAGTTAATATGTATCACCCTTAAATGTCTTCTCATCAGGTGATACAGGTTTGAATGTGCCCACAATCTGATCTGTAGTAGATACACTATTACTCTAAGAAAAATCCTCTATGGCTACAAGAGGTACAGGCATAGGAGCAACCATCTCCACCTCTCTCAACGAATGACCTGAGGTAGAAAAATAAGAGATAGTCTCATGAAAAGTCATATCCGCACTCACATAGCGCCTCTCGTGTATGAGATCGAAACACATGTATCCCTTCTACGTGAGCAAGTACCCCAGAAATATGCACCAAGGTTTGAAATGCCGATTTCGATGCTATGTCAATGAAATTCTAAGTGTGCATTTCGTGGGCATGCCGAGGGCACGCCATGGAAATGCCCGTTTTTCGATGGGCATGCTGATGAGCATGCCAATGCATACCGACAAAAATAACAGTAGTCAAAAAACCAGCAACAACCTCGGCATGGGCACCTATTTCGCCGGCATGCCGACCATGCCAACGATATCCCTGTAAATCGACACTTTATCCGTGTCGACACGGCCCCTGCTCGAAAATGGCCTTGCCGACTGCATGCCGAGGGCATGCCGACGACATTTAAAACGATGATATGCATTTAACCGCCCTTGGAGCCAATTTGTCACGATTAGGCCCCAAGAGGTGTACAAATGCCACACAGGCAAAAATCTTCAGCGACACAAGAAACAAGTCTACATCATGATATAATATACTCAATGGGATTTGCTCATGTAACACAGAGGAAGGAAGCATGTTAATAAGATAACAGGCAAAAAGAATCGCATCTCTCCAGTAACCATGCGGAGCACTATTCTGGATAAGTAAAGCTTTAGCTGTATCAAAAATATGGCGGTGTTTCATCTTAGCAATCCCATTCTATTGCGACGTGTGAGGATATCATGTTTGATGCACAATACCTAGTGAACCATACAAATCAGCCAATTTCTTTGTATAGAATTCAATGCATTATCTGTTTTGATTTTCTTAATGCACACACCAAACTGATTTTTCACAAATATCACAAATTGTTGAATCAGATAACCAACTTTAGATTTATTCCTCATCAAAAAGGTCCATGATAGGTGTGAAAAATCATTCACAAATAACAGATAATATCTAAAATTCTAGCGGTCTGTCACACGGCTAAGACCCCAAACATCACAATGCAGCAAATCAAAACAGGCAGAATTGGTAGACTGGTAGATGCTGGAAAGCTGGCACGGTGATGCTTTCCTAGCTGACAAGCATCACATTGAATCTTCATGGCAGGAGACAAGTAAGGGATGATACGGTATAGCTTGTCCAGTGAAGGGTGACCTAGTCATTTGTGCCACTACAAAGCACTCCCCGCAGTAGTCGTCTGAAAGGCTGCAGCAACTGGACTCTGAACCAACCGGTATACACCCCCTCCTCATGGTCACCACCAATTGTCCTCTCTGTTATGCGATCTTGAAACGTGCATCCAACAGCATCAAAAATAGCACTACTTAGTAATAAAACTAACAAACAGCAGTTGCATTGTCATGTCAGGCACATAATATACATCAGCAAGATGCATGGAGGGTGTAACAAATACCCCTCCCTTACCACAGATGGGAGCATGTCTACCAACTGCAAGTTGTACTGAATGATCTTGTGGTGTCTTCTGCAATTCCCTAAAGCACTGGGAATTTCCTGTCAAATGTCTGATGCATCCGAATCAATCAACCATGACCCATTCGTTCCTGATGCGGATGCATAGGCTGCAGTGCTAGAGGACTGAGGCTGCTCATGAGTCAGCTGTGCTAGCCGCTGCACAACTACATCGCAGTCTGCCTCAGCCAGTGACACTGCCTCAGTAGTCGTAACTGGAGATGTCGTAACTAAAACTTGATTGGCAACAGTAGATCGGCCAAGCTTATTCCAACACTTGGCCTCAACATGACCAAGTCTACCACAGTAAGGGAAGGTAGGCTTGCCACGACCACCATCAATTCGCCCCCTGCCTTTGCCACGAAAGAAGCCACCTCGATCACCACTAGTGCAGACAACTGCATGGGCCGAAGATTTGTTGGTGACAACTGCATCATGAGTAGGCTGAATCTGCAACCTACTCAACCTCCTATACATTTCCTCGATAGGAGGAAGCTCGGAGAGAGCCAGAATCTGAGAGTGAGCAGCAAAATAGTGATCACTCAGCCCAGCAAAAAACATGTGGGCTGCAAACTCCTTCCCATGATCCTTGCATGTAGCAGAAGTACACAATAGCCTACATGCATTTTATTTCTCCAATAACCCCTTCATAATGGAGTAGTACTGCGATAGACTTATCTCCTACTTAAGATGGCATAGATCATGAATCTGGAATACGTGAGTTGAATTCAACTCATGTGAATAGGTAGTCTTCAAGCCATCCCACATCTCTTTGGCAAAGGTGTAATACATAATTTCATCTCTAATTCGGGGAATAACACTATTCAAGATCCAGGCTCTCACCATAGCATCATCCCAATTCCAAGTTACGTATTTTCTTATTTTCTGCTCCGGTAGTGCTTCCATAAGCACATGCTTCTTCTCATGACATTTCACAGTGACAAGGAAGGTTTGAGACCAATGAGGGCAATTGGTCTCATCCAATTTTGTAATCGGAGCGAAGAAGGGGTTCTTGTACACCCCACTTTCTATACTCTGTCCCGAAAACACCTCAGAAGCATCTGATGAGGCCATGCTAACTCCAGACACAGAAACAAACATAGACAGCAGATCTAAAATTCTGGATCAAACACCAAAAACCCGAGGAATACACATGCCGTAGTCCACAAGCAATATCTCCAAAAACTTCACTGGGGAATACACACACCAATAATCAAGCAATTAGGGGAATACACACCCTAAATCAGACCACAAGATCAAAGAGAGTCATACCACACATAGAAAGGTTCTTGATTCAAAACTTCATCCCACAATATTCAAGAACCTTCCTACTAAGTTCTTAGAGGCAAGGACCCCCCTCTTCAGCGACTTGGACGGCAGCAAGGAAAGGAGGCGACGGTGATTGGGCGTTGCGGCAGCGAGGCACGTTGCTGTAGCATGCACACAAAGGCGCTGTGACGCGCTATAGTAGCGTCAAGCCGAGGAGCAGCACCCTACATGTGGGCGGCGCACTACCGTAGCCAGTGGAGGGCAACGATCTGCTGCAGACGACGCGGCGACAAGTTGCTGCAGCGGCAACAGCGGACGGTGGTGTTGTTGCTGCTGCAATGTCGAGGCGACGTCGGCACTGCCGCCAACAGTGGTGGTGGTGGCATCCGGTGGTGAGGCTTGAGGTAGGGTTTTCTTTTGTGGTGTCCCCAACTTGGTGCTCTAATACCAAGTTGAAGAAAAGAGTTTTTCTTATTTTCCAAGCCGTCCCTACACCTCTATATATAGAGAGGCAAGGGAAAAATAACATAAGTCAAGCAAGAAAAACAAAAATAACAAATAGCCCATCACACAACAAAACGTAACTCAACAGTATAAGATCCCAATTAGGTGTCCATCCATAGCAGGAAAACAAAACTTTGCTCAAGAAGTTGGCAAGATATCACCATGGCCACCCATGTGACAAGCAAATCATCATTCTTAGTCCACAAATGCTTAACCCCATGACCACCCTCATGAATAAGTCTGCAAACTGCATCTCATGCTACCACTGACACCTTTTCCATCATCTCATTCCATCCATGATTGGCTCCTTGTACGGGAGTGTTGCCCCAGTCCGGTCAACCCGGACAAGTTTGGTCAGGCCGTCAAGAATGATCTTCGGGAACAAAAAAAGAGGGGATCTCGTCGCTTCACTCTTCGTGGGAGAAGGAACAAGGATTCGCTACTCCGCATATCCTGGAAGCTCCTAAAGGGAGATTGATATTTGCTTTGTGAAACGCGTAGGTGAGTGGTCAGCATAGGAGGCATGCCCGAGGGGCAATGGCAGCAATGTTGTTCTCGATGTTGTCGCCTCATTGAGATTCACACGAGGGGCTTCAAATAACATTTCCATAAGGGGTGTTAGGCTTAGTAGGGCTCGAAGCTACAATGTCACTACTACGAGTGGTACGTTTCAACCAATTAAACTATACGCCCCTACATCTCAACTGAAGTTGGACCAAAAGAAGTCCCCTATCATGCCAATTGGTCTCCTTTTGACTTTTGGAGGCAAACAAAATTAAGAAGTGGGTCTTCTAAAAAAACCAAGTGGGTCAGCAAGGCTAATAAGTTTGATTTGAGAAAGATGTTCCCCCCTCCAGATAGCACCTTAAATGTCTAGCCTTTTGAATGCCTCTCAATCCCTTCAACCAACAAGCTCCAAGCTCTCAATGACAAAGACCTATCCAAAAGAGGAAACCCCAAATAGGAGATAGAGAGAGCATCACATATGTCACATGCAAGACCTAGCCATAAATGTCCACCTCCTCAAGCATTCCAAAGGGGATAAAAATAGAATTTTCATAACTAATCTTCATTCAAGAAGCCTCACACCAAACATCTTCAGGGACCACCTCGAGCACCTTGCCTCAACCACCAAGCCTTCCATGAAGAATAGGTTATCATCCTGGATTGAGATCAAAATCCTGAACCAATGAAAAGTCAGATAGCAAATCTCAAGCAAGTGGAAAGCATACAACACCAAGGTGCCCACTACCAAAATAAATAGCACCAGTGCAAACAAAGTGGGCATCCCAGTCAGGCTCTCCTACATGGCTGAATCCACCCACCAACCCATCTTATGTTCACAAACACTGAAAACAAAGTTGTGACACATCACTTCATCCAATTTATACAGAGCCATGGAAATTCCCTATTGGCTAGAACAAACCATTTAGATAAGTTATAGAGAAATCCAACTTCCACACGAACACCCTCTTTCCACTTTTATGTTAAAGAGAAATAATCTCAAATGCCATTACAAAATCATCCAGTAGGGACCATCCCAGGACAAAAGATGATTGAATCAAGCTAAGCACAACAAAACCAGCATCAGTCTAAACCTGATTGAATCAAGCTAAGCACAACAGAAACAGCATCAAGTCTATTCGCCAAAACCTTCCCCACAATCAAGTGTGTAGATTTCAGCAAGGTAGTGGATCTGAGACTGATGCAGCACTAGCAATTCTTCACACTTAGTGCAACATCCTTATTAAGTAGCAAAAACAATAGGAACCATTTAGACCTGTTAAAACCATTGTTTCCTAACGCCTAACTCTTTCGAAAAAAAAACATAATATTATTTTTAAGGAGTCCCCAAAAATCCTTAGAGAAGAAAAGCAGAAAACCATTTAGACTTGTGGTGCCATCTGCATTCAAGGCAACGACAACCTTCTCAACTTCATCTTCCGTGGAAGAAGCCATCAGTTCCACTCTCTCAATCTCAGAAAGTCAAGGAATAACATATCTAGCCCAAACAGCAGCTACCTCTTTGAAATAAAATCCTAGTGCAGCAACCATGTGCTCTCTGCATGTGGTTTCCTCACCAACAACAACAATATTGTCTATGGAGTACCTTCTATGTTATCCATTGGCAAACAGATGGAAGAACATCATGTAAGAATCTCCCTTCTTGAGCCATGTTCATTATCTCCACTCCACCATTTTTTGCCCTCCTGTTGTACCACCTCTAGCATTCTTCCACTAACAGCATGTTCGTCCACCATTATCTATCTGACGTACTCCTATCTATAAATGTTGGATATTTTAGGAAGTGCATTGATCATCCTCCGTTATGCTCCTCAGTAAATTCTTTCTTGAAATCTTCTACTCGAGTCAAGTTTGCTAGCCAACCTTGCCACAACCAGCCCCTCGGCTATCAATCCCTCAATTTCTCTTGAACATTTCCTTAAAGCCATCATTCATGAGCCAAAAGCATCCAAACTTGAAAGTGACAAAGCTCCTGTCCCCATCAGGCCTCATCCAAGAACAACCTGTCTGTTGGGCTGACAGCAGAAATCAGGAAGACCCCATCATCTGTCTAGTCAAGAAGAAGCATTTGAAGTAGCCAAACTCCTTTAAGTAAAGTGATATGAGTACCAACAAGATTAATCATACATGTTGAGCTATAAAATCAATAGGGCTGTCAACTTAGAACCATATATAAATGGGCTTGGTTATTAAGTGGGTCAAACCTATCCAACCCATGCAACTAACCCATTTTTCTGCTTGTGGACCCAACCTAACCCTTCTATGCAAATGAGTCAGGCAGGTCCACAAGTCACCAAGCTCTTTAAAGGACCAGCAAGCCCATGAAAGGATTCACAAAGTCCTTAAAAGGGCCCAGAAGTTCAAATGGGTCACCAAAAGGTTCATGGTTTTGTGGGATTTGTATTTTTATTTTTTTTCTACTTAGGAACCCTAACAGACCCTTTCAAAAAAAAAAAGGAAAAAGAAAAGCCCAAATAGGCCAAATGGATCAAAGGAGTCCACATAACCTACCCCTAACTCAACCTGTTTAACAAAAATTGAGTTCAGGTCACGTCCAAATCCATTAGTCGGGTTAGGTCCAGATCGGGTTACATGAATTGGGTTTATTTTGATAGCTCTAAAAATTAGCCATCACCTATGTGCAGACATCATGGCATCTTCTCCTTGTTGGTATGTCCTCCAAACATAACATATTATTACAATCACTTCCAATTAGCCATTAATGTTCAGTTTGTATACTGCCAAGAGAAGAAACAGCACCCTAATCACCTCTTCCCAAATAAAAGCATGATCTGTACCCCAAGATTTGATGCACTCCCCAAACGTCTTCATCTATGGTCAACCATTTGACATGCATGTTCAGGAGAGGACCAAATTCCCAGAGATCATTGAACATGCATGTTCCAAGAATGCCCCCAACACTTGCAATACTACCATGGGCCCCCAATGGCACAAACCTCTAGCATCTCTTGCCCAAAATCAACACAGTTGAACGTCATCTTCCACCTGAGCCACCCCTAGAAGATTTGACATGCTTGGTGATCCACACCCCAAAGGTCTCCATCGCCTGATCTCATCACCCTTCCACAGACTATTGCAAGCTTGGGTCTCAACAACTAGATCCCTCCATATAGAATCACATCCATGGACATAAACAACATGTTATCCAATGTGATAATTAGCAGGAGGTCCCATCGAGTAACTAGGCCACGCACCCAAGGGCTGAGGATCAGGATACACAACACCACATTGAAGTCATCCTCAACCCAATAACCAACTACACAATCCCCAATGGAGATTGAGAAATTTTTACATTAATAAAGCCTCCAATAGAGTAATTGATTAGCCTTCCAAAACCATTGACATATTTGAATTTCCCCTCTCTATGAAAACACTAAACTATAACACATCCCTTCACCTTCCATGAGGAAGATCTGGCGATCTCCAAGGCAACATTGTCAATAGCAACCTCTGCTCAAGACCATTATGAAGTGACTTTCATCCCCCAATTGACTATTCGTTTGTCCTCCAGTCGACGAGGCAGAGGTGGTGCCCCCTCGTGAGGCAAGCAAGCCTCCCAAGGCTCAACCCGAAGAATCCTCGTAGATGCAACAGTTGAATGGAGTCACCTCGACATCTAGCGACCGGACAGAGGTCCCTTCGACCGGGTGGAGGCCATGTTTGGTGTGCGGTGGCCAAGGTGGCACCCTCCACCATAGGAGGAGCTAGAGATTTCGTGGAGGTCAGGGACCGAGAGTGGTGGTGGACGATCGTGGGAGGATGCCACAGAGTTCACAGTAGAAAACGGTGTCGTTCATGAGAATGAGGAGGCGTGTAGGACGGCGAAGGCATGTGGCATCTGATACGCTCTGAAGGAGGCCCACAATGTTTGTAGATGAATGGGGTGCTTACGTGAAATATACGGGGTCTCAATGACCCTTCGAGGAGGGCATCATTGGGGCAGTATATTCAAGGTTGGAGAGCGGATGTTGTGCTGCTGCAGGAAACAAAATTGACCGACTGTGACGTTCGGCTATGGAAGGAGGTTGGGGGTTCTTGGATGGAAGGGTTTCGGTCCCTTGATGCGATTGGCTGCTCAGGTGGACAGATCCTTGGATGGCAAGAAGATGTTTTCTCCCTGGAGGACTACTATTGCGGAGAGCATGTCATCTCTGCGAGGCTGGTTATGAAGGTGGGAGGAGCCAGGATGATTGTCATGGGAATGTATGGGCCGTCAGATACATAGGCGAGAGGAGTCATGTGGGAGGAGCTCACATCCGTGGCTACGGTGTGCCATGGGAGTCCTTGGTTGCTTGGAGGGGACTTCAACATCACCTTGCACATGGAGAACAGGCCAGGAGGCCAGGGAAGATAGCATCCCGGGTAGGATCCTTTTATGGACATTATCGCTACTCATGGCCTCGTGGATTGGACTCTGGCATCTTGTACCTACACTTGGAGGAATAACAGCAGCCAGATGTCTAGGATTAACAGATTCCTCTCCAATGTGGAGTTTGCAGAAGCTTTCCCTGTGGTGGATGTGTCTGCTTTAGAGAGACCTTTCTCGGGCCATACACCACTTATGTAGCAACCAAATGTGAGGACGCATTTTGGCACATACTTCAAATTTGATAGATCCTAGCTGATGGAGGAGGGATTCAGGACTATGGTGGAGGAGAAATGGAAGTCCATAGAGGTGGAGGGATCGACGGTGTGTCACCTGGTGAAGAAACTGAGTGCACTGCGAAACCACTTGAGGGTGTACAGGAGAGAGATCAAAGCGTCCAAGAGGAGCAAGAAGGAGATGCTTTGGCAGAAATTACTAGGATTAACAAGCAAGAGGATCAAGCCCCTATCTTGTCAGAGGATAGGGAGGTTAGGGCAAGAATGACACGGATGGTGCAGGAGGATAGGAAGGCAGAGGTGGAGTGGAAGACGAAGTCGAAACAGAGATGGCTGAAGGAAGGCAACTCCAATACCAGGTTCTTCCACCAAATAACTTCTGCCCGGAGGAAGAGCAACTGGATAGAGAAGATGTTAGTGTTGGTGCAAGGGCACCACAATCATTAATTTTGATGATAACAAAACACTTGTAATTTAACATTTGTATTGAGTTTATGAGTTGCAGGAAATTGCAAATAGATACAAGTGTGAATGGAGGAGAAGAAGCTTTGCGTGGAGCGAGAGGTTGAAGAAAGAAGATAAAGAATAGGATAGAAGCTTATTCTGGTCATGTACTCTATTTTTGTATTTTTATTCCTTGCTCTTTATTTTGTCTAGATGCTCGTTAAAGAGCATCAAAGTTTTTTTTCGAAAAAGGAAAGGGTAGTTATCCAGCGTGATAACTACCCAAAGCATCAAAGTTACATAACAATAGTCTTAGGAACACATACACAACCCTAAGATATTTAGGCTTTTTGTAGAGAACTTAGAAAGCCAAGATAGGCATCAAACAGCCTGATCAGACATCCAATATGAAAATCAGACGCCTGATCTTTGACTTTAAGACGTCTGACTGTTTGATCAGACGTCCAAAACACTTAGGCTGAACTTAGTCCTTTCTATCTGTTAATTTCAGACGACCAACCCTTAATCCAGACGTCTTAGAAGACGTCTGATGACCTTGCCAAACGTCCAACTAGAGGATCGTTGACTTTATTAGGCTAATCTTAGATGATTAGCTCTTTATCTAACCTACTTTCACTTTCAAACATCCATAGTGATCCCTAGACGTCTGATAAGTAGAAGTTAGGCCCAAATCACCTTTTGTCAGATGATTATAGCCATTTAGCCTCGAGAAATCCATTCCCGCAGAAGATTGCATTTCCAAACATCCAGACTTTGTGCTAAACGACCAACCTGTCGTCTGACCAACAAGACTTAAAACCCTATTTAGGTCTAGACAAAAACAGGAAAGAAACTCATCTTAAATTAGGCGTCTGATCTTAAGTCCATATGTCTTAAAAGTCATCTTTAAACAACCGCTCTGATCCAATACCGTCCAGTTGAACCACCCCTTCTAGGTCAGACGTCTGACCATAAAATCAAATGATGACCTAGATGTTTGATAATAGATCCAGACGTCTCATATCCCTGTCAGAATCATAAATAACCCTGATTTCAGTCTATTTTGCCTTGGGATAATTCCCAACGGCTAGAAGAGGCTTCTAAACCCTTCTTAGGACCTCTATAAATAGAGAAACACCCTTCCTAATCCAAGACACACAAAATAACACTACTTCAACACTCTTTTGTGTCATAGAGAAGAAATCATCAAGAAGAAAAGTGACCTTGCTCTCCAAGCCCCATTCAACAAATCCGAAAGCATCGTTATTCAGCTGAGATCACGCCAACGCACTTCCATCTAAAGGAAGTCTCTTTTGCCTATAAAAACTAAGGTTAAGATAAATACTTTGTGGCTCTATAAGTCTGTTGTAATTTTCGTTTTGTCCTTGGTTGGGTATTCACTTTGCGAATTTCCATCTCCTTCGTGAAACAAAATACTCCTCGTGAAGAGGAGGGGTTTGAGGTCCACTACCCTCGTATAAAGTAGTGTTGTTGTAAAAGGTTGAACTACCCTCGTTTGAAGTAGTTCATTAGTGGATTGGATCGACTCGATCGAGAAATCCTAAACCGAGAGGTTTAGATGGTAGTTTTTACCCGAGTTTGGGTTTCCACCTAAAAATCATTGTATACTTGTATTGCATTCTTTTGTCAGATTGTTATTATATTTTCTGCATTATTTTTCATATCATGTAAATCTCACCCCCTCCGTTAAAAACCTTTAGTTGGTACATGAGGAGACCTCAGGTAGGGAGGAGGTAGGACGAGCAGCGCCAGATTACTTCAGAGAATTCACTAGAAGGCGTGTCAGGGGGTGTTGGAAGTGGAAAGGAGAGAATGTTCAGTGTGTCATGGAGACTCAGGCGGAGAGACTCACTGCTGACTTCTCGGAGGATGAGGTGAGACAGGCAGTTTGGAGCCTGAATGCAAAGAGGTGTCCTGGCCCAAATGGTTTCCCTGTCTTCTTTTTCAAGGAACTCTGGCCCCTAATGAGGGCGAATGTGATGCAGATGATGAAAGAGTTCACAGCTGAGAATAGAGGTTTTGATAAACTGAATAGATACTAGTTTTTGTTGCTTAAGAAGGAAGGGGCGGAAACGATCCAAGATTTCAAACTGATTGCGTTGTCAAATGCCGTTTACCGTACTGTTGTTAAGGTCTTGGCCAACAGGCTCAAGGATCTTCTTGGAGACCTAATTTCCCCAATACAGATAGCCTTCATTCCAAGGAGAGGAATCTTGATGGTTTTGTGGTTGCCTTGGAGGCATTGGCCACTTGGAGGAGGGAGAAGAAGCAGGCCTTTCTGTGGAAGGTTGACTTCAACAAGGCATACAACTCAGCACAGTGGGATTTTCTATGGGCTTCCTTATTGAGGATAGGTTTTCCCGTAGTTTGGATTAATTGGATGAAGAGGTGTGTGACATCTTTTTCAATACTGATCAATGGGAACCCGATAGGAGGATGAGTACAGCCTAGGAGGGGGGTCAGACAGGGTTGCCCTCTAGCACCTATGTTGTTTGTACTTGTGGCGGATGCTTTGGCGCAAGCAGCACATAGGGCCTGTGCTAGGGGTCTAATCAGAGGCTTTATGGTTGGTAAGGACAGGGAGATAGCGGTCCTACAGCATGCAGATGATACAACAATTCTAGTAGAGGGTACAGATCTAGAGGCTAGAAGGTTGAGAATCCTACTGAAGCTTTTTGGTGAGTCGTCAAGGCTACGGATTAATTATCAGAAGTTAATTTTTGTCCCATTTAACTTGTCCATCATAGAGAAAGAGTGGACAGTGCTTTGGGGACAGAGTTGGGCTCCTTGTCGTTGGTGCACCTGGGACTTCCTTTATCAGATCGGCGCCTCAAGTTATAGGATTGGATTCCTCTGCTGGAGAGGATGGAGGGGAGGTTAGCGGGGTGGTCTTCCAGACTCCTATCTAGAGGTGGAAGACTGACCCTAGTGAAGGCAGTTCTAGCATCCATACCATCGTATTTCCTATCGATCTTCAGATTGCCACGCCAGATTGAGAAGAATATCTCGGGGTTGATGAGGGACTTCTTCTGGGCTAATGTAGGATTGGCAGGCAGGAGGGCGAGGTTGGTGGCCTAAGAGGAGGTGTGTAGACCGGTTCAGGAAGGGGGTCTGAGGATTAGGGATGTGGGCAAGGTGAATATCAACCTCCTCACGAAGCGGATTGCCAGGTTGATGAGGCAAGGGCAGGGGCTTTTCAATAACGTTATGCGGCATTGCTACGGCCCTTTCTCGTCGTAGGGGCCGCTAACTTCCCCTCCTCCCAAAGCCTCCCATTTTCTCAAGGGCTTAGCGGCGACGGTGGTGGCAGTGAAGGTGCAGGATTTCTTGTCCCCTATGTTGGAGGAGGGGGATGCTTTTCATTTCTGGTAGGACGACTAGCAGGGGGCTGGCTATTCCCTTGGTGACAGGTTCCCTCGCCTTTTTGGGAGTGTTGTGGACCCATCAGCCACGATGGGAAGTTGTTGGGATGGGGCTTGGTGTCCAGCTTTTAAGGGGAGCCTCTCCGACCAGAGATTCGAGGAGTTCCAACAGCTGTTACAGGAGCTGAAAGGTTGGGCCCTAGAGCATGGTTCTGATGCTTTTTCCTAGGAGGAAGGAGACTTCTCGGTGGCAAACATCTTCCGCAGATTGGGGAGTGGCACGATCAGCTTAGACATAGATTTCTTGCGAAACTGCAATTTGCTCTGGACGGCGAAGTGCCCTTTGAAGGTGATCTTCGCCTGGTTGGTGAAAAGGTGGAGAATTATGACAAAGTGATGGAGAGCAAGATGGACCCAGACGAATGACCTGGCATGTCCTCTTTGTGGCGAAGCTGATGAAGACGTCCAGCACCTCTCCTAGTATCCATTTGTGATACAGGTTTGGCAGAGGATGGGGATCGATTGGATCGCCCATCGAGATACAATTACTTACTGGTCCTCATTCCGCAGAGGTAACGCCTGTGACGGGATCACCTTTAGATCCAATAAGGATAGAGCCAAGGTTTTGGCAATCTTGTGAGGTGTTTAGTTGGGTTAGGGAGGAATGGGGTGCTTTTCAGGGGGGAGACCCTATGTTAAGAACTTTTTTTCTTTGATTTCTTCCCAAGTGGTGTTCTGGGAACTATTTTGTAATCTCTGATGTAAACTGATTTTGGAATGGAATGATTTTGGGTGGTTATCATTTAGATAGCCACCCTTTGACTTTTCAAAAAAAAACATTAGGTTACATTTCATTTTGACCACACATATAGACCATGCTTTCCTACTCAACTTGCACATCTCAATATATGTTACTATCTCCTTAATAATGGAATCAATAATAAAAACCACTACCACGAGAACATATGATAAGTCACTAGCGAGACTCAAGCTTTTGACCTGTCAAATGCAATTGTCCTAATAATAGAAAGGACGGCCCACAAGTATGTCGAATGGAAGGGGATACCTATCACAGAGAAAGTGTGAAGCTTTGGTGGGTTTGCCACTCTCTTGCACCATCGTAAAACCTCCACCTTTTGCATGTTACAAGGCCTCCACTTGCAACATGCCAAAACTGCAACTCCAGGGCTCTCACAAGGTCACCCTTGACAAAGTGGATGGGGATAAATTTGGAAGATATAAGAACGAATCCAATTTCCCTAGAACTATTGCTTCAAAAACAATAGCATGCATCACCTCCTTTAACAAGGAAAACTTGATTCACATCCAGCCCCTCAAAAGTCAATGCCAATGCAATCAATGGTGGAATGTCATAGTCTCCACCATCCACTTCATCGAATGTTGCCACCTCCATAGTCAAAGTCAATATTACAAACTAGAAGTAACAGATGAAGGACCCTACTAATCATCGTCACATTGGACAAGACCATTGACAATAACTGACTCCCTAACAAGCACTGCGATGATAAGGTCCGTACAAGTTGCTCCCACAACTAAATAAAGGGACATGCAGATAAAAATGAGACACGGCATGAAATCTTAAAGTAGAACAATTTCTTCCTGCATTATTGACATTTGCTTTTCCAAGACCTAATGATATGTCTTTTTCTAAGAATGACTAACATCTTACTTTGTCAATTTCTGTAAGGGCTCATTTGCTAAGTACAAAACTAATCCCACTACCCCTCAAGGTACAGGGCCTCAAGCATCATGTGATTTTATAATACCCACAATGCAAAACTCTTTGAAAAGAGATCATTTGACACCATTGCACTCCGACAAAGGTCCAGTTAAACAAATTTAGCCATCAAAACTTAGTGTTACGTTATATGTTAAGGGTTATTTTGTTTTGTTATTTATTTCATTGGACTCTTGTTATAAGTTTTTCCCACCTCTCTCTACATGAAGAGGTGTAGGAACGACTTAGTAAAATAAGAAGATTCATTTTCTTCAACTCTTAGCAAATTAGATAAATTTAACCCTAAAAACTTAGAACATTGAATTTGCAATCCCTCTTCCGGACCCATATCAAGCAGCAGCATCTCCCAAATCACTGTTAGCAATAAATAAAATTTTTCAAGTGCATCAATGATAGAATAAATTGCATTTTTCAAGATAGAGCTGACCCTTGAGAGGCCCAATGACAGCGATGGAAGACAGTCATGCAACTATGTTTATTTCCCATCTTCCCCTGATGCAGATTTTAGTCTCTACATACATCTAAACACATTTATTCTCACCATTTTGCCTCACATTCATTTTTCCAGAGAAAAATAAACTACGGTAGGGCCTAAACCAGTAGACCTAGAGGCGGATTTTTTAAAAGATGACCTACAGATGAGTTTTTGAAAGGAGAAAGGGTGGTTATCTGATTGATAACCACCTGTAGACCTAAAGATGAGTTTACAAACAATAAGGCAAAAATTTTCCCTAGCTTTTCAGGTTTTGATCACCCCCACAACCAACACTCAGCCCCTAGCCTCTTCAATCTTGTTTGCACTTTATGAGATGAATTTGAGCAACTGGAGCAGTCAATTTGCTTTCTGAACTGATCTTTCAGAAATGCACTAAATTAATCACCATTCAAATCAAAAGAGTGGCAACATTTATCTTTCTCGTAAATGAAAGATGGTCAAGGCAATGCAACAAAGCATTTAACCATCAATAAGCAACCAATTGATCACAGCAATGATTTCTGATGGCCAGTGAAAACACCTCTAAAAGTATTTTGTATTTTAGAAGTCCTGTAAAAAAACTTTATCTAGCTAAAAAGTGAAGGTTATTGGATTACAAATCAAATGACAAGTACTTATATACAATGAAACGTAGCTGATCACCTCGTATAGCTTCATTTGTAAATCATAAAACACTACAGCAAGTACTTATATATGATGAAATTTAGATGATCACCTAGTATGCCTTCATTGGCAAAACATGAAACAATTGCATGTGATACTAGATTGAGGATAAAATAAGTTACCTCTAATATATCAACTTTCACATGCTCGAAATCCCGCCAAAGAACACCATAACATGTCTCCTGTCATATTGGAACGCACTTGATGAGACTTGGCTGTTGCAGGAATCCCATTTAAATGCCAATGAAATTAAAATAGACAATAAAATGACTTCTTCATTCATCAAGATACATGTATTCTAGAGGGTCAGTCCAAATCTATTAACGAGGCTAAAGGTACTGAGAACTATAATTGAGATCCACACTCGTTAAAAAATGGAAGAATGAGCGGGAAGAAAGGAAGGGAGGTGTTTGATGAGAACGAACGACGTGCTCTTTGTGGTCGGTGGAGCCGCCGTATTCGGGGCACCGCTCGCCGATGCGGAGGAGGAGGCTGCGCCAGCTGCTGGCCATGGCCGATTGGGAGGGAAAGGCCCGGACCGGGAGTGACAAGTAGGGTTTTGGCTCGGGGAGGGACACGGTATAGGGATTGCTATGGATGTCAATTTTTCTACAGGGGAGAGTGCGGAGGGGACTGGCAGGCTCAGGCCTAATAGTCATTAATTTTAAATGGGCTAATTGGCTGGGTTGAGATCGCATGGCTCAACAAAGGATTTTAGGTTTTATTCGTTGATAGTGAAAGATTTAGATTTTTCAATCACTAAATTCAATAATTTTATAGTCAATCAAAATTAAATACTTGGTACAAGATCCAAATAAAGAGTGGGTATCAAATCAGAGATACTTAGTTCAAGATCCAAGTAGATAAAATAAACTCATCTCAAAATTACTTGGCTCAAGGTCAAAGTAAAGAAACAAAATATTCAGAAAGAATCTACAGCTTCCACCTCTTCAATCAATTAATGCAGAGTCAAGATGAAGAAGGTGAATTCGGGTTGGAAAGAAGAGGTGATTGCTGATCTGAGTAAGTTGCAGAAAGATCAAGATTGTGCAAGGCTTGTGACATGACATATACTTGGCCTTGGGGAGGATTAGGTTGAACATACCTCTGGGCAAGTATATTCCTAGGATTGGGTTCTGCTTGAGATGGGAGTGAATGTGGTTGACGGAATTCTGTCAATTGTGATAGCTAGGCTCTCATCTCAACGAATGTCGAGTCATGTCTCTACTGCATAACGATATTTTGTTGTTGTATGTCAGCAAGAGTTTTCATGATTATCCCCAACTGATCATCTCGTGTAGGCCCAGGTTGAGAATATTGGGCGGGCCTGGGTTGGGGTTGCTGGTAAGCACGCGGTGGATACCCGTGTTATTGTGGAGGTGGTGTTCGGATCGGGTTGTAAAGTGCTGGTGCAGAAGGTTGTTGAAAAGTGACTGAGAAGAAGATGATGAAGGTTTAGTTAGGAACTTCCATACTTCATCTACTTTCTTCTCTATTAAGCCCACCTTATCCAGTTGACTAGGCACAATCTCTAAGTCTTTTGTGCTGGATTGGGCTACATGTACCCCTGTGTGTGAGTGGGAATGTGAGGACTTTCTATTAAAAATACTCATCGAAGCATTATTAGTAGAATTTTCTACCATGCCTTTGAAGAGTTCAAAAGCTAAGTCATCATCCCGACATAAGAAATTACCTCCACAAGCGGCATCAACAAAGTTCCTTGTGTCATCATGAAGCCTATGATAGAAGATCTAGACTTGTTGCCAGCGTGGGACACCATGGTGGAGACATTTTATAAGAAGCTCATGGAATCTCTCCCAAGCCTCGTGTTCTGTTCTCCTGAATTTTGTGTGAAGGTGGTGATGGCACGCCTCAAGGCGTTCATGCGACGTACTTCTTTAGGAACTCGTGTTCCATAAAAGCCTAGGTTTCTATAGGAGTAGTTCATGCTAATGTTCTAAACCAAAAGGCGGCTTCATCCTTAAATGAAAAGGAGAACATTTTCATCAGTAGTGTGTGCTGATTATGACCTTGCAGATCCAAAGTTTGAGCAAGATTTTTCAGCTCCTTTAAATGCTGAAATGGGTCCTCAAAAGCAAGACCATGGAAGTGAGGTATAAGTGCAATAAGGTTTGGCTTCAATTCAGCAACACGACCACCAGTAGGATAGCGTACTACAAGCATAGGAGGAACAACTGTAGGATTATAGTAATCCCGTAGTTGAGGTCTACGAGGTTGGGGTAGTGCTTGGGCAGCTCTAGGTTGAGGTTGAGGGTTCACTAAAATATTAACAGCTTGTGTAAGTTGTTTCACCTATTGGGTAAAGAGTGTTCATTTGTAGTTGTGTTTCAAACAGGTATTGCAAGCTAGGCATAGGACCTCTCTCCAGTGGTGGTTGGTTAGGGAAATTAGGGTATGGAAGAGGTTGAAACCTATGGTTTGGTGGTGGTGGTGGAGGATGTGTAAAAAGATGTGGAAGAAGTTCTTCAAAATCCTCAAATTGTGCAGAATCATTGTCATCCTCCGGATGAATAAAACAATGGATGGGAGTTTGAGGCCTACGAGGTATAGGATTGGATGTGGAAGGTATTGATGTGGAAGCTTGGGCATCAGTACCCAAAGGAAGTACTAACTCGAGGTTTTGGGATCTCCTACCTTCCATTGAGTCGATTTTTAAAAAATGAGTTTTTGAAATCAGTCACAACTCAAAGGAAAAGTAAACTCTCTCAATCAATCTCAAATCACAAAATCAGAAATCCCAATCAATCTCAATACTCAAAAGATCAATCAAACAACCAAGCTAGAAATCTGAATGTTTTTCTAGAGTCTGCTATGCAAAGATAGCAGTACGCAAACAACTGTTTCAGTATAATTGTACGCGTCCTATAGAAAACCTAACGAAGTACAGACCTTTAAAGTCTACCTGGAATCTGGATAAAACTAGCGTACGAATCCAGACCCTATGGTTGCTCAAGAAGATGAGATAGAAACCCGTGTATTTGTGATATTAAGTGATCATGTAGTGTGTACACGATAACAATCAACCGAATAGCGATAAAACTCAGTCAGGGTTCTGAACAATTTTAATGTCTCCTTTTGAATTTAATTTGATATTTAAAAGATGTATTCTATGCAGCTCGTCTCACTTTTTATCTTTTCAAGCAACAGATGGTCTTTTCAATTTTAAGTCAAATGCAAAGATGACATGAGCTCAGTAAGGATAGAAATGCGTACCTGACTCCAGTAATTCTACAAGTGATGCAATTTGACTATATTAAAATTTAGCAGGAAATGTGCAACCTAAATATGGATGCCTAGAATATGCTACTGCTAAATAAGAGATGAGATTTTTTTGTATTTTTTGATTTGATTTTTTTTTTTGAATTTTCTAAATGCAACAAACAACAACAAATAAAAAAGAAATCGATATGGAAAACTCGCGTATGGAAAAATTGTGTCGATGAGAGATGAGTAGAGAGATAGAGAGAGTCCAAAGAGTCTAAGTTATTACAAGAGAGTGTGAGAACAGGCCCTTATAACTTATGCCTAACGAAAAGTAATCCTAAGTATATTCCTAGATCTAAACTATAACTATACTAATCTAATAAAGCGGGAAATGCAACATCCTCCTGGAAATACTCCTTCAGGGAGTCAAGGATGAAGTGTAGTGAATCTGCCAAGAAGAAGAAATCCACCTGGAAAAAGCCACTACTCAAATGCTACAAAAAAACAAATGATTAGTAAGGCAATTATATACAAAACAAATCAAAGAATATAATGAATCAAAGAATCTATGTACAGCAAAGAATATGAATGGAAGAATGATTATTTACAAAGAAAAGCAAAATTATATACAAATAAAAAGAAAAAAAGAAAATTTTTGGTATATAGAGAGTTGCCTCTCCGGCAACGGCGCCAAAAAATATGATGACTTGCGACCATCGTCAAACAATCACAATGAGAATGTTATTGTCGGGTTTCTGTTTCCGACAATGGCGCCAAAAAATATGCTGGACATGACGTCAAAAATCATAAGAAAGCACTATCAGCGCCAAAAATATAATCATCGACTTTCGATTTACAATAAAAATGGTGTTTAAAATGTCGTTATTGTAGTATAGATGTCACGAATGCAAACTGATGGCACGCCAATTTTATTTTATTTACAATTTTTACTGGTTTGTTTACAAGTCGTTCACTGGAAGACAGTTATTGATATACATCACTCTCTAAGTCCAAAAATGTTCTTCTATTCCAAAAATATTGATTTTATTTATAAAATGAATGAATCAATCAAATAATGAATGAATAGGTTAATTATTTACAAAAGAATCAATTAATATACATCACAATACCTAAAACATATGTACAATAAACATGCATAACAAACTATATATAATTACTCTATGTTCGTTATATCAACTACTATTAGTAATACCTAGGTATAGGTAAAACAATAACTACTAATATCTACTATATTAGGTTAGCTTAATATACTAACATCAATAGTAACATATATAAGCGTCGCTAAAACCTTAGCAAAATTATATACATAACATAAGGCAACATGGTTGTTTATACTGACGTATGTAGCTGTGTACAGTGATAGATCTAACTATCACTAAAGCTCTAAGTGCTATTTATATATATATGAGAGAGCTCAAACACATACCTATTCTACTCTATACTACATATATACATACTATATATATATATATATATATATATATATATATTATAGAATACGTTATTTAATTGCATACTTATACTTATTTATCTACATATACTATTATACTGTATACTTATATATACACACACACACACACACACATACATATACACATGCACACAACTCACTCACAACCTCTGAAGGCTCAACACTTCTCTTCTTAACACTTAACTCTCTTTTACACTTAGTTTCTCTTTCTCCTCCTCCCTTCACTTTTAACACAAGCACTGTTCATCAAACCAAAATTATGTTAAGTTAATGGGCGGGCAGCCTGTTTGAGGGATGACAGCACCCTGGCTGGGGTGAGACCAGACCTTTAATTACTAGGGCCGCCTTAGTGTTTAATTAGGTATTTTATATCCAATTTTAGGCCCAACAACAAGCCCACATAGTCGCACACACCTATGTGCTCAAGCACACATGCACACCTACAGGTGCACGCAGCACACATCCCGAGAATCAATAGCAATGTTTAAGAGTTTCTTTGGTACCCAACACCTAACGATTGAAGGGGCAAGGGCGCAAATCCAATTTAACTTGCATCGTGTGCTTCTTAGCGCACGATGTGGAACTATCTTTAATACCAATTGGGTACAGTTGTGTGTGTAACAGTGTGTGAAATTTGAGATTTTGGCCCTCGATTTGAGGGCCTTATTTTAATATTATTTCAAATTAAATTATATTATTAGAGAGCCCTTATATAGGGCTACATAATTATGTGATTTAGTTACAAAAATAAGTTATCTAGATATATAATAAAATTGGGTGCAGTTTTACAAGTTAAATTAAGATTTTAATTATTAATTAAAGTATAAATTAGTATCATAATTATCAAATTTACTTCATACAGAGTTAATATACATAATAAATTATTTATTACACATTTTTATTATATTTTAGGAACTTTATTTTAATTTATTTACAATTAAATATACATTTTTGATAGTTTTACATACACATAATCTATAAATACTATAATACAATATAAATACAGTATAAATATGTTCAAAATATTTAATATATTATTATACAAATATACAGTATAACTTACTTCAATATTACATTAAATTACTAATTTATTTTATTTAAAGTTAATAAATCACCTAGTTAACTTAATAACTTAATTATTTACTGTAAATACATAATTCAATTAAATTACAGGTATTATATAATTTATATTATATAGTTAAATACATATGTACAGTGTTAGGTACAATTACATACATATAGATGGGTTTATATAATTACTTAGTTTATTGTACATTTAAGTTAATATAAATCAATAGATAATTATATAATAAAGTTATATATACAATAAGTCATTTTAAATACTTAATTTAATATATAGAATACATATATAAGTTATTTATACTTATTATGTACATATTATACATTATATACATATAGCTTAGGTTTGATTTAAATATACATGGTATATTGGGTATTTTTTGGTATTTTTAGGGTTTTTCTTATTTTTATAGTTTTTATAGGTTTAGAGGAGTTAGGGGAAGAGAGAGAAAGAGTGAGATGAGAGAGATAAAATTGTTTTTGGTGTTTTTCAAGTTTTTATCTTTTATTAAGTTCCAAGGTATACTAAACCGTTAGATGGTATGTTCTACCAAGACAGGGGTTCAAATTACCTTAAAACTTGGTATACAGCTAGAAAATTTACTAATCCTACGCAAGAGACCTTTATTTTCTTTTTTTGAAATTTTTGCATGATTTTTATTTATAAACAAAGCAACCCAAGTTAGGCCTTGTAAGGGTGTTTCACTGAAGAATCTAAGGATCTAAAATGGATTTAAATGGCTAAAAAAGGGATATAAGCACTTCAACACATTCAGCAAATCACATTAAAGGTACATGAGTAGTAAAGCATGATTCTCACCTCAAATTTCATTAATTTTCATATTTTGACAGTTTGACATTAATATATATATAGTTGACAATAAATTTTCATAACAGAAGGAAGCATTTCCAATCAAATTTAAAGCAATAAAGTGTGCATGAATGCTTGTATCATGTTGTTCTACCACTAAACACATGCCATCTCATTTTACACACTCAAAATCACAGTTCAAAAGTCTCTAATTCCAACTCAAGCCAGTCAGTTATAGCTGCTACTGTCCAAATTCAGTAGCTACTTCTGCCTATGCAACAAAAATTCAACAACTGAGGATGCTGCTTCAGTTCCTTTCAAATCAGATTTAGCAACTAATAGTTGATGCAAACCCAGTTCAGACGATGACACTATAGATTAGATGACTTAAGTCCATGCTGCAACAACTGCAACAACCATTTCAATAGCCAATAGTCGCTTCTTTAATCACTAAAATCAGAGTTTTATCTCAAAGAATGTAGCTGCTATGTAGCACTTTAGTTTTCTAATTTTTGGGCGATTTGAGTTTCAAATGCATATTTGCAAATAAAAATGATCGAACTTTCAGCTCATTTGGAAATCAAATCTATACATGAAAACTCTCTTCAAATGCAACATCTCACAAGAATATCATGAAACAAATCAAATCTGAGGTACTAATGAAATCTCATAAAAACTATCTCAAATTCATTTAAACATCTTGAAAACCCAAATGAAAACTCAAATCTCCCAATTGTCATTAACATCTTAATAGGACCTCCATCTTATACTATGGACAGTATAAGACAAAGTTCCTGATCAAGATATCAAAGCATGGAAACTTCATTCCAAATCCGTCCAATCTGAATATGCAGACATGACTAAAGCCTCACATCAGCAAGGTTGATTATCTTTAGCTCTAGCATCTCAAAATCCATTTGAAAATAATAATGCAAAGAGAAATTGGGTGTAAGCACATTCGATGATTAAAGTCCAACCCAAATTGATTAAACCCATCTCAATCCGCTCATTGAAACAAAAGAAAACTCAATTAAATCACTTAAATCAGATTGACCTTGAATTCAATAAAAAACTTCTCAATTCAGTAAAGCCAACAGATCTGATATCGATGATCAAATTTGCTCAATTCAAAATAGATTGGGGGGTCTTTGTGGATTTATGGAATGAGTGGGAGACCCCCCTATGGATTTTAGCGCTCAATCAAATCTAGATGCTAGGGAGCATCAGATTTCTATAATGAGAGGGTGAAATGTGATTAAAACTCGAGGGAAATCAGAAGGCGATCGTGAGATGAAGAGGGAGTTCAGTGATCATGTGGATGGCAGTGAATTCGTCTCCTCTGATCTGAATTGATCAGAGGAGGTGAGGAATTATCCTAATCTACTCCTAAGCTAAACTGCAATATCCATGAATCCAGGTATCTAATCTACACCTAAGCTAATCTAAACTACACTAACTAATACTAAAAATAATATAGAAAGCAAGAAATCCTAATCTAAAGGAAGAATGGGATTCCTGGGCTATAGCTGGTCATTGCAGCGATGAAGGGTGATGAGGAGGTCTCCAGCAAGTGAATGAGGTCCCTGGATCCACAGCAGGTTGCCGTGGCGACGAAAGTTGGAAGGAAGAATCGCCATTGTCACCGGCGGCTTTAATGGAGGAAGAAGAACTGGAGAATGGACGAAGTGATCGGCTCAATGGGGGAGGGAGTCGATGCTCGCACGTGAGCTAGCTAGCAGCTTAAGTAGCTAAGGGAGTAATTGTGATCATCGTGGAGGTGCGATTAAGCTCTAAGGTCACCGACGGTGGGATGTGCTTGCAAGAGCACACGAAAAGCTCAACTCAAATCACGGTCGTTGGATGAGATCTGGAGGGAATGGTAATTACACGCGTGAGCTCGCGCGAAGCTTCGATTTGGAAATGGCCATTGATTAAGGGATGCAAGGAAATGACGACTGAGATCGGTCGTGTTCTTGTGCGTGCTACAATGCTCGTGCACCGCAGGTATGTTGGTGAATTTGCGAGGAGACCCTCTACGAGTGAAGCAGTGGAGAATTTGTGAGGTAGCCCATAAGTGATGAGAATGATAGCTGCACAATCTTTGAGGTCTTTCAGAGAAGTCCCTGGTAGTTTGCAATGAAGTCCTTGGAGGTTTTAAATGAATGAAATGTGTTATGACCTGAGGACCTAAATGTAATGTCATTAATGCAAGGTCTTATTGATGTCCAAATGCCATGAAGTTTTTATTGAAGCATAATTGAACATTTAGAAAAAAAATTTCACCTTTGATTTGAACTTTTGAACCCAAAAATGTGTTCAATTTGCAATTGGATCATCATTTTGTATTAATTAATACAAAATCTCATTTTATGACCTAATTTCACATTTTTAGCACAAATTTGTTGTTTTAGGTCATTTCTGTTATTTCCCACATTTAACCCATTTAATGTGTTAATTATGTAGTATTTAACTTAGTTTCTAGCTTAACTTGGGCATTTTAGCTATGATGAGCCACACCTCATCAGTGTTACAAATGCAAACCGATGTCACGTCAAATTTATTTATTTACAATTTTTACTTGTTTGTTTCTAGGTCGTTCACAGGGAGACAATTATTGACATACATCACTCTCTAAATCCAAAAATGTTGTTTTATCCCAAAAATGTTAATTTTATTAACAAAAATGAATGGATCAATCAATAAATGAAAGAATTAGTTAATTATTTAAAAAAAAAAATCAATTAGTATTTATTACAATGACTTATACATATATTCAACAAATAGGCATAAAAAACCTATTAATACTACACTAAGTTAATTATTTATGGCTACTCTAAGTAATACCTGTATATAGGTACAAAAATAGCTACTAATATCTACTATACTAAGTTAAATTAACATACTAATGTCTATAGTAACATATATTACATATACAATAACATATACATGTATTGTTGTAGCCTTAGTAACCTATATACATAATCTAAGGCAAAAACTGCTATCTATACTAACATACAAACTTATCTACAGTGACGTACATAACTGTCACCAAAGCCTTAAATAACAAAACTATATATACAATATAAGGCACGAACAGTACTCTACTTTACTCATATATATATATACATATATACTACCGTATACGTATACATATTTACAATTATTTATATACATATACTATATTGTATACTTATATATATATATATATATATATATATATATATAGACACACACACACATGCATATGCACATTCACACACACAACACATAAGCAGCCAAGCACTCTCACTCTCTCCTCTTCTCGTCTTTCTTCTCTCGTGACACTTAGTCGCTTTTAGGTTTCATTCCCTCTCAACACATGCACTGTTCGCAAAGCCCAAAAATTGGTTTAATGGGTGGGTCGGCCCATGTTCGGAGGACACGCAACACCCATATGGGTCGAACCAAACTCCTACTAGTGGGCCAACCCTGGTTTAGATTAGGTATATTTTAGTGCATTCTTAGGTCCATACCAGGCCCACACACGCTCTCACAGCCACACACCTGCGCATACGTGCACACACCCATACCCACGCATTCCCGTAAGAGCACATGGCACGTAAATCAAGAATAACCGGACCTATATGTTTCATGTGTACCCTACATTGATGACCGATGGGTCGATAGCACAAAAGTGACTTATACCAATTCGTGTGGTTTTCGTTGCCTAATGTGGTACTAAGCCACAACACCAAATTGGTGCGACAACGCTTTGCGTCCGTTTGATTTCCATGGTTTTGGCCCTCTATTTGAAGGCCATAATTATTTTTTATTTTAAATTAAAATATACCATTAGAAAGCCCTTATATAGGGCTACTGATGGGAACACCATCATGATCCATAACTAGCTCATTTTGATCCAATTAAGTTAGTAAATGCTCCTACATAACTACCAGAGAGCCATAAGTCACTCCATAACCATTCCGAAGGAAATACAAGAAAATAGGGTTAAAATTGCAGTTTTACCATCATTTCATGAATGCAGTACAACCACGGGTTTTCTCAGGGGTTAATTAAGGATCAAATGGTCTTAAAAGGATAACAAGTGGGTTAGAACAGATAGAAAAGGGTTTGCACGTGTTTTGAGAAGTAAATGACTTTTGAAACCCTAAAAAGAGACCCGCTTAATTAACTAAGGTTTTGGTCAGGATAAAATTCACCTAAACCCTCTAAAATTCATATAAAAATATTATCTAGGGTTTGGTACCTTCAAATTGACCATCAAAACCCGTTGTGGCCCAAAATAGTCTCAAATAGACATTTACCCTAATTTAGATTTTTGCATAAATTACCCAGTCAAACTTGGGCAAAAGCTAAATCTAACTTCACCATTGGATTCCCTGAGTCCAAATTAGGTTTATACCAAAATTTACGCTTAGGCTGAAATTGTCTTGACCTAGTTTGCAACTTTGTCATGTCTGATTACATTTATGCCCTTAACTTTCAAAATCTTTACAAATAGATCCCTAACTTTGTCATCATTTTCACAAATAGGTCCTTGCCGCCATTAATCCTATTCCTACAAGCACCGGCAACCTAAAATTGGTAGGAACTCCTTTATTCCTTAACAAATCCCTTTCAAATTTGAAATGGAACTTCGTCAAGCAATACCTTTCCTTTTGAGCCAAATCCCACGCCCCAAAACATTCCCAATCATTCATGCGAACACATGAGAGATTTTGGTATCAGAAATTTTCCTCCTTCGGCAAAGCTTTCCAAGCTTGGGAAGCTTGCTTCCCAAGCCCAAAACCTCCTCTAAAGGTCTATAAAAAGACCTCTACATCAAACTGTTCTCCTCAAGCTCAAATTCGACCGGAGTAACCCCCCAATTCTTCTCTCCTCCTCCGGCCGAAGTGCTCGTCGAGCTCCGGTGACCCTCCTTGCCTCTCCTCATCGTCGGACCATAATACTAGCGGCAGATCCTCCTTCCTTGCCTTGTTCCACGTCGAGTAGCACTAGCCGGCGTCCCTATCCCATTCATCCTTACCGTCCAACCCTTATCAGAGACAGCTTTGTCTTCGGCGCCAGTCATACCACAACTGGCACCATCTCCATTCCCCATCATTCTCTACCTCTCCCAGATGACTCCTTAGCTTCCCCTCATTACAACAACAACTTCAACACTCCGATTGGACCCCGCCAACGCCCTCCGCAACTCCATCTTCCATCTCGCCGGCAGACCTCCGGCGAGCTCTAGCGGCCACCACAGCCCACCTACGCTGCCGCTCTCGCACTCCACACCTTCACCGTTCACCGTAGATCAAAAGCCTTAATTTAGTTAGGGTTATTGATCAATCTAGCACACCCCCGAACACACCCATCTTCACACGCATAGTCTGACTTTGCCCCACACGCACAGACCATGCCACGCCACACAATCATCACCGTTGCACTCGCTGTGGTCTGGCGATACTTCCTGAGCTTTCTGATGCGACCGAAAGGCCTTCTTGTTGATTTCAGGTACTCGCCCCCACCACCATTGACGCAGCAAGCCTCGAGCTTGCTTGAAGCTCTCTCCAGATCTGCAGCTCCAGGTCCTCGACTCCAGACGAAGCAGAGTTGGTCCAGGAACATACTCGCACAGTCAATTGGAGCCATTGATCGCTCCTTGCATGCGAATTGGGCGAAGGTAGTAGCAACAACGTGCGGGAGGAAAGGGGGATGGATAGTCCCACATTGGAAGATTACGAGTGGAAGCTATGACACAAGGAGTAAGGTCCCTCACACTCATCACGTGCCTCGTCCGCGACCTCTCCTCCGCAGACCTGGTACACACGACCCGCCTAAGTCTTCACTCCTTGCTTACCACCAACTGCCGGTGAGTCTGGACCCGGGTGCGCGCTTGATCCGAATACTTGAATACCCGGGACTGTAGAAGGCTCTGGGAGAGCGTGACTTAGAGAAAGAAAGAGAGAGAGCGCACGGGGGTTAGGGGGTTTTGCTCTTTGGAGAATTGGCTGACACTTAACCAACTTTGAGGAACTGTCCCCTTCTGTGTGAAGCAAAAGAAAAGAAGCATGAGAGTTGTACAGAGAAGAAAGGCAGAAGAAGGCCAGGGCAAGGAGAAAAGAAGATCTGACTCAGAAGAAAGAGGAAAGCACAGAAGAAGAGGAAAGTAAGAAGAGCCGCACAGGAAGAGAAAAAGAAGGAGAAGAGTAGAAGAACAAAAGAGGAAGAACAAAAGAAATAAGAAGAGAGACCCTTGAGTCTCTAAACAACACTGTAGCATCAGGCTGTTTAAGCCGTCTGATACATCTGATTACATATATATGAGGCTTTGATTTAGTTGCTATTTGTGAGGAGTAATTGGTGATTTAAATCATCATTTTACTCCATTCTTTTTGCACATTGATACCTGACATTATTTTTGTTACAATCTCTTATTTTTCTGATTGAAACTGCGATCTTGAGTTTGAATTCCATATTGCTCTATCTATTCGACTTCAGACTTAAAATTTGAGTAATAAATATATTTACTTTTAAAGTGATTTCGATTATACTACAACGCAGTTTTTAAAATCTCGATTTCACTCGCAAACAGCTACATAATTATGTAATTTATTTAATGAAATAAATTAATTATTTATATTTTAAAATTGATTAAAGTTAGTGATTTATACATGTTAAATTAAGGGTTAATCTATTAATTAAAGTACAAATTATTTAATTAATTATACAATTGACCTTATACAGTGTTAATGTACATAATAAGTTATTTATTATACATTTTAAATTTATTTTAGTGACTTTATTTTAATTTATTCATATTTAAATACATGTTTTAATTAGTTTGACGTATAAATAATCTATAAATACTATAGTACACTATAAATGTAGTATAAATAGGTTGAAAATACTTAATATATTCTTATACAAGTGTACATTATAACTTACTTTAGTATTAGATTAAATTACTAATTTATTTTATTTTAAGTTAATAAATTACCTAATTTACTTAATTACCTAATTAAATTAACTTAAAGGTACTGTACAATACATATTACTTACTTAAATACATTTGTATAGTATTAGGTACAATTATGTACGTATAGATAGGTTTATGTAATTACTTAGGTTATTATACATTTAGGTTAATATAAATTAATAGATAATTATACAATAACATTATATATACAATAAATCACTCTAAATATTTAATTTAATATATAGAATATACATATAAGTCAATTATGTACATTATCTACATATAATGCAATATATACATGTAGCTTAGATTTAATTTATATATACAAGTATATACATAGTATATAGGGTATTTTTGTGTTTTTATGATTTTTATAGGTAGAGTAGAGATAGGGTATGAGAGAGAAAAAGTGAGATGAGAGAGGAAGAATTACTTTTTGGTGTTTTTGATATTTGATTCTTTATTAAATTCTAAGGTATACTAAACCGTCGGCTAGTATGTTCTAACAAGTCGGGAGTTCAGAATGTCTTGAAACTTGGAGAACACTTAGAAAAATACATGATCTTACTCAAGACAGGTTTATATTATTTTTTAATGATTTTTTTTAAATTTTTATTTATTTACAAGTTAAGCACAATTTAAGCCATAAAGGGTTTTTAAAAGTGGAACTTAAGGCCTAAAGAGGAGTTCTAATGGGTTGAGCATCTTTTTAAGAATTCAAAAATATTCAGCATAGCACATAGAGGATGCTCAAACATTTAAACAAGAATTTCATCATTATTTACATTAAATTCTCATATGGACAGTTAAAGCATCATGAACACTAGCTGACAATGATTACAATGAGTATAAACAAGCTTTTCAAACTAAATCAAAATTTTTTCCAAGTATATAATTGCTTGCTATCTGAAATTTTAACATTATACAACAATGTTGGCTCACTTAACGCTCAGAAACCAACTTAGAACCCTCTCATTCAGTCCAATCAATCCTGCTGCTGACTATTTTCACAGTGATGCAGCTACTGTTACAGTTTCCATTTCAGCAGCCAAGGACAACTAATTTAACAGCAAAATCAGATGTTTGTGCTACTGGTGCACACTCGAATAGGCTTATTTAATGAGGTGATATTATCATCAAAATTAGTATAGTGAGTTAACCTAAATCGAGTCTACACCAGTTTCACAAAAAAAAAACCTGAGCTACTTGATTTTATCTTGGTCACTTTTAGGCCCAGAGTCGATCTCAAGGAGGCGGGAATTAGGAGATGAAGAAGTTTCTACGCCTTTCCTAGAACATATCTCTTTCTTGCTTTTATTATGTTTTGGTTTTTTCTACTTTTAAGATTTTTGTGATAATGTTGTCATTAAGGAACACCTTAAAAAATGAAGTCAAATGGTCCTTGGCTTGAAGCCAATTTGAGGTTCCAAAATTGATCTTGTCACTCACAAGATCGGGTACCTACAAGATAAGAATTATCTTTTCTCTTTTATACTTTTTTTTGTCTTTTTAATACCAAGAATAAAACATAAATGAAAGCAAAATAAAATGTAAGGAAAGAAATGAAAAGAGATACTTAGCTTAGTATATGTATATATATATATAGTAGATATGTAAGTGGATATAGAATAGATATAGATATATAGATACTATATAAATAGGGGTGGAGATGGAAATGGGGATGGGATGTAGCACACTGTTAAGTTGCTCCACATCTACCAAGACGCAACCAACAAGACTAAGTACCGCGTGGAGTGTAGAGTGGATGTGTGTGAGTGTGGGGTGGAAAGCTTGCTTTGCGCGGATATCTGGAAATATTCGCAATTGGTGCAAATATTTCCACAATATAATGCGCGATGAAGGGTAAGTGCACGGTAGTGTGAGTAGGAGATGTGGGGTGAGTGTGTGTATGAGGGAATGTGGATATATGTGTAGATATGAGTATATAAATATATATAACTATATATGCATATATATGTGAATATATATATGTATGTATGTATGTATGTATGTATATAGATGGGGGGGGGGGGGCTTGTGAGTATGTGAATATATATGTATAAATGCGTGTAGGTGTGTGTGTATACGAGTGTGTAAATGTGTATAAATATGTGAATATTTATATGTGTATGTGTGTATAGGTGAGCGTCTGTGTATGGGTGAGAGAGTGCGTGAGTGTGTCTGTCTATGTGTAAGAGAGCGTGCATCAAAGTCGTTTGGAGGGTGAGAGCGTCGTCTGAGTGAGAGAGGGAATGTGTGAAGGGCACGCACAGAGAGTGAAAACGGGAGTTGACCGGGTGTAGGAGGTGGAGCGAAGAGAGAGAGAGAGCCCGAGTCATCGGCTAAGTGAGCAACTTGCCGGTCAGCTACAGTGTCGCGCAGAGAGCATGTGAACAGTGCGCGCAGGCGTGTGTGACCGGCTAGGATGGTTCAGAGCTACAAGGGCACTGCAGGGAGAAGAAAAGAGTGACCTAGTGCAGCGAGAGCACACGAAGGCGTGCAGAGGGCCACGACGAGGTGGCAAGGCTACACAAGGCGTGCAGGAAGGAGCTCTAGAGCTCTGAAGCTCTGTTGTGCAGTAATGGCGATGGCAAAAAAAAAAAAAGGGAAAACAGAAAACAAAGAAAATCAAGATAACAAAGCAAAAAAAATCAAAACAGAGAATCCACCATGCCCACCTACTCACGAAGGAGTTGGGCGGTGGTGGAGCTCACCGTGGTGTTTGAGACCATGGGGAACTTCTCCTGCACACAGTGTTCCTCTTCTCAACTGGTGAGAAGAGGGGCTGCATATGGAGAGGGAGAGAGGAAAGTACAGGCCGACTGGAGTAAGTGAGAGGTAGTACTGCATCTGATGGTGTGGAGGGGATGGCTGGAGGTGGAAGTGAGGGTGTTGCTGACCACTTTGCAAAGGTTGAGGTGGGGGTCCTTTTATAGATAATGGGTGGTAGGGTGGCGGGTGCAGGTGTAGGTTGTTAGGATATATATTAAGAGGGGAATATTGCATGTAGATACTTAGGTTGTTGAGAAATGAGTGTAGGCTTTTATTAAGTGGACTAAGTGGTAGAATTTAAATGAGAATGAGGTGGCCATGGAGGGGATGAAACGCTCAATCTCTCTATCTTCCTCTCCATAAAATGCACCAATGCAAATATTTACATAATGCATGCATAATTACCTAATCTAAATGCGTAATGTTAGGAAATAGCATAAGATGACCTAATTAGAGACGTGAATTACTGCGCAATCAGCTACCAAACCCAGCAATTGAGGTTTATAAATCAACTGTGTTTCATTTCATCCAACATTAGTGACTGAATTCAATATTCAATTCATGGATTTATAGCTCAAATTTAGTAGCTATTACTGAAATAGCTTCAGCTCAGATCTAAGAAGATATGATCCAAAGCAAGACATTTTCGTCAACAATTAATTATGAAGATTTTGAATTCAAAAAGCCAAATATCAACCTCTAAAATTCTCAAAAGTATCTAATATGATTTCCTCTTTATAGTATAGACAATGTAAATATGAAAATCAAATTAGATGTAGAAATCATATTAAAACATATTCAGAGCTCCATTAAAACCTTGAAATGTTAGGATTTTAAAAAAAATCAGAATTAAATCAGATTGATGGAGTCTATGTAACCCTATTTTGGCTATTTAATATATGATCTGATCATATTAGGAGACATGCACACTATCATTTAGTGCTCAAGAAGCCTAAGCAATCATTTTATAACACATTAGATTATTGCAATGGATTCAAACCAGTAGGATCCGATTATCATTCACCACTACCCTCTATTCAAGCACAACATCAGGAATTGAGCTTCAAATCAGCTATAAGCGAATTAATCAACATAATTCCAGTCAAAGCAACCAAATTCCACAATATCAAATCCAAAAATATCCGTGCAAACTGAATTTAGTCAATTAAAATTGAATTAAATCAAATCAGAATTAAATGACCAAATCAGTTCAAATTCAACACAAGTGGAGGACCTTTGTGGATTTATGAGATGAATGGGAGGTTCTTCCTTGTGAAATTCAAGTCATTCTAGATCAGAAAGCTAAGAAGCTTCAGATCTAGAGTAACTCAAGTGAATGTGGTGACCTGCGATTAAAATATCGAGGGAAAAGAGTGAACATGAATTGTGATCGTGGAGTGAAGGGGAAGCTGTATGATCATCAACGACCGATCTGCACTAAAAAGGGATTTTAAATGTTGCTGTTATAGTATATGTCACAAATACAAACTATTGTCGCATCAATTTTATTTATATACTTAATTTTTACTGGTTTATTCCATGCTGTTTACTGGGAGGCAGTTATTGATATACATTGCTCTTTAAGTCCAAAAATATTTTTTAATTCCAAAAATGTTGATTTTTTTGACAAAAATGAATGAATCAATGAATGAATAAAAGAATTTGGTTAATTATATACAAAAGAATAAATTAAAAACACATTATAATGCTTGGAAACAAATGTACACACAAGCATTAAAAACTATATACAACTACTGTATGTTAATTATTTATAATTAATATAGTTAATATCTAAATATAGATACAAAAATAGTTAATAATATTTACTATACTAAATTATTGTAACATATTAACATCTATAGTACCATATATAATATATATAGTAACATATATAAGTGTCATTAAAACCTTAGTAAAATTATATACATAACATAAGGCAAAAACTATTATCTATACTAACATATAATCCTATGTATAGTGACATATATAAACGTTAGTGTAGACGTAGTAACATATTTATACTACCTAAAGCAAAAACTACTTATACTAACATAAATATATATATACAGTGATAGATGTATTTGTCACTAAAGCCTTTAGTGTTATAGATATACATATAAGAGCTCAAACAAGCCTACTCTATATACACTATTACAATATACATTATATTATATTATTTATATATGTATACATTATATATTATATACTTATATATATACATACATATATACTCATGCTAACACACACACACGCAACACACACATAAGGCACAGGGGGAGGTTCTCATACGTAATTAAATTTCAAACCTTCTCTCTTCACTTCTCAGAGCCAGTTCAGACAGGATCGGTTTAATATTTAAACCCAAAAATTGGTTTAATTAGTGGACAACCTTTTCGAGAGATACATAGCACCCATTACTGGGTGGAGCCAGACCTCTACTAGGGCCACCCTAGTTCATTATTAGGTGCATTTTAATTCGGTTCAATGCTCGTTATTGGGCCCACACAGGCCCACTCACAGTGCATGGCCCCTGGCCCAATGCACTGCACACCACAATCATATGCTCGTATCATGTTCAAAAGAGAGGGAGAGAGTAATGGTAATGTTTTGCGCCCGATGCTTGTCAACTGGTGAGCCCAATGCAGAAAAATCATATATTGCACTGCAGGTGGTCGCTATCTATCGATGTGAGACAAAACAGAGCATCCAATTGGCACTGCAGTGCACGCTTGGCTATCCGATTTGTTGATTTTGGCCTTCGAATTGAGGGCCATAATTTATTATAAATTAAAATTAAATTATGTGATTTCAAAGCTCTTACATAGGGCTATATAATTATGTAGTTAGTTTACAAAAATAAGTTAGTGTACTATATAATTAAATTAGGTAAAGTCTACAGTTTATACATATTAAATTAATGTTTAATTTGCTAATTACAGTATAAATTAGTTAATTAATTCTACAATTGACTTAATACAATATTAATATGCATAATAAATTATTTATTACAGATTTTTCTTATATTTTAGAAGCTTTATTTTAATTTATATAGATTTAAATACATGTTTTAGTTAGTTATACATATAAATAAGCTATAGATACTAAAATACCTTATAAATATGATATAAATAAGTTGAAAATACTTATTATACAATATCAATCTTCTCAGTATTAACTTAATTTACTAATTTATTTTAAATTAACTTAATAAATTACATAGTTTACTTAATAAATTAATTATTTACTATATATATATATAATTAAATTACATTATAGGCATTATATGGTACATAATACATCTATAAATACGTATGTATAGTATTGGGTATAGATATGTACATTTAAATATGTTTATATAATTACTTAGTTATTTTACATTTAAGTTATATAAATTAATATAAAATAATACAATAAAGTTATACATACATTTGATTACTCTAGATACTTAATTTACTATATAGAATACATGTATAAGTTATTTATTTACATTTTATACATATTATACAATATTTACTTAAGTTTAATTACTATATACAAGTATATATATACATAGTATACATGGTATTTTTAGGAATTTTAGTAGAGATAGGGGATGAGAGAGAAAGAATGAGATGAGAGAAGAGGATTGTTTTTGTTGTTGTTACGACTTGGTTCTCGAATCCCTACAGGACATGAGACTGGCTCGACTCGACTAATCCCAAGACCCTGTCGTCCAACAAGAAATAACCAAAAAGTAGGAAAGTAAACCATATTCACTATGCTAAGTAACTAACAGTAAAAGAGTACAAGCAGTAAAGGAAATAAAAGCTGCTAATAGTACATATCACCACCACAACATTAAAGTAAAACATAGTACAGAAATAGAAACGGTAACAACAGTCTAAACTCACCAGCAAAAGAAAGTACAACTACGGTAAAAACTACTGCTGGGCTAGACTGGGCCCAATGCCCTCTGCAGCCAATGACTTAGGCTGCTCAACTCTTGGACCTGTAAAGGGGTACAGGAGAAACGGAGTCAGCGAACGCTGAGTAGAGTGTAACCAAACTAACTAAAGTGGTAAAAGCTAACAGGTAAATTTATCTTTTCCAATTATTTGTTTTACAAGTCATTCCTTTTCACCCATTAGTTTACTTTTCATATCTCTTTCTTGATCTCGTATGTTCCTCGTGGGAACGATCTTGATTATAGTATTTTCTGAGTAGTAGAAGGCACACGTAGTGCTCTCCTGGCCGGGAGAGTCTTCCGTGGTGATCCTACACCCAGTCAACCACCCAGAGGTCATGGACAGACGTAGTAGTGACTACGGCATGCACGATAAGCACACTGGTAGCTACCCCGCACTTGCACGTGGTCAGTCGTTTCCGCTAGCGGGTACGCCCAAAGTACATCACGGAACAGTATAGGGCCTTGCTCTCTCGGTAACAGGGGTCTAGCCCCTCAGAACCAAATAGGGGTCTCGCCCTGCACCCTCGTCTGACTACCCCAGTTTGCCCAGTGGGACTAATAAGTCGATGTAGGGTGGCTAGCTGAACCCCGAGCCCCGTAGGGTGGCTAGCTTTCTCCCTACACTAGTAGCTCTCTCGGGTACAGTGTACACGAGGGACAACAGAAGTCGGTATAGAGTGGCCAATCCTAACCCCGGGTCCCAACCCAAAGGCGGCTAGCTCCACTCTATACTAGACTGGGGACAATCGCTCTCCTTGGTACAATGTACTTAAGGGCTAACACACTTCCCACTCACATTTATAGATCCATTCCATTTATCCACAGGAGCTCTACTCCTGCTTCCCTGTAGGGTTCATGCTCGTATTCACCATGTTGTTCCATACTAGGTTTCATCATTCACATTTCCATTCTCATATTATACACGTGCAACTCGTATTTCCATAATTTAACATATACAACAAGTAATGTCACAAGTAACTGTTTAACTAGCACAGGCATTTTATATTTCACGGACAGCTCGTATTTACTACAAGAAGTTGTTTACAATTCATTTATGACTGCAATCTCAAACACGCATACAAACAGTGCAAGTACTTCTCGTCCTAGGATTCATGCCACATCCTAGGTTTCTAGTTATCCAATTTCACATATGCATTCATGTTTTATAATTAAAACAGAGGAAACCACTCTACCAGACAATTCGGGAGTACTAGGGGCTCGAATGGCAGGCTCACGTGCCTCAGCAAGTCTCAAACCCGCAACAGATCGAAGTCTTATACCATGGCACATACCACAATGGGACGTTCAGAATAGTATATAAGGATTTCTAACATGTAGATGAACTCATAAGGAAACCACAGATATCTTGTTTGCGTAAAACGAACCTCAAACAGACCCTAAACGGGTCAAAAATAGAACTACAGACCTAAATCAGACGTTTGGCACAAGGTCCAGACGTCTTAAAAGTCACCAGGGTCTCACCTCAGGTTCCTACGTCGACTTCAGACTTCCAGAACCCCTACTTAATCGTCTGGACCCATCTCTAGACGTCCGACTTCCCCTCCAGTCGTCTGGGAGTGCTTCCGGTCGTCTGGTAAATTGTCCATACGTCTGAAATTCTTCGGGGGGATGCCCCACACCTTCCCGAAGCTATCCCTGTGTGAGACAGACAAAATCTTCTACTTTTAGCCACGCAGATCGACGTTGCGGTGCGGCCTACATGGTCGTAACCGCAAGAGGAACGTATCTTCTCGAAACTCTGCTTTCAAACGTCTGGTTTCGTCACCAGACGTCCAACCCGTCGTCTAGATAGCACGCCAGACGTCTGATTCTGGGAAAATCCCAGAACCAGACTGACCTCCTACTCCTCTCACCGCGTGCGTAGCTGCGGCCTCTCCTCCTCGTCTGCAGCTCCGGCTGCAGCAGAGTGTCGAGGACATCTCCCCCGAAGCGCTCCTGCATGTGCTGCTCCAGCCATACGTCCTCCAGCGAGCTCCCACAAGCTCGCGAACTCAAGCTCCTCCTTCTCTCTTCACGCCGCCTCTCCTCCTTGATCCTCGCTCTTACGCTCGTCCCTTTCGCTGCAGTGGAGTGGAAGAAGGAAGGTGGTGGTGTGGAGAAGAGACAAGGGGGGAGAGGGGTTATATAGAGGGAGCGACTAGGGTTCTATGGGGAAGAAAAGAAGAGAGTGAAAAGGGAGGAAGGCAGTCTGCGTGCAGCCAGTGCATAGACGCGAAGCTGCGTACAAAATTTTCATTTTCCAGTCGTCTGGGAAAGGGTCCAAACATCTGACTGACAGTCTAGACGTCTTAAAAAGGCTCAGAACGGAACTGGTATTTACAGTTGTTTTTGAAGTTTGGTTCTTTTATTAAGTTCCAAGGTATATTGAATCATCGGTTGGTATGTTCTACCAAGCCGGAGGTTCAGAATACCTTAAAACTTGGCACACACTTAAAAATATACCTAATCTTTACCAAGACAGGTTTATTTTATTATTTTGAAAATTTTTTATAGCTTTTATTTATTTACAAAGTTCAACAAAGTGAGGCCGTTAAAAAGTGTTTCGAAGAGAACCTAAGGCCTTAAAATCAATTTTAGTGGCTGGAAGAGATTTCTAAACATTCAGAAACACCCAGCATATCATATGAAATTCATTTGAAGCTCTAAGATAATTTTTTAATTGAATTTCATTCATACATCAGATTGGGCAGTTAAAGTAGTAATATAGCTGACAATGAAGATTTAAGCTTGAAATCAAGACATCCAACTCAAATTTTAAGCTATAATAGTACATGAATGCTTGATACATGATGTTCTAACACTATCTAACAAGTCAGCTCCTTTTAAACTTCAAAACCCCTTCCAAATTTCAGCTCAAGCCCTTAAATTAGCCATGACAGTGGCTGATATCAAGTAGAGCTAGCTGCTACTGCTGCCAAATTTAGCAGCTGCTACTTCCATCTCAAATCAAACGTTAAGGCAGCAGTTCAGACGACTTAAATCCTTGAATTAGCCATTGCTGCTACTCTAGCACCTACCTGATCATGAAACTAGCTGCTGGAAGCTGCTGGTGCAGTGCTGAAATTAACCCAGATCAGACCTAAGAAGGTCTGATCTAAGGCACAAAATTCCAAAAACCTTTCTAACAAACCAAACCTGCCCAAAATCCTTTGAAATCAAGTTCTTAAAATTTGAAATCCATGCCACTATTGCGGCCTCGAATTAGTATGGTGAGTTAACCTAAATCGAGTTTAGATCAATTTCACAAAAATTTTAACCTGGCCTACTTGACTTTATCTTGGTCACTTTTAGGCCAAGGGTCGATTTCAGGAAGGCGGGAATTAGGGGATTAAGAAGTTTCTACGCCTTTCCTAGAACTCATCTCTTCCTTGCGTTTATTATGTTTTTTATTTTTTTCTACTTTTAAGATTTTTTGTGATAATGTTGTCCTTGAGGCACACCCTAAAAAATGATGTTCTTAGGCTTGAGCCAAATGGTCCTTGGCTTGAAGCAAATTTAGGGTTCCAAAATTGATCTTGTCACTCACAAGATCGGGTACCTACAAGACAGGAATTATCTTTTCTCTTTTATACTTTTTTTTTGGGTCTTTTTAGTAGAAAGAGTAAAAGGCAAATGAAAGCAAAATAAAATGCAAGGAAAGAAATAAAAAGAGATACTTAGCTTAGTATATGTGTATATATATATATATATATATAGTAGATATGTAAGTGGATATAGAATAGATATAGATATATAGATACTATATATATAGGGGTGTAGATGGAAATGAGGATGGGATGTAGCACGGTGTCAAGCTAGTCCACATCTAGCAAGATGCAACCAACAATACTAAGTGTCGTGTGGAGTGTGGAGCAAATGTGTGTGAGTGTGGGTGGAAGCGCTTGCTTTGTGCGGGTATCAGAAATATTCGCAACTGGTGCGCATATTCCGGCGATATGATGTGCGGAGATGGGTAGGTGCACAGGTGTGTGGGTAGGAGATGTGAGGTGCTTGTGTATATGAGAGAATGCGGTTATGTGTGTATCTATGAGTGTATATATATATGTATATATATAACTATATAGGTATATGTATGTAAATATATATATGTATATATATATATATTTATGTATTTAGATATATATATCTACATATATAAGGGGGGTGGGTGTGAGTATGTGGGTGTGTGTATATATATATGTATGTATATGTATATGTGTGCGTGTTTAAGATTGAGTGTCTGTATGTGTGAGAGGCTGAGAGAGTTAAGGAGTTTTTAGAAGTGGTGCGTCGTCTGGCGCTGAGGGGTGTGTGAGGCTCGCACGCAGGGTGAAGAGCAGGCACTTGGTGAAGTCGTGGGCGCAGGGGATGACCGGGTGGAGGCGGTAGCGCTGAGGAGAGAGAGTGCGGTGCCCCGGCTAAGTGAGAAGCTTGCCGGTGGCTACAGTGTGTGCAGAGACAAGTGAATAGTGTGCTACAATGCGCGCGCTAGAACGTGACTGGTTGAGGCAGTGTAGCATGCGGAAGGTGTGGAGAAGCGGGAAAGTGTGCACACACATGCGGAAGGGGAGCCTGAGGCTTGAGGAGATTAGCGGGAAAGGTGGCTGGAGCACACGGCAGCTCCGGTCGAGATTCAGAGCTTGAAGCCCTGCAGTAATGGCGAAGGCGACGAAATAGAAAGAAAAAAAAGAAACAGAAAACCAAACAAATCAAAGCAAATAAAAGTCAAAATAGGGAATCCACCATACCCACCTGCTTGTGAAGGAGCTGGGCGGTGGTGGAGCTCACCGTGGGGTCTGAGACCACGACGAGCTGTGTATGAGAGAGGAAGAGAGGGAGAGCATAGGTCGGCTGGAGAGACTAAGAGGTAGTATTGTGTCAGATGGTGTGGAAGGGATGGCTGGAGGTGGAAGTGAGGGTGATCGTCGACTCCCCCTGCAGGGGAGGGGTGCATGCTCTTTTACAGAGAGAGAGAGTGCACCTCTCCCCATGCAAATGGTACGAGGGAGCATGCGCCTCTCCCTACAAATGTAGCCGGTTGGTGGAAGAATGAAATAAAATAGGGGTGGTCAATTTGCAAGCAAACACATAATGAAGATGTTAATTATTATGTGTGTTTGAGATGGGATGGATTGTTATGAAATTGAAGTGGATTGAATGGTCATTTGCTCTCACTATCTTCCCCTCTTTAAAAAAAACATGAAAATGAATGTTTACAAATGCAAGTATGGCTACCTAAAATGCATGGATAATGCTAGGAAATAACATAAGATGACATATTTATAGGCGTAGCTATGCAATCAGCCACCACTTCCATTCTTAAAAAAAAAAATTCTCAAAGGACTTTAATATGATCTCTTTACATTATGGACAATGTAAAGAAGAAGAGCACACTAGGTTTTGAAATCAACTCAAAATAACTCCAATTATCCATTAAAACCCTGGAAACATCTTTTGGTTCTCAGAAAGATCATACTTAAATCGAATTGAAGTAGTGACGTGCCTTCGTGCGTGTGTGTTAAGAGGTGTCGTTATAGTTGCACTTGATACGTCGGTTTTAAAAGAAGTAAACGGAGGTGAGTCCGAGTGTCGATCTCAGGGAGGCGTGGAAATCGGATTTTGTTTACCACTTGTTGTCACGAAAAAGGCGGAGTTTTGCTTGCGAAAGAGACGGTTTTGAAAAGCGAGAGATAGAGAGAGAGTTTAGGGTTAGAAAGCTCTTGGTTTTGATCATGCACTTTAAACAGAAATTAAAATGGCAACTAAATGGAAAATAATTTCATTAAACATGCATTCATAGTTCATGATTTACAACATTAAATACATGCTTCAACAAAAGTAAGTGAAAGCTTAAAAGAGAGAGAGAGAGAGGTAGAGAGAGAGTGGAGAGCGATGAGGCAGCCACGGCGGTGGAGGAGGCTCCGTCGGTGGCTCGTCGTCTCCGGCGATTACAAGAGTGCCTAAGACTAGCTAGGAGAGGAGTGGAGTAGTTGCAAGTGGGAGAGGATGCCTTGAATGGTGGTAGAAGGGGGTTTAAATAGAGTTAAGGGCCTCCTAGAAGAAGAATGTGCTTTAGCGACATCCAGAACGTCGCTAAAACCGCTTCCAGATACGTCGGTGAAGGCCTTCTGCCGCCGGTCAGCCACCCGCCCCCTCTCTCTCTCCAAGCGCGATCCGTGTATGATGAACGAGAGCCGTCCGATCGAAGATCGGACGGCTGAGATTCTCCCGCGCCCGTGCTGAGATCGCGCTTCGGGCGCGCGTGCGCGCGTGCATTTCCGCCCGGCGTGCGCGCGCGCGTGGGCGCTGTCGTCGCGCCGCATGGCGAAATCCTGACCGCCCGCTGCTGATCGGGCGGCTCAATTTCGCCGCGCCCTTCGCTCGCGCTTGATTTCCGCTCCGCGCGATTCGAACGCGCATCGCTGCGACGCGGGCGTGCCGCTAACCGTTGCGCCACACCCGCGCTTTGTCGCGGCGACCGCGGGCGAGCGCGCGGATCTCGGCCGTTCGATCGAAGATCAACGGCCAAGATTCGTTCTTGGCTGGCTTGAGGGCGAGCGAGCGGCGGGGGCGGGGCAACGTGGCGCGTTCTGGGCCGTTGATCTCCAGATCAACGGTCATGATTTCTTGGGCCCATTGTGGGAGCTCCGGATGTCAGATTTGGCTGATCTTGAGTCCGTTGGACTCCGTTCGTCGTCCTGAATCCATCCGTGCGGTCCGATTGCTCATCTGAGGCCTGCTTTGACAAATACTTTACACAAATGGCCATTAATACGGTTTATAAGCAATCTTGGTACTTGATGCATGCAACGCTCCTATTCTACTTTATGTTATTCCTTTTATTCTAAAGATGGGCCATATTCAACCCAATTACTACCCCCTTGCGTGGTGTTATCATACCCCCATGCTTACTCCTTGATAGTCCCTAGCATGGTTTATTCTAGCCTTTATTTCTTTGGAGAATTCAAGAAGTAATTGCTTAGGCACTTCGTTACTCGTCAATAAGAGGAAATATACGAAGATCTTAATCTACAAAGACTAAGCAGCGCCCGGGTGTCTTCCAAAATACGAATCGTCCGAATCCTTGCTTTGTATATATAACTATACATATGTATACGTATATATCTATATATGTCTTTTTAGAATTTTCGAAATTCAGTGTGGGTTGGTAACTTTTTACGGCTACCCAACCCACCCAAAACTCGGTCAAAACCCTAAGTGCTAAGCATCTTGGTGCGAATGTTGTGATAGACTCACTTAACGGTAATTGAGACAGACTTCGAGTTTCTACGCCTCTAGGTGTCCGGAAAAGAAAATAAATTTTTGCCTGAAGGTGTATTTGTTCAACTGGTAGCTTTCTCCCTACGTTCATTTTACTTGGGGTCAACACAAGGATTTTCCAGTGTATATCTCCCCGGCTTGTACTACTTCCCCGCTTCGTCCTTAGGTGTTTTGGTCTTTTTTGTGCAATTATTGAGCTGGGTTCTGGACAACCGACCAATGGGATGTTACCCACGATCACTTGCCAGCCATACTTGTGCGGTGAAGTGTGGTTTATTTTCTTTTCTTCTTTTTTTTTTTTCGTAGGTGGCTTCCCTAATCTCAAATGTACCTAGAGGCAGCGAAAAAGAAATGGCCTGTGGCTAGGTTCTGGACAACCTGCCAATGGGCTGTTACCCACGACAACTTGCCAGCCAAACCACCCTAGAGAGTTCATTAGCTACCTGATGAGAACCTCATCATGAGCCATAACTAGCTCATTTTGACCTAATACAAAGGATAAAAGCTCCTACATATCTCAAGGAAAGGCTTAACTCAGAGAATTCTGAGTTTGAGAAGAAAACAAGTCATAAGGGGTAAAAATGCAATTTTACCAGTATAATCTGCATACAGGGTAATTCAGGACCCAAACATAGGTCAAAGCAGCTTAATAAGAATAAAAGTGGGATGAGATGATCTAGCAAGGGCTACAGCACTTCCAAGAAACTAAATGATAATCTGTAACCCTAAAACAACCCACTTCAATTCACGAGGTTCGAGGCAAAGTAAAAATAGAATAAACCCTCTAAAATTCATAGAAAAATAATCTCTAGGGTTTAGAACCTTCAATTTGGCCTTCAGAACCCATTTTGACCTACATTGAGGACCATGCCCAATTAATAACTTAATTTGGGTTTTTGCATAAATTGACCGGTCAAACAAGGTTTAATATAGAAATGAAATTCTCCATCAGATTCCTTAGGTCCTAATTAATCATGTATAAAAACTTGAGCCTGAGAAGAAACCTTTTTGACCGACTTCACACTTTGGTCCTCATATATTTACTTTTTGGCCCTCAACTTTTGAACCATAGCATTTTGGCCCCTAACTCTCCTTCGTTCTTCGCATTCAGGTCCCCCCTGCAAAACCTGCCAGCACCATGCTCCGGCGACCTTGCGCGGAGCATGGCGCCGCGCAGGGTGAGGGGGGAAGCCTGGCAAGTAAACCGGGGGTGCCCTGCGTCGTCAGCCGTCGCAGGGACACCCCCTGGTCGCTGTAGCCCACCATACCGGCCGTGCGAACGCACGGACGGTATGGGTTTTTGTTTCCGGCCATCCTCCGGCGAGGGTGACACGTCGTCTCCCTCCGCCTTCCTCCCTGTTTTGATCCCTATAAATACCCCACGTTGCTCCACCAACCGGGGCAGCTCGGGTCTGACGGAGAAAACCCCCAACTTTCCTCTCTTCTCTCTCCGGCAGACGCTCACCAGCTCCGGCGGTTCCTCCCCCTTCTCCTCTTCACTTTGCCGCAATACCAGCAGCAGAGACTTCCTCCCCTGCTCTTCCTGCGCCACGCCGCACCCAGCTGGCGCCTCTCCGGCTCTCTGCTCGCCGCCGCCCCTTTCCCTGAGCATCGTCTTCTCCGGCGACAGTCGATACGACTGTCGCCCTGCTGCTCCCCCTTCGTCCCTGCAAGTAAGCTAGAACTACTTCCCTTCTTCTCCTTTTTCTTTCCCCGCTTTCAATTTGTTCAATTAAGCCCTCGACCGACCCTGACCATCGTCACCCCCTTCGTCTCCGGCCACCCTCTGGCGAGATGCTCCCATCGCTCCACAGCCTCACACACCTCGCCGACCCTCACCGAACCTCCGCCTCATCACACTGAGCACCCCCCACCCCTCCACTGCCACTCCACACCTCCGTAACGCTCCCCCGAACAAACCCATTCCTCCGGTTGCAGTCCAACCTAGGGCTGCCGCCAGACACCACCTTGCGGCTTGCCGCGCAGCTCCACACCTTCGCCGTGCCACGGCGAAGGTTCCCCAGTGGTTTGATCAGGCCGAGAGGCCATATTCGTGTCCGACAGGTTTTGAGGTTCGACCGCCATTAACGCACATTGAAGCAGCTTCCCCCGCGCTCCAGGCTTGAGGACTCCAGGTCTCCAGCTGCTGCGGATTACGGAGAGTCTTGCGAAGGCAGCCAGCCAGCAACCGACGCAAATCGAAGCCGCAGCTGCAGAAGCTAGGCCGCGGTCTCCCAGCAGGCGCACGCGAGGAGAGGCCTCCGTTTAGTCCCACATCGGTAAGCCTCACAACCTCTTCACCGTTTAAATTGATTTTGTGCATTAGCCTTACTGCCTCAGCACACGGGGTGAGGTCCCCTTCACCCGCCCGGTTACCCGGTCTCGTCCGCGCTCACGCCCCGCGGACCTGACCCGACCCGACTTAAGACTGACCTGCACTCCTCGCCCACCACGCACGCCGGTGGGCCTGGACCCGGACCTGACCCGTACCCGACTACCCGGTAGCTCTGGGAGAGCTTTCCCAAGAGTGGTTTCAGAGAGAGAGAGACGCGGGGGGAGAGGGTAGAGTAGGTTTTGTCCTCTGACGTAAGCTCTGAAGTGTGCAGGCACAGGTGAAGAAGAAGGACCGCGGAAGAAGAAGGAAGCTGAGGGAGACACTGTAGCAACAGGCAGTTTAAGTCGTCTGATTTGGAAATCAGACGACGTCCTGAAGGGAAAAGAAGAAAGAAGGAGGGGCGACGTCCTGACTGGAAAAAGAAAAGAAGAAAGAAGGAGATCTGAAGAACAACAGAAGAAGGCGAGGCAGAGGAGAACACAAAAGAACAAGGGAAGAACTGAAAGAAGAAAAACAAAGAAGAAAGAAGATCTGAAGAAAGGCAGAAGAAAAAGGAAGAGCAGGAACAGCTGGAAAAAGAAGAAGAGCATCACCACTGCAGAAGAAGAAGATCACCTCTGCAGACAAAGAAGAAGAAGATCTGAGACGAGGAGAAACAAAGAGAAAACAACAAATCCTTTCTCTCTTTATTTTTTTGTAAAAGAAACATGTATATCTCTAGAATACAACTTGCTCCCTGAGTTCGACCTCGGGAACTCTTTTCCGAGTAAAAAATTTATATATTTGAAATGATGGCAACAACTGGCTATACTACGACGCTATAACCCTGCTGTTGGAGCCACCACTACCCAATTTCTGTCAAAATCTCCAAGAAGTGAGTCTGTGCAAAAATGTGTGTAGATGCTTAGACTCAAAGTTTTCCTCAGTTAGAGGGTGAGTTGATAAGTCGTGTACTTATTACCTTATTTATTAAGTGGATTAGAATAGCTTAAAGTTGCAAGGATTCGCCGCTAAATCCATATTTTAATGGACACTAGGGCTGATTAAGCCTGAAGGCCTGAAAAGTCTAAGCGTTTAAGTTCTTTTTGTATTATTTCCCACTATTGACAAGTTTCTAATGCCTAAGTTTTTCTTCCTAAATTTAATTTTTTTTTTAATCAATTAATTTGTTCATTTAGACTGATTAATTAAGCTCAGGATTATGCAATTTACCATCCCCCCCATGCTTAAGTTGGACAATGTCCTCATTGGCAGATGCATGGATGCAGAAGGGTTCAAAAAGATAGTACCTGAGTGACGTAAACTACCAGATCAGTCTGAATCCGCTGGGTTGCCTCCCAGGAAGCGCTGAGTTTAATGCCTCCAGCTGGGCGGTGCACAAACAGGAATGGCTTGGGTCAAGAAGATATGTTCAAAATTAACCAGACCCAAAATCAGAAGTCCACAGATGCGAATAAGGTTGTGGTGGAGTCCCGTTCCTAAGGGACGGGAATTCTGTAACAGATATAGCATGCATGCCCGTGTCAGATCCTCTCTTAGTTTGTGGGCATGCAAACAAGTTGCTGTAGACGAACGCACCCCAAATATGACATGCCAAACACTAAAGATGTAGGTCTTATATTCAGCTTGTGTCCCCATAAAATTGTAATCCATCGAAAGTGTATCAATTCTAGTGCATTCGGGTTGCGGGATCTTTATTTTGGCAGGGCAAGTAACAAAGTCCAGAGTTTCATACTGAGCCGTACAACCAAGCATGAGTCTTCTCTTCAAAGACGAATCCATCTCTTCCGCAACTATGGTTTCATTGCTCATTCCCTCTAAGCCCTTGATCTCAAGAATATTTTCTTCAACCTCCTTTGTATCAGATTCACTGTTTGGGGTTGCATTAGAGGTAGGGTCAATTTCATCCTCTAGATCATATTCTTTCTCTCGGCCCTCCTCCAAATTTGTGATGGGGATTCTAACCGATTCATAATCAATTTCTTTGAAATTGTAACTCCATTCTCCATCTCCGACGTTGGCTGCTACTCCCACCGGATTACTTGTCTTGAGCCGATTAGATTCAGATTCCAAGGTCTCTCCCCTCACCTTCTCAGTTTCCTCCTGATGTTTGTTCTCAATGCTCCCCAAATTGTGTTCCAAGGAATCCTTACTGTCCTTATCCACTAAGCTATCCAACTCCTGAGGGGTATCAATGGTGGACTGAACCAAATCAGGATGACTAGGTGTAGTCCAATTGATCATGGTAGGTCCTTGCTTTATGAATTCCATGAATGGCGTTGTTGCAACAGCTTTCTTTGGCCTTCTTCCCCCAATTGTTGGAACAACTCCAACATGGCATGTTGCCCTTTAACCAATTCTTGATTCTGTCTGTGTAGTTCTAACTGGAGGTTATCAAGAATTGACATGGTGTCATTTGGTGTTCTTTGGATTTCCTCCTTGAAATCCAGGTTAAGAGAGTATGGTTGAGGTTGTGGATCAGAATCCATATTGGTGGTTAGGTTCTTGGGTGGGTCCTCTATTCTATCATGTTCAGGGTCCAGTTCTTCAAGAGGAACCATTCTCTGTTTGGTCCTACTCCAGAATAGTTGAGGTTCTAAGTCCTCCTCCCAGTCGGATTCTTCATCAGGGGACCAAATCAGAGGTTGATGATCCTGGGCTTGCCTAGATTTCTGATCATTTTCTGATTTCCATTTGTCTAGAACTCCTTCTAATCCAAAGGTCAAGTAGGCAAGGTTGTTGAATTCAGATGACCTTTCTTGGTTATTATCCTGAGATGGGTAGGGTTCTTGGTGTTCTCCTAAAGTGTAGGTCCTATCACAGTAGAGCAGGTCGGACCTAAATGAGGAGGCATCGTGAGGACAATCGAGATATGGAGCCCCATGATTTGAACCGTACCCTTGGGTGGCTATGTTGGTTGTATTCCAATAAGAAGTTGGTGCGGTTTGGTCATAGTTGGGCCAAGAGGGATATTCATGGTTGTACCCCCAACTTGGTGGTTGGTTAGCCCAAGTAGGCTGTGGGTATGGTCCACTTGGGTTAGCATACAAATCCTGTTGGGGGTAGTTTGGGTAAGATGGATAGGTATTGAAATCCATGGTTTGGAAGAAATGGAGGTATGTGGGAAGAACAGATGCGAGAGAGTTGTGTCCTCAAACAAGCAAACAAGCCTAGTCCTTATGGTGTATTCCTTAGAAGACCTAGAAATCTCACAAAGGTTGATTAAGTCCGTAAGTATTGGACTCCCCTTCCCGAGGTTAATCTGGCTAGGTTGATTACGAGGGGATTGCAGGGAAGGTTCTTCCTTTGGCTTGCGCCTTCGGTTCCATAGACCCCACAACCGCGGTCGTTGACACTGCCCCGCAGCCTAGTCACCAGATTCTACCAAGGGAATGAAAGCCAAGTGCCTAACAAACAAAACCTCGCCTTTTGAGACTTAACTCAGTCCTGCCTAGGGCACGTCTACTCAGTTTTAAAGGGTTGGGATAGTGCTTGTGCTTAGGGTGATGTGATGAGGCGTTGATTGGGGTGGTGCCTCTTAATTTTCCACTTTCAAAGTGTGTGCTTCTAGCAAAACATGGTTTTCAAGCAAGGATTTTTAAGGTGTGGTGTCTTTTAGTATTTTATCCTTACTTTAGTGCTTTTTAGGGTTGACGTGTCTTAATGTTTTCAACCAAGTTTCAGTGGCCACGTCAAGTTCTGCACACAATTTGATGAAAGTAGATTTCCTTTTTCTTCTGTAGAGGCTCTAAAACCCTAGTGTACTCATCCTAATGATCATGCAGCTTCTATTAGATGAGTCAGTTTTAGGGTTGAGTGGTGCGGCCCAGGTCAACTCATGGTGGCTTCACAAACACCACTCAAGAAAGAAAAGAACACTCCAAGAATTTATTCAGCATATTAGAGTGTACATTTTTTTGTAGGGTGATGTGTTAAGAATGTGGGTCAAGTAATCATTCACCACGCCAATTTTTTTTAGTTTTTTACAATTTTTTTTTTAGCTTTTTCACGCAAGCAAACAATGAGAGACAGGTTACTCACTATCGGTCCTCGAGGCGCCTACTCCCTTGCTACCGTCGTGGAATGCGTCTCTTTGCCATCCATGCGTCGAATTCCTGCAACCGTCAAGTAAAAAGGAAAATAGGGCATTAGACGATGTGAGAATGAGTGTGGAATGGAGGTGATAAAACAAATCCGTTGCCTCCCCGGCAACGGCGCCAAAAAATGACGTGCCTTCGTGCGTGTGTGTTAAGAGGTGTCGTTATAGTTGCACTTGATACGTCGGTTTTAAAAGAAGTAAACGGAGGTGAGTCTGAGTGTCGATCTCAGGGAGGCATGGAAATCGGATTTTGTTTACCACCTGTTGTCACGAAAAAGGCGGAGTTTTGCTTGCGAAAGAGACGGTTTTGAAAAGCAAGAGATAGAGAGTTTAGGGTTAGAAAGCTCTTGGTTTTGATCATGCACTTTAAACAGAAATTAAAATGGCAACTAAATGGAAAATAATTTCATTAAACATGCATTCATAGTTCATGATTTACAACATTAAATACATGCTTCAACAAAAGTAAGTGAAAGCTTAAAAGAGAGAGAGAGAGGTAGAGAGAGAGTGGAGAGCGACGAGGCAGCCACGGCGGTGGAGGAGGCTCCGTCGGCGGCTCGTCGTCTCCGGCAATTACAAGAGTGCTTAAGACTAGCTAGGAGAGGAGTGGAGTAGTTGCAAGTGGGAGAGGATGCCTTGAATGGTGGTAGAAGGGGGTTTAAATAGAGTTAAGGGCCTCCTAGAAGAAGAATGTGCTTTAGCGACATCCAGAACGTCGCTAAAACCGCTTCCAGATACGTCGGTGAAGGCCTTCTGCCGCCGGTCAGCCGCCCGCCCCCTCTCTCTCTCCAAGCGCGATCCGTGAATGATGAACGAGAGCCGTCCGATCGAAGATCGGACAGCTGAGATCCTCCCGCGCCCGTGCTGAGATCGCGCTTCAGGCGCGCGTGCGCGCGCGTTGGCGCTCGGGCGCTGTCGTCGCGCCGCGTGGCGAAATCCTAACCGCCCGCTGCTGATCGGGCGGCTCAATTTCGCCGCGCCCTTCGCTCGCGCTTGATTTCCGCTCCGCGCGATTCGAACGTGCGTCGCTGCGACGCGGGCATGCGCGCCAACCGTTGCGCCACGCCCGCGCTTTGTCGCGGCGACCGCGGGCGAGCACGCGGATCTCGGCCGTTCGATCGAAGATCAACGGCCGAGATTCGTTCTTGGCTGGCTTGAGGGCGAGCGAGCGGCGGGGGCGACGTGGCGCGTTCTGGGCTGTTGATCTCCAAATCAACGGTCATGATTTCTTGGGCCCATTGTGGGAGCTCCGGATGTCGGATTTGGCTGATCTTGAGTCCGTTGGACTCCGTTCGTCGTCCTGAATCCATCCGTGTGGTCCGATTGCTCATCTGAGGCCTTCTTTGACAAATATTTTACACAAATGGCCATTAATACGGTTTATAAGCAATCTTGGTACTTGATGCATGCAACGCTCCTATTCTACTTTATGTTGTTCCTTTTATTCTAAAGATGGGCCAAGTAGGGGTCATGTAGCCTTATTTAGGCATTTGCTTTAGGATTTAATTAGATGATCTGGTCACCAGAGATTCCTAAGCACTAGAGCACAGTACTCAGGATCTTAGTTAATCCTTGAAAAACTAATTGGGTCATTGTTTAGCCACAAACTAGTACCGCTGATTCTCCTTGGCTAAATTACCCAACTTGAAACTCAAATTAGGTAAATACCCATCTGAACACTAAAATTAACTCAAAACAACTTAGAATCCTTGTATTATACTTAATTTATCTTGACAAAAACTCAAATTGCTCGAATGAATCCATTTAAAGAAAATTGACTCCAATTGTAAAATTGGGCATGGAAATCAATTCTGAGAGAATCGAGCAATTCAAGATGATAAAACTAGATCGGGGGGTCATTGTGGATTTATGGAGTGAATGGGAGACCCCCCAAATGGGTTTAGGTTCTAATTCAGATCTAGGAACCAAAATTCCATATCTGAAATTAGGTCTTGATGGATGGGTGGATGATGGATAAAATGCGAGGAAAAATTAGAAAAGAATTGCGATGCATAGGGAAAGCTGTATGTGTCGAAATGGAGGTGGAAAAACACCTGTCTGATCTGAATTGATCAGAGAGGGCAGAGTGGATCTAAACTAATCTACTCCTACTCTACACTAAGCCATCATCAGAATTTTGATTTCTAACATCTAATCTACTCCTAAATTACTCTAACTCTACAATTAATCTAAAAAGTAGGAAATTCTATCTAACAAGGCGGAAAATCTAAGGGAAAAAGTTGTCCAAGGCCACTAGCCGACGGTTGATGACGACGAAAGGTGAGGAGACCCTTTAGCTGATGAAGTTGTCCAAGAGCCAATGGCCGGTCGGCAGGTGGTGATTGAAGGAGGGAGAGGAGTGGTCTCTGTCACCGACCACTGAAGAAAGGAGGTGCGGAAGCTAAGGGAGTGGATGAAGGGAACCACTAAGGGGAAGGGAGTGATTAGCATGCGTGCAACTAAGGGGAGATCCTTAAGTAGGCAGGGCACTGGATCAGGGCACCATAGTGGTGTGATTAGGCACCTAGGTCTTGGGCGGTGGAGATGGGATAGTGAGCGCGTGCGAGGTCCCAATCAAAATGCGGTCGTTGGATGGGATCTGGGCAAGGTGGTGACCTCACACGCCGAAGCGCGCAAAGCTCTGAATGGATCTGGTCCATAAGATCGTGGGAGCAAAGGATGGACGGTTGAGATTGGTCGTGTTCTTCGGTCATAGTGTCTCCCGCTGCTATAGGTGTGTTGGAGCTTTTGTAGGGAAGCCCTTATGGGCGAAGGGGTAGAACAATTGTGGCAAAGCCCATAAGTAGTGAAGAAGTTCTACAAAGCCGTCCTTAGATTTACAAAGAGGTCCCTGTCGACTATCAAAATGGTCCCTGGAAGTTTTTAAATGTATGTTATGTACATGACCTAAGGACCTAAGTGAAAAACTATTAATGCAAGGTCGTAATGATGTCCAATTGCAACCAAATTTTTATTTAAGCTTAATTGATCATTAAGGAAGTTAATTATGCTTTTAATTTGAGCTTTTAGACTCATGTTTGTTCAATTCGCAACTAACTCATCGTTTTACAATAATGAATAAAAGAACTCATTTAATGACCTAATTTTGCATTTTTAACACAGATTTGATGTTTTAGGTCATTTTCCCTATTTCCCGCACTTAACTCATTTCATATGTTAATTTAATAGTGTTTAACCTAATTTCTAGCTTAACTTGGGCATTTAAGCTATGATGAGCCACACCGCATCATACCCTCAAGCTAAGGTTTTACTAGTCCCCTAGCAAACAACTCATTAAAGTGCGAAGTATTTTAAGTATCAGCAAGGTAAGTGTGATGAGATATATATTTTTCTTTTCTCTCAAATTGTTAAGTGTTAAGTGTTTAGTGATGATCTTTAAGCTAAAAGATTTTCCTGATAAACCAACTGTGTTTTGTCTGGACATTGTGAGAACTTATCGCTTAGGAAAACTGACCAGAACTTAAGATTGATATGACATAGACCATCTCTCGACCAACAAGGACTCTTGTTATTTAAACCTTAATTGTGATTTCCAGGACGCAGGGGGTTTTACAAGACTCAAAAACTAAGTGGTTATGGCTGTGCTTAGTGATGGGTCAGGACTAACCAAGTGAATTTTAAAACTCGATCTTGGGGTTTTACGTTTGTTTAAGTCCAAGTTGGTTTGAGCTTTAGCTCATGTTTTCTGATTGACTCAAAAATGAGGAAGACTCGAGCCCAACTCTTATTGCGTTGTGGCTCAAAGAATATTTGGTGGAAACAGGGTATTTGTTTTGCACCCTGAAAATATTTTTGTATATTGTTGGTGGAAAACTATATTTATATGACTTAGAGAACATACTTGACTTATTCCAAAAAATGTCTTTTTGACTCTTTTTTGTTTTCCACAAATAACTGTCAGTATGTCTCCAACAACTTTATTTGGTAGAGCACACTTTATTTGGTGAGTGAGTTCTTTGGTGGAAAGAGCTTCTCTTAGACACAAGACTAAAGACTAGGACAAAAAGTCTACCTGCACACACAGGTAAGGACTCCACCTTCTCTAATGAACACTTGGGTTGAATTTCGAATTCACAAGGTCTTTCTCGACACTGTGTAGTGCAAACCGAGGTTACTTAGACTCCTAAGCCAAAGCAAACCAGTGAATCATGTACATATTTACACTACTTAAGGCAAAAACTACTTATTCTAACATACATACCTATATATGGTGACATGTATTCGTCACTAAAGCCCTTAGTGTCATATATATTACATATAAGAGCTCAAACAATATACTATTCTCTAACATATACTTCTTATTACATTATTTATTTACAGTATACTGTACATTTATACTTATATACAGTATATATATTTATACTACGTATGCTTATTTACAATAGTACGCATAGCATAGCACAAGGCCTCTTTCAACACTTAGTTTCTTTTCTAAGCCTCTCTATAGGTCTCTACACTTAGTCGTTTCAGGCGACCCTCAATACTTAGCCAATTTGCAAGCTATCACTTCTTCTCTTCTCCCCATCTTTACTTGTTAATTAGGCACTTATTATTGTTCACTAATAAAAAACTATGGTTTCTAATTGTTAGGCGACCTTTTCGAGGGATACATAGCACCCTTACGGGTGGAACTAGACCTCTACTTAAGTCACCCTAATTGTTAATTAGCCCATTTAATGTCCAATTAATACTCAATATTGGGCCCACATTGGCCCACAACAGTGCATGGCTCCCTGCCACGCACCGCCCACATTAATCTCATCACAAACCATGGTCAATGCCAATGCTTAGAAGGGATAAGAGGGCTAGATGCTTTGGGCGCCCGTCGCCTGTGACGACTGGGTGAGGTGGTGATTGCACGTGCCAAGTCGCGTGAAGGTTCGATTGAATGCGAGCCACATATCAAGAGGATCAGCGAGTGAATGGCCATGATGCTCTCAGCTGTTCATGGTGAATAGTGGTTCGTGAAGAGCTGCAAGTGACGCTGGGTCTAATGGTGCAATTGCACAAGACACCCTTACACGAAGGGGTAGAGAAACTACATGGAGGCCCATAAGTGGTCAAGAATCAATTCAGAGCAGTCCTTCTGGCCTTACAAAGGAGTCCTTGGAGGTTTTTCAATGAATGAAATGTGATATGTGAAAGACCTAAATGTGAACTCTAATTTCAAGGCCCTAATGATGTCCAATCCTATGCCCGCACACTCTTGATATTTAAACCTTACAGTCGAATTTCAGGACTCAGAGGGTTTTACAGAGACTCAGATGCTAAGAGGTTATGGCTGTGCTTAATGATGGGTCAGGTCTAACCAGGCGAATTTTAAAACTCAATCCTGGGGTTTCACTTCTTTTTAAGCCCAAGTTGGTCCTAGTTTCAGCCCATGTTTCTAGATTGACTCTCAAGAAACAAGGGATATTTAAACCCAACTCTTATTGCGTTTGTTGCTCAAAGAATTTTTCGTGGAATTTTGTATGTACAGGACTTGGAGGACATACTTGACTTATTCTAAAGAACTTTTTTTTGACTTTCTCTCTCTCTATTTTTTTTTCAGTATATCTCCGACAAATTTATTTGGTAGAGCACAGTTATTTGGTGGGTGAGTTCTTTGGTGGAAAGAGATTCTCCTAGACACAAGACTAAAAACTAGGACAAAGAGTCTACCTGCACGCATAGGTAAGGACTCCAGCTTCCCTAATGAGCACTAAGGTTGAATTTAAAATTCACAAGGTCTTTCCCGACACTGTGTAGTGCAAACCAAGGATACTTAAACTCCTAAGTCAAAGCAAACCAACGAATCCTATATTGGTGACTCAGGTATAAGAATACATCCTAAAGTTAGGAGAGATCCTAGTCTATCTTATCAAAGCTTGAAGTATAATAAATGCAAGGAAGAGATACATTTTAGGAAAGGCGTAGAAACTCCTTGATCTTCAAATTCCCGCCTCCCTGAGATCGACCTTGGGCCTAAAAGCGACTAAGATAAAATCAAGTGGGCCAGGTTAAAAATTTTGTGAAGCTGGTTAGGCTCGATTTAGGTTAACTCACTATACTAATTTCAACGATAATATCACCATATTAACAAAACCTATTCTAGTCGCACCAGCGGGTCCCGTGTGTACCACGGACTAAAGACCTATATCGTTGACCAATATGTCAAATGAGCTCAAAATAGTATAGACACTATACTAACACATAGAGAATTTCGAAAGAAAACTAAAGATACTTTGTTTGCGAAAAATCGACTCCATTTGGGCCCTGAACTGGCTTAAAAACATGCATCCTGACCAAAATCAAATGTTTGGGAAGAGTCCCAGATGTCTTAAACAAGTTGGGGATCTCACCTTGCTTTCTGCGTCTGTTTCCGACGTTTGAAACCCTTTACAGCCGTCAGAGGGTGCTACCAAACGTCTGGCACTTCTCCCGGTCATCTAGGAGGGAGGTCGGATGTCTGATGATGCTTCCAGATGTCTTAAAGTGCCTCTATCGCCATGCCAATGTGCCTTCCCAACCTATGATACCCGTGCAGGCACCTGTAGCTACAGGGTAACGCCTGCGGCTGCTACAACAGGGTGTACAAACGATAAAAGCTTGGGTAGGGAGATTACATTTGAAATCTGTGTGCTTTTAGACGTCTTGCACTCCCTCTGGACATCCAACAACACCTCTAAACATTTGGCAAACGTCGCAGATGTTTGGAACTATGGAAAAATGCCTCCGTAGAACCCTTTGCGAAGTTCCTCCTTGCTAGTTTGAGCTGCTGCAATCGCAGTAGCATTGCCCTCCTCGCGCATGTCTCCTCCCTGCTCGATCCCTCTCTCTCCTAAGCTCCTCCTGCAACTCTCCTCCCTCTCGACCTCACGCTCTCTCGTTGGTAGTGGACGACGGGGAAGGAGGAAGGGGGGTTTTATGGGTTGTGGGGGGCATAGTACGGTGGGGCATGGGGGTAGGATGGTGGAGCATGGGGGGCATGGGGTTGTACGATGGGGGAATGGTGGTTGTATGGTAGGGTAAAATTGCACCCAACCCTCCTAAGATAATTCTTGGGGACGTAAAAATTACGCTAAACGTCTTTAAAAACCAAGCTACTTTGTACGGGGTCTTCTGATGCACAAAAAGTTACAGAAAAACCCCTAACATTTTCAAAAAATTCAAACGACCCTTCGGAAACGACCCTTGGGAAGGGTCATTTCAATTTTAAATGGTCCAGTCCACTTGAATCTGAGTTTCCTTGGGAAGAGTTTTGTTCTTAAGTCAAATAGAAGGACTTTCTGTCCAAGGTGAAAGGTTTTCCTACGGATGTGACAGTCATGAAAGGCCTTAACTTATCGTTATAAATCCTCGAGCTCTCATAAGATTCATTCCTCAATTCATCTAGCTCAGAATTTGTAATCTTCTATGATCATCATTCTTCTCTAAGACTAGGTTACACTTTCTAATGTTCCAATAGGCTTTGTGCTCAAGTTCTATGGGAAGATGACAAGGTTTCTCGTACACAAGTCTAAAAGGAGACATGGCTAATGGGGTTTTGTGAGCTGTCCTATATGTCCACAACGCATCAGAAAGGCGGGATGACCAATCCTTTCTATCAGGTCTAATGGTAGTCTGTAAAATCTTCTTGATCTCCCGGTTGGACAATTCTGCCAGCCCATTGGTTTGAGGGTGATAAGATGATGAGTTGCGGCACATCTTAGCTAAAATGCCCAAGTTAACATACAAAAAGGGTTAAGTGTTAGAATTAACAGAAAAGACCTAAAACACCAAATTTTTGCTAAAAATGCATAATTAGGTCATTCATCGAGATATTCTATTAATAAATGTAAAATGGTAATCCAATTGCAAATTTAACACACAAATGACTTCAAAAGATCAAATCAAAAGTGAAATTTACTTCTAATATGTTCAATTAAGCCTCAATAAAAATCTGGTAGCATTTGGACATCATTAAGGCCTTGCAATTAGATATTCACATTTAGGTCCTTAGGTCATCACATTTCCTCCTTATAAATCTCTCCAGGGACCCATTTGATACCTGTAGGGAGCTATTTGCAACATTCTAGGGAATGATCTGATAGGATTCCTAACCACTTAAGGGTCCCTCTACTATTGTTCTACCATTTCGCACTTGAATCATTTGTGTAAATTTTCTAATAGAACCTGAGAAGAACAGTGCGCGCACGTCTGGTGCACTATTCACACGAGGAACACACCAAATCCCAGCCGTTCACACCTTGACCCATTCGATCTGATGGCTCAAACCCAAACGAAGCATCGCGTGACTCCTTGCATAGCTTCACCTCTACCCCCAGATCCCATCCAACGACAGCATTTTGGTTTAGCAGTGCGCACGCTCCTCTCCTTCCATCCAAACCACACATACCCTAATCGTTTATTCTCACCAATGCGGTGAGTTGATTCACTGTTTCATCTACTAGCACCTCACTGACCTCGCACGCAAAAGATCACTCCCTCCACCTATGCAGTCCCTTCATCCACACTAGTAGCTCCTCCTCATCTCCATTTCTTCAGGCCGACTGTGACAGAGCGAGGTCTTCCTCCCTCCTTTCAATCGCCACCAGCCACCGGCGGGTGACCTTGGACATCTTCGTCAGCTGCTGGTCTCCTCTCCCCATTCATCATCACCAGTTGCCGAAGGGTCACCTTAGACATCTTCATCCCAATTAAATAGGTTTTCAATGCTTTCTAAGAGTAGAATTAGTGTAGTTTACTGCTTTCTAGGTAAATTACTTGTTAGATTAGTTCAGGAGTAAGGTAATTTAGATCCCGCACCTCCTCTGATCAATTCAGATTAGAGGAGATGAATCCACTCACATTCACTTGATCATTACTCTCCCCTTGCATTCCATTTTATCGCTTTCTTCTCCGTTCGATTTTAAATTCATTGATCACTCCTTCATCAAGGTCTAATTTCAAACCTAAGAACCTTGGTTCTTAGATATGAAATTAGCGCCAAAAACCATTGGGGGGTCTCCCACTCATTTCGTAAATTTACAAGGACCCCCCTATCTTGATCATAAGCTCAATTGGCTCGATTTGCTTGAAAATGGTTTTAATTGTTCAAATTAGTGATTTGAAATCAATTTTGAGCTTCATTGGATTTAATCGAGTTGTTTGATGATTTTGTGGGCTTGATGAGGTGTTTTGCATGGATTCCAATGATTTTTGAGCTTTGGATTTGAATTTTGATATGCGGATGAGCATACGCCTGAATCAAGCTCTATGTTGGAGAGTTCTATTAAGGAGAATCAATCTCCCTGATTTGAGATAGAACAAGGACCCAATGGGTCTTGATCTATCCATGCAAATACCTTGAACACCTATCAATGGTGTTCAAGGAGATTAAGTGGAGAAATCATTTTAAGATCCAAATTAAAAGCCCAAATTGGGCAACATGTCACCCTCCATGCAACCACTTTCATGATCTAATGTTGGTGGGTGTGATCAAGATTGAAAAGGTTTTTTTTTGGAAAAGGATTTGAGATGATTTCCTAAGGGAGTGGAGTTTCCATTTTCTAAAGATGATTTCAGATCTTCTCATTTGATTTCAAGAAAGTTTTCGGACGAGTATTATACCTTATTTGGACTTTAAACATCCTGGATCAGACTTCACCAAGTTTGAACTTGGGTGTTTCATGAACTAAAGTGCATTTCAGAGATGGAATTGGGAGATTGGGCAGTAACAACAGCCACTCTAAATGAACATATGACGTCTGGTTGAAGAAATCAAAGACTTTGGAAGCTACTGTGTGACTTTAGCTGCTTAATTAGCAGTTGACTAGGTAGCAGCTATTGCTGCCGTTGCTCTGTTGGAGCTGCTGTTGTTGCAGCAGTGGCTGTTATGGCCTGCAATTAGATAGGTAGTAGGTGTTAGATTAGGATAGTTAAATAGCTGACATGTTTTATGTGTTGTATATGTTGTGTACAAGCCTTCATGTATCTAAAATGACTTCTAATTTAATTTGAATGCTTGTAATTTGAATTTCAACTTCATTGTCAGCTATATAGTTGTGCCTAACTATCCAACATGGAAAATGGATGGAAAATTGAGTTAAAATCATGATTATATGATTGAGTATTCTTTATATGGTGTTTAGAGCATAAATGATGTAGTTCACTACCTATCCAGCCACTACAAGGTTCTTCAAGGCCTTAGGTTCACATTGAAAACACTCCTTTAGGCTTAGAATTGAGCTTCACATGCATATAAATAAAAAAAAAATATAAAAAATCCAAAAATATCAAATAAACATGTCTTGAGTAGGATTAGGTTTATTTTTAAGTGTATGCAAAATTCCATGGTATTCTGAATCCTCGACTTGGTAGAACATGCCAGTTGACGATTCAGTATACCTTGGAATTTAATAAAAGAAATCAAAATAAAAAACACCAAAAACAAATCCAATTTTCTCATCTATTTCTTTCTCTCTCATCCCCTACTTCTATAAAACTCACAAAACACATAACAACAAAAAAAACTTGAAAAATACGTAAAAATACTATGTAAACTATGTATATACATGTAAATATAAGCTATATACTAAGCTATATATGTATATACTATAAAATATGTATATAATATGTATACATAACTTATGTACATATTATATAATGTGAATTAAATATTTAAGATAACTTAAATTGTATAGAACTTATTTATATCATTATTTATTAATTTAATTAACTTGTATGTACTATAATCTAGATAAATTAACTAACCCCTATGAATAAACTTATTTATTGATGATACTGTACATATGTATTCATACGTGTGTAGTGTATATTAAGATACCTGTAGAGTATTTTAATTATATATATAAAATAATTAATTAATTTATTAAGTTATTAGTAAGTTATTAAATTAAATCAAAATAAATTAGTAACTTAAGTTATTAATGAACTAACTGACAGAGAGTTATTTTCGCGCATTTGAAAGTCGTTGGAAATTGTAGTATAGTCGCTCAAAAATGTTTGTCAAAAATTGATTTCTAAAGATAACGAGACTTGAGTCCCGATCGTTCGTCTCTGGGAGGCGTTGCTTTTACTTTTGAAATCGATCTTACTCTACTTTGTTTAGAATCGCATGCCAGTTCATGATTATTACGTATTTAGGTATGACATGCTTAGTTGCAAGAATATTAGGAATCGGAAACAGGCAACTTGAATCACACAAAAAGAATGACAATTATTAAGCTCATGGTAATTTCAAACATATAGAGACAAATATATATATATAAGCATTTTTCATTCATTCAGTGGGAGAGTCGTTTGCAACATAAAACGTAGAGGGAAGCTTGTACATAAATGCTTGAAAATTAAATCTAGCTACCAGAAAATGATCGCATACAAGAATCGATGGGGGGATTTCGCATGCATCATTGGGGGAGAAATAAGACTACACTAGTAAGCAGTAAATAAATGCAGTAAATATACGAAGAGCATAATCTAAGTCTAGCAGAATGGAAGGGCATTCAGGGGTGGTCCCTGATGGCCTTTGAGTGGTTGAGAGAAGGAGGGGCGGCCAATGGAACTTAAGCCGGCCCTTGGAGAGAGGTTGGGGAGCTAATCCAGCTTCCTGGCGTGGAGATGGTGGCCTCCATGGTGGTGCTCAACTCGTGGAGGTGGAGTGGAGATGGAAGTGGGTAGCCTAAGTGGAATGGATGCCAAGGAAGTGAATGGGTGCAAATGGCCACCCAAGGGGTCTTTTTATAGACCTAAGGGAAGCTCTCTAGAGAATTATGGAATTCTCTAGAGAGGCCTATGGTGGGAGCTCGTGGGAGAGTGAGAGAGAGAGGGTGGATGGTGGTTTTTAGATCCACCAAATGTGGATCTAAAAATTGAATGGCTCTTGGTTGCTATATTCTGCAACCAAGGCAACCACACATGGTAGAGAGTTCTAGAGAACTCTAGGCTAGATATTTTCGTGTGGATGGTGTGTGTGGGTGTGTGTGGGTCGAAACTTAGGTGGCTAGGTTGATTAGGTTGGGTTCTAGTGGGTTTAGGTCAAGGTAGGTCTCAAATTAGGGTTATAAACCCTAATTCACTAAGGTAAAGTGCAATTAAACTTAATACAAGTTTAATTGGGTGTGTGGAAACTTAATTGAGAGGAAAACAACTCAATTAAGTCAGGTCTAGGTCAATTGGACTCTCACTGAGTCCAATTGAACAGTGTGTGCTGAGATCAGGGCTCAATTGGACTCAATGAGTCCAATTGAATAGGTTGATGGAATTGACTAAGATCCAAGTCAATTAGGTTTAGTGAGGACCTAATTAGGTCCTTAGGGAGGTCTAGAGGTGATGTACTAGGGTTAGGGCACCTTAATTTGTGTTCCTATGGGGTTGGAATTGGGTTTAGAGACCTAGAGTTCCAAGATTAAGGCTTAAATCTCAAAATAGGAATTGAAGAGCAGTATCAGACGTCTAATAATAGAATCAGATGTCTTATACTCAAAAATCAGATGTCCAGACTTGTTTTCTGGACGTCCAATCAGAGTCAGGAAGGATTTCGGGTTCTGTTTTGGGTATTTTGCAGAAATTAGATGTCTGATAAAATGTCTGGACGTCCAATAACACTGCAAAAGTGGGTTTGAAGTGTGTGGGAGTTGGCTAAGGGTCCTGGGCATCTTAAAACTTATCTGGACGTCCAGAGAAGGGTTGGAACTAGGGTTTTAGGGCTTCCTAGGGTGTTGTGAGCTAATCTAAGGGTGGTTTTTGGAAAACCTGTCGTTGTAGTTCGAAAGCGAAGGATTCGTGTTCAACAAATAAAATTTATACCGAAATTAAAATTCCGGGTCGAACACAGGGAGGCGAACGTTTGATTTAAAAACTTCGCGTTTCTTTTTATTTTGTCACGAAGAAATTCAATTCAAACTATCTAAGTATCTACAACAAATAAAAGAGAGAGAGGGAGTAAGAGAGAGAGAAAGAATACTATACATGGAAATCAAAAGGAGATGTAGAATAGACAAGGAATTTATCATAAAAGAGTTCGTTCGTTACAACTAGAAAACATAAAACAATTACTCTAGAAAGCATTAAAAGAATGGAGGGAGAAATGTCCTCCGCGACGATCGCTCGGAGGACGAATAGACTACTCTAGAAAGCAGTAAATCTATACTAGAAAGCAGTAAAAAGAATAGGGAGAGAGAATCCTCCTCGACGGTCGCTTGGAGGATGAGCCGGACGGGACGACGCCTGGATGAAGGAGGACGAAGCGGGACGAAGGAGGACGAAGCAGAAGAACGGGAACGGAGCAGCACGCCGTCGTCGTCGCGGGATCCACTTCCGAAGGGGGACGAAAATTTGGACTTTATCTCGCGAGAAGCATCCCGGGTGTGGGACAAGCTTCTCTTGAGCTTTGGAGAGGTAGAGAGGAGAAGGAAGGGATGAAAATTTCGTATGGAGGGGGTCTCCTTTTATAGTTGCAAGGAGTGGGGGCAAAATGGACATTACATCTTCAAAATAAGAAATAAGGGGTCTTTAGTGACGGATAAAACCGTCGCTAAAGCCCTCAACGTGGGCGTAGCCGCCGCGCCCACGCGCGCCCGCTCGGCTGCCCGCGCGTAACGCCTACGCACGTCGCTTGATTTTCAGCCGTCCGATCGCGAGATCGGACGGCTTAGATCGCGTCCGCGCCCGCTGCGTAGCGCGCCCGCCCGCGTGCGATCGCGCGTTACGCCCGGCGTCCAATCGCGCGTCGTCCTGATTGAGCGCATGCAGCCGTTGGATCTTCATCTGACGCTCGTCCTCGCCCGCTCGCCCGCGCCTTCCACCCCCTCACCGCGGCTCGAACCCGCGACCTCCGCTTCGCCCGCAGCTGCGTCGTCGCTGCGCTACGTGGACGAAATGGTCGCGCGGACGCTTTTAAGCGCGAGCGACCGCAGCCGTTGGATCGAGATCCAACGGCGGAGAGGAGACGGTGCGCGGTCTTCACAAGACGCATGCGGCCGATTGGGCGGCTGAGATGGCGCCACGTGGCGCCATCTTGGCCGTCCATCTTCTGGAAGTTGTAGATGGTGCCACGGATGTCGGATTGACTCGATTTTTGTGTCGTTGGGCTGCGATCGTCGATCCGAATTCATCCGTGTGGTCGGATTTGCCATCTGAAGTGCGGATTTACACCATCCTGGCCCTTGATCTTCTATGGTTCCCCGGTCTCTATCTGATGCTACGGATGCCTGATTAGGGCGATCTTGGAGTCGTTGAACTCCAATCGTCGCCCTGATCATATCCATACGGTTGGATCTTTGATCCGAGGCCCCGATAAAATATTTGCCCTATCCAAGTACATAAAAGGAGACAATTAACCTCCATTTTATTCAAACTACTCTAAATGCAAGATGATGCATGTAATGCAATATTTATATCATGAAATGCAATCCTATGCTTAAGAACATGCATAAATAGACATTTTAAGTAGTTTAAATGTGTTTACATCACTAAGGCTTGGGGAAGTCTCTAGGCTATCCTAGGGCTAGGATGGATCTAAGCTCTTTACATTTTACTGCTTTATTCATACTCAATAGAATAACAAACTTTTAACCCCCTTACATTATTATTCCTACATCTAAACTAGGCCTTCTGCTCCAGCTCTGCTACAACTCCTGTTATTCCTGATCCAGCTTCAGATCTAGCTCCTGATCAGCTTATTCCCTGCAATCGACATAATGTACTTAATCAGCGCATTATAACATTATTTTGATGCATAGCTAAATTAAAGCAGTAAAGATGCAGATAATGCGTATGCATGCATGAATAACCCTAACTTATGCTAAGTCGTAACTTAATTTAGGTCAATTAAGACCTATGATTGCTGCACAATCACTAACTTATATTGTATATTTGTACTAAAGTATTTTAAATAATTTAAAATAATTTAACTATATTTATAATGTATTATACTATTTATACTTTATTTAAATGTAAAATGCACTGAAATAACTTATTTAAATGCATATAAATTAGAATAAAATGTCTAAAATATAAGAGAAATATGTATTAAATACTTTAATATGTATATTAACTCTGTAATAAGTCAATTTGGCAATTAATTAACTAATTAAACATTAATTAAGAAATTAACTTGTATAGCAATGTATATAAACCACAAACTTTAGCTAATTTATTTATACATTAAATATAACTAGTTTTGTAAATAAATTAAATAATTATGTAACCCTATATAAGGGATTCACAGCAATATATTTTTTTTTAGAAATTGAACCTAATTATGGCCCTCAAATCGATGGCCAAAAATGCTAAATTCAGACGCCTACATTAGAATTTTAGCACCAGTTGGTGCTCTAATAAACTCCCACATCGTGGAGATAGGAGACGTCGACGTCGCATATATGTATTTTGTGAATCCCACGACCTAGTCGTTACGAGCGCTGGGCACTAAAATCCCTTTTACCCATTCCCGTACATGAGTATTTGATTTGGTATGATACTATGTGGTGTGTGGCCGAGAGCCATGCACTTTGTATGGGCCTATGTGGGCTCAATATTGGGCTATTATCTTACATTTTGAGGTATAATTAATAAATTAGGGTTGTTTTGACTAGAGGTCTAGTCCTACCCATTTAGGGTGATGTGTGTCCCCCAAAAAGGTCGCCCGTTAATCTACTAAGGAAAACCAAGTGTAAGATGAAACAAGAGAAGAAGAAAAAAATGCTGAGTGTGGAGCAGAGAAGCCTAAGAATGAATTGTGCGTGTTTTCTGTATATATATATGTATAGATACTATATATGTATACTGACAATGTATATAGTAGATATGTAATATATGTAAGTATACGTAGTATAGTTTGAGCTCTATTTTGTATATAAATAACATCAGAGCTTTAGTGATAGATAAATATGTCACTGTAGATAGAATAAACGTCACTATAGACTCCTATTTTGACCTTAGTTTATGTATATGATTTTTCCTAAGGTTTAGTAATGCTTATATACGTCGCTGTGCATATATTATATGTTTCGGTATATGTTAATATGTTAAGTTAGTATAGTATATATTATTACTTATTATTGTATATATATCTAAGTATTCTTAATATAAGATATAAATAGATAGTATAGAGTATGTATTTATAGTTTTTGATGCTTGTTTGTACATAGTTGTTTTCAAACAATGTATTGATTTGTAATTGATTTCTGTATATACAATTGGTTCATTCTTTTATTCATTAATTAATTAATTCATTATTGTACATAAAATCAATTTTTTTGAATTAAAGAAAAATATTGGACTTGGAGAGTAATATATATCAATAACTGCCTCCCAGTGAACAATTTGGAATAAACCAGTAAAAATTAAGTATATAAATAAAATTGACGCGACAATGGTTTGTATTTGTGACATATACTACGACAATGACCTATTTTTGTACGAACCGGTGGTCGATGATTCGTATTTTTGGCGCCGTTGCCCGAGATAAAAACCCGACAACAGCGATTTTTTGTGATTGTTTGATTAAATGTCGCAGAAGGTCGATTATAAGGTGTAGCAATCCTATGAGTCACCCCATACTTTTCAAGTAGGGATTGAAAGTGGATGTTCCGAAAGTAACACCCTCCATCACTAATGATGGCTTTTGGTACCCCAAATCTAGAAAAGATGGAATCCTAAACAAACGGGTTTATAATCTTGTGATCATTTGTCCTTGTGGAGATGGCTTCAATCCATTTAGAAACATAATCAACTACCAATAAGATAAACTCGAAGCCATAGGAATTTGGAAATGGTCCCGTGAAGTCAATGCCCCAGATATCAAAGACTTCGCATACCAAGATCGGATTCAGGGGATCATGTCTCGGTGGCCAACACTGCCGAGAGACTAACAACGTGAACATGCCCTGCTATATTCGTATGCGTCTTTGAAAAGACTGGGCCAAAAGAAATTGCTCTGCAAAATCTTAGTAGCGGTCTTTTTGCTAGAGAAGTGACCGCCACATGTCTGGTCATGACAGAACGACAGGATGCTTTCTATCTCCTTATCGGGGACACACTTCCTAATGATCTGGTCAGAGCAAGATTTGAATAACAAAGGTTCTTCCCAAAAGAAATGCCTAGCTTCGGTTCTAAGTTTGATGATTTGAGATTTAGTCCAAGCATTGGGAACTACACTATAAGCCAGATGGTTAACAATGTCAACATACCAAGGAAGATCAGAATGGATGATCATCAAATGCTCGTTAGGGAAGTTGTTAGTGATGGGAAATGAAGGAGATATCGCTTTAGAAGGAAGATGGGATAAGTGGTCAGCTACCACATTCTGCTTCCCAGCCTTATCACGAATCTCTAAATCAAGCCCCTGCAATAGTAGGATCCATCTAATTAGGTGAGATTTCGCATCCTTCTTGGCAAGGAGATGTCGGACTGCTGTGTGGTCGGTGTAGACTATAATGTGGGAGCCTAAAATAGATGGCTAAATTTTTCCAATGCAAATACTACAGCTAGTAATTCCTTTTCAGTGACAGTGTAATTCCTCTGAGCTTCATCTAAGGTCTTGCTAGCCTAATAAATGACTGTATGTTTTCCGTCCAGTTTTTGCCCAAGGACAAATCCCTACTACATAATCAGAGTCATCACACATGATCTCAAAAGGGTGAGACCAATCTAGGGGTTGTAGTATTGGTGCCTTGGTAACCAGATCACGAAGTCATGAACACGATCGTCAGAGATTTGGAAGTCTACATCCTTTGAGAGGAGATTGGCGAGAGGTCGGGCTATTTTCGAGAAGTCTGCTATAAAGTAGCAATAGAAACCATCATGCCCGAGAAAGGATCTAATCTGTTTAACCGACAAAGGTAAAGGAAGGTCAGAAATCAATTTCACCTTTGCACGGTCAACCTCTATTCCTCTCTCAGAAATAAGGTGACCAAGAACTAGTCCTTCTGGTACCATAAAATGTGCTTTTTCCCCGGAAAGTACCAGATCCACATTGATGCATCTTTGTAGGACCTTAGTCAGGTTGTCTAAGCATGCATCGAATGTGCTCCTGAACACTTTGAAGTCATCCATGAAGACTTCTAGGCAATCACCTACTAAATTGGAGAAGATTGCAAACATACACCTCTTAAGTAGCCGCTTCAGTGATTACAATCTTTGCAAGGGTAGGATTAGTCACTTAGGGCTTTGACGGTGAGATGGAGGGATGAAAGGAATGCAAAAGTCTACGTCAAAATCCTACCGTCAGATGTGATCTGAGGTGATAGGTGATCCTACACGCAAAGGCGCACACTCAGAGATGAAAGATCGACTGTCGGATCGATGGAGCAAGAAATCAACGACGGCTGGAGCTCCATTTCTTCTCGGTGAACAGTGTCAGGCGCGTAGTAGGTGTAAAGGAGAATTTTACACAGATGTCCTTATAGGCGGAACGGTAGAACATTTCAAGGAAACCCATAAGTGGCAAGATTTAATGCAATGCGGTCCCTAATATCTAACAAGTAGGTCCCTGCCAATTTTTAGAATGGTCCTTGAGGGTTTCAATTGTGAATAAATGTATATGCTTAAAGGACCTAAATGAGGAACTCTAAATACAAGGCCCGATTGATGTCCAAATGCCACCAAGTTTTCATTGAAACACAATTGGACATTTAGGAGGTTGATTTCACTTATAATTTGAACTTTTGAATCCAAATGTGTATTCAATTTGCAATTGGATCATCAAATTACACTTTGAATAGAATATCTCACTTTGTGACCTAATTTTACGTTTTTAACACCAATTTGCTGCTTTAGGTCATTTATGTTATTTCTCACACTTAACTCATTTCTTGTGTTAATTATATAGTGTTTAACCTAGTTTCTAACTTAACTTGATCACTTTAACTATGATGGGCCACACCTCATCAAATGCGTCATTTTGTATATGTATTATTTTATGCTCTCGTAGAAATGTATTCAATATTGGTTTGTAATGGAAGAACACAAGATGAGGAGGTCGATGGGAAAGATGGAATTCGAATCGGACGCACGTGTTAAACAATCTGTAAGAAAAATGAAAAAAGAGAAAGAGCTGGAGGAAGCACCTGCGCAGTGATTGTAGTAGGCGAAAGTGAAAAAAAAACACATGATTATTGTAGCAGCCAAAGGTAAAAAAACAAAAATGTACAGTTCACATAAAATGTGAACAGTAATGGGGCACGCCCCATCATATGTATAAAGATTTCCAATCAAACAAAGGAGTGGAGGAGACTATCGGATGTGAATGGCCCATGTGTCTCCATGGTCCTCAACTTGTGATATTGGAGACTTTATGGACGCAAAATTTTGAATACCATCTATGCTAGGAATAAGCTACAGGTGAACGATCGAAAATTTTGAATTATGACTTATGAGGTTTGGGTTCATTGTTTTCTTAAGTTCCTTTTTAGGTAAGCCACATCCAAACGTCTAACATACATTTGGATCTTCCCATGCACATAGATATAGGTAGATTATATAGTACTTGGAGGTTGCAAAATTTTATCTAGGATCCAAAGGAGCATAAATTGTTTAAGTGCTCTCCCTCACTATCTCTAAGTATCAGTTGCCAAGAATCAACAAATTAATGATTACAAGTAGACTCTAGCTCCAAAGTTTTCTTGAGAAGCTTACATAAAAGTCTTTACACCTACATTTAAAATTTCAATGTCTTCGATCCTCAAACACATCAAAGTTGTTTAGGATATCTCTACTTTTGTCGATATAATTTCTTCTCCACCATCAAAGTTAACATAGTTATTACCAGCTAAGCACTGTTGGAAAATCGTCTAGGATATCGCTGTTGGAATTTAATGCTGAATAAAATCAAAACCATATGATTTTATAATCCCAAGAACTGTCTATTCTCTATATCATCAATCAAAATGAAAATGTAAAGAAAAAGATGGAGGGATACCTGAATCCATCGTAGTGGAAGCGATGAAGAGATCATGGAGATCCTCTAGAGCCGTGGGCTTGCTTCTCCAACGAGAGGCAGTGGCAATGGTCTTTGAGAGGGTTCAAAGTGAGAGAGCGGAAAAGAACTGAATAGGGGCTTATCCCTTGGGTTCTGTCATGAGCTCTATTTATAACTTTTCTGCGATGGGATGTAGAAAATCGAATGCTCACTTTGCCCTCACCCATCTAGGAACCATAACTCCTTAAAATAAAAATGACAATTCCACCTATCACGGAATTGCATTTACCCTTAAGGTTTCTATGCATTAAATCACATACCCTAATGAGACGTGAATGATCAATTTACATAATTAGACCACTTTAATGGTCATAAATGTGATGTTTAAATAAATGTATACATTTAACGTATAATTCCGTAATAATAATATATATAAGTTTGCATTATGATTCGAAGAATCTCCCGTTCAAACCACGTATATCATCCTTATAATCATACATTCATATATACCTATATGAGCTCATTAATACAACATCACAATAAACCACATCTCCAACAATCTCGTCCATACTCTATTAACATACGACTAAAGTTAGTTTTTGCCATTATGAAATCGACTAGACCAAATAATTATCACATGCATTAACACAAGTAATGACATAGATCTGACATAGGTACATAGCATGAAAATTGCATGTTAATGTGATCTAAACATGCCTATTTTCAACTGGTCCAAAAACCTTATCATATAAGAGATCACATGGCAATGACAAATGAGTTCAAAGAATGAAAACTTTATTATTATACGCATAATCCAAATCATATCCATACATGAAACACCAAAATAGAGCAAACTCCAACTGAATTGTTATATTATAGAATAGATACAACACCCATACAGACAACATGCTCATGAAAAGCCTTTGGTGTTAGCCCTTTAGTGAGCGGATCTACTATCATGGAGTTGGTCCCAATGTGCTCAATGGACACCTGTCTACTTTGAACTCTTTTCTTGACCGCTAAATACTTGATCTCAATGTGTTTTGACCTCGAAGAACCTTTGTTGTTGTTAGAGTACATCGCCACCAAATTATTGTCATAGTAAAGCCGAAGTGGTCATTCGATACCATCAATGATCCGTAGTGTTGTGACAAAATTCTTAAGCCATACTCCATGATTTGAGGCCTCGAAGCACACTATGAATTTTGCTTCCATGGTGGAGGTAGCTATCAAGGTTTGCTTTACACACCTCCACGAGATAGCCCCTCAAGCCAGTAGAAAAATAAATCCCGAAGTAGATCTTTAGGTATCCTGACATCCTGCAAAGTCAGAGTCAGAATATCCGAGGACCTCCAAATGATCCGATCTCCTGTGTGTGAGCATGAAATTCTTTGTTCTTTGTAGGTAGCGCATGACCCGTTTGGTTGCCTTCCAATGGTCAAGTCCAGGCTTGCTTAAATATCGACCTAACATGCCAACAATGTATGCTAGGTCTAGCCACGTGCAAACTTAGGCATACATCAAACTTCTCACTGCCGATGCATAGGGAACATTTTCCATCTTTTTTAGCTTCAAACTCATTCTTAAGGCATTGGTCAAGAGAGAATTTATCTTCCTTAGCCACTGGAGTATCTCCTGGTTTGCAATTCTCCGTGCTAAATCGCCTTAGAATGGTATCAATGTATCTCCTTTGTGATAATCCAAGGATACCCCGAGAACGATCTCGTTGTATTTGGATTCCTAATACCAAAGAGGCTTCATCAATATCTTTCCTTTCAAAATTACCAAAGAGAAATGTCTTGGTTTCTAATCGACTTTCTATGACATTCGTCAAAAAATCACAATAAAGCGCTTGATGAGTTACGACTCATCATAACTAAGATGCCTAAGTTAAGCTAGAAACTATGTTAAACACTATAGAATTAACACATAAAAAGGGTTAAGTGTGGGAAATAACAGAAAAGACCTAAAGCATCAATTTTGTACTAAAAATGCATAATTAGGTCAATTAATGAGATATTCTATTAATAAATACAAAATGGTGATTCAATTACAAATTAACACACAAATGAGCCCAAAATTCCAACTCAAAAGTAAAATTAACTTCTGATATGTTCAATTAAGCTTCCATAAAAACTTGATTGCATTTGAACGTCATTAGGGCCTTACAATTAGAGATTCTCATTTAGGTCCTTAGGTCATAACTTTTCAACCTTAGGAATCTCTCCAAGGACCTATTTGATACCTGTAGGGACCTATTTGCAACATTCTAGGGACTGTTCTGATAGGATTACTAACCCCTTAAGGGTCCCTCTGCTATTTCTCTACCCCTTCGCTGAGGGGTGTAGTGCACACTCGAATAGGCTTATTTAATATGGTGATATTATCGTCGAAATTATTATAGTGAGTTAACTTAAATCGAGTTTATGCCAGTTTCACAAAAAAAATTTTAACCTGGCCTACTTGATTTTTTTTTGTCACTTTTAGGCCCAGAGTCAATCTAAGGGAAGCGGGAATTAAGAGATTAAGAAGTTCCTACGCCTTTCCTAGAATGTATCTCTGTTGGTGCTAGAGCACCACGATCATTTGTTTTGATGATAACAAAATACGTGTCATTTAATATTTGCGCTTTGAGTCCTAGATTTCAGGTTAATCGCAAATGGATACGTGATTAGACGGAGTTCGAGCTCGCATCTAGGACTGATTGGAGGAGCTTGATGGATAACAGAAGAGATTCGCGAGGAGCGATATATTAAAGATGGAAGGAAATGAAGAATATGATAGATTTCCTTCTTTTGTACTTGTTGTATTTTTCGTTTCTTTTGTTGCTCTTTATTTCCTTAGATAATTCATGTTAAAGAGCCTCAAAGTACCCTAACAATAGTTCTAGGAACACCTGCACAACCTTAGGATACTTAAGTTTTCTGTAGAGAACTTAGAAAACCAATATAGGGTTCAAACAGAGTTTTCAGACGTCTAATTCCCAAATTAGACGTCTGATAAAGTATTTTAAGACGTCTGACTGTTGTTTCAGACGTCTGATAACTGTTAGGCTGGACATAGTTAGTTCTGTCTGATGAAATCAGATGTCCAGACCTTAGACTAGACGTCTTAGGAGACGTCTGATGGATTTGCCAGACGTCCAATTAGTGGACCGTTGGCTGGCCTAGCAGACACTCAGGATATGACCGTTAGAGCCTTATCAGACGTCCATAGGACTGTCCAGACGTCTGATAATTGACCGTTTTGCCTCGGATGACCCAAAATCTCTTCTCAGAGATTTTCTAGCCGTTGCAACGTTTGGAAAATCCATTCCCACAGTAAAAGTAGGTTTCCAGACGTCCAGACATAGTGCCAGACGTCCTGTATGTCGTCTGATGGACTTGCACAAAAACCCTGTTTAGATCTGATTCAAGTTAGGAAGAGACCCGCCCAAAATCAGACGTCTGACCTTGGAATCAGACGTCTTCAAGTGAACTTCCAGACGTCTGATTCTAGAATTAGACGTCTGATAAGCCTGTCAGAGCAATGATTGTTCCTGATTTCGGGTTGATTCTCTTGGGCTTTGTTCCCAACGGCTATAGAACCTTTCCTAGGCCTTCCAAAGCCTTCCTAAGGCCTCTATAAATAGAGGGGAGCCTTTACACACCAACACACACCAAGAGAAACACAAGACACACCTAAGCAACTTTGTTCCACTCTTTTGTGTCCAAGAGAAGCCCTTGCTCTCCAAGCTCTAGTTCCATTCATCTTGAGAGCATCAAACTTCGCACACCCGCTCTCCCGCCGTAGTTCATGAGAGCGAAGTTGCGCCGTCGCATGGCTCACGCACCGCGTCATCAACTCGACACACTCCTTGCAAAGGGGAGTTTCCTAATTCCTATAGAAGCTTAGGTTCAAATTTACTTTGTTGGCTCTATAGGATTACTTGTTTATTTTATCTTTGTTATTTGGTTGGGTATTCGCTTTGCGAATTCCCGTCTCCTTCGCGAGACAAAATCCTTCTCGTGGAGAGAAGGGGTTGAGGTACGCTACCCTCGTTTAAGTAGCGTGGTTGTATTGAGGTTGAATCACCCTCGTTTAAAGTGATTCGGTTTAGTGGATTTTGATCAACTTGGTTGATCGGAAAATCCTAACTCGAGAGGGTTAGGTGGTGGTTTTCACCCGGTTTGGGTTTCCACCTGAAAATTCTTGTGTACTTGTGCGATTGTTATTTAGTGAGATTGTTTATATTTCAATTCCGCATTTTTTACATTACGCTAATCTCACCCCCTCCAAGTAGGGAACCTTCAGTTGGTATCAGAGCAGGTTCTTGCGAGTTCGGAGTAACACCTGGCAAGTAGATCATGGAGGGAAGCATAGCCGCAATCAGAATCTCCGAAGGGTAGTCCACAGTCCGACCACCCTATTTCGACGGGAGGGACTTTAGATATTGGAAGTTGAGGATGAAGACGTGGCTCCAAGCCACTGAGTTTGAGATTTGGGGATGTTGCGAAACCCCATACGAGATCCCGAGTTTGAGATATGTGGGGAGTGTGGAGCGGATGTTTGTGAGTATGGGGTGGACAACTTGCTTTGCGCGAATATCGGGAAATATTTGCAACTGGTGCGGATATTCGCACGATATAATGTGCAGTGAAAGGGTAGGTGCACGGTTGTGTAAGTAGGAGATGTGGGGTGAATGTGTGTATGATAGAATGTAGATATGTGTGTATATATTAGTATATATAATTATATACGCATATGTATGTAAATATATAGATGTGTATATATATATATATGTATGTATGTATGTATCTATATAGATGGGGGGGGTGTGAGTATGTGAATATATATATATATTGATGAGAGTCTCATCATGAGCCATAACTAGCTCATTTTGACCCAATAAAGAAGATAAAAGCTCCTACATAACCTAGAAGAAGGCCTAAATGAAGGAATAAGTGCTCTGAGAAGAAAACATGAATTAAAGGTTAAAACTGTAATTTTTCCATTGCAGTACATAAACGGGATTTCTCAGAGGCAAAACATAGGTCAAAAGGTCTAAATGAGATAAAAAGTGGGTTGATTCAATCAGACATGGGTTTAGGTGCAATCCAGGAATTAAATGACATTTGGTAACCCTAAAACAGATCCGCTTAAATTAACAAGGTTCCGGTCCGGATAAAAATCAAGTAAACCCTCTAAAAATCATGGAAAAATATCCTCTAGGGTTTATAGCACTTAATTTGGCCTTTGGAACCCAGTTTGACCTAGATTAGGGTCCTAGCTCTTCAAGTAACCTAATTTGGATTTTTATGCAAAATGTCCAGTCAAACGAGGTCAAACCTAAAATCCAACTTCACCATTGGATTCCTTAGGTCCAAATTAGGTTTTTACCAAAATTTGGACCTAAGGGGAGGTCATCTTGACCTACTTTGCAATTTAGTATACCCAAATCACAATTTGGTCCCTATCTTTTGAAAATCCTTGCAGAGAGCCCCCTAATTTCCTCGCCACCTTTGCAATCAGGTCCTGCTGCCATTCTTAGGGCAGAAGCAACCTCTGGCGAGGTTTAGAGAGGGATTACTCTCTGATTCCTCAGAGATCCCCTCCCAGAAATGGAGGGGAGATTCTGTGAGGAATTCCCTTCCATCTACGGCCAATCACAATCTCTGGTGTGAACCCAATCTCTCATGTGAACGCACGAGGGATTTGGGTATGTTAACCTCTTTCTTACTCCGGTGAGCCATCAGAGGCAATAGGCGTGCCCTCCACGCTCTGAAAGCACGGCCCGGTGCCTATAAAAGAACCTCTAAGCCCGGCCACTCATCTTCAGCTTGACTTGGCCGGACTTCCACCCCCAATTCGTCTCTTTCTTCTCCGTCCAAGTGCCCAGGAAGCTCCGGCAAGCTCCCTCTCCCATCCTCTTCGCTCTGCCACAAAACCAGTGGCAGAGTCATCTTCCTGACTCTCCTCCGCGTCGTGCAGCACCCGCGCACGCCGCCTCAGCCTTGTCGTCGCCGCCGTCCTCCCCCACTGGGCAGCGTCTTCTTCGGCGACAGCAGGTACAACTGTCCGCCCTTCATCTCCCTTCGTCCCTACAATTTGGTTAGTGTTGGTGCTAAAGCACCACGATCATTTGTTTTGATGATAACAAAACACGTGTTATTTAACATTTGCAATTTGAGTCCTAGATTTCAGGTCAATTGCAAATGTGGACGTGTTTAGACGGAATTCGAGCTCGCATCCAGGACGGATTGGAGGAGCTTGACGGAAAACAGAGGAGGTTCGCGTGGAGCGACAGATTGAAGATAGAAGACAAGAAGAATAGGATAGATTCTTTTTAATCCTTTCATGTACTTTTCTTGCTCTTTATTTTCCTTAGAAATTATGTTAAAGAGCCTCAAAGAACCCTAACAGTAGTCCTAGGAACACCGGCACAACCTTAGGATACTTAGGTTTTCTGTAGAATACTTAGAAAACCAATATAGGGTTCAAACAGCACTTCCAGACGTCTAATTCCCAAATCAGACGTCTGATAATGTATTTTAAGACGTCTGACTGTTGTTTCATACGTCCGATAACTGTTAGGCTGGAGATAGTAGTTCTGTCTGATGAAATCAGACGTCCAGACCTTAGACCAGACGTCTTAGAAGACGTCTGATGGATTTGCCAAACGTCCAGTTAGTGGATCGTTGGCTGGCTTAGCAGGCACTCAAAGATATGACCGTTAGAGCCTTATCAGACGTCCATAGGACTTTCCAGACGTCTGATAAATGACCGTTTTGCCTCGGCTGACCCAAAATCTCTTCTCAGAGATTTTCTAGCCGTTGCAACGTTTGGAAATCAATTCCCACAGTAAAAGTAGGTTTCCAGACGTCCAGACATAGTGCCAGACGTCCTGTATGTCGTCTGATGGACTTACGTAAAAATCCTGTTTAGATCTGATCCAAGTCAGGGAGAGACCCGCCCAAAATCAGACGTCTGACCTTTTAATCAGACGTCTTATAGTGAACTTACAGACGTCTGATGCTAGAATTAGACGTCTGATAAGCCTGTCAGAACAATGATTGTTCCTGATTTCGGGCTGATTCACTTGGGCTTTGTTCCCAACGGCTATAGAACCTTTCTTAAGCCTTCCAAAGCCTTCCTAAGGCCTCTATAAATAGAGGGGAGCCTTTACACACCTACATACAACAAGAGAAACACAAGAAACACTTTGCGATACACTAAGATCAAGTATTTCCACTCTCTTGTGTCCAAGAAGCTCTTGCTCTCTAAGCTCAAGTTCTACATCTTGAGAGCATCATTCCCTTCGCGCACCCGCTCTCCCGCCGTAGTTCACGGGAGCGAAGTTGCGCCGTCGCGTGGATCACGCACCGCGTCATCGTCGACGCACTCCTTGCAAAGGGGAGTTTCCTAAATCCTATAGAAGCTTAGGTTTATTACTTTGTTGGCTCTATAGGTTGTTTATTTTACCTTTGTCTTTTGGTTGGGTATTCGCTTTGCGAATTCCCGTCTCCTTCGTGGGACAAAATCCTTCTCGTGGAGAGAAGGGGTTGAGGAACGCTACCCTCGTACTTGTAGCATGGTTGTACTGAGGTTGAATCACCCTCGTTTTAAAGTGATTCGTTTAGTGGATTTGATCAACTAGGTTGATCGGAAAATCCTAACTCGAGAGGGTTAGGTGGTGGTTTTTACCCGGTTTGGGTTTCCACCTAAAAATTCCTGTGTACATTTTGTGATTGTCTTTTTGAGATTGCTTTATATTTCATTTACGCAATTTTTTATGTCACACTGATCTCACCCCTCCAAGTAGGGAAACTACAGTTAGAACTACTCCCCGTGTTCCCCTCTCTCTTTTCCCCCTGTTATTTCATTGAATTGCCCCTCGACCGACGCTGACCACCTCCATCTTCCTCACCTCCGACCGACCTCCAGCGAGCCACTCCCACCATTCCGCCCCTCCACACGGCTCGCCGACCAACTCAGAGGCTCCGCCTCACCACAAGGAACAACTTCCGCCCATCAGCCATCCCTCTACACCTCCACCACAGTCCCCCGAACAACCCCACACTTCCAGCCACAGGTTGACCTAGGCACGCATGCCTAGGCCATCCCACGGCCTGTCGCATGACTCATCACCTTCGCCGTGCCATGGCGAAGGTGCCCAGCTGGTCTGATTAGGCCAATAGGCCGTATTGGTGTTTGACAGTATCGACGCTCCTGCCGCCATTGACGACAGTTGAAGAAGCTCCAAAGCAGCTCCAGGCATCAGGTCTCCCAGGCTCCAGGCGCAGCAGATTCGCGAGAGCGTTGCGAAGCCCTCGGGTCTAGCAAGCAGCACTGCGAAGCTCCCAGCTGTGGCGATTGCACGAAGGTCTGCGGGTGCGTGCGAGAGCGGGGCAGAGGCTTGATAGTCCCACATCATGGAAATGCGAAACACAGGTGCGCCATAAATTGTTTTTGTGATATTGTCTTACCGCCTCCGAAAGCATAGGGGTGAGGTCCCTCACCTGACCCACTCGCCTCGTCCCCGGTTTCATCTCGCAGATCTGGCGGGATCCGACCCGACCCTAACCTGAGCACTCCTCGTGCATAACACCACTTGCCGGTGCGCCTGGTCCCGGGTGCGAAATCTTACCCGATTACCCGTGTGGCTCTGGGAGAGCGTCCTTGAGCGAATTGCAGAGAAAGAGGGAGACGTTTGGGTAGAGGGAAAGGGGTAGATTTTTCATTGGCTGTGGTGTGTGCAGGAAAGAAGGAAGAGAGGAAGAAGCGAACACTTAGCCGCTGCAGCAAGGGAAAAGAAGAGAAGGAAGAGACGAAGGAAAACAAAAAGAAGAACTGAAGGAATAGAAGAGAAGGAGCAGAAGAAGAAGGAACTCTGAAGAAAGGAAGCTGAGCAGAGAAAGAAGAGAGGCCAAGTGAAGACTGCAAAGAGAAGAGAAGAGGAAGAAGAAACCTTCGCAGAAGCTGAAGCCAAGATCAGAAGGAAGAAGGAGAGACTGCTGAGAAGAAGAGAAAGAAATATGAAGAGAAGAATAACACTTTTAAGACGTCTGATCACAAGATCAGACGTCCAATTTCATTTCTTTTGTCATAATTACTTTTAACCGCATACATTCATATTTGAATTAAGGTTTTGAGTAAATTAGAGTGTTCAATTACATTTGAGATTAGTAGTAAATTCCGATTGCTCCCTGTGTTCGACCTCGGATACTCCAGTTTTCGAGTAATAAAATTCTCTATTTGTTTGAACGTTTTGTCGGTTATACTACAACGTGACATTCTCTTTAAAACCCGCACAAAAGCGCACGAACATATATATATATATATATATATATATATATATATATATATATATATATATATATATATATATATATATATGTATTTATATATGTGTGTAGGTGTGTGTGTATAAGAGTGTGTGAGTGTGATAGAGAGGGTGTGCATGAGTGTCTGTTTGGGTGTGTGAGAGCGTGTGCGTTTAGGTCATCTGGAGAGTGAGTGTGTCGTCTGAGTGAGAGAGGGAATATGTGAAGGGCGCGCGCAGAGAGTGAAGGTGGGAGATGACCGCGTGCAGCAGGTGGTGTGAAGAGAGAGAGAGACTGAGTCACCGACTAAATGAGAAACTCGTCGGTCAGCTACAGTGTCTCGTAGAGAGCATGTGAACAGTGCGCGCGTTCGTGTGTGATTAGCTAGGACGGTTCAGAGCTGTAGGGGCGCTGCAGGGAGAAGAAAAGGGTAACCAAGTGCAGTGAGAGACGCGAAGGCATGCGGAGGGAAACGGTAAGGTGGCAGGGTTGTGCAAAGCGCGTGGGACGGAGCTTTAGAGCTCTGAAGCTTTGCTGTGTAGTAATGGCAATGGTGAACAAAAAAAAGAAAATTGAAAACAAAGAAAATCAAGATAACAAAGCACAAAAAATCAAAACAGAGAATCCACCACGACTGGTGAGAAGAGGGGCTGCGTATGGAGAGGGAGAGAGGAGAGTATAAGCCGGCTGGAGTAAGTGAGAGGTAGTCCTGCGTCTGTTGGTGTGGAAGGGATGGCTGGAGGTGGAAGTAAGGGTGATGCTGACGACTTTGGAAAGGTTGAGCTGGGGGTCCTTTAATAGATAATGGGTGGTAGGGTGGCGAGCGTAGGTGTAGGTTGCTAGGATATATATTAAGAGGGGAATATTGCATGTAGGTACTTAGGTTGTTGAGAAATGAGTGTAGGCTTTTATTAGGTGGACTAAGTGGTAGAATTTAAATGGGAATGAGGTGGCTATGGAAGGGATGAAATGCTCAATCTCTCTCTATCTTCCTCTCCATAAAATGCTCCAATGCAAATATTTACATAATGCATGCATAACTACCTAATCTAAATGCGTAATGTTAGGAAATAACATAAGATGGCCTAATTAGAGACATGAATTGCTGTGCAATCAGGGTGTTCCTTGCAAAAAAACCAGTATAAACCCAAGCACCTGCACCTCGTGGGTGCACTGTAGCACCTGAAGAATCGAGGCCATTGTGGCCGTTGATCCTCTTGACCCACTCGATTCGTGGCTCTCCATGATTGGAAGCTTTGTGCGATTCGTGCATGCAATCACCACCTTTCCTAGGTCCCATGTAACAACTGCACTTTGACTTGAATTTGTGCACGCTCCTCTCCTCTAATCCTCACCGCCCATGACCTACTTGTCTAATTCCACCGCGCGGTGAGGAGTTTCACTCTCGATCCTACTTAAGCACCTCCACTGCCTCGCGCTCAAAGGATCGATCTCCTCTCCTACTTGCTTGAGGCCTATCCCTTCGTCCTCTCCAGCTCCCCTAACCCTTTCAATTGCCACATCAGTGATAGTGGTGTGGTTTTTCACCTTACTTTCTTCCTCGCCGCTAGGGATGACGTACACCTGAGGATGACCCTAAAGCTTCACTGGAGAGCTTTTCCTTCGTTGGAGATCCCCCTCCATTCCTCCGCCTTAGTCGTCGACTCTGGATCCAAAGGTCCCATTCGTCTGATTAGATTAGGATTTACTGCTTTTTATAGTAGCTGTAGTGATAATTAGAGTAGTTTAGGAGTAGAAATTAGACATAGAATTGTCTGATCTGAATGTAATGGTCTTAAGAGTAGGTTTAGAGTAGAATTCGCACTCTACCTCCTCTGATCATTTCATATCAGAGGAGATGATTTCAACCCCTCACTGACCACTGTTTTCTCCCCCTTCATATTTCCACTTCGTTTTCTGATTTCTTCATGTTTTATTTCGCAATCCACCCATCCATTAAAGAGTCAAATCCCCATCCCATTGCTTTCGAGCTTTGAGATGATGATTTACGCTCAAAAACCACCTAGGGGTCTCCCATTCATGTCATTTTGTTCACAAAGACCCCTGATCTTGATTTAAAATGGAATTGATTTGCATGATCTGATTTTGATTTAGTTTTCAATGTGAAATCATGAGATTTTGATCAACTTGGGTTTTAAAGAGTGTTTGATCAAGCAAATCGATGAGTTTTTGAGCAGATCTATCCATGGCTATGAATCTAAGATGATTTCTGTTGGTGGGAGAGCTTGAATGGAGGTTTTCCATGGTTTTCAATGTGTGGGAGAGCCAAAGAGAATCAACCTTATTGATTTGAGGCTCTACCATGTATTTTTGATTGGAATTGTTGTTTAGAATTTTGATTTCCAACCTAAGGAATTTTCAGTATTCCTTAAGGTTCTTAGATAATTGGGATTCAAGTGGATTTAATTGACTAATTTGATCTCTTCCTTCATGCTGTGTATAACAAAAGGAAGGGGTTAGGTTAGTGTTCTTTCTCTGATTTCAAGTGGAGAGTGTCGTTTAAGAGTTTTTCACGAAGATTTAACACTTCAAATTGATTTTAAAATGATTTTCAAGCCTTATCAGATCTTAAGGTCATTTAGTGTTTTGGTTTTGAATCCTAATTCAACACATTAAAGTGTTGCTTCAGCAGCTGCATTTCCATGGATTTTCCAACTCCCATTTGATACAAATTGATATTAACTCAAAATCATGACCTAAATTCAGTATGCATGATCCCTGATCAGACTTTCTTAAGTCTGGTCTGGGATAATTCATATTGAATTTGACATCAAATCTTGCTTCAGCTACTGCACTGTAGTAGCCCTTTCAAATTGGTTAAGACTTCTAATGTATTTTGGAGAACTTGAATTAAGTCCTAGCAGTTGGAGCAGCTAATTTAGCTGCTGATCAGACCAGCAGCTACTGAATTCAGTTGCTGCTGTCCTTGTTGTGTTGTTGCTGCAGTTGCTACAGATACGGCTGCTGGGTGATCTAAATCAATAGGGTAGTGGTTGAGATTGAAATGTTAAATGGCTGACATGTGTTGTAATGTGTAGTTTACTTTGTAACAAGCTTTCATGTACTATTAGAATCTATAATTTCCTTTGGAATTGGCTTGTAATATGATTGTAAGCTTCTTCTGTCAGCTAATATATATATAAATTTGCCCAACTTGGAAATATGATGAATTAAGAAGTGAAAATCATGTGTATCTGATTGAACACCTTCCATATAATGTGTTTAACACAACCGAATGCCCTCACTGACATTACAGTCCACACTTTTCATTATAAGGCCTTCAGTTCTTAAGTGAAACATCTGTTTTAAGCCTTAAATGAGTTAGATTTGTATATAAATGAAAATAATTTAAAAAATCCAAAAAAAATAAAGTAAACCTGTCTTGGTGAAGATCGGGTATTTTTCTAGGTGTACACTGAGTTTTGAGGTCATCTGAACCCCCGGCTTGGTAAAACATACCAGCTAACGATTCAGTCTACCTTAAAACTTAATAAAAGACTTTAAATCTAAGGTCGCAGAAACACTCTATTCTACTCATCTCTTTCTTTCTCACCCCCCTACCTCTATAAAACTCACAAAACCTATAAAAATCATAAAAATCACAAAAATACCTAAAAACACTAAGTATACTATGTATATACATGTAAAAATAAGCTATATACTAAGTTATATATGTATATATTGTAAAATAGGTATATAATATGTATAAGTAACTTACGTATATATTATATAATGTACATTAAATATTTAAGATAACTTAAAATGTATAGAACTTATCTGTATAATTATTTACCAATTATATTAACTTATATGTACTATAATTTAACTAAATTAATAGAACCTTGTCAATAATTATATTTACTAATGACATTGTATATACATATCTATACATGTATTATGCATATAATAAACCCTGTAACATAATTTAATTATGTATATATAATAAATAATTTATTTATTAAGTTACTAGCTAAGTTATTATGTTAAATCAAAATAAGTTAGTAAATTAAGTTATAAATGAGATAATTTATACTGTATAGTTGTATTATAGTATTTTAAGTAAATTAAACTAATTTAACTATATTTATAATGTATTATATTATTTATACTTAATTTATATGAATAACTCCCTGAATACACTTAATTAAATGTAAATAAATTAAAATAAAACATGTAAACTACAATAAAAATCTGTAATAAATACTTTAATCTGTATATTACTACAGTAATAAGTCAATTAGACCATTAATTAACTAATTTATACATTAATTAAGAAATAAACCCAATAATCAGTATGTAAAAATCGTAAACTTTAAATAATTTATTTATATAGTAAACATTATTAATTTTTTAAATAAATTATATAATCATGTAGCCTTATGTAAATACTTTAATACCATATAATTTAATTTTAAATTATATTAATTTATGGCCTTCAAATCAAGGGCCAAAATAGCAAAATTGGAATAGCTGCGCTGGAGATGCAGCGCCTGTGAGGGGCACTATATTGTGCCACATCGGTGGCTGCAGAGCACTCTCAGCACCTTATATTGTTTTTCTGCATTAGCCTTGTTAGTCGTTACGATTTTGGGCACCAAGAAACCCCTTATGATCATACTGAGTATGACATTGATTTGGCATATGAGAATGTGCGTACGGTGTGGCCTGGTAGTCTGGCAGTGTGCGTGGGCCTATCTGGGCCCAATAGTAAGCTTTAATCGGACATTGAATGGGTTTATTAACAAATTAAGATGATCTAAAGGAAGTTGTGCATCCCTCGAAAAGATCACTCGCCAACAATAAACCTTCTTTTGTCATTAAGAATAGTAAATGAGGTCCTAATTACTAAGGGGTGAAGAAGAGAAGAAGTCCTCCGTGAATGGCTAAGTGTGGTGAGCCTAAGAGAGGCTAAGTGAAGAACAAATACACTAAGTGTTAAAGAAGAAAAGAGAGAAGCAGAGAGGAGAGAACTTAAAAGTGTAGCTGCTGAACCTTGTGCTTGGGTTGTGCATTTGTATATATTTAACATATATATATAATATATGTATATATATATATATGTCTGTATATAATATACTGTAAATAAATAATATAATAATATCGAATATGCAGTATATAGAATGTTTGAGCTTATTCTTTTTGTATGTAAATAGCACATGAGTTTTACTGACATATATAGATCCTAGTTTTTACCTTAGCTTATGTATATGGTTTTTCCTAAGGTTTAACAACGCTTATATATGTCGCTGTACATATTGTATATGTTGCTATAGATGTTAATATATTAAGTTAAGTTAGTATGACATATATTATAACATATTATTGTATAGATATGTAAGTATTAGTATTATAAGTTATAAATAGATAGAATATAGTGCTTAATTATAGTGTTTGATGATTGTTTGTAAATAAATGTTTGTAAGCATTTTAGTTTATTTTTTTATACATAAATTGTTTCATTCTTTCATTCATTAATTAATTCATTCATAATTGTACATAAAATCAATCTTTTTGGAATTAAAGAATAATATTGGACTTAGAGAGTGATGTATATCAATAACTGCCTCCTAGTGAATGACCTAGAATAAACCAGTAAAAATTAAGTAAATAAATAAAATTGACGCGACAACGGTTTGTATTTATGACATATACTACAACAATGGCATTTTTTTTTACATGAACCGGTGGTCGACGCTTCAGTACTGTTGATAGGTTTTTATCCCCAGCATCTGTGCCAAAAATATGATCGTCGACTATCGGTTCGCACTAGAAAGGGGTTTTAAATTCGTTGTAGTAAATGTCACCAATACAAATCATTGTCGCGTCAGTTTTATTTATATTCTTAATTTTTACCGATTTATTCCAGGTCGTTCACTAGGAGGCAGTTATTGATATATATCACTCTCTAAGTCTAATAGATTCTTTTAATTCCAAAAAGATTGATTTTATGTATAGGAATGAATGAATGAATCAAAGAATAAATCAATTGTATATAAAAGAATGAATTAGAAATAATTACAATGCTTGAAAACAATTATATACAAATAAGCATCGAAAATCATGTATAATTACCCTATATTATTTATTTACAACTAATAATAATAATACCTAGCTGTAGGTACAAAAATAAGTAATAATATATACTAAACTAATTTAACTTACTAATATCTACAGTAACATATAATATATCTACAGCGACATATAAAAGTGTTGCTAAAACCTTAGAAAAACTATATACATAAGCTAAAGTAAAAACTAATGTCTATACTAACATATAATACTATCTACAGTGACAAATATATCTGTCACTAAAGCTATAGCTTATTTATATACATATATAACTCAAACAATACTACTATACTCTATGCACATGCATATATACACTAACACACTTCTCACACACAGGTACTAAGGACTCAGACACCTAGCCAATTTCTTAGCCATCCCTCTCTGCTCTTCTTCTTTTCCTCTTCTATTTTCTTCTTCACTCTAACACTTAGTCGCATTTCCGTTCAAGCCTCTTCTTCTTTTAGTTCCAACGCTTAGTCATTTCAACCTTTCTCTCCTCTCCGCCCTAATTAGTGATTACTGTTCATTTAATTAAAAAATTAGGTTCTTAATTGGCGAGCAACCTTTTCAAGAGATACACAGCACCCCTAAGTGTGGGACCAAACCTCTACAAAGGTTGCCCTAATGCTTAATTAGGTGCATTAACCATGTTTTTGGCTCAATACTGGGCCTAATCAGACCCATGCATAGTGTACAGCTCCCACCCATGCACCGCACTCGCATAATTCCTTGCCAAATCATCATTTCATATGCTCAGGACAGAGGAGGATAGGTAATGTGTATGCGTGTGATCAGGTGATAGGTGCCCGTGACGATTGCATAGGCCAAAAGACAAAACATTAATATGGAGGTGTGGTCACTCACCAGGCCATGATGTGGTGCTAAACAATGCGCTTCTCAAGTGCAGCCATGCGCGCATAGGGCTATCTAAATTAGTGATTTTGGCTCTCGATTTAAGGGCCATAATATTATAATTTAAAAATAAATTATGGTATTTTAAAGCCCTTACGTAGGGCTACATAATTATGTAGTTACTTTAAAAAAATAATTAGTTTTACTATATAAATAAATTAGCTAAACATTATAATTTATACATACTGATTTATAGGTTTATTCCTTAATTAAAGTTTAAATTATTTAATTAATGACCCAATTGACATTGTACAGTGTTAATATACATATTAAATTATTTAATATACATTTTTATGATATTTTATACATTTTAATTTAATTTATATATATATTTGAATATGCATTTTTAGGCTGTTATACATATAAATTAGGTATAAATAGTATAATATAGTATAAATGTAGTTAAATTAGTTTACATTACTTGAAATAATATAATACAACTATACCGTATAAATTAGTTCAATAATAACTTAATTTACTAATTTATTTTATTTTAAGTTAGTAAACTACCTAATAACTTATTAAATTAATTATTTACTGTATAAATATAATTAAATTTGTTTGCCAGGATTATAATGTACATGATAAGTATACAAATACGTATGTACAATATTACTGATAAATAAGTTTATTTATTGGGATTTATAAATTTATATAACTTATAGTACATGTAAGTTAATTAAATTAATATCCACTTATTTAATAAAGTTATATATATATTAAGTTATCCTAAATACTTAATTTATACTATATAATACATACATAAGTTATATGTACAAATTATATACATATATAGCTTAGTATATAGCTTATATATACATGTATCTTCCTAGTATTCATAGTATTTTTAGGTCTTTTTCGATTTTTTCTGATTTTTATGGGTTTTATACGTTTAATAAAGGTAGGGGAAGAGAGATAAAGAGAGAGATGAGAAGAATGGAGTGTCTTTGGATTTAGGTTTGAGTTCTTTTATTGAGTTTTAAGGTATACTGAACTGTTGGCTGGTATGTTCTACTAAATTGGAGGTTCAGATGACCTTCAAACTTTGCATACACTTAAAAATATACTTATTCTTACTCACTACATGTTTATTTTATTTTTTTGGAATTTTTTTAAGGTTTTTATTTATTTACAACGGAAGTAGTTTCTAGGCCTTAAAGGGGTTTAGACTTAAGAACCTAAGGTCTAAATTTGAGTTGTAAGGAGTGGAATGGCAGTATAGGCATTCAAAAATGTTCTTCATATCAGATCTAAGGTGTTCAAACATGTAAACGTAAATTTCAACTCAAAATCATCCAATTTCTCTGTACGGGCATATCTACACATTAATAGCTGACAATCAATGTTTAATAACAGATTACAAGCCAATTCAATAAAATTATGGACTCTAACAGTACATGAAAGCTTGTTACAAGGTAAACTACACATGATAATCCATATTAGTGATCGATTTTCTACGACGTCTAGTCAAACAATCACAATAAAATGCTGTTGTCGGGTTTTTACCCCAGCAACGGCGCCAAAAATATAAAGCGTCTACTACGGGTTCGTATAGAAAAACGTCGTTGTTATAGTATATGTCTCAAATATAAATCGTTGTCACATCAATTTTATTTATTTACTGTTAAGACCTATGCTGTTTGAGTCTTTTAAGACGTCTGTTCACCTTTCCTGACGTCTGGAAATCAAAAATTTTGAGTACGAGCTCGCGTTTACGCGCGAGCTGCGCGTAGACAGTACTCTCATTTTTCCTTCCCATCTTCTCTCTCTCCCCGCCTCCAGTAAACCCTAACCCACCAACCTTATAAAACCCCTTCCCCTCTCTCGTTCTCCCCACACCAGCCACCTTCCCCTCTTCTTCCCCACTTCAGCGAGAGAGCCAGCGCGAGCGAGAGAGCGCGAGGGTGGCATCGAGGAGGAGCGACTTGAGGAGAGGAGGAGGAGAGTGAGCTCGCGAGCTCGCGTGGGAGCTCATCGGTAAGCGCACGGCCGAAGCGACGCCTATGCGAGGAGTGCGTCGGGGGAGCCCTCCCCAACACTGCTGCAGCTAGAGCTGCAGGCGAGGAGGGGCAAGCCACGGTCGCACGTGGCGGAAGTGAGAGAGAGCAGGTTCTGATTCTGAGTTTTTCCCAAAATCAGACGTCTGGAGTAACGTCCAGACGACAGAGCGGACGTCTGGGGGCGGTTCCAGACCTCTAAGGAGAGGGCCTCATGAAGGTGCGTCCTCTTTGCGGATACGGCCATGTAGGTCGCTCTGCTACTACCCTGTTGCATGACTATTTTGAGAGGATCTACTGGTGGCGTGGAGTATTTGCTTCGGGAATGCGCAAGACACACCCGCCCACGCATTTCAGACGTCTTGGGGAGGTTACCAGATGACTGGAAGCACTTCCAGATGTCCGGAGAGGTGGTCGGACGTTTGGAGCTGGGTCCAAACGGTCCAGAAGTGTTTCTGGACGTCTGAGGTTTGCGCAGAGCTTAAGGTATGTTACTGGATACTTTTAAGACGTTTGGAAATTGTTCTAGACGTCTGATTTGAGTTATAAATCCTATTTTTGACCCGTTTAGGGTCCGTTTTACGCAAATAAGATACCGATGTGTTCCTTGTGAGTTCCTCTACTTGTTAGAAGGCTTTCCATACTGTTCTGAATGTTCCATTGTAGTTGTTCCTTGCTATAGGACTCTGTTTTGTTGCGGGTTCGGGGCTTGCTGAGGCACGTGGGCCTGCCGTTCAGGCTCCCAATACTCCTGGGTTTACTGGTAGAGTGGCTTCCCCTAATTTAATTACAAACCTGAGTGCATGTGTGGAATGAATGATTAGAACCTAGGATATGGCATGAATCCTAGGATGAGAAATACTGGAAATGTCTATATTGGATGAATGAATTGCAGTCTTGAATGAGTAGATAGAAATGATAACAACTGCCTGTAAATGAATAACAGCTGCCTGTGAAATATGAAATACTTGTGCTAGTTAACTGCTGCATGTAACTTCCCTGTTGTATAAGCTAAATGACATAATACGAGCTGCATGTATATAATTTGAGAGTGGTAATGTGAATGATGGAAATACGGGCTACCTGTGTATCACCTGAGTATGGAAATGTGAACTATAGCAATACAAGCTGCATATGTATAACTTGGGAATGGAAATAGAAATGATGAAACCTGGTATGGAATGGCATGAGGAATATGAGCATGAACCCTACGGGGTAGTAGGAGTAGAGCTCCTGGAAATAAATGGAATGGATCTGGAAATGCGTTGGGAAGTGTGCTAGCCCTTGAGTACGTGGTACCAAGGGGAGCGCATGTTACCTCTTAGTGTGGAGGGGTGCTTGCCACCTTCGGGATGAGACCTGGGGTGGGTTTGGGAACTTTGCACCGACTCCGTGGCCCTCGTGTACACTGTACCGGAGAGAGCTACTGGTGTAGGGAGAGAGCTAGCTACCCCATGGGGCCCGGGGTTCAGCTAGCCGCCCTACATCGACTTGTTAGGCCCACTGGGTAAACCAGGGTAATCAGGTGAGGGTGCGCGGACTGTGGAGGGGCGAGACCCTTGTTTGGTTTTGAGGGGCTAGACCCTGTTACTGAGAGGGCTAGGCCCCATACTATTCCGTGCTGTACTTTGGGCGCACCCGTTAGCGGAAACGACTGACTGTGTGCCAGTGCGGGGTAGCTACCCATGAGCTTATCGCACGTGCCATAGTCACCGTTACGTCTGTCCGTGACCTTGGGGTGGTTGACTGGGTGTAGGATCACCACGGGCGACTCTCTCGGCCAGGAGAGCACCACGTGTGCCTTCTACTCTTCGGAAAAGACTGCAATCAAGATCGTTCCCACGAGGAACATTCGTGATCAAGAAATGGATCTGATAAATAAACCAAGTGGTGAAAAAGGAATAATTAGTTAAAGAAGTAATTGAAAAACAACAGCTACCTGTCCACTTTTACTGCTTTAGTTAGTTGGTTGCCACTCTACTCAGTATTCGCTGACGTTGTGTACTCATAACCCCTTTTCAGGTCCAAGTGTTGAGCAGCCAGAGTTTATGGCTGCAGAGGGTGCTGGGCCCAGTAGAGCCCAGTAGCAGTAGTTCTTTTGCTGTACCTTTTCGTAGTAGTGAGTTCAGACTCTTGTACTTTTACGTTCTGTACCTTTACTTTTCTGTACTTTTATGTTCCTGTACCTTGCTACTTTCTATTGTTCTGTAGTGATATGTACTGTAGCAGTTTTTACTTTCTTTGCTGCTGTACCTTTTTACTATTAGTTGCTTAGCATAGTGAATGTGGTTTACTTTCTTACTTTTTGGTTATTTCTCGTTGGATGACTGGGTCTTGGGATCAGTCGAGTCGATCTGGTCTCGTGTCCTATAGGGATTCGGGAGCCGGGTCGTAACATTTACTTAATTTTTACTGGTTTATTCCAAGTTGTTCATTGAGAGGCGGTTATTGATATACATCACTCTCTAGGTCTAATATTATTCTTTAATTTGAAAAAGATTGATTTTATGTACAAATATGAATGAATCAATAAAATAATCAAGGAATGAATCAATTAATGAAATAATGAAGCAATTATGTACAACAGAATGAATAAAAAATGCTTGGAAACAATTGTATACAATTAAGCATCAAAAACTATAATTACATACTATATACTATCTATTTACAACTTATAATGCTAATACTTACAAATCTATATAATAATATGTTGTAAAATATATCATATTAACTTAACTTAATATATTAACATCTATAGTAACATATATAATATGTACAGCGACATATATAAGTGTCGCTAAACCTTTGGAAAAACTATACATAAGCCAAGGTAAAACTAGGATCTATACTGACGTTTATTCTATATACAATGACATATAAGTCTATCAGTAAAGCTCATATGTTATTTATATACATATATAGCTCAAACATCTACGTATACTTACATATATACTATATATATACATATTATCTAGGGCATACTATATATACATATTCTATATACTTATATTATATCTATATACAAACGCACAGTAGGCATAGGGCCTCTTTTGTTCTTAAGGACTTAGCCACTCAGACGTCTTCTCTCTTATGTACTTAGCGTATTTCCGTCTCTCTCTCTTCTTCTTCACTTAAGCCTCTTTACTCTCATCTCCAAAACTTTCTAGGGATACACAAGGTGGGACCAGACCTCTACTTAGGTCGCCCTAGTGTATTATCCCATTTAATTCGATTTTTAGCTCATAATTGGGCCCACAACAGGTCCACTACAGTGCATGGCTCCCAGCCACTCACCACTCACATTTCGTTTCTCAGTTCAAAACAATGACAGATGCTTAGAGGTAAGGAAAACGGTGACAGTTATTTAGAGCTGACCGCTTGACGACTGAAATGCCCCATGCACAAAAAACATATAAGCGACACCAGTTGCTCCTCTTCTACCGATATGGCACTATATTAGCGCCCCTTCGGCGCTGTTGCTCCTGCGTGCTAGGATCTGATTGCTTGATTTTGGCCCTCAATTTGAGGGCCTTAAATTAATATAATTTAAAAATAAATTATATAGTATTAAAGTATTTACATAGGGCTACAGGATTATACATTTTATTTACAAAATTAATTACATTTACTATATAAATAAAGTAGCTAAAGATTGTGATTTATACACACTGATTTTTGAGTTTATTTCTTAATTATAGTATAAATTAATTAATTAATGGTCTAATTGACCCTGTACAGAGTTAGTATACATACTAAAGTATTTAATACACATTTTTATTGTATTTTACATGTTTTATTTTAATTTATATACATTTAAATAGGTGAATCCAGGGTAGTACAGATATAATTAGGTGTAAATAGTATAATACAATATAAATATAATTAAATTAGGCTAATTTACTTAAAATAATGTAATACAACTATAGAGTATAAATTATGTCATTAATAACTTAATTTACTAATTTATTTTGATTTAATATAATAACTTAGCTGGTAACTTAATAAATTCGTTATTTATTTTATATACATAATTAAATTATATTATAGGGTTTAATATGTACATAATACATATATAAATTTATATATATACAGTATCATTAGTAAATATATTTATTTATAGGAATTTATAAATTTACTTTGGTTACAATGCTTACAAGTTAATATAAATAATAACCAACTGTACAATTAAGTTATGTACAGTTTAAATAATCTTAAATATTTAATTTACATTATACAATACATATATAAGTTATTGATACATATTATACACCTATTTTACAATATATATACATATAGCTTACTATATAGCTTATATTTACAAGTATATACATATTATACATGGTATTTTTGGGTTTTTTTTTTCTTTTTATGGATTTTATGAGTTTTATAGAGGTAAGAGGCGAGAGAGAAAGAAAGAGACGAGAGAGAGAATGTCTTTTTGTAATTTTTAGTTTAGGGTATTTTATTAAGTCTAAAGGTATACTGAACCGTCGACTAGTATATTCTATTAAGTCAAGGGTTCAGATGACCTTGAAACTCAGTGTACACGTAGAAATATTCCAGATCTTCACCAAGATAGGTTTATTTTATTTTTTTGTATTTTTTAAATAATTTTCATTTATATACAAAGTTGGCACATTTTAGGGTCTCGAAGGAGTTTTCAAGGTAATCCTATGGGTCTAAATTCTAATGTATAGCTAAATTAGGCATTGAATTGCCTCAGTTAAGTCCTAAGCATGTTTTACAAGATATGCAATCATAATCATGCTTTTTAACTCCATTTCCATATATTTCCATAGTTGAATAGTTAAGCGCAAATATAGTTGACAAAGAGAGTTTAAAACAAGATACAAGCATTCAAATGCAATTTAGAATTAATATCAGTACATGGATGCTTGTCTATATTATGTACAACACTGAAAACAAGTCAGCTAATTACAACAACTAAAATCCTAGCCTCTACTGCCCATCAATTTCAGTCTAAACAACAACAGTAGCTGCTGCAGCAGCTGAATTAACAATAGTACAGCAAATCCATCAGCAGTAGCATAGTAGCAACTGCTGTTGGTCTGTTCAGTAATCCAAGAAGGTGCTCTAGATGTCTTAAAATGTTCAAAATGGCTGCTGCAGTGCATCAATAATTTCCAGTAGCTCTGAAATGGAGATTTCAGAAGCTACTTCATATGACCAAATCCAATCCATTATCTTTGTCATAGATAGCAAAGATAATTGGATTGATTAGAAATTAATTCAATAACAATGTTGCTGCTATGCAGCATTTTGATATATTAAATTGGGATTCACCAAACACTTACAAATCTAATCACACATTAAATTCACTTTAAAATCGGTTGGAAGTATTAAACTCTTCAACAAAAACTCCTAACCTCAATCCTCATTTCAAATCAGAGAAATAACACTGATTTAACCCCTTCCTTATGCTATAGACAGCATGAAGGGAGAGTTCAAAACAACCCATTAAAACCAGTTAACATGAATCCCAAATTTCTAAAACCTTAAGGGATATTGAGAATCCCTTAAGTGAGAAATCAAAATTTCAAACACCTCAATCCACACAAAAAAAACATGGGAGAGCCTCAAATCAACAAAGTTGATTCTCCTTGACTCTCCCACACATTGTAAATCACAAAATGACTCAATTCAAGCCCAATTCCACCATGGCTCTTCTAAGGAAAAGTTTGCCAACAAAATCATCTTAGATTCACGGCCATGGACTGATCTACTAAAAAACATATCGATTCACTTGATCAACAACTCTTTAAAGTCCAATTTAATCAAAATCTCACTATTTCGCATTGAAAACCAAATTAAAATTAGATCAAGTAAATCAAATCCTTTCAAATCAGATCAGGGGTCTTTGTGAACAAAATGACATGAGTGAAGAGACCCCTAGGTGGTTTTTGAGCACAAATTCTCATCTCAAAGCTCAAAAGCATTGGGATGAGGATTTGACTCTAATGAGTGGGTGGATTGTAAAAATAAAATCGAGGGAAATCAGAAAGCGAAATGGAAATATGAGGAGGGAGAAAATAGTGATCAGCGAGTGAGATGAATTCATCTCCTCTGATCTGAATTGATCAAAGGAGGTGGGTGTGTGGATTCTACACTACACTACTCCTATGCCATCTACAATCACACAATCAGATCAGAGCAAATCTACATCTAATTTCTACTCCTAAATTTCTCTAATTATCACTAAAACTACTCTAGAAAATAGTAAATCCTAATCTAATCAGAGGAATGGGACCTTGGATCCAGAGCTGGCGGCTAAGGAGGAGGAATGGAGGGGGATCTCCAGCGAGTGAAAAGCCCACGATAGGAGCTTCAGGGTTGTCCTCAGGCGTACGTCATCCCTAGTGGTGAGGAGGAAATTAAGGTGAAAAACCACACCACTGTCACTGATGTGGCGAGTGAAGGGATTAGAGGAGCTGGAGAGGACGAAGGGATCGGCCTCAAGAAAGTAGGAGGGGAGGTCGATCTTTTGAGCACGAGGTAGGGGGGCTCCATAAGTAGAACTCTAGAGTGAATCTCCTCATCGCGTGGTTGAAGTTAGGCACTTAGGTCAAGTGCTTGAGGATGAGAGGAGAGGAGCACGCACAATTCTAAACCAAAAATGGGCCATTAGATGGGATTTGGAGGTAAAGCTGTCCATATGCGCGGATTCGCGCGAAGGTTCAATTGCAAACGAGCCACCGATCAAGAGGACCACGAGATGGATGGCTACGATTGAAGGTGTTCTTCGCGGCTACAGTGATTGCGAGGAGCTTCAGGTGCTAAGAGATGTTTCAGTGAAATTACGCACAAGGCCCCTCAGCGAAGGGGTAGAAAAATATCAAGAAGGCCCATAAGTGGTGAAAGATCATAACAGAGTAGTCCTTAGGGCCATACAAAAGGGTCCCTACGGGTAAAAAAAAGGTCCTTGGAGGTTTTTCTATGAGTAACATGTGATGAATAGAGGACCTAAATGTAAATCTTTAAATGCAAGGCCCTAAAGATGTCCAAATGCAATCAATTTTTTACTGAAGCTTAATTGAATATATTAGAAGTTAATTTTACTTTTGATTTGAAGTTTAGAGCTCATTAGTGTGTTTAATTTGCAATTGGATCACCATTTTGTATTTGATAATAGAATTTCTCAATAAATTACCTAATTATGCATTTTAAGCACAAATTTGGTGTTTTAGGTCTTTTTCTTTATTTCCCACACTTAACCCTTTCTATGCTTTAATTTGATAGTGTTTAACCTAGTTTTAGCTTAACTTTAGCATTTTAGTTATGATGAGTCACATCTGATCATACCCCCATGCTTAGTCTTTGCTAGCCCCTTAGCAAACAATTCATTAAAGTGCAAAACAATTTAAGTATCAGCAAGGTAAGTGTGATGATATATCTTTTCTTATTTGTTTCTTTTTCAAAAAGTTAAGTGTTTAGAGATGTTATTTAAGCTGAAAGATTTTTCGACAAACCCGTTGTATTTATGTCTGGACATTGTGAGAACCTGTCGCTTAGGAAGACTGACCAAAACTTAAGACTGATATGACATAGACCATCTCTTGACTAATAAGGACTCCTGATATTTAAACCTTTCAGTCGAATTCCAGGACTCAGGCGGTTTTACAGAGACTCATTACGCTAAGCGATTATGGCTGTGCTTAGTGATGGGTTAGAACTAACCAGGTGAATTTCAAAACTCAATCTCGGGATTTCACTTCTTTTTAAGTCCAGGTTAGTCCTAGCTTCAGCCCATGTTTTCGGATTGACTCTCAAGAAACAAGGAAGACTCAAACCCAACTCTTATTGCATTTGCATTTGTGGCTCAAAGATTTTTTTGTGGAACAAGGTATTTGTACTGCACCTGAAAACATTTTTGGTGGAAATTTTGTATTTACAAGACTTGGAGAACATACTTGACTTATTCTAAAGAACTTCTTTTTGAAACTTTTTTTTTCTTCAAATAACTGTAAGCATGTCTCCGACAACTTTATTTGGTAGAGCGTACCTTATTTGGTGGGTGAGTTCTTTAGTGGAAAGAGCTTCTCCTAGACACAAAACTAAAGACTAGGACAAAGAGTCTACTTGCACGAACAGGTAAGGACTTGACCTTCCCTAATGAACACTGTGTCGTGTAAACTAAGGTTACTTAGACTCCTAAGTCAAAGCAAACCAGCGAATCCTGTACTGGTCTGTTACGACCTGGTTCTCGAATCCCAACAGGACCCGAGACCGGCTCGACTCGACTAATCTCAAGACCCAGTCGTCCAATGAGAAAGTAACCAAAAAGTAGGAAAGTAAACTACATTCACCATGCTATGCAACTAACAGTAAAAATGTACAGCAATAAAGAAGTAAAAGCTGCTACAGTACATATTACCACCACAACAGTAGAAACTTAATAAGGTATAGGAACATAAAGTGCGGAACATAAAAATATAGAACATAAAGGTACAAGAGTCTAACTCACTACTATAAAAGGAGTACAACAACAGAAGCTACTGCTACTGGGCTTTACTGGACCCAGCACCCTCTGCAGCCGTAGACTCGGGCTGCTCAACACCTGGACCTGAAAAGGGTTATGAGTACACAAAGTTAGCGAACGTTGAGTAGAGTGGCAACCAAATAACTAAAGCAGTAAAAGTGGATAGGTAGCTATTTATTCTAGATACTTTATTTCACAATTTATTCCTTTTCACCCATTGGTTCATTTATCAGATCTCTTTCTTGATCTCGAATGTTCCTCGTGGGAACGATCTTGATTGCAGTCTTTTCCGAAAAGTAGAAGGCACACGTGGTGCTCTCCTGGCCGGGAGAGTCCCCCGTGGCGATCCTACACCTAGTCAACCACCCCAAGGTCACGGACAGACGCAATGATGACTACGGCAGGTGCGATAAGTGCACGGGTAGCTACCCTGCACTGGCACGTGGTCAGTCGTTTCCGCTAACGGGTGCGCCCAAAGTACAACACGGAACAGTATAGGGCCTAACCCTCTCAGTAACAGGGGTCTAGCCCCTAAGTACTAAATAGGGGTCTCGTCCCTTCACAGTCCGCGCACCCTCGCCTAACTACCCTGGTTTGCCCAGTGGGCCTAACAAGTCGGTGTAGGGTGGCTAGTTTAACCCCGGGCCCCGTGGGGTGGCTAGCTCTCTCCCTACACTAGTAGCTCTCCCCATTACCGTATACGCGAGGGCCAAGAAGTTGGTACAGAGTGGCCAATCCTAACCTCGGGTCTCAACCCAAGGGTAGCTAGCTTTGCTCTGCACTAAACAAGGTTATAGTTGCTCTCCTTGGTACTCTGTACTCAAGGGACAGCTCACTTCTCCACTCACATTTCCAGATCCATTCTATTTATTTCCAGGAGCTCTACTCCTAATTCCCTGTAGGGTTCATGCTCATATTCCTCATGCCATTCCATACCAGGTTTCATCATTTCTATTTCCATTCTTAGGTTATACACATGCCACTTGTATTGTTATCGATCATATTTCCATACTCAGGTTAAACACAGGCAGCTCGTATTTCTATCATTCACATCACCATTCTCAAATTATATACATGCAGCTCGTATTATGTCATTTAATGTATACAACAGGAAAGTCACAAGCAACAGCTAACTAGCACAAGTACTTCACATTTCATAGGCAGCTTTTATTCATTTACAGGTAGTTGTTAACAATTCTATCTACTCATTCAATACTGTAATTCAATCATCCAATACAGACATTTCAAGTATTTCTCATCCTAGGATTCGTGCCATATCCTAGGTTCTAATCATTCATCCCACACATCATTCAGGTGTATAATTAAACTAGGGGAAGCCACTCTACCAGTAAACCCAGGAGTATTGGGGACTTGAACGGTAGGCTCACGTGCCTCAGTAAGCCCCGAACCTGCAACGGAATGAAGTCCTATAATAAGAAACAATCACAATGGAACATTCAGAACAGTATAGAAAATCTTCTAACAAGTAGAGAACTCACAAGGAAAACATCGGTATCTTATTTGAGTAAAACGGACCTCAAACGAACCCTAAACGGGTCAAAAATAGGGTTTCTGACTCAAATCAGACGTTTGGAACAACTTCCAGACGTCTTAAAAGTGTCCAGTAACGTACCTTAAGCTCTGCGTCAACCTTAGATGTCCAGGAACTCTTCTGGACTGTCTGGACCCAGCTCCAAATGTCCGACCACCTCTCCGAACGTCTGGAAGTGCTTCCAGTCGTCTGGTAAGCTCCCCAAACGTATGAAATGCGTAGGCAGGCATGCCTCGCGCCTTCCCAAAGCAAATCCTGCACGCAATCCACCAAATCTTTTCAAAAAGGCCATGCGAAGAGTAGCTGCGGAGCAGCTTGCATGGTCGTATCCGCAAAGGGAACGTACCTTCGTGAAGCTCTCTCCTCAGACGTCTGGAACCGCCTCCAGATGTCCGCTCCGTCTGATTCTGGGAAAAACCCAGAACCAGAACCTGCTTCCGCTCTCTCGCACCGCGCGCTGTTGCGCCTCACCCCCCTCGCGTGCATCTCTGGCTGCAGCAGTGTCGGGGAGGACTTCCCCGACACACTCCTCCTCTTCGCGCGTGCGCCACTCCGGCTATGCGCTCCCGGCGAGCTCCCACTCGAGCTCGTGAACTCACTCTCCTCCTCCTCTCCTCACGCTGCTCCTCCTCGATGCCGCTTTCGCGCTCTCTCGCTCACGCTGGCTCTCTTGCTGGAGTGGAGAAGAAGTGGGGAAGGTGGCTGGTGTGGGGAGAATGAGAGAGGGGAAAGGGGTTTTATAAGGATGGGGTTAAGGTTCGCTTGGAGGCATGGGAGAAAGAGAAGGGAAGGAAAAAGAGAAGGTACTATTTGCGCGCAGCCCGCGTGCAGACGCGAGCTCGTACTAAAAAATTTTGATTTCCAGACGTCTGGGAAGGTGTCCAGACGTTTGACCCATAGTCTAGACGTCTTAAAAGGCTCAAACAGCACGGGTCCTAACATGGTCACTTAGGTACAAGAATACGACCTAAAGTTAAGAGAGATCATGGTTTATCCTTTCAAAGCTTATAGTGTATTAAGCCGAAGCCTGAGTGATGAGAACCTCATCATGAACCCTAACTAGCACATTTTGACCTAATAAATTGAACAAAAGCTCCTACATAACCTAAGGGAAGGCCTAAATCAAGGAATTGTTAATCTGAGAATAAAACATTATACAAGGGGAAAACTGTAATTTTACCATTTCAGTGCATGAACGGAATTTCTAGGGGTCTAGACATAGGTCAAGTGAACCTAATAAAGGACAAAGTGGGATGGTTTGGTCAGAAAAGGGTTATGATAAAAATCAGGGAATTAAATAATATTCTGTAACCCTAAGACAAACCCACTTTAATTCATAAGGTTCCAGGAAAGATTAAAATAAACTAAACCTACTACAATTCATGGAAAAATATCCTCTAGGGCTTAGAACCTTCAATTTGGCCGTTGGAACCTGTTTTGACCTAGATTAAGGATCATAGCCAATTTTCGACTTAATTTGGGTTTTTGTGTAAAATGTTCAGTCAAACGTGGTCAAACCTAAAATCCAACTTCACCATTGGATTCCTTAGGTCCAAATTAGGTTGATACCAAAATTTGAACCTAAGGAAAGGTCGTCTTGACCCACTTTGCAATTTAGTCCTCAAAATTACTTTCAAATCCTCAACTTTTTGAAACTCTTACAAATGCCCCCTATCTTTCCCGTCATTTTCTTTAATCCGGTCCTTCTGCCACCCGCTACGCAGGCCATACCTCCGGCGAATTTGCGCGGAGGATGGCGCCGCACATGCATGGGGAGCCGGCCCCAGATTTGAAAGAGAGACTCTCTACGGTGCCCCCTACGGGATGGATCGACTCCCATGCCCTGTCAACCGCCATACCTCTCGTGCGAACGCATGAGAGGTATGGGTCTCCGTCTGCCACAACTCTGGCGAGGTTTTTCCCGCCGTTTTCAAGAACCTCCCGACTAGCCGTTGCCTATTTAAGGAGCGGCACTCCTCGCCGCATCCTTCAAGCTTCGTTTGCCCTGAGATCCTCCCCTCCTATTCGTCTCCCACCAACTCCGGCCAACTGTCAAAGCTTCCGGCGACTCTCCCTCTCCTCTCTCGTCGCCCTGCCACCGTACCAGTGGTAGGGTTAACTCCGCCATCCTTTGCCATGTCGTGCCATACCAGCGAGCGCCCTTCAGCCCCTCTTCCTCGTCGCCGTTCTCTCCCCCTGGAACCTTCGTCTCCGGCGACGGCCGCACCGGCTACTCGCCACCTCCACATCCCCCTTCACTCTGGACTCGTAGTTAAGTTCCTCTTACCCTTCTTTTTATTTCCCCTCTGTCAATTGGTTATTTCGACTCCTCGACAGCACTATCCACCATCGCCATCTCCACCTTCGACCACCAACTCCGGCGAGGCCATTTCACCACCACAGACAGTTCCACCCCTCGCCAACCGGCCCCTGAGCTTCACCTCCACCCACTGATCATCTTGCGACCTTCCACTGACCGCCATACCCATTGTCTCCTCCCCCCGAACAAACCCACTCACACAGACTCAGACCGGCCTGGGCATGCATGCCTAGGTCATTCTGAGCCACGTCGACCCCCACAGTAACTTCGCCATGCTCTAGCGAAGCCTACCGAGCGCTCTAATAGGGCCATGAGGCCGTTTGAATGCTTTCAGGTTTAGAGGCCTGCTGCCATTGACGCTGAAGCTTGGAGCAAGATCGCAAGCTCCAGGCCTCCGCAGCCCCAGGACACGAGCCCAGGTTGCGTGGATTACCTCCGCACGCAACTCTAGGTCTTCAATTGGTAGCGAAGACCTCAGCTGGCACTGCAATTACTTGAGCCTTCAGCTACGGATGCACAGGCAGAAGGGTGGGACGTTTAGTCCCACCTTGTGAGTTTTCAGGCACCCTGTGGTGCAAAAATTGAAAAGGTGACTGAGGCTTATCGCCTCAATCACACGGGGTGAGGTCCCTCTCACCTGCTCACCCGGCCTCGTCTGCGACCATGCCTCGCGGACCTGGCCCGACCCATTTAGCTAAGCCTAGCACACCTCGCCCACCACCGCACGCCGGTGGGCCTGGTCCCGAGCGTGTTACCCGACCCGTATACCCGAGCAGGCTCTGGGAGAGCGAACCATAGAGTGAAACAGAGAGAGAGAGACGCGAGGAGGGTAGGGGTTAGGTTTTTCCTAACCATGCCTGTGCAGGGAAGTTGAAGAAGGAGGAAGAGGAAGCAGAAGAAGAAGCGGCCAAGGACTTAGCTACAGTAGGAGCTGAAGCAGAAGAAGAGGAAGAGGAGAAGCCAACTGAAGAAGAAGAAAGCAGAGACAGAGCCAAAGGGAAAAAAAGAAAAGAGGAGGGAGCTGCTGCAAAGAGGAAGGCCAAGCAGAAGAAGAGAAAGAAGAGAAAAAGAAGAAGCTAAGGAGAAGAAGCAGGAGCAGCTAAAGAGAAAGGAAGAAGAAGAAGGAAAACACATGCACTGTAGCAAGTGGCTACTTAAGGCGTCTGATTCCCAGAATCAGACGTCTGAAGATAGAAAGAATAAGAGAAAGAAGAACAAAGAAGAAAGAGAGAAGAAAAAAATTTATTTCCTCTCTTTAGTTTTTTTTGTAAAACAGTGCATTATTGTAAATTATGATTTTCTATGCTTCGAAAATCAAGCTTGCTCCCTCAGTTCAACCTCGAAGAATTTTTGAAATATTCGAGTAAGAAAATCAAATAAAATTGGCCTTCACCAGTTTTTGGCGCCGTTGCCAGGGAGCAACGGGCATTTTAGAAGCTTCAAAATCACAATTTCTGAATGTATACTGACTTGATCTCTCTTTTGTTGTGCAGGAAAGGAAGGCAAGAAAGAACAAGCAGCTGCACAACAACCACACTAGGGGCAGGTAACCTTCAACCCTCTCTCTTGAGCCCCTTACATTCTAGAAAGGAAAACGAAAAGAAAAATCAATCTAGGGCTACCTGTCTTCCGTACTTAGCAATTCACAAAGTTGCCTGATTTTGAGTTTCAACACACTTTAACTGCGTATCCACTTAAGGTAACTAGGGCTAAAACCTCTTTGCTTGAGCCCTAGTTACCCATTTTTGAGGCAACTGATTGGACAAACTAGAGCCAACCTAGGATTCCAAGCTAGAGTTTTAGAGACACAACTTCTAAATAAAGAACTGAAAATTCCAAAAGGAGGTGTGCCTAAACCATTGCTTGAAAAGATCTATTAAGAGAAACCCTAAGCAATCAGGCTCTTAATTTACTTGAACATTAAAAGAAAGGACCTAAGAAGCTCTCACAGGAACAAAGAGGTGAAGTTGATCCTTTGGATCAACCAACCTTTAAATTAGGTCACTTTTGCACACAAAAGGCTTAAAGTTCAAGTGAAACCCTAAGCACCTTGATCTTAATTAAAAGTGGTAGACTTAAGAGGTCAAGGTCCCCATCCTGGTCTACCTGGAATCTCAGTGACAAGAGAGGTCGGGTGGGGGAAACCCTGTAACCCGTGGGGGTGCTCTACCATGTAGGGGTCTTCGTGGGACTCACCCTCTCTAACTGCCCATGTAATTCTCAGGTGGACGACCTTTTAATCAAGGGGTATCATTCGCCCTGAACATCTATAGCCACCCAACATATTTTGGGTGTCTTGATTAGGTCCAGTACGTTCTAATCTAATCCAGTCCTTCTGTGTATATTTGGTAGGGGGTCCTTGAAACCTCCTCTAGAAATCCACTCTCCGCAAGGCTAAGCCTCGGCACCCTTGTTTGTGCAACAACCACTCCACATAGACCTCTCTTCCGATTATGAACCTAGTTCCCCTTCTTCTTCCATCATGGCTCAGCCTGTTGAAGAAGAGAATAATCTTGAGTACCAGTTCCAGCATCTTAATGACCTCTTCCAGAATTTCATGAACCCACCGCAGCGCCCCATGATGCGAGATCACTATAATCCCGCTGCGGTGGCAATTGAGCCTCAAGTCAGAATCCCGACTGGAGGAGCTGATTCTGAATTGAAGCCCAATATGATTCATGCCATACCTAAATTCTATGGCTTTAACTTTGAAGATCCCTTCCAGCATATCAAACAACTTAAGCATCTGGCCCAGACCTTCGGGTCAGATGCGCAAAATTGGGATCTTACACATGAAGATATTCTCTTTCTCCCTTATGGACAAGGAGGCTCATTGGTATCAGACACAGACCCGTTCGATCAACACCTGGGAAGAACTTCAGTCCAAGTTTTTGAAGAAGTTCTTTCCCGTTGGTCGGATAAACGCCTTGCGCCATCAGATTACTCACTTCACACAGCAGATGGGAGAACCTCTTCATGAGGCATGTAATCGATTCTAGGATCTCATAAGAAAGTGCCCCCATCACGGAGTTCCTAGATGGGAACAAGTCCAGTCTTTTTACCAGGGACTCTGTGAAGATATTAGATTGTTCGTCAATGCAACTTGTGGAGGGAATATCATGGGTCGACACTGTGTGGGAGATTCTTGAGAATATGTGTGAAAACTCCATCAACAATGACACCATGGGATTATTCGACCGGACGAATACCCGCACATCGACGAGTCTTAGGAGAGCACATGAGACGCAGGTCCTGTCCGCATCCGTCGACTTGAAACTAATGGCCAGTCGGTTGGACAAGGTCTCTATTATCGAGAAGAAGGTGGACGAGCTGACTCAGCACTTGCAGCGAGCCACCTCTCGCAAGGGAAACTGTGCAAAACATCTTCCACCGATCTTCTCTTGGGATGGACCCGTATCCACCCCCATCTGACTCCAGGACAGGAGGGACCTCCGATCCTTTCTATTCTTGCCGGGGGAACTCTACTCCCCCATACTCCAATTTTCCTGAGGCTCCTCAGACCTGCGAGGACCTCAACGCCATCCAGAATGACCCATTTTCCAACACCTACAACCCTGGATGGAGAAACCATCACAATTTCCAGTGGACAGGAAATTCTCAATCCCAAAGACTACCTTATTAGCCCCATCCACAAGCCCCTCGTCCTTATCGGTCGCCTCAACCTCGGCCCAACCCCACTCATCCATCCGGGCCAAACCAAGACCAAATGTCCCTCATCCTTCAAACTCTGGCTAACATTCAAAGAACGAATGCGGCTATCTAAAAATAGCACAAGGATGAGATCACAGAGGTTCGCAACCAACTCGCCCAGTTGGAGAATTCTCGCCAACCGGGCACACTTCCTTCACAACCTCTGCCTAACCCTAATAACATGCCGACCCAGCGGCGCGTTATGAACCCGAACTCAGGCCAAGCACACTTAATCTATCAGGCCCCTTCTATTCCATCACTTGATGGGATGGAAGCATCAACCTCCTATGCGGGTTATCAACAGCAGCAGCCCATCTTACCAACCCTCAACCAGAACCAGGCAGCACTAAATTATGTAATAACCCGTAGTGGTAAAGCAACCTAAGACCCACCTTACCCAGACCACTCCAAGCATGGTAGTGGCCCAAACACTAGGATAGTTATCCAGGATGTCCCTATCCCTGTCCCAGATCAACAACCTGGACCTATTCTAGAGGAACAAACCAAGGTTCCATTTCCCAGGGCCTTAACCAAGGGAAAGAGGATAGCTAAACTAGTGGCTCGTGAGGAGGACCTGATCAAGCTCTTTGAGCAAGTCCAAATAAACATCCCCTTGATGGATGCAATCCGCCACGTGCCAGCTTACGGACGATTCTTGAAAAACGTGTGTACACCCCAGCGTAAGCCGCGAACCAAGAGTGGGAGTCCAATTGTACTATCAGAGCACGCCGGCTCTATAATCCTGAGTAAACTCCCACCCAAGGCAAAAGACGCAGGCACTCCCCTGATTTCGTGCAAGATTGGTGAGACCCAATTTGATAGAGCATTATTAGACCTAGGTGCCTCCATAAACCTGATACCCACATCCCTGCTTAAACACCTTGAAGAATCCGAGCTGAAACCGACTGAGGTGACATTATAGTTAGCTGATCGATCCATTAAATCACCTAAGGAAGTTCTTGTAGGTTTGGCCCTTCGAAGAGGGGTGACGTAATAAATGCGAGAATAAAATATAAAGCAATCTCACCAAAGAAAACCAATCACACAATGTACACAAATGTTTTTAGGTGGAAACCCAAACCGGGTGAAAACCACCACCTAACCCTCTCGAGTTAGGATTTTCCGATCAACCTAGTTGATCAAATCCACTAACCGAATCACTTTAAAACGAGGGTGATTCAACCTCAGTACAACCACGCTACAAGTAAGAGGGTAGCGTTCCTCAACCCCTTCTCTCCACGAGAAGGATTTAAAGATAAAATAAACAACAAGTCCTATAGAGCCAACAAAGTAATTATGAACCTAGCTTCTATAGGAATTAGGAAACTCCGCTTTGCAAGGAGTGCGTCGAGGATGACGTAGGTGCGTGAGCCACGCAATGGCGCAATGTCGCTCTCGTGAACAACGGCGGGAGAGCGGGTGCGCGAAGGCTTGATGCTCTCAAGGGAATGGAGCTTAAGCTTGGAGAGAAAGATCTTTTCTGGACACAAAAGAGTGTGAAAGTGTGTAGCTAAGTGTATCCAAGTGTCTTTTTGTGTGTCAAGGGCTCCCCTCTATTTATAGAGGCCTTAGGAAGGCTTTGGAAGGCTTAGGAAAGGTTCTATAGCCGTTGGGAACAAAGCTCAAGAGAATCAGGCCGAAATCAGGACAATGATTACACTTGACAGGGTAATCAGACGTCTAACTCTTGCATCAGACGTCTGGAAGGCCACTTTAAGACGTCTGATTTAAAGGTTAGACGTCTGATTCTATGCGGGTTTCCTCCTGACTTGAATCAGATCTAAACAGGGTTTTTGCGCAAGTCCATCAGACAACATATAGGACGTCTGGCACTATGTCTGGACGTCTAGAAACCTACTTTTACTATGGGAATGGATTTTCCAAACGTTGCAACGGCTAGAAAATCTATGAGAAGAGATTTTGGGTCAGCCGAGGCAAAACGGTCAATTATCAGACATCTGGTAAGTCATATGGACGTCTGATAAGGCTCTAACGGTCATATTCTGCAGTGTCTGCTAAGCTAGCCAACGGTCCACTATCTAGACGTCTGGCAAATCCATCAGACGTCTTCTAAGACATCTGGACTAAGGTACGGACGTCTGATTTCATCAGACAGAACACTAACTCCAGCCTAATAGTTATCAGACGTCTGAAACAACAGTCAGACGTCTTAAAATACTTTATCAGACGTTTGATTTGAGAATTAGACGTCTGGAAGTGCTGTTTGAACCCTATATTGGTTTTCTAAGTATTCTACAAAAAACCTAAGTATTCTAGGGTTGTGCCAGTGTTCCTAGGACTACTGTTAGGGTACTTTGAGGCTCTTTAACAAAATATTCTAAGGAAATAAAAAGAGCAAGAAAATAAAGACAAGAGATACAAGAAAGGATTAAAAAGAATCTATCCTATTCTTCTTGTCTTCTATCTTCAATTTGTCGCTCCACGCGAACCTCCTCTGTTATTCATTAAGCTCCTCCAATCCGTCCTGGATGCGAGCTCGAGTTCCGTCTAAACACGTCTACATTTGCAATTGACCTGAAATCTAGGACTCAAATTGCAAATGTTAAATAACACGTGTTTTGTTATCATCAAAACAAATGATCGTGGTGCTCTAGCACCAACAGTTCTTGATGATGTTATTGTTAGGGTGCTTGATTTCTACCTTCCCATAGATTTCATATTTCTAGACATGGACGCACCTGAGAATCCAAAGGATACACCAATTATACTTGGGAGACCTTTTCTGGCCACTGCAAGGGCCAACATAAGTTGTGAGGAGGGTCAAATAGAGCTGAAATTTGGGAATCAAACCCTCAAGATTGATATCTTTAAGGCCCAACAAGGAATTAATTGCGGCGTGGTAAAGCAAATTTATGATATCAGAGCTGTGGTTGATGAATCGCAAATTGAGGACAACATGATTATCCCCAATCAACCACAAGAAGATCTAAAACCGCAATTAGGAGAATCTGAACACAATCTGGACACACCCCCTAACTCCTATCCTTGTTCCTCACACCCATTCCGAACCACCCGTTGTTGCTGATAACCCCGTTTTGGAACTCAAACCCCTTCTCGATCATCTGAAATATGTCTTTTTGGGTTCCAATCGGACACTTCCTGTGATTATAAACTCCAGACTCACCCCTGATCAGGAATCCCGTTTGATTACTGTTCTCCAGCAACATCGTAGAGCCATTGGTTGGACTCTCGATGATTTGACTGGAATAAGTCCCTCTTATTGCACACACCACATCTATTCCGAAGAGGGCGCACGACCTTCACGTGAGACGCAGAGACGTCTAAACCCTAATCTGCAGGAGGTCATGAAAATGGAGATCATTAAGTGGTTAGATGTAGGGATCATCTACCCGATCTCCGACAGTCGCTAGGTGAGCCCGATCCAGGTTGTGCCTAAGAAGGCAGGGCTCACCACCATCACAACTGAAACCGGAGAGGTCATACCTACCCATATAGCCAACTCATTACAACCAAGTGGCGATTCATCCAGAAGACCAAGAGAAGACCACGTTCACCTGCCCCTTCGAGACATACGCATTTCGAAGGATGCCTTTCGGTCTCTGCAATGCACCCGCGACTTTTCAGTGGTGCATGCTTGCCATATTCTCTGATATGGTAGGTGACTATCTGGAAGTCTTCATGGATGACTTCTCAGTTTTTGGGGCATCATTTGATGATTGCCTCCAGCACTTGGTTCAAATACTCAAGCGATGCATTGACGTAAATCTGGTTCTTTCCTGGGAAAAGAGCCACTTTATGGTGCTTGAGGGGATCGTCCTGGGACATTTGATTTCTGAGAGAGGCATCCAAGTGGATTGAGCCAAGGTTGACCTGATTTCCAAACTTCCTATGCCTAGCTTGATCAGGGACATCCGATTTTTCTAGGGCATGTCGGTTTTTACCGTCAATTCATTCCTGATTTCTCAAAAATTGCGCGTCCCCTGACCACTCTTCTCTCCAAGGATGTACCCTTTGAAATTTCCAAGGAATGCACTCAAGCTTTTGAGATCCTTCGTGACCGAGTTACTCAAGCCCCGATCCTACAGTCCCTTAATTGGTCTCAACCCTTTGAGATCATGTGCGATGCATCTGACTTCGCTGTAGGAGCGGTTCTGGGGCAAAAGATTGACAGGAAACCCGTGGTCATCTACTACGCTAGTAAGACACTTGATGAGGCTCAACATAACTACACGGTTATGGAGAAAGAGCTGCTAGCTGCAGTATTTGGACTTGAAAAATTCAGGTCTTATCTCTTAGGTTCCTACGTTATAATCTACTCGAATCACACAGCTGTGAGGCATCTCCTTGCGAAGAAGGATGCAAAACCTCAATTAATCTGATGGATCTTGCTGTTGCAAGAATTTGACCTCGAGATTCACGACAAAGCGGGAAGACAGAACATGGTAGCTGACCACTTGTCCCGCCTTCCTTCTGAGATCATCGACCCTTCTGGACCCATCATGGAGCATTTTCTTGTTGAGCACCTCTTGACTATTGGTACAGGGCTTCCATGGTTTGCTGATATAGTAAATTATTTGGCATCACATCAGATCCCGTCTGATTGGCCAAAGGCCAAGAAAGACAAATTGCGCTCCGATGCCAAGTATTACATTTGGGAAGACCCATACTTATTTCGCATAGGTGCTGATCAAATTATCCGGCGATGTGTCCTAAAGGTCGAAATCAATGACATACTCTCTTTCTGCCATGACCAGGCATGCAGTGGCCATTTTTCTAGGCAAAAAACCTCATCGAAAATCCTCTAGTGTGGCTTTTACTGGCCCACTATCTTCAAGGACGCATACAATCACTGTAAGGCATGCAACCGTTGCTAAACTTTAGGCAACATGAGCCATAGCGACATGATGCCTTTACAGCCGATTCTCGTATGCGAGATTTTTGATATTTGGGGGATTGATTTTATGGGCCCCTTCCCTATCTCGGATGGCTTCGAGTACATTTTACTCGCTATTGACTACATGTCCAAATGGATCGAAGCCATTCCAACCCGAACCAGTGATCACAAGATCATTATCAAATTCATTCACCAGAATATCTTCTCACGGTTCGGGATTCCTCGAGCTATCATTTCTGATGGAGGGATCCATTTCACCAACGCTCAGTTCAGGTCACTAATGACCAAATACGGGATGTCGCACCGAATCTCTACTCCTTATCACCCACAGACTAATGGTCTAGCTGAGCTATCAAATCAGGAGATCAAGAAAATCCTACAGGTTACTGTTCGACCTGACAGGAAGGACTGGTCATCCCGACTTCCGGAAGCTTTGTGGGTTTATAGGACCGCCCACAAGACCCAATTAGGCATGTCTCCTTTTAGACTGGTGTACGGGAAGGCGTGTCACCTTCTCGTCGAACTGGAGCATAAAGCCTATTGAGCAGTACGGAACTGCAACATAGATCTTTCTAATGCTGGAACCCACAGAAAGTTTCAGATAAGCGAGATTAATGAATTACGCCTTGATGCGCATGAAAACTCGCGAATCTACAAAGAGCGGGTTAAAGCCTTTCATGACAAGCACATTTCTAGAAAGATCTTTCACCCTGGTCAGAAGGTCCTACTCTTCGATACCTGACTTAAATTGTTCCCTGGAAAACTGCGATCCAAGTAGGTCGGACCATATCTTATCCGACAGATCTTTGGAAATGAAGCTGTCGAGATCAGTCCACTCAACCACGATTCTAAACCTTTCGTCGTGAACGGTCAAAGACTCAAACCGTTCATTGACGTGATCAATACAGATTTGGCTGAGTCATCATTTATCCTCCATTCTCCCTGAGCACATTACGCCTAGCTGTTGGTGTAAAACTCAGCGCTTAACGGGAGGCAGCCCGTCATTCTTTTGAAAATCCAAAACCTTTTATGACATTTATTTGCACTTTAGGTTCATCCTTTAGGACAGCCGACTTCACCTCAGGTACTCTTACTTGAGATTAAAAATCGTCTACAACAGTCACCTCGACCCATCCACTCACCCAATACCTATCATAATGCAAGAACCAAGATGAATAAAAACCCACCTAATGTACAATGAGGACATTGCAAATTTTAGGCATGGGAGGGCATGAAAGTGCGATAAAAATTCATAATAAGAAAATGTTTCAAACAAAAAAATCACATATGTTAGAAACACCCAAAAAAAAATTAAAATTAAAAATTTTTTTTGAAAAAGAACAAAAAATGAGAGGAGGGAAGAAATTTTTTGCTTTACAAAAGGAGGAGGAAAAGAGCAAAATGCTAAAAAGGAGCACAAAATGAAAAAGAAGAGATAGTCATTAGTAAGAAATTAAGGAATAAGCCAAAGTTCTAGACCACATTAAAAGAGAACGTGCTAAAGAAACACAAGAAGATTAGTAAGAACGCTAACCTTAGGCCTTTTTGGCTAGACTCGTAGTACCCATTAAGATCTAGATATTCCTCAAGAGGTTGAAGAAAATGAAAAGCTTAAATATTAGGTCTAAGGTTTAGGAAGTATTCGGCCTCGTTAATTGACCTTCGATTTACGGAACTTGGTAACCTAAGCACTCCAATTCACACACAGTCTGATTCAGTGAGCATAAATATCAAAATCACGCAGAAGTGTTTCTAATGTTCTAAAAATGTCAATTAGATTATGAGCGGCCAATCATCACAAGTTGATTTGGACGAGTTCCCGGCGTAGAGAGGTGGGAAATTCCCCTCGAAAATGAGTAACAACATATTGTCTCCTCGATGCTTGTCTCCTAGGATATTTACATATCCTACTGGGGGCATGTAAGCACTCTGCTGGTTCAGATTCCATGGATGGCATTATCATGAAATGTCAATTGCCAGGGTCTGAATTCGACCACGGAACGCCATGGGCGGGATTATCTCGAAATCTCGAAAGGCAGGGTTCTGGGGTTTACCATGGGCGGTGCTATCGCAAAGCATTGATTACCAGGAACCTTTGAGGATTGATAATGGGGACAAGGAATCCGATACAGATTGTGTTGTGAAGCCAATCCTAAGCTAGAATTAAAAAGAAAAGAGAGAGAAAACTCTCCAAACAAATGAACCCTCTGTCTCACTCTTACAAACTCACTGCAAACTGAATCAAGGCTAAAAATGTCTCAAGCACGGGTGCTTTAACCACGGAGTCCAATAAACCTTAGGGTAGTTCCTGCAGACCTTAAAAACCATTGCAAAGGACTGAGGCTAAAGCTAGACAGATCTGGATCTTGGTTAGTACTAGAGTACCTTTAGGCCCATGGTCAGCATTTTGACCTAATCAAAGAGACAAGAGAAGAAAAAGCACTTATCAAAATTGATGAAAGGAATTCATGGTCTAGAACAAAGGTTAAAACCTTAAAATTTTGCAAAGGGACTAGCAAAAGCTAGGCATGGGGGTATGATGAGAACCTCATCATGAACCCTAACTAGCACATTTTGACCTAATAAATTGAACAAAAGCTCCCACATAACCTAAAGGAAGGCCTAAATCAGGGAATTGTTAATCTAAGAATAAAACATTATACAAGGGGTAAAAATGTAATTTTACCATTGCAGTGTATGAACAAAATTTCTAGGAGTCTAGACATAGGTCAAGTGAACGTAATAAAGGAAAAAGTGGGATGGTTTGGTCCGAAAAGAGTAATGACAAAATCTGGGAATTAAATGACATTCTGTAAACCTAAAACAAATCCACTTTAATTCATAAGGTTCCAGGAAAGATTAAAATAAACTACACCCACTAAAATTCATGGAAAAATATCCTCTAGGGTTTAGAACATTCAGTTTGGCTATTGGAACCTGTTTTGACCTAGATTGAGGACCATACCCAATTTTTGACCTAATTAGAGTTTTTGTGCAAAATGTCTAGCCAAACGTGGTCAACCCTAAAATCTAACTTCACCATTGGATTCCTTATGTCCAAATTAGGTTGATACTAAAATTTGGACCTAAGGAAAGGTCGTCTTGACCCACTTTGCAATTTAGTCCTCAAAATTACTTTCAGACCCTCAGCTTTTTGAAACTCTTACAAATGCCCCCCTATCTTTCCATCGTTTTCTTAAATCCGATCCTTCTGCCACCCATTGCGCAGGCCATACCTTCGGTGACTTTGCGCAGAGGATGGCGCCGCGCATGCATAGGGAGCCGGCCCCAGATTTGAAAGAGAGACTCTCTACGGTGCCCCCTACCGCATGGACCGGCTCCCATGCCCTGTCGACCTCCATACCTCTCGTGTGAACGTGCGAGAGGTATGGGTCTCCGTCTGCCACAACTCCGGCGAGGTTTTTCCCGCCATTTTCGCGCACCTCCCAGCCAGCCCTTGCCTATTTAAGGAGCGACACTCCTCGCCGCATCCTTCAAGCTTCGTTTGCCCTGAGATCCCCCCCTCCTATTCGTCTCCCACCAACTCCGGCCAACTGTCAGAGCTTCTGGCGACTCTCCCTCTCCTCTCTCGTCGCCTTTCCACTGTACCAGTGGCAGGGTTAACTCAACCATCCTCTGCTGTGTTGCGCCATACTAGCGGGCGCCCTCCAGCCCCTCTTCCTCGTCGTCATTCTCTCCCACTGGCACCTTCGTCTCTGGCGACGACAGCACCGGCCGCTCGCCACCTCCGCATCCCCCCTTCACTCTGGACTCGTAGTTAAGTTCCTCTTATCCTTCTTTTTATTTCCCCTCTGTCAATTGGTTATTTCGACTCCTCGACAGCACTATCCACCATCTCCATCTCCACCTCCGACCACCAACTCCGGCGAGGCCATTTCACCACCACAGACAGTTCCACCCCTCGCCAACCGGTCCCTGAGCTTCACCTCCACCCACTGATTATCTTGCGACCTTCCACTGACCGCCATACCCCTTATCTCCTCCCCCCGAACAAACCCACTCACACATACTCAGACCGATCAGGGCATGCACGCCTAGGCCGTTCTGAGCCACGCCGACTCCCGCCTTAACTTCGCCGTGCACTAGCGAAGCCTGCCGAGAGTTCTGATAGGGCCACGAGGCTTTCAGGTTCAGAGGCTCGCCGCCATTGACGCTGAGGCTTGGAGCAAGCTCGCAAGCAGCTCCAGGCCACGAGCCCAGGTTGCGCGGATTACCTCCGCGTGCAACTCCAGGCTTCAATTGGCAGAGAAGACCTCAGCTGGCGCTGCAATTGCTCGCGCCTTCAGCTGCGGACGCACAAGCAGAAGGGTGGGACGTTTAGTCCCACCTCGTGAGTTTTCAGGCGCCCTGTGGCGCATAAATTGAAAAAGTGGTTGAGGCTTATCGCCTCAGTCACATGGGGTGAGGTCCCTCTCACCCGCTCACCCGGCCTCGTCCGCGACCACCCCCCGCGGACCTGGCTCGACCCGTTTACCTAAGCCTAGCATACCTTTCCTACCACCGCACGCCGGTGGGCCTGGTCCTGAGAGCATTACCCGACCCGTATACCCAAGCAGGCTCTAGGAGAGCGAACCCTAGAGTGAAACAGAGAGAGAGAGAGAGACGCGGGGAGGGTAGGGGTTAGGTTTTGCCTAACCATGCCTGTGTAGGGAAACCGAAGAAGAAGGAGGAAGAAGAGGAAGCAGAAGAAGTGGCCAAGGACTTAGCCGCATAGTAGGAGCTGAAGCAGAAGAAGAGGAAAAGGAGAAGCCAACTAAAGAAGAAGAAAGCAGAGACAGAGCCAAAGGGTAAAGAAGAAAAGAAGAGGAGGGAGCTGTCGCAAAGAGGAAGGCCAAGCAAAAGAAGAGAAAGAAGAGAAAAAGAAGAAGCCAAGGAGAAGAAGCAGCAGCAGCTAAAGAGAAAGGAAGAAGAAGGAGAACACGTGCATTGTAGCAAGTGGCTACTTAAGGCATCTGATTCTCAGAATCAGACGTCTGAAGACAGAAAGAAGAGAAAGAAGAACAAAGAAGAAAGAGAGAAGAAAAGAAAAGAGAAGAAAAATTTTTATTTCCTCTCTCTAATTTTTTTTGTAAAACAGTGTATTATTGTAAATTACAATTTTCTATACTTCTAAAATCAAGCTTGCTCCCAGTGTTCGACCTCGGAGAATTTTTGAAATATTCGAGTAATAAAATCAAATCAAATTGGCCTTCACCACTGAGCGAATCAAGCTATAGTGGCCCGGAAAGTTTAACGAGCAAAGGTTGAATGTCCAAAAACACTTATTCTTTTTTTTTTTCAGTTATAAGATCATAATTAAACACTTATATTCTTTTTCAAAACTTTTTCCTCTTCAGAAATTTGTCTTTATGGAGCTCTCCCTCAATAATAGGTACATGTATCTTATTGTATTTTTTGAATTTTTGTGTTTTTGACTTTTTTTTTGTATTTTTGGCTCTGTAATTTTTTTCAAAATTTTTCAAATTTTTTCAATTTTTTTGGTATTTTTGATAATACTATACTATATACTATAGGCGTGTCTATAGTTGCATTCTAGTAAATGATTCACCATTTACACCCCCCATGCTTAAATGATGCATTGTCCTCATTGTATGAATAGGGTGAATGCTAATGCATGCTCTGCTTTTCACTATCCTAGGCTAGGTGACGGAAGGAAGTTGAAATGAGGAGATAAAATCTTTGTGCGGACGAGTTCAAGTCTGATACAAGATCAGAGTGGAAAGTTAGGCTAAGAAGTGAAATGCATGACATATGTGACAATGAATGTATGCTAAAAATGCATAAGTAGACACCTAAACAAGAAAGGTGGAAAGATGAAAACAGCTATATACAAGGATATGTTTGCTAAGTTTAATGCCTTCAGGTAGGCGTAAACCCAGTAGATAATTTAAAAATGAAGGAGCTAGAAGATGGGTGAGAATTGACAAGTTAATGAAGCTCAATGAAAGGTTCAAATCATGATGTAGAAGTAAAGTAGGTTGTCAATCTCAAGGGTAAAGAATGGCTTCATAGTCAATATGAATCAGAATCAGATACTTGGTACAAGGCCCAAGTAGAAAGTGGTTATCAAATCAAAGATACTTGGGTCAAGGTCCAAGTAGACAGAAACAGAGTATATCCAGAAAGAATCAACAACTTCCACCTCTTCAATCAATGAATGCAGAGTTAAGATGAAGATGAATTTGGGTTGGGAAGAAGAGGTGGTTGCTGATTTGAGTAGAGTTTGGATTGATCAGGATTGTGTAAGGCTTGTGATATGACATGTGCCTGGCCTTGGGAAGGTCTAGGTTGGACATACCTCTGGGCAGGTATGTTCCTTGGGTTGGGTTCTACTTGAGATGGGAGTAAATATGGTTGACGGGATTCCGTCAAGTGCGTTATCTGGGCTCTCATCTTAGCTAATGCCGTGTCTTATCTCTGTTGCATAGTAAGATTTTGTTGTTGCATGCCAGCAAAAGCTTTCATGATAGACCCCAACTAGTCATCTCATGTAGGCCCAGATTGAGAGTATTACAAGAGCCTGTGTTGGGGTTGCTTGTAGGCACACGGTGGATGCCTGTGTGTTTATGGAGGTGGTACTTGGATCAAGTTGTGATTTGGGGAAAACACCTCAAATCACGTTTTCGATCGAAAAACTCGATTCTATGATCATATATGGGATACAAACAATCATGAAAATCAAAATACAAACATTAGTTTCATTAATTCATGAAGATGAGAGTGAATCAATCCAAAAAAAAAACTTAACGAAAAACAATCCCCAAAATCGAATGGAAAATTATTTTTCACAAGAAACGAATCATTAAGGCAACAATATGACGAATAGAAAAGCTCTGATATGACTTGATGGAATTTAATGACGAATAAAATCAAAATCATATGATTTTATAATCTCAAGAACTAGTTATTCGCCATATCATCAACCAAAATGAAAACGTAAATAAAACAATGGAGGGATACCCGAATCCATCGTAGCGGAAGCAATGAGGAGATCACAGAGATGCTCTGGAGCTGTGGGCTTACTTCTCTAACGAGTGGCGGTGGCAATGGTACTTCTACAAGGTTTAGAGAGCGAGAGCGGAAGAAAATTGAACGAGAGCGTACCCATTGGGTTCTGTCATGGGCTCTATTTATAACTTTTCTACGATGGGAAGAAAACTGAATGTCCACTTTGCCCTTACCCCTCTTGGGACCATAACCGCTTAAAATAAAAATGACAATTTCACCTATCATGGAATTGCATTTACCCTTAAGGTTTCTATACATTAAATCTCATACCCTAATGAGACTTGAAAGGTCAATTTACATAATTAGACCACTTTAATGACCATAAATGTGATGTCTAAATATATGCATATATTTAACGTTTATTTCCATAATAATAATACATGTAGGTTCGCATTATGATTCTAATAATCTCTACTTTTGTTGGGCATTTTCAATTGTTGTCGATTTTCTAATATGTCGCAATAGTTAATAGCGACGGTTGTTGCAAAATCGTCTCTTAACACCTAAGCCAATGGTTATAAATCGTCAGCGTAACATTAATTACATCTTGAGGAAGATTAGACTTTCGACGATGATTGTTCGTAAAAACCATCATAAAAATTGAACTGTTATACAACTTTCAGCGATGTTAGTTAGTGACAAGTTTCACACTATTGACGATAGTTTTGAATCATCACGAAAAGCTCTTTCTCCAACGGTGATTACACAATCTCAGCGATGTTGTTAAGGTCAACTTCAAATGTTGGTAAATTACAATGTGGAGGGAATACCATGTTATGGGTACAATTGGGAAGATCAAAGATGACATTTTTGTGTTTTAAATTATTTATGGGACCACATTCATTTGAAAGATGAATATAACTTTAGGAATTTTTTTATGCCAAAATTGTGATGGTTATTTATTGCATAACAATTCCTTTTTCTCCCAGAAAGTAACCGCAGCATGTTTCCCTTTCATATCGAAACATCTAGAAAGAAATCATTGTAACTTGTGTAGACTCCTGGATTCGGAAATACACCATATATTCAATAAATTACTTACCAATTTTGAGTCCCTCGATACGGGAGTATAAAATCAACAACCATAAATAAATAAAAAATTACCTCGCGGCTTTCTAACTTAGCAACAAACGAAAGTTAGGAAAAAAAAAAATAATTTGGTGAACGTTGTATCATTTCCCGCAACGAATAAAAATTAAAAAAAAAAAAACACGTAGCCTGTTTTAGTTTTCTAACAATGTTAATTAATATATTTTGATTTTACATGTAAAAAATTAAAATATATCAATTAAAAATATTAAATTGATGTATTCTAATTTTTTACCTTTTCACAGTAAACATAAGTTAAAAATTTAATTTGAAATAAAAAATAACAATCGAAAATTGAAATATATCATATATTACAAAATATATCACTTGTATATTTTAATTTTTAATCGATATCTTAGATTATATTTACATTATTTTATTATTAATTTCTAATAGAAAAATATAAGACCAGTAAACATGATGGAGATGAAATTTGAAAGAGACTTATATGCTAAATAGTATTTAAGAAAATAAAATAAGAGAAAAAATAAAAAATGAAATGAGAGAGGGAAAGCGAGAGAAGCGGAGGGTTTGATTTAATAAATAAATAAATAAACCATAGGCTTAACTAACGTCCACGGTAATAGCTTTTCATGCATTTTGATTCTTAGCTCAATTGATATATTTTGATTTTATATGTAAAAAATTAAAATACATTAATTAAAAATCTTTAATTGATGTATGTTGATTTCTCACTTTTTCATAGCAAATGAAAGTTAAAACTTTGATTTGAAAAAAAATGATCGGAAATTAGAGTATAGTGCACATTGTAAAATATATTATCTGGTATATTTTAATTTTTAATCAATATCTTAGTTTATATTTACATTGTCTCATTTTATATATATATTATTGTATACTGAAATGACCCTTCCCGAGGGTCGTATGGGTTTCTGAAAATTTTAGGAGTTTTCTCGTAATTTTTCCATGCACCAGAAGACACCATGCAGAGTATTTTGGCTTTTGGAAGGGTTTTAATGCAAATTTTGCACCCCCAAGAACTATCCCGAGAGGCTAAGTGCATTTTTGCCACACCATACCCCACCATCCCCCCACCCACGCCACCTTACTCCGCTGTACACCCCCATGCCCCCATGCTCCATGTAACACCTCCCCCATACCTCTCCCCACTCCCATGCAACGCTTAAAACCCCTCCCCCACTTCTTTGTTCCCGTCTGCAGAGAGGTGAGCGAGAGAGGAAGGAGGAACCGCAGGAGAACGTGGAGGAGAGGAGGCCGTGAGGGAAGGAAGCGGCATGAGGAGAAGCTGCTGCTGTAGGGGTCGCTGCTGCAATTACAGCACCACGCAGAGGAAGGAGCTCCACGAAGGGTTCTGTGGAGTCATTTTTCTACTGAATCAGACGATTGTGACGTTCAATAGATGTCTGATTGAACGTCCGGAGGTGACACTAGACGTTTGATAGTGCACAAATTGCAAGGTATTTTTCCCTACCGAGTTCTGATCGCGCATAAAAAAGAATGCTACTGTAGCAATCATGGGTTGTTGTGCGTCTGCTGCAGGTGTCAGAGGTTGGGAAGGCGCGTTGGTGTGGGGTTCGAGGTGGTTTTCGGACGTCTGGGAGTGGTGTCAGACGTCTGAAGACCCCCTCAGACGACTGCGAAGGGTGTCAGACGTCTGAAAAAGACGTAGAAAGCAAGGTGAGCTACTGCGTTCATTTAAGATGTCTGGGACTTGCCTCAATCATCTGATTTTGGTTAGGGTGTGTGTTTTCGGGCCGGTTCAGGGCCCAAATGGAGTCGATTATATGCAAACAAAGTATCGTTAGTTTTCTGTCGGAATTCCCTACGTGTTAGTGTCGTGTCTATACTATTTTGAGCTTGTTTGACATATTGGTCATCGTTATAAGTTTCCAATCCGTGGTGCACACGGGACCCGTGGAGACGTCGGGATCCACCGTTCGAGCCCCCATACCACCCGTATACCTTGGTAGAGTGGTCCTCTCTACTTCTGTGGCTTGAATTAGTAAAGTGCATGATAAATTAGAAATATCTGCTTGAAACCTAGGTTATGAGATAAACCTTAGGACTGAGAATGCGAATGCTTTATGTTCAGTACATGAACCCCGCATGTTATAAAAACCTGAGAATGAATGTTGTTAACTTTCATACTGTGACAATTAGAATAGTTAAATGCAGAGATGGTTGCTTATCCTGACGATTTAATCTGTTAATTTACGAGCTGCCTGTTGTACGAATTAGAAATCAGTATATGATAAAGATGCATGCCATGAAATAAGATGAGTACTATGCATGAACCCTATGGGGAATTAGGAAAGAAACTCAAGTATATTGAAACGAATATCTGAGGAATAAGAGAACATGTTGCCTATGGGCGTATAGTTGGTTGTTCAGACTTGGGTACGGAAAGTGAGATGGCTTCGCATGCATGGTACCGAGGAGAGTTACTGTCACTTTAGTGTAGAGGAGAGCTAGCCGCCACTTGAGTTGGGACCCAAGGTTAGGACTGGCCACTCTACATTGACTCCTGCTAGGCCCTCTCATACGTGGTACCTAGGAGAGCTACTGCCGCCTTAGTGTAGGGGGGAGCTAGTTGCCCCTTGGGTTGGGACCCGGGTTTAGGACTGACCACCCTACACTGATTCCTGTTGAGGCCCACTGGATAAATCGGGATAGTCGGGCGAGGGTACGCAAACTATTGAGGGGTGAGGCCCCTGTTCTGTGCTGTATGTTTAGGCGTACTCATTAGCAAAAAGGACTGACCGTGTGCCAGTGCGGGGTAGCTACCCGTGCGTTTATCGCGCGTGTCGTAATCATTGCTACGTCGTGATCATAACCCCAGGGTGGTAGACCGGGTGTAGGACTACCACAGGGTGCTCTCTCTCGGTCAGGAGAGTGCCACGTGTACATCCTGGAAAAAGGAAAAACTGCAATCAAGATTGTTCCCTTAGGGAACAAGTTGATTAAGAAATGTTATGGACCTTTACTAGAATACCTATTAATAAACATAGTTGGTGATAAATGGAAACATATGATAAAACATAACTGGAAAATTGTATGATTAGTTAGCTGCTTTCCCTTTTTGTTTAATTGCATTTAAATTACCTATATGATGAGTTGTGACTCATCATAACTAAAATGCCTAAGTTAAGCTAGAAACTATGTTAAACACTATCAGATTAACATATAAAAAGGGTTAAGTGTGAGAAATAGAGAAAAAGACCTAAAATATCAATTTTGTGCTAAAAACGCATAATTAGGTCATTAAATGGGATATTCTATTAAAAAAGGTTAAATGGTAATCCAATTGCAAATTGAACACACAAATGAGCTCAAAACTCCAAATCAAAAGTAAAATTAACTTCTAATATGTAAAATTAAGCTTCAATAAAAACTTGGTTGCATTTGGACATCATCAGGACCTTGAAATTAAGGATTTGTATTTAGGTCTTTCACACATCACATTTTATTCACTAGAAAACCTCTAAGGACCTACTTGAAGGCCGTAAGAACCTTTTTGAAAGCCCAAAAGGACTGCTCTGTAACCGTTCTTAACCACTTATGGGCTTCCTTACTATTTTTCTACCCCTTTGTGAGGGGTGTCCCTTGCAAAAACACCAAAACAACTAACGCCACCTGCTGCTCTTCGCGTGCACTGTTTAAGCGAAGAACAGAGTTCATCTTGGCCGTTCATTCTCTAGATCGCTCGATCTGCGGCTTGATTTCATTCGAACATTCGCGCGACTTGGCCTGTGTGGTCACCCCTATCCTCAGATCCCTAACAACTGCAATTTGATTTGAATCCCCGCGCGTGTCTCTCCTCTCATCCTCACCACCCAAGCCCTTAGCGCCTAATTTCACCCTCACGGTGAGGGGAATCACTGATCACTCTACTTAAGCACCTCCCCTCAGGGTTGCGCACTCAGTCCCTCCCCCTTGTTTTGTCTCAATCTTCCACACCCTCAGCTCCCCTTACTCCAATTCCTCCGCCTGTGGTGACAGTGCAGGTCTTCCCCCTCCTTCGATCGCCTCCAGCCGTCGGCCGTTGGCTTTTGGACACCTCCCTCTTCAGCTGATGGGTCTCCTCCCCTTTCGTCGTCATCAGCCAATAGCAAATGACCTTGGACATCCCCTGCTTTCCTTTAGATTAGGATTTTTAATGCTTTCATAGAGTAGATTTACTACTTTCTAGGAGTAGGAGTAATTAGAGACCTGATTGATGATTGTTTAGTGTAGTTTCGGAGTAGATTAGTGTAGATCCACTTTGCCCTCTCTGATCAATTCAGATCAGAGAGGTAATTTCCCGTATTCATATCGATTTCCCGATCTCCCCCCCCATCTCACTGTTCACGTTCACCAATCTCCACTCATTTTTCACCAATCACCCACACATTAGAGCATCAAATCAGATCTCATGCTCTTGAGCATTCAGATCTAATTTGAGCGCTCACAATCCATTTGAGGGACTCTCCATTCATTCCATTTTTCCACAAAGTCCCTCCACTGTTTTGAATGCAGATCTGAGAATTTGGGTTTGACTTCAGTTGTTTTCATTGTGGGATTTTGACTCTCTTCGTGCTGTCTATGGCACAAGAGAGATGACAAATCTAACTTATATATGATTTTCAAGCTTTCCTCAAGAGGGAATGAATCCCAAATTTTTCAAAGTTTATTTGAGACACTTTTGATGTGATTTTCTCGCATTGAAATCCTAATTTGCAACCTTAGCTTACATTGTCTATAATGTAAGGTAAGTTGCTCATTAAGATTTCAAAGAATTTTTAGGGAGACTTGTATAGATTTCTCTTGGCTTTCTTGCTAACTCAAAGAGTTTTTAGATTTGTCTTCTGAGTTCCTAAGTGTTGATGATGATTACATTGATTGGATCTACCTTTGAATGAGTTTTCATGTGGGTTATATTTCAAATGGTCGCTTGAATTTGTGATTTTAGAGTCAAAATTTCCCCCATTTCAACACATTAAACAGCTGCTATGGCAGCAACATTTTAGGGGATTCACCCCTATTTCAAGCACTAGAGAGTTTTAACATGATTTCCTAATGGAGTTCATGGTCTGATTGGATTATTTTTATTCTACTGTCTATAGTAGAGTAGGATGATTCTATCAGAATTTTACATTGTTGGATTTTAGTCTCCATTGATTTTCAAGTGGTAAATCCTTTTGAAAATGATTGTGATGTTTTTGGAAAGGAATTCAAGTGAACTAAATCCCTATTGTGATGGTTCACCTTCACACTGTCAATAGTGGAAGGTGAAAATCATATAGGAATTCTGATGCACTCAAGCATGTGGGTAGGGACTAGATTTGAGATTGTGATGGATTTTTTAACCTAATTAGACCTACTGTGGCTCTGGAATTTCAATTCAAGACCTGCAATGGCCTTGGAAATGGCCTTGGGATTTGTTTAGGACATCTGAGTCAGCTTTGGAACATTTGAATTGGGTTGCTGCTGCTGCTACAATAGATTCTTGCAGCTGCTATTGTTGCTGCTTGATGTTGTAGCAGTGGCTGTGTGGTCTGAAATGAAATGGGCAGTAGCTTGATTTGAAGTGTTTAAATGGGTGACATATGTGATATTGTTTGATTTACATGTACAAACATTCATGTATTTTAAATGACATTTAAATCGCCTTTGAATGACTTGTAATTCATTTTCTAGCCTCTTTTGTCAGTTATACTAAGATGTAAACTGCAAACTTGGAAATTGATGAAATTTGTAGTGGAATTTATGTTTAATTGCTTACATATCTCTTATGTGTTATGCTGGACAATACTGAATGTTTTTACTGCCATTCCAACCATTCATTTGAAATTTAGGGTCTTTGGTTCTTTTGAAAGCACTTAAAAGACCTTAAAATGTGCCAACTTGTATATAAATAAAAACCCTTTAAAAAATCCAAAAAAGTAAAATAAGCCTGTCTTGGTGAAGATTAGGTATTTTTCTAGGTGCATACCAGGTTTTGAGGTCATCTGAATCCCCGACTTGGTAGAACATATCAGTCGATGTTCAGTATATCTCTTAACTCAACAAAAGACTTTAACCTACAAAAATACCAAAAACACATTCTCTCTCTCATCTCTTTCTTTCCCTCTCATCCCCTACCTCTCTAAAACACATAAAACTCATAAAAAGAAGAAAAACCTCCAAAAATACATAAAAATATTGTGTATACTATGTATATACATGTATATATAAGCTATATAGTAAGCTATCTATGTAAATAACGTAAAATATGTACATAATGTGTATATATAACTTAGGTATATATTATATAATGTAAATGAAGTATTTAAGGTAAATTATTATTTATATAATTTATTTGTATAATTAGTTATTAATTATATTAACTTATATGTACTATAAGCTACATAATTATAGAAACCCTAATAAATTAACTTATTTATAAGTAATATTGTACACACATAATTATGTATATATAATGTACACTATAATACCTTTAACGTAATTTAATTATATATATATAATAATTTATTTATTTATTAAGTTACTAGCTAAGTTATTAAATTAAATCAAAATAAATTAGTAAATTAAGTTATAACTAAGATAATTTATATTGTATATTTGTATTATTGTATTTTAAGTAAATTAAGCTAATTTAACTACATTTATAATGTCTTATACTAATTATACTTAAATTATATGCATAACACCCTGAATTCACTTATTTAAATGTATATAAATTAAAATAAAACATGTAAAATACAATAAAAATATGTATTAAATACTTTAACATGTATACTAATTCTGTACAAGGTCAATTAGACCATTAATTAACCAATTTAAATGTTAATTAAGAAATAAATCCTTAAAACAATATCTATAAAGTACAAACTTTGACTAATTTATTTATATAGTAAATGTAATTATTTTTGTAAATAAACTTAATAATTATATAGCCCCATATAATGGCTTTACAAATATATAATTTATTTTAAATTTGGAATTAATTTAGGCCCTCAATTCGAGGGCCAAAATCACCAAATCAAATGCTAGTGCGCTCTGGCAGTAGCGTTGGAGGGGCGCTACAATAGCACCACATCGTGATATGAGAGCCTTTCGCACGTGCTTAAATTGAATTTCTATATTGGACATTTCAGTCGTCAGCTTTCGACGCGATAACATCCCCATCCTCTTTACCTTGTCCCACCCATTGAGGGTGTTATGTATCGCTCGAAAAGATTACCTGCCAATCAAAATTCCTAAACTTTGATTAATGAATAGTAACCGTGCCTTGATTAACTAAGGGAAGGAAAAGAGAATGCTCTGTATGCGGCTAAGTGTTGAGAGCAAAGAAACAGAGTGGAGAGGACTTAAAAGTGTTAAGAGCCGCTGTGCTTGTGTTATATGAGTGCTATGCATATGTATATAGATATATCTATATATATATATGTATATGTAGATATATATATATATATAGTATATATGTAAGTATACGTAGTATGGTAAATTGTTTGAGCTATATGTATATAAATAACATTATAGCTTTAGTGACATATAAATACGTCATTGTATATAGAATAAATGTCGGAGAGAACTTAAAAGTACTAGAGTCATTGTGCTTATGTTATATGAGCGCTATGCGTATGTATATAGATATATATAAAATAAGTATATAGTATATGTATATAGTATACTGCTAAGACCTGTGCCACTAAAACCCTTTTAAGACATCTTGGAGTTGGTCCAGACGTTTGGCCAGACGTCTGGACACCTTCCCAGACGTCTGGAAATCAATTTTTGTACATACGGCTGTGAATCTGCACGCGTGACGCGCGCAGACTGAGCCCAGCTGCCTTCTTCTCTTTCTTCTTCCCTCGCCAACTTGTAGAGCCTTTTCCCTCCACGCCTACATATATCCCCTCCTCTCCCTCACGCCACCCCACATCCATCCATCCACCTTCTTCCTCTAGCGAGAGCGAGAGCGAGGGCAGTAGGTTGCTGCCAAGTGTAGCGACAGAGAGGAGAGGGGTAGCGAGAGAAGGGAAGAAAGGAGAGCGCACTAGCCGTGAGGGAGCTCGCCGGAGAGGCTCGCGTCCGGTCGGGCGTGCACGAGGCGGAGTGTTGTGTCAGGGAAGTCCTCCCCGATGCTGCTGCAGCTAGAGTTGCGGGCGGACGAGCGCGGTGCGGCCGCGTGCAGCAGGAAGAAGATGAAGGAGCTTTTGATTCTGGGATTTTTCCCAGAATCAGACGTCTGGAGGAGGCTCCAAACAACTGAGAGGTACGTACTGTGTCCAGTGCTTCCTTTTTTGCGGATACGGCTATGCAGGCCGTTTCGCCGAAGCTCTATTGCGTGCCGTGTTAAGAGATTTTGCGTGCGCGTGCAGGATTCGCTTCGGGAAGGCACAGGGCACGCCCTCCCACGCGGATCAGCCGTTTGGGCGAGGCACCAGACGACGGAGAGAGTTTCCAGACGTCCGGAGAGATAGTCGGACGTCTGGAACTAGGTCCAAATGGTCCGACAAGATCACTGGACGTCTGAGGAACAACACAGAGTGAGGTATGGATTTGGACCCCTTTTAAGACGTCTGGAAGATGTTCTAGACGTCTGATTTGAGTCAGAGTTGTCGTTTTTTATCCATTTGGGGATCGTTTGAGGTCCGATTTCCACGTTTAAGATTCCGTTCTTCTTCATGTAAGTTCCTTTACTTGTTGGAATGCTTTTTATCTTATTCTGAGTGGTTTCTTGTGGTTGATCCTTGTGTTAGGACCTCGTTCTGTTGCGGATTTGGGGGTTGCGGAGGCACGTGGACCTGCCGATCACGCCCCCATTACTCCCGATTTTGCGGGTAGAGTGGCTTCCCTTAGTTAATTACAAACATAAATGCATATCTGGAATAAATGATAGATCCTAGGGTATGGCATGAATCCTAGGACCAGAAACACTAGATTGAATGATAGATCCTAGGGTATGGAATGAATCATAAGACCAGAAACACTAGATTAAATGGTAGATCCTAGGGTATGGCATGAATCCTAGGACTAGAAACTTTGGAACGATTGTATTAAATGCCTGAATTGCAGTTTTAGATGAGTAGATAGAATAATAATAATAATTGCCTGTAATTGGATAACAGCTGCCTCTGAAATGTAGAGTACTATTACATGTAATTTCTATTGTTTGCAAATAAATATTAGCTGCCTGTATATAAATTGGAAAAGAGAGATTCGATGTTGGAAACACATGCTATCTGCGAATAAACCTGAAATGATGAAACATAGTATGGCTTGGCCTGAGAAACATGAGCATGAACCCTACGGGGAATTAGGAGTAGAGCTCCTGAAAATAAATAGAATGGAACTGGAAATATGAATGGGGAAGTGAGCTGGCCCTTGAGTACGGAGTACCAAGGAGACCGACTGTCCCCCCTGTTTAGTGCAGAGCAAAGCTAGCCGCCTTAGGGTTGGGACCCGGGGTTAGGACTGGCCACTTTGTACCGACTCTGTGGCCGTCGCATACATAGTATCGGGGAGAGATACTAGTGTAGGGAGAGAGCTAGCCACCCCACGGGGTCTGGGGTTCAGCTAGTCGTCCTACACAGACTTGTTAGGCCCACTGGGCAAACCAGGGTAGTCAGGCGAGGGTGCGCGGACTGTGGAGGGGCGAGACCCCTGTTTGGTTACTGTGGAGGGGCTAGACCCCTGTTACTGAGAGGGCTATGCCCTATACTGGTTCCGTGCTGTGCTTTGGGTGCACCCGTTAACGGAAACGACTGACCGCGTGCCAGTGCGGGGTAGCTACCCGTGCGTTTATTGCGCGTGCCGTAGTCACCGTTACGTCTGTCAGCGACCTTGGGGTGGTTGACAGAGAGTAGGAGAACCACGGGGGACTCTCCCGGCAAGGGGAGCACCACGTGCTACTTCTACTCTTCGGAAAAGACTGCAATCAAGATCGTTCCCACGAGAAACATTCGAGATCAAGAAAAAGACCTGATAAATGAACCAAGTGATAAAAGAAAAGGATAATTAGTTGAATAAAGAAAGAAATTGAAACAACAGCTACCTGTCCACCTTTACTATTTCTCTTAGTTAGCTGGTTGTCACACTACTCAGCGTTTCGTTGATGTGTTGTACTTACAACCTTTTCCAGGTCCAGGTGTTGAGTAGCCGGAGCCTATGGCTGTGGAGGGTATTGGGCCCAGTAGAGCCTAGTAGTTGTACTTTTGTTGTACTCCATTTTCTGTAGTAGTGAGTATTTTGTTACATTCTTGTACTCTCTTATTGTAATTTTATATTCCTGTACTTTTTTTAAATTCTCCACTGTTGTGGTGGTGTGTACTGTAGTAGATTATTTCTTTACTGCTGTACTTTTGTTACTTTTAGTTGCTTGCATGGCGAATGTGGTTTGTTTTACTGCTTTTTGGTTACTTTCTCGTTGGACGACTGGGTCTTGGGATTAGTAGAGTCGGTCCGATTCTCGTGTCTTGTAGGGATTTGAGAATCGAGTCATAACATATACTGTAAATAATATGTATATATATAGTATATATGTAAGTACACGTAGTATGGTAAATTGTTTGAGCTATATGTATATAAATAACACTATAGCTTTAGTGACAGATAAATATATCATTGTATATAGAATAAATGTCGGTATAGACCCTAGCTTTACCTTGGCTTACGTACAAAGTTTCTCCTAAGGTTTAGCGACGCTTATATATGTCGTTGTATATATTATATATGTTACTATAGGTGTTAGTATATTAAGTTAAGTTAATAGGATATATTTTATAACATATTACTGTATAAATATGTAAGTATTAGTATTATAAGTTCTAAATAGATAGTATATAGTATTTAATTATAGTGTTTGATGCTTGATTGCATATAGTTGTTCCCAAGCATCTATAATTCATTCTTGAGTATAAAATTAGTTTATTTTTTTATTCATTAATTAATTCATTCAAATCTATACATAAAATCAATCTTTTTGGAATTAAAGAATAATATTGGACTTAGAGAGTGGTGTATATCAATAACAGCCTTTCAGTGAACGACTTGGAATAAATCAGTAAAAATTAAGTAAATAAATAAAATTGACGCGACAACGATTTGTATTTGTGACATAGAATACTACAACGACCTATTTTTGTAGGAATCGATAGTCGACGATTCACTATACACCACTTTATTCAGCGTTAGCTGACCACAGATATATGTAACTTGTTCAGGTCAGGGAGTTGAGCAGCCAGCACCACCGATTGCAGAGGGTGCTGGGTCTAGTCGAGCCCAGCTATAGTTACATTTTCTTTACTTTCTGTTCCAGATGCCCCTTTTTGTTAGTACTGTGTATCTTTCGCATGTGCACCTGTTTTTGTGATGCTTTTGTGTGATGGCTATGTCAGTGAACATTTCTATTCCGCTTGTGGCTTGTAGTACCTTTGAGATTTTCAGTTATATTTCCATTGCTATCTATTATCTATTTCTGCTTAGTTACATTGCATGTGTGATTGTGGAAATGATTTATGCATTTGGTTATTTCTTGTTGGACGATTGGATCTTGGGATTTAGTTGAGGCGGGCTATTCTTGGATTCTATAGAGAGCCGAGATCGAGTCATGACATATACTATCGTAGAAAACATATTCAATGTCGATTTCTAATAGAAGAGCACATGACGAGGAGATTGACGATGAAGACGAAATTCAAATCGAACATACCTGCTAAATAATATGTAAGAAAAATGAAATGAAATAAAAAAAAGAAAATGAAATAAGAGAGAGAGAGGAGTGAGAGAGAAAGAGGCAAAGGCTTTTGATTTTAAAAAATAAATACAAACTTAATATTTACGATAGTAGTATTGGGGCAATGCCCTTTTATATATATACTAGTTTTTTGCTCATATTTTACCGTAGAAGTACAAAAATCAATTGTACAAAAATCTAATATAATTTTCAACCGATACATATTTATTTTTGATAGATAAAAATAAACACATCTAGCGTTTTAAAATATATTATTCGGTGTTTCTTAATTTTCGATGTGAAAAATCGTAAATACCAATTAGAAATCATAATACACCATGCATTGCAAAATGTATGAACCTATATATTTTGATTTCAAATTGGTGTCTTAAATTAGATTTACACTACTTGATTTTGTATATCTATTATTTAATGCTCTTGTAAAAGTGCACCAAATATTGATATCTAATAAACGAATATAAGATGAGAAGATCAATGATAAAGATAAAATTCGAAACGGACATATGGGTCAAACAGTGTATAAGAAAAAGGATGTAGGTTGAGAAACGTAAAAGCTAACGCAAAAGTTGATGCAAGCAGTGTGAACGTGGTTCTCATTTAATATCTCTATTTTATATAAAAGAGTATTGACACATGGTGGGGTTCACCACTGTTGAAACCTATAACAAACCACTTTTGTATTTATGCAAATCATTCAAATCACTTTCGAAAACACCTTGCACTGTGCAAAACCACTTTGCATCGGTGGAATCTTTACTCTGACCCATTTTGCACTGGTACAATCTTAATTTGAATTACTTTGCATCGGTGTAAAATTAAATTTCAAGTGTTTCTTCACCTATGACAAGTGATTTTACACTTTAAAGGTGATTTTTCCACCTTAGAGTTTATAATCTAGTCTTTAGTGCCTAAACCATAAATCTTAAACCCTAAGATAAAAAATCACCTTTTAATTGAAAAATCACTTCTCATTCGTAAAATCACTTTACATATACCTAAATCCTAGTCCCTAAATCATAAACTCATAAGTCAAAATCATTTCCACGTGTGCAAAATCATTTTGCACAGGTGAAACCATCTTTAAAATAATTTTACATCAATGCAAAATGAGATTTCGTCAATGTAAAGATACCGTAGAATAATTTATTATCGGTGCAAAATTATTTTAGACCTATACAAAATCACCTAAAATAATTTATCACCGGTGTAAAGTAGTTTATCTTGCGTGTAAAGTTATTTATCACTTGTACATTTTAAGTTAAAGTAGTATGGTGATTTTTTTGAATATAGTGGGATCCATCACGTAATAAAAATTACATTTTTTTTATTTTTTTACATTAAATATTAATTATGAAGTGGATTCACATTTTAAACGTTGTATAAAATATAAAAATAATATCTATAAATTTTTACACATAGGTATGTTTCTATATTTTTCTACTTCTTGACTAACAAAAATAAAATAAAAAAGTAAAAAAGAAAGAGATGAGGCAAAGAGGTAAATTTAATAAAAGAAAAACCTCAACCTGTTACGCTGCAGCAGATCAAGTGAAAAAAAGAAAAATACTAAATAAATCAACATTATAACGAACGTTAATCAGGTAACCGTTTTCGCAAGATGCTTCAATTATACTAATTTGAGTCCGCAATTTATTCCGAGAGTATAAAGAATTAAGAAAAGTCACTCAGAGAGCGTTTGGATTAAGAGAAAAAAAAGATGAATAGCAGCACGATTAATATGTAAAATATCTATTTAATAATTTTTTATATCATATGTAAGGTATTTTTAATTATTAAATTAATTATATTGATATATTTTAATTTTTAATTAATATATTTTAATTTTTCATCAAAATATATTATTAAGAATTAAAATATATCAGTTGAAATAAATAAATATTTCTGTCGAATAAAATATATCGATGTATTTTAATTTTTAATCGATATACTTTCACTATAAATAAATCTCTACCCAATACTTTCACTTTCCATTGGAAGATAATGTTTTAAAATAAAAGTACATCAATGTATTTTAATATTTTATCAAAATATATCAATTAAAAATTAAATTACAAGTATATAAATATCCTAACAAAATAAAATACATCGATGAAATCAAAATATATCATACATTATAAAATATATCGTCAGTTATATTTTAATTTTAAATCGATGTCTTAGATTAAATTTATAAAAATTATATATATATATTATTTTATATTCTCGTAAAAATATATTTAATATAGTTTTTAAAATATATATATAAGATGGAAGAGTTTAGAAGATAAACTTTAAAATAAACGTCCCGAGGTAAAATAATATATAAAAAAATAAAATAAAAGCAAAACAAAGAAAAGATAGGTGCGGGGGTGGAGAGCGACAGAGGAGAGAGAGGGGAGCGAGGGCATCCCGTAGTAATAAAGTTGAAAAAAAAAAAAAAACAGTAACCAAAGTGATGGCTACAGGAATGGAGGTACGGCCAATTATATATATAAAGATGTGTGCTATGATGACGCGAGTGTACATAAAAATCTGGTGCATGACCAACTAACGTAATTTAAAATACTTAACCCGGTGTCATTAAGCATTGGTTAATCCTAAACCCACATAACTAGGCTTGTTAGACCCGGTTGACGTCCAAGCGAACCTTTAAAATTATCTCGGCTAAAATCTAGGTTAGGCCGACTTGTTGATGAAATTTATGACCCAAGCATAGCTTACTAGGGCTAATTTATTAGAGGGTTTAGGAAAATGATGTTAATAAATGTAAAATTAGTATTAATTTATAATTGTATTTATTTGCATGATAATATTAATATCGATTTATGTTTATTTGAATGTATGTTAAGTTATGATATTAATTCTCGTGATATTTACTTGATAACGATGTTAAAAATATAAAATACAAGTGATATTAAAGGTGTAAGTGTTATACAAATTTAATATAAATTGTATTAATATCGATTAAAATTAATGTTAAATAAGTCTGTAATAAAATGATTAAACCTATGTTATAAAATGAGAGGTTATGTAATTAATAAATGAGGTAAACTGGGCCTTATGGGCAGGGTGAGGTTGGGTCAACCAAGAGTCTAACATAATTTTACCTAATTCGTTTCTTTGTCTTCGATATGTTTTTTTAATGGCTCTTTTTCAATATGTTGATCTATTAAGATCAACTTTATCTCGCCGAATCTGAAAATACATTTATGCCTAAATATAGATATATATGTTTGTGATATGAAATGGATATAATTTTTGTTTAAATCAGGGCTGGGTCGGATCACGAAATCAGGTTGGGCCGAATTGCATATCGGGGCCCATTCACAACCTTGCGAGCCCAAACTTGACCCATCGGTGGGCCATAAGGTCTACTTATAACCCACGAGTCGATTTCTTTAGTTTGTGATATCATAATATTTTTGAATGCACTAAGGTTGCAATGTCCACGTCATAACATCATATTACGTGGATTTTGAGCACATGCTTACCGCTATGTACAGTTGGGTCCTTAAAAAGCATCAGATATTAAGAGAACAAAGAAGAGAATAATAGTTGTGGAACAATATATATTATTTCTTTCTTTACATTTCAACATTATAGCTCTGGGGGACAAAATTGAATCTGAATGTTCCGAGGAAAAAAAAAAAAAAAAAAATCATTAGCCAAAGAAGGAGATCAAATTAATCTCCTCTTTGCAAAAAATCTAAATTTGATTTTAGGCATAACTGCACATCCCATACATGCAAGTAGCCCCCTCGGTGCAGCTGTTTTGACACCACCCACAATGGTCCTTGTTAAACATGACATCCACGCACCGGCCTCCGCAGCACATTTGCCCAAATCGGCACATTCGCCCGCATCCACCGCAGTTGAAGAAATCCATCCTCGTGTTCACGCATTGGCTCCGGCAGCAGTCTGGCCCCGGGCTCCATGGCACGTTGCACATCTTAGGGTAATTGGTGCACGTTAACGGCACCCTAGGGTCAAATCGCCTCCCGAAGACATATGGAAAGCCGCCGCCATCACCGTAGTAGTAGTAGTAGTCGTTATTGGCGTTGTTTCTGAATCCCGTGAAGAAGTTGGAGGATCGCGAGTTGGGCAGGGGGAAGTACTTCTTTGGGTCATCGTAATTCGTTGGAAAGGAGAGCGAAGTCGCGGCAGCGGCGAGGAGGAGAACCGGGAGCAAAGGTGCGAACATGGTTGGTTGGGCACGTTAGCCAGAACTAAGGGTGCGACGGGTTTCGAGAACTCCGAATGTATCGAGGGGATGCAGAAGTTCAGATTGGGATGTGGTTTGGATGGGTATGAGAGGTATGAATGAGGGGGTGGAAAGGGGTGTTTTATAGTGGAGGGTTGGGTTGACCAATGTGGAGGGAGAGACGGTAGTCAATACTGGATACTGTGTTGGTGTGGTCTCCATGATCTGATGGGAGCTTTCGCTGGTGCCATCAGAATTATATAAGCTATTAATTTGGTTGGTTCTATGTTGATGCCCATGTGGTTAGATCGAGGGTGTCGCTATCTTATCCACTGAGAGGTTTGTGTCGAGGTTGATGGTGCCTTTTTGGATGGGCTGCGAAAGTCACCTGTGGTTGCAAACATATTGCTTTCGTTTGTGCTGTTTCGATCCTTCCCTTTATCGTTCCACTAGTTCATGTGAGTTAAGGTCAGACCAACTTGCGTCCCCGGTGAGGTGGGTACATGGTTTGGGCTGACCTTTTATTACTGGAAGATCGTGGTTTTGCGTTGGATATTTTTTAATGATTTAAAAATCATGAATAATTGCAGGATTTTCCCACATTTGGAGGTAGTTTGATGGGAGAAGATTTTGGAGAGGCTGGCAACCTCCTTAGCTTTTGAAAACGATTTATAACCATAGCAAGAGGTTCTTTATCCTGGTTAAAAATATTCTGAAATAGCTAAGAAGACAAAAAAGGAAAAAGAAAAGCATGAAAGGAGATCAGGAGTGAAAATCAAACCTGTAGTTATGCTCTCTCCTGCCATCTCCTTTATTGAACCCCAAATCCCATCCTCGACCTTTCATCACTAGTCACCTCTACCTTTGCCCATCTTCTAACTTTAGCATCCTCCTCCTCATGTTGCTATCATCCTTAACCTCATCGTGGCCTATTGCAACTTTGTTGGCGTTGCTTCCTCCACTTAAAGGTAACCCTCCTTATCTTCCACCTCCTTTTTCTTCTCCCTCTCTTCTCCTTCTCCACCTGCCACAATCACTCCCTCTCTTAAGATCGCTTACTCTTCTTACATGCATATAAGGAATGAAAAATTGATTTGGGAATAATAGAAAGGATGAGCTATCATTTCTTATAGTAAATAAAGATAAAGTCCAAACATACAACTACTTTGTTATCCTTATAACCGATCCTAGAGAAAATTATATCATTCTTTTGTGATTTATATCTATTTTCCTTTGACAATGGAGCTCACTCTTGAATTTTTATAACGAAATGTTTATGGTTGTATTCAAAGTTCTAGCCAATACAAATGTCATATGTAATATTTTGTACTTTGTCGCATGACGTATGTCTACTTGTATTATATTTTGTGTATATATGTAATTTATGAAAATGGCTCCATTCAATGGAAACTCTCCATTTCTTTAGAAATATAGAGGTGTATGTTGAATATACCCACTCTATTTAATTTATTACCTTAAATTTGACTAGTTGGGTGCTCACAATCGACATACATTTGTAAATTATTAGAAGGTATCAAGCATGAACTGCAAGTATTAATTAAGTACATGTAAAATGCTAAAAAAAAAACAACGACGATGGAAGTTAACTTGCGTGGATGAAATTGTTAAGTGCAAACCTATAGGTGTTGCATGTATTAAGATTGTGTGGGCCTTTACGCAATATCCGATATTTTCAAAGGAACTACATGTAAAATACCCTGCGATGAGAGCAATTGGGAATTTAAACAGTGCGGTCAAGCTTTTCTTTATTCGCGCACATGTATGATTCCATCGCAAACGTAAGGGCAAAAAGGAAAAAAAAAAAAAAAAAATGGAGCAATAAAAGTTGGGGTGACGTGTTCCACCAAGGAAATGGATATGGACGAACAATTCCAGAAGGTACCTTCCCGCGTCATCGACTTGCCACTTCTATCGTCTACTTTTATCTCCGAGGCTTCGTTGATTAATTACGACTTTCCAAATGTGAAAAATTCTAAAGTTTAGGATGAGTATGGTGATGGGCTGACTTAGCTCAATCCAAAGTTCGAATTCTAAATTAACTTTGGATCAGATTTAAATTATAATTATAATTTATTTATTAAATAGATTGTGCCTTGTGGTCGAGATGACATAAACGTAACCTGATTCATGTAGCTCATTTACAAGTCGGTCTGCGCTCTTATCTATAGGTCCAACTAAATGTAGATAGCCCTTATTATTTTTTTATTGGCAAAATTTGAAAATTTTCATGTTTTTTTTGCAACTAAAAGTTATATAATCTTGCAATTGTATTTAAATTAGATAAAATTATTGATTTCTTACCATAAAGAAATATGTATAACATCTGAGTTTTAACTAAAGACATATATGTAAGTTGAATATTTTTATTTTTTATTATAATTTTTCTTTAATGGATTACATTTAGTTAACTTATAACACGCTATAGATGTAAAATATTCAATAAAAATTTTATAATACAAGTAGCTAACTCATTTTAGTTATACATGTACTCAAGGGAACTTAAATATCTTTTAATCTATAAAAAATTAAATATAATTACATTATTATTCAAAATAACTTAAAATGATAATTTTCTTTTATAAGGTATTTACATGTACTAAATAATATATGGGTCAACACAACCTGATTCAAGTCCTTTTTCTTTCTTGTGAATCAAGTTAAACTTAAGATCAAAATAATTTATTTTGAGTTGTACCTTAAATTATATTTTTAGCTCATTTATTAAATAAATTTCGATTAAATTGAGTTCTAAGTATCTAACTCAATATTTTTAGGGTTGTACATAGATTGGGTTGGGATTCAATTCAAACTCAACTTATAATTTTTGAGTTGAGATTTTTCTAATTCAATCCAACCCGTTACACTACTAACCCAACTCAACCCATAAAAATCGAGTTGGGTTGAGTTAAATTGAGCAGGTTGTTGACTAGTTAAAAAACTCAAAACTTATATTTATCTCTTGCATATTTTCTATATCTTTCGTACTTATAAACAAAATATTTTACACTATAAATATCTTATATCTTCTAAAAAGTGAATAAAATAGACAAAAACAAAAATAACTTGATAGTTGTATGATAGAAATTACTTCTTTCTTGTAGAAAAGTAAATACATATTACAAGACGATTATATTTTCCATGTAACTTTTTTTCATAAATGGAAGCATTCAAAACAAAGAATTAGGCAAGAATCAAAATAATTTTTTACCATAAGGAAAAAATTCAAGATGTATGTGTGGATGTCTTTTAATTCTGTCCAAATAAAGAATTAGATAAAAATCTAAATAATGATGTCTAATTTAAGAGTCAAACCTTGAATGCCTATGTCGAAGTTTCAAATAATTTAGGTTAAATTAAGGGAATGTAGAATGGGTGGTGGGTATTGGCTATAGTGAAGGAGGATGGCCGGTGAGGGGATGGAAGGTTATGTGGTGGTGGTGATGATGGTAGCAACTCTAGTGATAGGCTGGGCGAAGGGGAAGGTAGAGAGGATGGTGGATGGTCGGTGAAGGGTGGTGGGTTGTGTGGTGGTGGTGGATCGATGGTAGTGGGCGGCGGCTCTGATAGTAGGCTCATGTTGGGCAGAGGGAAGGTAATGATGACGATGGACAGTTGGTGAGAGGGTGGTGAGCTGTGTGGTGATGGTGGTAGTAGTAGCTCTAGTGAAGGGAAGTGGTGGTTGTCACTAATGTAGAGGAGGAAAAGAGGAGGGAGGAAGATGCTAACATTGAGTGGTAATGACAAGAACAATGGCGACAACGAGAAGGGAGCTGCGAGAGAGGTTAGTGGCGACGACGAGAGAGGAAGCTATGTTTAGGGCTTGCAAGCAAGAGGGAAATTGAAAAGAAGCGTATGATAGAAAGTATATAAGGAGAGGGAAAAGTGAAATTGAGGGAGTGACGTGCGTTATTTACGTGATTTTTTTTGTCTCCTTTCAAGTTTAAACATGGTAGCTTTTTTTTTTTTTAAGTTTAATGTATACTCTCATGTGTGTATGTGTCGGGTTGAATCGGATTGTGGGTTGAGTTAGATTTATTAGATCTCAAACTCAATCCAACCCATTTTTTATTGAGTTGGAAAAATCTCAACTCAATCTAACCCGCTTTAAGTCTCAACCCAACTCAACCTAACTTAATTGAGTTGAGTTTAGGTTAAATTTAACCCATGTACATCCCTACTCATCTATGTAGGTAACCATTGGAACTCTAAATTTAGAATAAAAACAACCTCGTACTCTACATCGTTTTTCGTGTGTTTCTTCGATGGGAAGAATCTGGGCAAATTCCAATTGCACGATATAGTCGAGAATGAGGTATCTATTCCGTATATAGACAATGTTCTTACTAAGTTGGTAATCTCTTCTAATACACCTCTTGATGGATTCCAGTATGAACGTGACCGTAGTTGATGCTATACTTGATCGAAGGTAAGTTAGGTGAAGCTTGATTGCTGCGTATAACGTATACTAGTTGGTATTTATACTCCCATTCCTCAACGTGCAAAGTGCTTTACGTGAGTGTGTATGTCTGTGGGTGTGTGTTATATATATATATATATATGATTGATGGAAATGGCTGCGATTCTTCTTTCTACGTAGGAGAAGTGGCTTAGATTGACGTGTTTTTCGTGAGGGTTTGGACTTGTGATGGTGGAGAGGGACCTGACGATTTGACTAATTACCTGTTAGTAGAGACACATAGAGGCGCCTTAATTAAGGATGTCATATTTGACTGAATCGCTTTAATTCGCGTGTATCCCTCATTGCTTGATCACCACGTTGATCTATCTTGTGTACTTTCCCTTTGACTAATTAATTGGTTTCCATTTCTAAATCGTCCACGTAAAAGCTTTTTGTGTTTAGGCCTTGACCGATCACATAAGTAATGGCGTGCTAAGTTAGGACAATAAAATTAACGGGCATGATAGATAATTTAGTACTTGAGGTTCATCTAGGGAGAGTGGTGAGTCGACTAGGGGACTTTGAAAAAGTTCAATTAATTTTCAAACTTGGAATCTCGACGTGGGTTTTGATTTCATTGTATACCAACAGATTAGTAATTGGATACGAGTACAGATAGCGTGCTTTATAATGTGCGATTAAAATTAATTGGTTGAAAATCAGAATCAAATATTTAAAAATGAAAATCAATTGATTGAAAATTAAGGAGATCAAAATATATTGGTAGGAAGTGATTTTCAATCAGTTAAAAATAAAAATACATTCGTTGAAATTTAAAATATATTGGTTGAAAAGGAAAATACACTGTTGTGTCTTGACTTCTTATTGGTGGTAAATAATTTTTCATTTGAAATATAATTTTTCATCTATAGGAAGTAATTTTTTACTTAAAAAGTTATTTTTTATCTATGAAAAATAATTTATATTAATGAAAAATTAAAATACATCCGTTGAAACTATCACTCTCACTTTATATGTTGTAAAAATATGTTGTAACATATATTTATTTACTTTTTAGATTAGTAATCTACCCATATGATACTCCATTATGCCATTAAGGGTTGCAAGGTCCGTCTTATTTCGTATGCAGGTGTATACTCTCATGAATGTTCATTTGCTTATTGATATATCCTTACAAACTATTGGAACTAAAAAAATAATGGGTTATATTTTTTTTTGTAAACTCCTTTCATTTTGTTCTTCTCACTCCAATAAACCCTTCACCTCTCTTCTTCCACCCCTCCTCATTCACCTCTTCTCATTCTCCTCCATTTTACCCACCCTTAGCTCCTCCGTCTCCTTTGGTTTGCCACCACCAGCTCGCAGCTTCTCCCACCTCTCATGCTCCTCTTTTACCCACCCACCCACACCACTAACGCTGTCCCTACTCCTCCCAGCTCCACGAGGGGTTGTGTGTCATCGAGCCTTCTTTGCTTAGAGAGGGAGGGGTCTGAGAGGACAAAGATGGCATGGGTGGAGGTGGAGGAAATCCTATCGAGGCTGTGCTCCATGTCGACAAGCTCGATCTCGATGACAGTTGAGGAGGAGCTAAGGAGGAAGAGGTCATAGAGGGTCTCACAAGAGGAGAGGTGGGATTTGAGGGATGGGGTGAGGTTAATGGAGGTAGGGACTAAATAATAAAAAAGATAACAAAGTTAGGATTTCTTTAAAAATTATATTTAATTTTTACTTCCATCTTTTCTTAAGGATAGCCGAGGGTATGTGCGTATTTTCTAAAATTTATAGAGCACATATGTAGAAGCCTCAAAAAAATTCCTAAGCCCCTTCCCCATGCTTGAAAAATAAAAAAAAAATGAAATTTTTACAATTATTTACAACACAAAGTATATAAGTGAAAAATCAATCATACAAATAAAATAATTAAAACTTTCACTCACAAAAAGAAGTAATAACTAGGTTAGATAGAGTATCTAGAAAAATTTAGAAGTGTATGGAGTGTCTCAAGTAAAATGGACCGGTTAAACAGGTCCAATAAATAGGTAACTTCCATGTATATCTATTTCCATGCTCGATGGATTGGGCTTGTGAATCAAAACCTATAACCAACTAAAATCTAAATGGAGCAGGCTAATTTTTATACACTCCAAGCAAACTGAGTCAGATAGGTTAAGGCCAGAGGGATCCAAAATTAACATCTCTTATTCTCAATATCATTTCTTTGTCTTTTAAGTGCACAAGAATTTCAAAGAAAGTAGAAATATGTGGTATAATTTGAATAATGTACTTTAGGCAAAAAAAAAGAAGAAGGCACTTCTAAAGACTCATTTGTTAAACGTGTAAATAATTATAACGTTGCCTAAATGATTAACTAAAACCAATGACCAGCAAGATCTATTGTGGCAGCCAAAATTAACGTAAAGTGATCCGAGCTCTTCTTTGTAAGTCCCATCGGATTCATGGGTAGCCAAATGATTCGTTCAAATAAGTATTAAACGAATGCTCACGCAAAGAAATAAAAAGTTTGGGTAGTGATTAGTTTCACCTTTTAAAAGATCTATGTCTACAGAGAGGATGTGGACCTTCGAAATTTCGTACTGTGTATTAAAGAGAAAAAAAGTTTAGAATACAAGAGTGTTTTTCTCTTCTCTTGACCTCCTGCCCTTATGTGGGAGTCACGGTTCCTTTACACAGTGAAAACTCTTCTCATCATATATCATGATTATTGACTGCACTCCATAACTTTTGAAGTTCTGTTATTCTATAATAGTTGGGCATATCATCGCCACATCGCATGCGTTTACGCACGTTACCTTCGTTTGTTGGGGGTCGTGATGGTGAAGTAATGGATGGCATAATTGTCACCCAACAGAAGTCGTTGATTATGATTATTCATCTGTTCGCCTGACTTTGTAGTTAATTGGAATGTTCGATCATCCGTCTATCTTCTTAATCATATTTGTTGGATCAGAACATAGATCTGGTTGTTCCCTTTTAATTAGGGTTGGATCTATCTAATTTTTGTCGATCATAAGAATCTTTGATTATTAAACATTTGCCTTATACCATGCCGACGCATAGCCTTGATAGGCTTCTGATTTTTCTTCAGCCTTAGTTTTTTTTGTCTTTCCTTAATCGTAGGGTCATTTGGCTGTTTCAAAATAAATGTTTAAAAAGATTATATGTTCCATGAGGTCCAAAAGAATTAAGTTTGTTAAATAATTAGAGGAAGTATAATAAATAGTAGAATAAATGAATTAATTTATTTAGATGCTTTAGTAGATTAATATTATTATTTAGAGAAAATAAAATAATTTTATCTTTTAACTTAAATTCATTTAATATGATACAGATGAGAGATCGGTTAAGTAACCGATAAAATATTTAATTTGATGTAAATCTATTTAATTTGTCAACTAATTAACACATCCTAAGCAACGCACACACTCGAGAAAATCACTAACCAATGCATGGAAACCAATGTAAAGATTTCCAAATCGATTCTTGACTTTGGACTCTTTTTCTCTGTTTTTCAAAGACATCGAGCACGCTTGATTGGATCGAAGGCATCATCCAATGACGAGTAGTTCACACGTCCATCTGGGGCTCGAGGAAATTAAGCATGCACGTAAGCCGCCAAAATTAGGTATAGCGATACATAGAGTTGAAAATTAGAAAGATACGTACGGCATCTTTGGAACTCGCGAATGATTCGTTGACAATTAGAGCCCCCTGCATGCGGCTTCTAGATAGCCACGATCTGTTGCAAGTGCTTCGGATGAGAACAAAAAATGGACATTGTTTCTTGAGATCAAACTCGCAGAGTCCAAGGGGGGTTTTACCGGAGAGAGTCCAATCGATGGAGTGAGTGACATATCACCTAACTTGGACGTGAGAGTCAGGACATAAGAGACTTCGAACCCATCTCGTGTGCGTATTGAACAACAGCTGTACTTCCGAGGAAATTAAAGCTCCGGGAGAAACGGCGACGCATCTTCCACACGTCGGTTGGAGGGTCGTATGACCTTTGATCGCCCAGAGGTTTTGTCTGATTCGTAGGCACTCGTGTGAAACGTATAGAATGTGGCCCGCAGTAATTTGATCCGCAATAATCGCAAAACTTCCGATCCAAATTCGGGATTAATTGAGAAAATTTAACACTAATTTGATGGGTTAGGCATAATGATTTGAAGAAATTTTTATACCTACATCCTTAATAATATATCTAATTATATCCATATCCCTGAATACTTTATTATTACATTTCTACCTCTGCAATCTTGCCTATTATACATATATGCTCTTCCTACTACATTTACTAATTAATGGTGATAATTAAGATTAATGTGTAACTCTCAATCATAGTTTATTGATAAAAATTAATATTTTTACACCTATAGCCCTTGAAGCTTTCTTAATTATGTCAAAATTCTTCTAAAAATAATTTTTTTCTTTTAGAAGGAGGGAGGGAGAGGAAGGTGGGGGCGATGACCAAGGAGGAGGGAGGATGTGGCCTGTTGGGCGGTGATCACCAGAGAGGGGGGCCACCGGTGGAGTGGAGGAAGGAGTGGCGTGGCTTGAGAGGAGGGATGAAGGAGGGGCGCCAATGCTTGGCGAGGAATCGGAGGGTAGAGGGGGAGGGGTGACAATTGGAAAGAGGAAGAAGGAGGACATCAACCTCAGATGATGATCTCGATGCTACTCCTGCTCTCATGGTCTCCGATGAGAGGTACAATCCAAATTTGAGAGAAGAAAGATGTGGGAGAAGAGGATGAAGAATATAGAAGGGGGAAAAAATGTGGATAAAAGCACGATGTAATTTCAAAAGATTGATCTAGGTATTGATGTAATTTTTAAATTTTACACCATTAACTTTACAATCATCAGGAATATTTAGGAAAATATTTCTTCAAATCTAGTAGAGAGTTAACTTGGGTGTATTACCATCCTGAATAAACATAAGTTTGTTAAGATATAAATATTGTAATTAATAATGAAGCATATAAGGATATAAATATTATTAGATATATTTTCAAAGATATCGATGTAAAAATCTCTAAATTTAAATCAACCAATGAAAATGCCTAGCTATTAGGCCAACGAACAGGATTACTGGAACTTCTGGTAATCTCATCGCGTACGAGAGTAAGGGATATGAATTTGAACAAGTCTAATGGTTTTAAGTTCCAATGGTTATATAGGGTTGTATTTTTCATCTTTATTTGTTTATGTTGAGTATTAAATCAAGTCAACTGTGAACGAATTTGGAATATGCTTTATTAATAAATTTCTATAGGAAATCTTTTCAAATAAAAGAAAATTTCTATAGGAAATGGGTATGTATATTTATTCATCTATACGTGCACATATACTTGTCCGTTTCGAATCTCAACTATATATGAATAAATCATAAAAGAAACGTCTCTTGCATTTTTTTTATTTCAAACGATGCATTCCATAAAAATGAAAGACCCAAATATACCATGACGTAGCCTCAATTAAAGGAAAGAAAACTCTTTATTCATTTGAAAGAATGCTGCTGGATCTCACTTAGAGATGATGTTTTTTTTTTTGTTATTGGTTACTTTTTCTATTATTTTATTTTATTTTATTGTGTTTTTTGTTTTCTAATTTTTCTTGAGAGTTGAGTTACTTTTCTCTCCATGTAAAATATCCATTGTATTGATGGAGATATATCAACAAATAAATCATATTAAAATAAAGAGATTCATATAAAATAAATCTAGAACAAATATTATCGTGGACACCCAAAATAAAAGTCCGAAACCACATCAAACCCCCGATTGATGGGCACCGCCAACTACTTCAAAAAATTAAAAATCAAGTAAACTAAAGGAAGCACACCGACATCCACCATACCGCTTAGAACTGAGTATATTATAATTTGAGATTAAGAAGAGCAAGACAAATTTTGGCCTGAAATAAGCCTAACTCCCCCAAACCTTGACGTTTGACCGAAAGAGTCCAATTCCAATCCACCACCTTAATTGGGCGTAGTCCACATAAGTCAATCCCCTCCACCTCTATATAAACCCTTCCCGCCACCTCCAATCTCTCTCCTCAAACCACAAACCTTCGTCAAATTCTCTCAAATTTCACGAAAAGAAGAGAAAAAAATCCAACATGATGAACCTGATGCGGGTCACACTCTCCCTCAAATCACTGCTCATCTTTCTCATGATCATTGTACCCGTTGCCTCGTCATTTTCGACTCACAACAAACGTCGTTTCTTGTCGAGTCAGATGCCTTCACAACCGTCAAGGTACTTAAGCAGTGTAACAACCAATGCTAACAACAATAAGAATAACTATTACTATCAGTTCGAGGATGTATATGGGAGGCCATTCGATTCGAGGTTGTCAATGACATGTGCCAACTATCCCAAAATGTGTGAGGCACGTTGGAGTCCCGGGTCAAATTGCTGTCGGAGCCAATGTGTGAACTTGAAGACGGATTTCTTCAATTGTGGGCGATGTGGGCAGACGTGCCATTTCGGGCAAATGTGTTGCAAGGGCCAGTGTGCTGATGTCATGTTTAATAAGGACCATTGTGGGTGGTGTGGAAACAGATGCAGGGAGGGGGCTACTTGCAATTATGGCATGTGCAACTATGCGTGAGATGTCTGAGTAGGGGATGTGCTTGATTGGTTGGGAATTGGATAAGCTTGGGAGTTGGTGTTGGGTTTCTTAGCATTTGTCGGCATGCGTTAAATTGATTACCATTCTCATATGATGTATTTAATATTTTGTATAGTTCGATATGGAACACAAAAGTTCGTCGTGGTTTTATTTAGAGGTGAAGAAGGGATGTGGGGGTGTGAAATGTCAAAGTTGATGCACGTTAGTATGATTTTCGTCTTCGTTTGATATATATATTTTTTTATGTAAAAAGGTACTGACATTGGGTGAGGTTCGTTATTGTTGAAATTAACAATAAGTTATTTTTGTACGGGTGCAAACTACTCAAATCATCATCGAAATCACTTTGCACTGGTTTAAAATCATTTTTTACCTTCAAAATAATTGTGCACCAGTGCAATCTTACTTTATACCAGTATAATTTTGCTTTGAACTATTTTACACCGATGCAATCTTACTTTGCATCAGCGCAATCTTACTTTAAACTACTTTAAATCTGTGTAATCTTGCTTTGCATTGGTGTAAAATTAAATTCTGAGTGTTTCTTTACCTATAACAAGTGATTTTACACTTGAAAGGTAATTTTTTCGTCTTATGATTTAGTGTTTAGTCTTTAGCTAAATCCTAAATCCTAAATCATAAACCTTAAGGTAAAAAATCACTTCTCATATATGAAATCACTTTCCATAAAACTAAACCCTAAACTTTAAACACATAGGTTAAGATCACTTTGTATGGGTGTAAAATCATTTTGCATAAGTGAAGCTACTCTCAAAATAATTTTGCACCGATACAAAATGAGATTTTACTGCTGTAAAGATACCTTAGAATAATTTATATCATCTAAAATAATTTATCACTACTATAAAATTATTTATCATCTATACATTTTCAACTAAAATGATACAATATTTATTTTAAATATGATAAAAGTAACCATGTAATAAATTTTATATTCTTTTATTTTTTTATATTAAATATTAATTATCAATTAAATTCACATTCACAATACTAAATGTACTCATAAATTTTACCACCTTACTTTTCACGTCAATATATACATTTTCCTAACTTTTAACGCGAATAAATGTATGAACCAAAGTTGACGACATGTTTGTGAGGATCGTTGCTAACCCACGTGGATATGAGCGATTTGTAAATAATCATTCTTTTAAGGTATGATGCATATCATCCATCAGTGGATAATGAGCGAAGTGTATGCTCAGGACTTAATCAAAAGTTAATTTATTCAATGTGGATGCAAATCGATTCATTTTAACCACCTAGAAATACTCTACCAGCCTAAGTTGTTAGGTAACAATCGTCGACGTTAAAAAGGATCCGAGCAACCTTGGAATTTTTTTGACACTCTTTCGTAACAATAAAGCTGTATTTGATTGGTAGATTAAATATTTAATTTATTATTTAATTTACTTTTTATTTACATCAAATTAAAAGTATTTAACTTTTGATAAAATTATTTTATCTTTTTTATAGAATAATCTTAATTTGTCAAAATATCTAAACATATTAATTTATTTATTTTATTATTTATCTTATTTTTTAAACTTATCCTATAAATTTATTTTTCTTGTCAAAAGAGATTTAAATATCATCGTTGATATATTAAAAAAAGAAAAATAGTGATGGTTTAGCAAAGTCATTTTCCACACCTTATCGAAAGCCAATGATCTCTGCAGTTAATCCTTCGGATAACGACATTATAGATTAACTCCCTTCCGGACAACTTTCCCTTTTCAAGTAAGGGAGGCGACGAATTTATTGTGAGATTTGGCATGTATAAAACGTTTCTCTAATAATAATAAAAGAATATTTGTAATGTGAAGCTGTACATCAGATTATATCACTAAATTGGAGCATTCTCGTGAATTAGCACTTTCGTCGTACTTATCGGAGAATCTTTGTAACTTTGATGAGGTATATTTGGAATGAAACATGGATTAAAACTTTCTATCCCATCTGTCTTATCCGGTTGCATTGTCAGCTCCAACTTGCAATTACATTTATAATTGTTATTTTTTATTTTCATCGGGAATATTTCATTTCCTGTAATTGGGTTGTGAAATGATCTAATATCTTATTACAATTTAAGATGTCTTAAGTATTTACCGTATGTCTGGCAAAGGATATTGGATTTTTGAAAGTATCTTTTTTTTTTTCTGTATGTATCGTACACATGTCACGTCATTTTCCTCATTGCACCTTTCCTACGATAGCCATCCTTCGCCACTCTGCACCATCCCTCGCCATTCCTCGCCACCTCGTCTCCCTTACCTCCTCTCCCTTTATAACCTCTCCTCCTCCTCTTCGACGTACACCCCGTAGCAGGACGAGAGAGCAGAGAGTAGAGAGCAGAGCAAGGGCGAGAGCGAGTCAGAGTAGGGAGCCGAGCGAGAGGGAGAGAGAACAGGGAGCCAGAGCGAGAGCGAGTGGAGAGTGCTGCGTTGTTGTGCTACAGCGCCTGTGGCGAGGGAAGCCAGAACGGTTCCGCGGAAGTCATTTTTTTCGCGGAATCAGACGTTTGGAGCGACACCCAGACGTTATACCGGACGTCCGAAGGTAGAGTGAGACGTCTGGTAGAGATCTACTTTCTGTATTTTCTCACTGCCAAAGTCCTGACAGTGTACGTATATGTGTCAAGAGTTGGAAGGAAGACCGAGGCAGTTTCAGATGTCTGGGGGCACCTCCAGACGTCTGACGGAACCCTTGGATGTCGGCATTGAGTTCCAGACGTCTGATAGAGGAACACCGAGAGAGGTATCCCTGAGAACTGTTTTAAGACGTCTGGAACCTTTTTCAGACGTTTGATTTTTGTCTGACCGCATGCTTTGAGCCCGTGCAAGGCCCTAATGTTATTGATTTTCCTCAAACAAAATGTCACTGTTTTCCATACGAGTTTCTCAAAGTAATGATACCTTGTTTGTATCATTCTGAACCTTTTGGCCTATCGATCCATGTTTTAGGTCGCCAGTCCGTCGGGTGTACAGGACCTGCGGAGACGTTAGGAGCTACTGTACGAGCCTCCATTCCACTCGGTTACCCTGGTAGAGTGGTTATCACCATAAATCTCTAAATTAATACATGCAAGTAGTTAATCTTAGGACTTGAGATGAACCCTAGGAAGGAATAAACGCATACTCTAGAGTAAATTCTTGAACCCTAGGTTATGGCATGAACACTAGGGCTAGAGGAAATTACATGTGAATGATTGAGTAATCAAAAGCTGCCTGTATCATCTGGAATGGACTACATACTGTGATAAAAAGTTCTTGTACGAACCCTATGGGGAATGTAGACAAGAATACCATAGTATGGAGAATCGGATGGTTCTGGAATATGCCGCCCATGGGCAGCTGTTAAGGGAAGTAAGCTGGCCTTCGTGTACGTGGTACCGAAGAAAGCAACTATCCCTTGTAGTAGAGGGGGAGCTTGTCGCCCTCGAGTTGAGACCCGAGGTGGGTTTGGCCACTCTACGTCTACTTTGGTCGGCCCTCGCGTACGTGGTACCGAAGTGAGCTATTTAGTGTAGGGGGAGTGCTAGCCGCCCCAAGGAGCCCGGGACTAGGACTAGCCACCCTACACCGACTCTGGCTAGGCCCACTGGGCAAACCGGGATAGTTGAATGAGGGTACGCGGACTTTCGAGGGGCAAGATCCCTGTTCTGTTTTGAGAGGGCGAAGCCCTGTGTTGTTCCACATTGTACGTTTGAGCGTACCCGCTAGAGGAAACGACTGACCGCATGCGAGTGCGGGGTAGCTATCCGCACGTTTATCACATGTGCTGTAGTCATCGCAATGTCACGACCGTGACCTCGGGGTGGTATACCAGGTGTAGGACTGTCACGGGTGGGGACTCTCTCGGCCAAGAGGGTGCCACGTGTATGTCTTGCATCACGGGAAACCTACAAGCGAGATCGTTCTTGTAGGGAACAAGAAGATTTAATAATGTGATAAATCCTAATTAGAGATCTCTACGCACCAACATCTATAATATAATTGGAAATGGAAAATTATATGTTAAACTACTTGTTAAATGCATGTTACTTCTTAGCCACCACTGTACTTAGCATTAGCTGACTCCAGATGTATATCTTTGTACAGGTTAGGAATTTGAGTAGCCCAAGCTACCGGCTGCTGAGGACGCTGAGCCTAATCGAGCATAGCTTTAGTTCTACTGTTTGGTGTAGTAAGTTTCTATAGCTTTGTTTCTGCTATATGTACTCATTTTTGCTGTGATGGTTGTATTATAACATGTAATATTACTGTTCCTTTCCCCCTATTGTTGTCAATTTCTTTCTGCTTAGCTACTGTAGTTGTGTGACTGTGGTTTGTTGAATGTTATTTGGTTATTTCTTGTTGGACGACTAGGTCTTGGGATTAGTCGAGGCGAGTCGGTCTTGGGTCCTGTAGGGATCTGGGATTGGGTCGTGACAAGATGGTATCAAACAAAGTCGTCCCAAGAAATGAACAAGTAGTTCAAAAATCACCACACTTGTACATGAAACTGAGATAGCCATCACAACGTTCTCTCTTGATTATTGTTTCTGAGTCTTACATCCTCTCTATAATAAAAAAGTCATCGACAATCTCGTTCCTCCTCAATCCTGTATAGGGGATGCCTCGCTAGGGAGCTCTTGAGGCGAGCCATGGACGTGGTCACGGCCGAAGGCGTGGTCGCAGGGGAGGGTGAGCGATGGACGAGGATGGAGCTGCTCCACCTCTCCTTCCAGGCATACAGGCCCCAGACCTTGCCAGCTGATCCGGGATCTCATACAGGAGGAACTCCATCAGCCTCCTCCTTAGCCTCCCTTTCCTAGGGATGTGGAGGGGGAATCCTCCGTGGGGCAGACGAGCTGCCACGGTGCTGGACGAGCTGAAGGGGGAAGGAGTGATCCCCCACCGCCCCTACCTCCTTCAGACACTTCGAGGCACGAGTCCTCATTGCCTGGAGGTGCACCCCTTCCTCCGTTGCGGCTACACCATGAGGTCTTCAGCCAATTCAGGAAGCTGAAGCCCCCCTCTTTCAAGGGGGAGGAAAGCCTGTCTGAGGCAGAGGATTGGGTCGAGCAGATGGAGAAGATCTTTAACACCCTCTGTCCTCCTACAGAATGCCGCGTGGCCTTCACCACATATCAGCTGAAGAGTGCAGCTCACAGGTGGTGGAGGGTGTTACGACCCAGTTCCCGAATCCCTACAGGACACGAGACCGGACCGACTCGATTGATCTCAAGACCTAGTCTTCCAACGAGAAAGTAACCAAAAAGCAGGAAAGTAAACCACATTCACTATGCTAAGCAACTAACAGTAACAAAAGTACAGCAGTAAAGAAGTAAAATTACTACAGTACACACCACCACAATAGTAGAAAAGTAAACGGGTACAGGAATATAATGTGTAGAACGAAAGAGTACTGAATATAAAGGTACAAGAAGCTAGTCATTACTACAAACGAGTACAATAAGAGCTACAAATTACTGGGCTCTACTAGGCCTAGCACCCTCTGCAGCCGTAGGCTCTGGCTGTTCAACACTTGGACCTGAAAAGGGTTATGAGTACACAAAGTCAATGAACGCTGAGTAGAGTGGCAACCAACTAACTAAACAGTAAAGGTGGACAGGTAGCTGTTGTTTTTCAATTACTTTCTTTAACTACTTATTCTTTTTCACCATTTAGTTTATTTATCAGGTCTATTTCTTGATCCCGAATGTTCCTCGTGGGAACGATCTTGATTGTAGTCTTTTCCGAAGAGTAGAAGGCACACGTGGTGCTCTCCTAACTAGGAGAGTCCCCCGTAGTGATCCTACACCTAGTCAACCACCCCAAGGTCATGGACAGACGTAACGGCACGCATGATAAGTGCACGGGTAGCTACCCCACACTGGCATGCGGTCAGTCATTTCCGTTAGCGGGTGTGCCCAAAGCATAGCATGGAACCAGTATAGGGCATATCCCTCTCAGTAATAGGGGTGTAGCCCCTAAGAACCAAACAGGGGTCTCGCCCCTCCACAATCCACACACCCTCGCTTGACTACCTTGGTTTGCCCAGTGGGCCTAACAAGTCGGTGTAGGGCAACTAGCTGAACCCCAGGCCCCGTGGGGTGGCTAACTCTCTCCTTACGCTAGTAGCTCTCCCCAGTACAGTGTACATGAGGGCCAAGAAGTCGGTACAGAGTGGCCAATCCTAACCCCGGGTCCCAACCCAAGGGCGGTTAGCTCCGCTCTGCACTAAACAGGGGGACAGTCGCTCTCCTTGTTACTCCGTACTCAAGGGCCATCTCACTTCCTCACTCACATTCCTAGTTCCGTTCCATTTATATTCAGGAGCTCTACTCCTAATTCCCCATAGGGTTCAAGCTCATATTCCTTATGTCATTCCATACCACGTTTCATCATCTCTATTTCCATTCTCAGGTTATATACATGCAACTTGTAATTCTATTGTTCACATTTCCATATTCGGGTTATTCACAGGTAGCTCGTGTTTCCAACATTTACCTTTCCATTTCCAATTTATATACATGCAGCTCATATTATGTTATTTCATATGTGCGACAGGAAAGTTACATACAACAGTTATTTAGCACAAGTATTACATATTTCGCAGGCAACTGCTATTCATTTACAAGCAATTGTTATCATTCTATCTACTCATTCAAGATTGCAATCCATTCATTTAATACAAACATTCCAGTATTTCTAACCCTAGGATTCATGCCTTACCCTAGGATCTAATCATTTATTCCACACATGCATTTAGGTTTGTATTTAAATTAGGGGAAGCCACTCTACCGATAAACCCAGGAGTAGTGGGGGCTCGAACGGCAGGCTCACGTGCCTCAGCAAGCCCTAAACCCGCAACAGAAACAAGACTTATCACAAGGATCAATCACAAGAGAATACTCAGAACAGTATAGAAAGTATTCCAACAAGTAGGGAAATTCATATGGGAAACATAGGTATCTTAATTGCGGAAATCAGACCTCAAATGGACCTTAAACGAGTCAAAAACAATGTTCCTAACTCAAATCAGACGTTTGGAACACTTTCCAGACGTCTTAAAAGAGTCCAATAGCGTACCTAAGCCTCTGCGTCAATCCTTAGATGTCCAGGAACTCCGCTGGACCGTTTGGACCCAGTTCTAGACGTCTGACCACCTCTCCAGACGTCTGGAAGCGCTTCTCGTCATCTGGTGCCTCTCCCAGATGTCTGAAATGCGTGGGAGGGCGTGTTCCGTGCCTTCCCGAAGCAACTCCTGCGTGAATAAACCAAATCTTCTCAAATCAGGCATGAAATAGTGCCTCGGCGGAGAGGCCTGCATGGTCGTATCTGCACAGAAGACATACCTTCGCGAAGCCTTCTTCTCAGTCGTCTGGAACCTCCTCCAGACGTCGGCTACGTCGTCTGGACATCGCTCCAGATGTTTCATTCTGGGAAAAACCCAGAACCAGAACCTGCTTTCGCCCTCTCGCGCCGCGCGTGGTCGCGCTGTGCCTCTCGCCTGCTGCTCCGGCTGCAGCAATGTTGGGGAGGACCTCCCCGACGCACTCCTCTGCCTTGCACACGCACCACTCCGGCCGTGAGCTTACCGGCGAGCTCCCACGCACTGCTCCTCCGCCTTGCACACTCCTCCTCTCCTCTCACGTTGCTCCTCTCCACCGTTCTCTCTCGCTCAGCTGCTCTCACTGGAGGGAAGGAGGAAGGTGGTTGGGAAGTGGGGGTGGAATAAGGGAGAGGAGGGGGCCTTATATAAGGGTGTGGGTTTAGGGTTTTCGTCGGGGCGGAAGGAGAGCGAAGAAGAAGAAAACGAGGGAAGTGCATTGTCTGTGCGCAGCACGCACGCAGACGCGAGCTCGTACTCAAAATTTTCGATTTCCAGACGTCTGGGAAGGTGTCCAACGTCTGACCCAAATTCCAGACGTCTTAAAAGGCTCAAACAACACGAGTCTTAACAGAGGGCGGTCAAAGGACAGGAGGAGGGAGAGCTGACGTGGGACCGGTTTGTGGTGCTTTTCTGTGAGCAGTACTTCCCACAGACTTGGCAGGATCAGAGGAGGTGGGAGTTCCACACTCTTCGCCAGGGGGCCATGACAGTTAGCGCGTACCGTACATGTATCCTGGAGCTATCCCGATTTGCCTCGACAGCCGCATCCACCGAGGAGGAGCGCCTGTGGAGGTTCACCGAGGACCTCCGACCTGCTATTCGGGGGTATGTAAAACCCCTGAAGCTGCCTACCTTCTCATGTGTAGTCGAGGCTGCCATGTCCTACGAGGAAACCAACCCGACGTTGCGAGACGTCGATGGAGGACAGAAGAGGCCTTACTTGCAGAAGCACTCATAAGGCCGTTGAGAGAGGAGGCACCATACACCAGCAGGGGAGCCATCTCGTTCTGTGGGTCCACCAGGGACCTTCAGGAGTCCCCAACAGGAATTAGCCGACTGCAACAGACCCCCGCCCAGTCACTAGTAGGGATAGCAGGCAGAGGGAGGTCGCACACCCCTCTGCTATTAGTGTGGCCAGCTGGGCCACATACGGAGAAATTGTCCATCTATGACCAGACCATAGCCGACGCTATTAGCACCGAGCATTAGAGGCCGTTCTGGCGGCCGCGGATACCAGGCCCGAGGAGGAGGATAGCAGTTGCGAGGAGGATACTAGCTTGCTGCCTCCCGCCTGACCCAGAGCACGGTTGCTTCTTCTGTACCGAGGGCTGAGGGGCGTGCCAACGCCCTGACTCATGAAGATGCTAGAGCTTCAGGTTCCGTAGTGGCAGGTATGGTTACTGTTTCCAATAGGCTCGTTTACACGCTTTTTGATTTCGGTGCCACACATTCGTTTGTTTCTGCGGAATTTGCTATCAGCATGAGGTCGACCAGTGTACTCTTAGAGGAGCCCTTCCTGATTAGAGGACCAGGTTGACAGGTGTTTGTTGCCGAGGAGGTTCTCACTGACTGCGAGGTCACGATAGGGGGACACGGTCTCCCGATTGACCTAATCATGATCCCAATGGAGGATTTTGGTGTGATATTAAGGATGAACTGGTTAGTTGCATACCATGCCCTTGTAGACTGCTTCAGAAGAAAAATTATTTTCTCCATACTACGGCTACCTCCCTTCGAGTTCCACGGTCAGCCAGTAGATGGAGGATTCAGGTGCATCTCCGCACTTCGGGCAGCGAAGCTACTGAGCCAGGGGTGCGAGGGCTTCCTTGCTTGCATCCTAGCAGAGCTCGGCCCCGTGGTCAGTATACAGAGTATTCCAGTGGTCTGTAAGTATCCCGATGTCTTTCCATAGGAGCTACCAGGACTGCTACCTGAGCGTGAGATTGAGTCTAGATCTCACTGGTACCGGGGATCGGCCCCATTTCTACAGCACCATATCGGATGGCCCCGCTTGAGCTGCGAGAGCTAAAGTCACAATTACAGGACCTGCTAGAGAAGGGCTTCATGAGGCCCAGTGCCTCCCCGTGGGGAGTCCCCGTCCTGTTTATGAAAAAGGATGGTACTCTTCGACTGTGCATCGATATAGACAGTTGAAATGGGTCACCGTCAAGAATAAGTACCCGTTACCACACATAGATGACCTCTTCGACCAGCTGAGGGATGCCACGATATTCTCCAAGATAGATCTGAGGTCGGGCTACCATTAGCTGAGGATTAAGGAGACCGACGTCTCCAAGATAACCTTTCGCACGCGGTATGGCCACTACAAGTTCTTGGTCATGCCGTTTGGGTTGACCAACGCCCCTGCCACTTTCATGGACTTGATGAATTGCGTCTTTCGGTTGTATCTGGATCAGTTTGTGGTTGTTTTCATTGATGACGTACTCATTTACTCTCGAGACCAGACATAGCATGAACAACACCTTCACATGGTCTTAGATACTTTGAGACAGCACAGGCTGTAGGCTAAATACTGGCGAAACGGTGGCAGCAACTAGCTTTGCTTAAGTCGTTGTAGTATAGATAGTTATTGCCATCATTTGCTAATATATAATTTTTTACTCGGAAAATAAAGAGTTCCCGAGGTCGAACTCAGGGAGCAAGTTGTATTCTAGGGGTACAAATTCTTATTACAAAAATAAAGAGAGAGAGAGGGAGAGAGAGATGAAAATTTGGTTTCTTCTTCTTTTCTTCTTTCTTTCTCTTTGTCTTCTCTTTAGCTTTTGTTCTTCCTGTTCTTCTTTTCTTGCTTTGACCTCCCTTTTGTGCTCTTCTTCTTCTTTCCTTCTTGCTTCTCTTCTTCTTCTGCTTGGCTGCTCCGTCTCTCTTCTTTTCTCCTTCTTCTTTGTCTTCACCTGTCTTCAGGACGTCGTCTGATTTTCCAATCAGACGACTTAACCCGCGGATGCTACAGTGTTGCTTCAGTTCTTCTTCCTCTTCTTCCGCAGTCCCTTTGCTTCGGGCAGCCCTGGCTGCTCTTCTTCCTTCAGTCTTCTTCTCCTTCTCTATTCAGCGGGCGTCTTTCTTCTTCTTCTCTGCCTGCACACTTGCACAGCTTGATCAGAGGGGCAAAACCTAATTCTACCCTCTCCCCCGCGTTTCTCTCTCACGGAAGCCGCTCTTAGGAAAGCTCTCCCAGAGCTGCCGGATATTCGGGTACGGGTCGTGCCCGGGTCCAGGCCCACCGGCGTGCGTGGTGGGCGAGGAGTGCAGGTCGGGCTTAGTCGGGTCGGGCCAGGTCCGCGGGGCGTGGTCGCGGACAAGGCCGGTTCGAGCGGGTGAGTGAGAGGGACCTCACCCCGTGCTCAGGAGGCAACGAGCCTAAGGCACGTTTTGCCTTTATGCGGGTGCGCACCTCTGAAAAGTTCCGAGGTGGGACTAAATGTCCCACTCCAATTGGGCACCCGCAGCTGAAGACGCTGCAGGAGTTCGCGGTTGCACGCGAGGCCTTTGCCCCAGCTGCAAGCCTGGGACGCTTCGCGGAGACTCTCCGCGTAACCTGGGAGTCGGACCTGGGCGAAGCGCACCTGGAGCTGCAGGTTGAAGGTGCTTCTTCCACGCAGCAATGGCGACGGCGGTCGAGATACCTGTCCACAGAGGAACGGCCTCTCGGCCTAATCAGATACGCGGAGAACCTTCGCCGTGGCACGGCGAAGGTGGTGGGGGGTCTGGCAGGCGGCGGGGCGGAGCGTGAGGGTCGCCCTAGGTCAAACTGCGGGCGGAGAAGTGGGTTTGTTCGGGGGGTCTGCAGAGGGAGAGTTGTAACGACCCGGTTCCCGAGTCCCTACGAGACACAAGAACCGGACCGACTCGACTAATCCCAAGACCTAGTCGTCCAACAAGAAAGTAACCAAAAGAGCAGTAAAATAAACCACATTCAGCATGAATATAACTAACAGTAAGGAAGTACAGCAGTAAGGAAAGAAACTACTACAGTAGATACCACCACAACAGTAGAACAACGTTTATCATATAACAAGAACTGCAGGTAAAGAAAGTACAACGGAAACAAGAACTACTCACTATAACAGAAACAAAAGAGGTACAAAAGACTGTGGTAAACTCTACTGGACCCTACTCGGCCCAGCGTCCTCTGCAGCCGCTGACCCTGGCTGCTCAACACCTAGTCCTGAAAAAAGTAACGAGTGTAACACGTCAGCAAAACGCTGAGTAGAGTGGCAAACTAACTAAAGACAACAGTAGAGTGTACAGTAGCTGTTATGTTCTGTTACTTCCTTTATTCACATCTTTCAATTTTTCTCACTATTTCATTTATTTCTCAGATCCTTTACTTGATCTCGAATGTCCTCGTGGGAACGATCTTGATTGCAGTCTTTTCCAAAAGAAGAAGTAGCACGTGGTGCTCTCCTGGCCGGGAGAGTCCCCCGTGGTGATCCTACCCTCAGTCAACCACCCCAAGGTCACTGACAGACGTAACGGTGACAACGGCACGTGCGATAAACGCATAGGTAGCTAGCCCGCACTGGCACGCGGTCAGTCGTTTCCGTTAACGGGTGCGCCCAAAGCGTAGCACGGAACCAGGGCAGAGCCCTCTCAGTAACAGGGGTCCAACCCCTCCACAGTAACCAAACCGGGGCCTTGCCCCTCCACAGTCCGCGCACCCTCGCCTGACTACCCTGGTTTGCCCTAGTGGGCCTAACAAGTCGGTGAAGGAGGCTAGCAGAACCCCGGGGCCCGTGGGGTAGCTAGTGCTCTCCTAACACTAGTAGCTCTCCTCGGTACTACGTACACGAGGGCCAATAAGTCGGTACAGAGCGGCCAATCCTAACCCGGGGTCCCTGGGGTGGCTGGCCCCACTCTGCACTAAATAGGTACAGGTACTTCCCTTGGTACTACGTACCCAAGAGACAGTACAAACTACATCTCAGTTCCATTCCTTTTTCTTTCCAGGAGTTCCACTCCTAATTCCCCATAGGGTTCCAGCTCTTTATCTCAGAACATCATATGTTTCACCTTCCAGTTTCACGTTCTCACAATCCATGATCTCAATCATGTTTCTTTATTCATAACAGGCAGCTGTTAATTCAATTTACAGGCAGCTTTGTATTCCTTTCCATTTTTCCAAGACTGCAGTATTATACATTCCACTAGTTTTTCCATCCTAAGATTCATGCCACATCCTAGGATCTAGCATACAACTAGTTTTCCAGCCCTAGGATTCATGCATCACCTAGGAGCTATCATTCCATACATTTCTCATTCCTAGGATTCATGCAATGTCCGAGATTTTAGTTATGGTTCCATACTTTAACAGATTTTAATAATAAACTTAAGCCACTCTACCAGGTACAACGGGAGTAATGGGGGCGTAATCGGGAATCCCGCGTGCCTCCGCGACTCCCAAGACTGCAACTGAACGAGGTCCTATCACAAGGATCAAACGCAAGGAGTGTCTCAAAATAGTGTATAGCTACTGTAGATGGGTAGAGGAATTAATTCTGAAAAGAACGCAACTGGAATCGCGGAAAACGGAGCCCGAACGGGCCCTAAACGGGTCGAGAAAGACGATACTGTGCAAAATCAGACGTCTGGAACTTCTTCCAGACGTCTTAAAAAGTGGATCAGAGAATTACCTGTTCAGCGTGGTTTCCCAGACGTCTAGAAGTCTGCGGGGACGTCTCTCCTATCTCCCAGACGTCCGATGGTCACCCAGGACGTCTGGAGGTCACTCTCGCCATCTGGTATAACTTCCAGACGTCTGATTCGCAAAGGATGGCGAATCAGCGAGCCTGCGCACAGCCAACTCCCTCCCTTAGTACGGTCAGTCGACAGGAAGGAAGAAGAAAACGGAATACTCACCTTTCAGACGTCTGTATGAGATACCAGACGTCGTCCTCGCCGTCTGCCTATCAACCCAGACGTCTGATTCTGGAAATTTTTCCAGAATCATGGCGCGACCCGGACTTTGCTCGCGACGCCGCCCGCGTCGCACCTCGCGCTCCTGCTGCTCAGACTGCAGCAGGTCCCTCTCCGCGTCGTTCCGCGCCCCCTGCGCCCTCCGCCGGCCGGCCAAGCCGCTCCGGCGAGCTCGCCCTCACAGCAGAGCTCCGCCCTCGCACGCCGCGCCTCCTCCGCGCTCACTGCGGCCGCCGCTGCAGCCCTCGCGCTCGCTCGCTCTCGTGCACAGGAAGGAGAAGAAGAAGGAGACGGTGGAGACGGGAGGGGAGGCGTGGCCCTTTTAAGGCCGCGCGGAGAGGAGAGAGAGAAGGCGCGGCAGGCGTCTGTAGCCGCAGAAGAAAAAGAGGGAATAACGAATATGCGGTCTGCACGTGCAGGCGCGCAGACGACTCGCGGGTGTGGACGATAACGGTTTTTCAGACGTCTGTAAACCATCCCAGACATCTGGCAAGACGTCTGGATGTGATCCCAGACGTCTTAAAATACGTCCGGGGCACGCGTTCGTAACAATATAACAAACTCAAAGGAAGTTTCGTCCCCGAAACTTGCGTCAACTAGGGTCCGGGAAAAGACGTCCAAATAACCATAACAAACTCAAAGAGGATCGAAGCCGGTCCGAAAAGACGTACCCGCGAAAAGCTCCGGGTACCGCTCCCGCATTGCCGCCTCAGGCTCCCAGGTAGCCTCCTTGTACCGCTGGCTCCTCCACAACACCTTTACCAGGGGTACTTGCTTTCGTCTCAAACTGCGGATGGCTCGGTCTAGGATCTGCACTGGCCGCTCGGGGTAGGTCAGGTCGTCGCTCACCTCGACGCTCTCGTGACTTAGTACGTGGCTGGGATCGGCTACGTACTTCCTGAGGTTGGACACGTGGAACACGTCGTGCACACCAGAAAACTGCGGGGGGAGGGCAAGTCGGTAAGCAACGGGTCCAACCTGCTCCAGGACCTCAAAGGGCCCCACGAACCTCGGCGCGAGCTTCCCTCTCACCCTAAACCGTTGTAGGCCCTTCATGGGTGAAACACGAAGGAAGACGTGGTCCCCAACCTTAAACTGCACCTCTCTGCGTCTCCGATCCGCGTAGCTCTTCTGTCTGCTCCTGACAGTGCGGAGTCGTCTGTGGATCTGCTCAACTACCTCCTGACTCTGCTGGATTAACCTAGGGCCAACCTCCCACTTGGTCCCCACCTCAACCCAACTCAAAGGTGCCGTACACTTCCGTCCGTACAGAGCCTCGTAGGGAGCCATGCCGATGCTCGAGTGATAACTGTTGTTGTATGCAAACTCCGCCAGGGGCAGGTGCTCCTCCTAAGAGCCCCTCCAGTCCAGTATACAGGCACGCAAAATGTCCTCAAGTGTCTGTATCGTGCGCTCAATTGTCCGTCCGTCTTGGGGTGGTAAGCCATGCTAAACCTCAACCTCGTCCCCAAAGCATGCTGAAACTCAGCCCAAAACTGTGACGTAAAGCGGGTATCCCGGTCGGATACGATCTCCCGCGGAACTCCGTGTAGTCGTACCACATCACAGATATACCTCTCTGCCAACTGTGCTGGTCCCAAAGTGACTCAGATTGGCAAGAAACGCGCCGTCTTCGTCAGTCTATCCACTATTACCCAGACTGCGTCGTGTCCCCGCTGGGTAACAGGTAAGCCCACCACCAAGTCCATGGTGATGCTCTCCCACTTCCACTCTGGCACTGGAAGCGGCTGAAGCGGCCCTGCAGGCCTCTGATGCTCGGCTTTCACCTGCTGGCACACTAAGCACTGTTGCACGAACTCACCTACATCCCGCTTCATCCCTCTCCACCAAAACTCGCGTCTCAAGTCGTGGTACATCTTCGTGTTTCCGGGATGTATGGTGAATCTGGAACCGTGTGCCTCAGTCAGGAGCTCTCTCAACAGCTCCTCGTCCCTGGGAACGCACAATCGTCCCCTCAAGCGTAGCACCTGGTCTGTGAAAGAGAAATCCCCAGGATCTCCTGACAATACTCTGTCACGCAAAGACTGCAAGTACGGATCGGCCATCTGCCTTGTGATGATGCGGTCTATCAGCTCTGGCCTGGTCTGCCGCGTCACCGTCACTGCCCCACAGTACCCTCGTAACTCTAGAGGTCGCCAACTGCCCACCTCCTCCAAAAGGCTCCAACTCTGTAACTGTATACTGGCCAAGCGTGCGGGCGCCTTACGGCTCAAGACGTCAGCCACCACATTGGCCTTTCCCTGGTGGTAGGAGATGCTGCAGTCGTAATCCTTCAGGAGCTCCAACCAACGTCTCTGTCTCATGTTGAGCTCCTTTTGGTCAAAAATATATTTGAGGCTCTTGTGATCTGTAAAAAATCTCGAAGATCTCTCCGTACAAGTAGTGCCTCCAAGTCTTCAGCGCGAAGACCACAGCTGCCAACTCTAGGCCGTGGGTAGGGTAGGTATGCTCATGGGGCTTCAGTTGCCGCGAAGCATAAGCGACAACGTGACCCCTCTGCATGAGCACACCTCCTAACCCTTGCAAGGAAGCGTCCGTGTACACAACGAACCCGCCACTACTGTCAGGGATGGTGAGCACGGGAGCCGAGGTCAACCTCTCCTTCAGCTCCAGAAAACACGCTTCACAGGCGTCTGTCCAAGCGAAAGGCACGTCCTTCCAGGTCAACTGTGTCATAGGACGCGCAATCTGTGAAAATCCCCTGATGAACCGTCTGTAGTAACCTGCCAGTCCCAGGAAACAGCGAATCTCAGTGACTGAACGCGGTCTCTCCCACCTGAGCACTGCCTCGACCTTGGCGGAGTCCACCGCCAGGCCGTCACCAGATATCACATGACCCAAGAAGGTCACCTCCCTCAACCAGAACTCGCACTTGCTGTATTTGGCGTACAACCTGCGTCGTCTCAGAGCGTCCAGAACCATTCGCAAGTGCTGTCCGTGCTGCGTTCGATCTCTAGAATAGATGAGCACATCATCTATGAAAACCACCACGAACTGATCCAAGTACGGTCTAAACACCCTGTTCATCAGGTCCATGAAAGCAGCGGGGGCATTGGTTAGCCCAAACGGCATGACCAAAAACTCGTAGTGTCCGTACCGGGTGCGGAAAGCTGTCTTGGAGACGTCGGTCTCCCTGATCCTCAACTGGTGGTATCCAGACCTCAAGTCTATCTTGGAAAACACCGTGGCACCCCGCAACTGGTCAAACAAATCGTCGATCCTCGGCAGCGGATATCTGTTCTTGATGGTGACCCTATTCAGCTATCGGTAGTCTACACAAAGGCGTAGGGCCCCATCCTTCTTCTTCACAAACAGTACCGGGGCTCCCCAGGGAGACGCACTGGGCCTCACGAAACCTTTCTCCAAAAGGTCCTGCAACTGGGACTTGAGCTCTCGCAGCTCAAGCGGTGCCATCCTGTATGGCGCGGTGGAGATGGGGCTGGTCCCTGGTACTAGTGATATCTCAAACTCGATTTCACGCTCGGGCGGTAGTCCTGGTAACTCGTCTGGAAACACGTCGGGGTACTCTCTGACCACCGGGATGCTCTGGAAGTCTGCCACAGGGCTGGGCTCTGCCACCACATAGGCTAGGAAGCCCTCACACCCCTGGCTCAAAAGTCTCGCCGCCCGAAGTGCCGAAATGCACCTGAAACCTCCGTCCACTGGCTGTCCATGAAACTCGAAAGAAGGCAACTCCGGAATGGAGAAGACAATCTTCCTCTCAAAACAATCTGCCAAGGCGTGGTAAGCGAACAGCCAATCCATCCCCAAAATCACACCAAAGTCCTCCATCTGCATCATAATCAGGTCAGCTGGCAGGCTATGTCCTCCAACGCTGACCTCGCAATCTGTGTACACTTCCTCAACTACAAACAGCTGACCACTCGGACCTCTGATTACGAACGGATTTTCTAACAGTGTATAATCCTGGTCCAAACTAACTGCGAAACTGGCTGCGACAAACGAGTGCGTAGCGCCAGAATCGAAAAGCGTGTAAACGAGTCTGCCGGAAACTGAAACCATACCTGCTACCACTGATCCCGAAGCTCTGGCGTCCCTGTGTGTTAGGGCGTTGATACGCCCCTCAGCTCTAGGTGCGGACGAAGCAGCCACACTCTGCGTCGGACGGGTAGGTGCTGGCCGATACCCTCCTCGCGACTGCTGTCCTCCTCGTGCCAGGAAACCGCGGCCTCCTACGCGCCCTCCAGTGCTCTGTGCGGGGAGTATCTGCTGACCTCCTGCCCTAGATGGGCAGTCCCTCCTGACGTGGCCTGGCTGGCCACACTGGTAGCAGAGGGGAACCCGACTCCCGCCCTCAGTGGGTCCCTGCTGTCGACTAGGCGGGGGTCCGGTGCTGGCGACTGGCCCCTGTCGAGGGCACCCAAAGGCCACTGATGGCCCTGCACAACGTGACAGCTCTCCTGCGGACGCCACGTGTCTCCGTTGAGTTCTCCTAACACGCCTAGTGTGGCGGCGGAAATCTCGTTCCACCACTAACTCCCCTGTCGTACGCTCGGAAGGGGGAGGGGGTGGCGACGTGGGTGGAAGCTGAAATTCTTCTCGAATCACCTCTCGAATCAGTTGGACGAGGTCCGGAGACGGTATGCTTAGGAGAAGAGGAGGGGTAGTAAGTACTCCAAGCCCGAGACATCTATCCCTCGGGCCCCGACCTCGGCCGCGTCCCACCCTCCAAGCTCCACGACGAGGCATCTCCTACAATGGAGACGCGAACAAAACGAAAAATGTCAAAACAGACGGTACCTAACGAAACTTCTAAGAGCTCATGTCAAGAGATATGTTGTGGTGGCTACTCTAGCTATAAACATGTGAATTGGTTATTTTCCAGTCAGTTGATTCACTTCTCGGGACGACCTTGCTCTGATACCATCTTGTAACGACCCGGTTCCCGAGTCCCTACGAGACACAAGAACCAGACCGACTCGACTAATCTCAAGACCTAGTCGTGCAACGAGAAAGTAACCAAAAGAGCAGTAAAATAAACCACATTCAGCATGAATATAACTAACAGTAAGGAAGTACAGCAGCAAGGAAAGAAACTACTACAGTAGATACCACCACAACAGTAGAACAACATTTATCATATAACAAGAACTGCAGGTAAAGAAAGTACAGCGGAAACAAGAACTACTCACTATAACAGAAATAAAAGAGGTACAAAAGACTGTGGTAAACTCTACTGGACCCTACTCGGCCCAGCGTCCTCTGTAGCCTCTGACCCTGGCTGCTCAACACCTAGTCTTGAAAAAAGTAACGAGTGTAACACGTCAGCAAAACGCTGAGTAGAGTGGCAAACTAACTAAAGACAACAGTAGAGTGTACAGTAGTTGTTATGTTCTGTTACTTCCTTTATTCACATCTTTCAATTTTTCTCACTATTTCATTTATTTCTCAGATCCTTTACTTGATCTCGAATGTCCTCGCGGGAACGATCTTGATTGCAGTCTTTTCCAAAAGTAGAAGTAGCACGTGGTGTTCTCCTGGCCGGGAGAGTCCCCCGTGGTGATCCTACCCTCAGTCAACCACCCCAAGGTCACTGACAGACGTAACGGTGACTACGGCACGCGCGATAAACGCACAGGTAGCTAGCCCGCACTGGCACGCGGTCAGTCGTTTCCGTTAACGGGTGCGCCCAAAGCACAGCACGGAACCAGGGCAGAGCCCTCTCAGTAACAGGGGTCCAACCCCTCCACAGTAACCAAACCGGGGCCTTGCCCCTCCACAGTCCGCGCACCCTCGCCTGACTACCCTCGTTTACCCTAGTGGGCCTAACAAGTCGGTGAAGGAGGCTAGCAGAACCCTGGGGCCCGTGGGGTAGCTAGTACTCTCCTAACACTAGTAGCTCTCCTCGGTACTACGTACACGAGGGCCAACAAGTCGGTACAGAGCTGCCAATCCTAACCCCGGGTCCCTGGGGCGGCTGGCCCCACTCTGCACTAAACAGGTACAGGTACTTCCCTTGGTACTGCGTACCCAAGAGACAGTACAAACTACATATCAGTTCCATTCCTTTTCCTTTTCAGGAGTTCCACTCCTAATTCCCCGTAGGGTTCCAGCTCTTTATCTCAGAACATCATATGTTTCACCTTCCAGTTTCACGTTCTCACAATCCATGATCTCAATCATGTTTCTTTATTCATAACAGGCAGCTGTTAATTCAATTTACAGGCAGCTTTATATTCCTTTCCATTTTTCCAAGACTGCAGTATTATACATTCCACTAGTTTTTCCATCCTAAGATTCATGCCACATCCTAGGATCTAGCATACAACTAGTTTTCCAGCCCTAGGATTCATGCATCACCTAGGAGCTATCATTCCATACATTTCTCATTCCTAGGATTCATGCAATGTCCTAGATTCTAGTTATGGTTCCATACTTTAACAGATTTTAATAATAAACTTAAGCCACTCTACCAGGTACAACAGGAGTAATGGGGGCATAATCGGGAATCCCGCGTGCCTCCGCGACTCCCAAGACTGCAACTGAACGAGGTCCTATCACAAGGATCAAACACAAGGAGTGTCTCAAAACAGTATATAGCTACTGTAGACGGGTAGAGGAATTAATTCTGAAAAGAACAGAACTCGAATCGCGGAAAACGGAGCCCGAACGGGCCCTAAACGGGTCGAAAAAGACGATACTGTGCAAGATCAGACGTCTAAAACTTCTTCCAGACGTCTTAAAAAGTGGATCAGAGAATTACCTGTTCAGCGTGGTTTCCCAGACGTCCAGAAGTCTGCGGGGACGTCTCTCCTATCTCCCAGACGTCCGATGGTCACCCAGGACGTCTGGAGGTCACTCCCGCCGTCTGGTACAACTTCCAGACGTCTGATTCGCAAAGGATGGCGAATCAGCGAGCCTGCGCACAGCCAACTCCCTCCCTTAGTACGGTCAGTCGACAGGAAGGAAGAAGAAAACGGAATACTCACCTTTCAGACGTCTGTATGAGATACCAGACGTCGTCCTCGCCGTCTGCCTATCAACCCAGACGTCTGATTCTGGAAATTTTTCCAGAATCAGGGCACGACCCGGACTCTGCTCGCGACGTCGCCCGCGTCGCACCTCGCGCTCCTGCTGCTCAGACTGCAGCAGGTCCCTCTCCGCGTCGTTCCGCGCCCCCTACGCCCTCCTCCGGTCGGCCAAGCCGCTCCGGCGAGCTCGCCCTCACGGCAGAGCTCCGCCCTCGCACGCCGCGCCTCCTCCGCACTCACTGCGGCCGCCGCTGCAGCCCTCGCGCTCGCTCGCTCTCGTGCACAGGAAGGAGAAGAAGAAGGAGACGGTGGAGACGGGAGGGGAGGCATGGCCCTTTTAAGGCCACGCGGAGAGGAGAGAGAGAAGGTGCAGCAGGCGTCTGCAGCCGCAGAAGAAAAAGAGGGAATAACGAATATGCGGTCTGCGCGCGCAGGCGCGCAGACGACTCGCGGGTGTGGACGATAACGGTTTTTCAGACGTCTGTAAACCATCCCAGACGTCTGGCAAGACGTCTGGATGTGATCCCAGACGTCTGGTCAGACGTCTGGGCCACCTCCCAGACATCTTAAAATACGTCCGGGGCACGCGTTCGTAACACGAGTGGTGGGAAGTGGAAGGGCGGAGGTTGATCAGGGTGAGGAGGCGGAGGTTCTGTGAGGGTCGGCGAGGCGTATGGGGCTGTGGAGCGATGGGGGCGTCTCGCCGGAGTTTGGCCGGAGACGAAGGGGGTGACGATGGACAGGAGCGGTCGAGGGTTTAATCAAATAAAAGACAGTGAGGAAAAGAAAGAGGGGGAGATGGGGAGAAGTTCTGACCTAGCTACGAAGACGAAAGGGGCTGGAGCAAGGCGGCAGTCGTATCGACTGTCACCGGAGAAGAAGATGCCCAGGGGAAGGGGCGGCGGCGAGGAGAGGGCCGGAGAGGCTCCAGCTGGGTGCGGCGTGGCGCGGGAAGAGCGAGGGAGGGCAACCCTGCAGCTGGTAGTGCGGCAGAGCGACAAGGAGGAAGGGGAGAGGCCGCCGGAGCTGGAGGGCTTCCTGTCGGAGTGGGAAGAGAGGAAGTGGGGGTCTTTCTCCGTCAGGACCGAGCTGCGGAGAATGGCGGAGCGACGGGGGTATTTATAGGGGCGGAATCAGAGAGGAGGGCGGAGGGAGACGACGTGTCTCCCTCGCCGGAGGACGCCGGAGATGGAGACCCATACCGTCCGTGCGTTTGCACGGCCGGTATGGTGGGTTGCAGCGACCAGGGGGGTGTTCCTGCGACGGCTGACGACGCAGGGCACCCCCGGTTGACTTGCCAGACCCTCCACCTTACCCTGCGCGGCGCCATGCTCCGCGCAAGGTCGCCGGAGCATGGTGCCTGTCAGGTTTTGCAGGGGGGACCTGAACGCAAAGAATGAAGAAGAGTTAGGGGCCAAAATGCGAGGGTTCAAAAGTTGAGGGCCAACAAGTAAATATATGAGGACCAAAGTGTAAAGTTGGTCAAGAAGGTTTCTTCTTAGGCTCAAGTTTTTATACATGACTAATTAAGACCTAAGGAATCTGACGGTGAATTTTATTTCTAGATTAAACCTTGTTTGACCGGTGAATTTACGCAAAAACCCAAATTAAGTTATTAATTGGGCATGGTTCTCAATGTAGGTCAAAAAGGGTTCCGAAGGCCAAATTGAAGGTTCTAAACCCTAGAGATTATTTTTATATGAATTTTAGAGAGTTTATTCTATTTTTACTTTGCCTCGAACCTCGCAAATTGAAGTGGGTTTGTTTTAAGGTTACAGATTATCATTTAGTTCCTTGGAATTGCTGTAGCCCTTATCAGATCATCCCACTTTCCTTCTTATTTGGTTTGTTTGACCTATGTTTGGACCTGTATGCAGATTATACTGGTAAAATTGCATTTTTACCCCTTATGACTTGTTTTCTTCTTAAACTCAGAATTCTCTGAGTTAAGCCTTTCCTTGAGTTATGTAGGAGCTTTTATCCTTTGTATTAGGTCAAAATGAGCTAGTTATAGCTCATGATGAGGTTCTCATCATAGGCTAAATACAGCAAGTGCAAATTTTGGTTGAGACAGGTCACCTTCTTGGGCCATGTGATCTCAGAGGATGGTTTAGCTGCGGATCCAGCCAAGGTAGAGGCAGTACTCAGGTGGGAGAGGCCACGTTCGGTAATAGAGATTCGCAGTTTCCTGGGATTGGCTAGTTACTACATATGGTTTTTATCAGAGGGTTCTCATAGATTGCACGTCCTTTGACTCAGTTGACTTGGAAGGACATACCTTTCGCCTGGACAGACGAATGTGAGTCTTGCTTTCAGGAGCTGAAGGAGAGGTTGACCTCAGCCCCTGTACTCACCATCCCCGACAGCAGTGGAGGATTCATCGTTTACAGAGACGCCTTGTTGCAGGGATTGGGGGTGTGCTGATGCAGCGGGGTTACGTTGTCGCATATGCTTCGCGGCAATTGAAGTCCCCTGAGTATAACTACCCCACCCATGACTTAGAATTTGCAGCAGTTGTCCTCGCACTGAAGACCTGGAGACAGGGAGACTTTTGAGATTTTCACTGACCATAAGAGCCTCAGATATTTGTTTGATCAGAAGGAGCTCAACATGAGATAGAGACACTGGCTAGAGCTCTTGAAGGATTACGATTGCAGCATCTCGTACCACCCAGGGAAGGCCAATGTGGTGGCTGATGCCTTTAGCCGGAAGGCACTCGCCCACTTGGCTTGTTTACGAGCACAGAGTTGGAGACTCATGGAAGAGTTGAGCATCTGGTGACCCCAGGAGTCACAGGGATACTGCGGGGCAGTGACAGTGGCGAGGCAGATATGACTAGGGCTGATGGATCGCATCATCATTGGACAAATGACAGACCCATACCTACGGGCGCAGTAAGACCGAGTATTGGCAGGGAACCCAGGAGAATTCTCGTTCGCTGACGGAGTCCTACGTATGAGGGGACGATTGTGCATTCCTAAAGATGAGGAGTTGTTGAGGGATCTCCTGACTGAGGCACATGGATCTAGATTTACCATACATCCCGGGAACACGAAAATGTATTACGACCTACGACGTGATTTCTAGTGGAAAGGCATGAAGCGGGATGTTGGCCTTTTCATTCAGCAGTGTCTAATATGCCAACAGGTGAAGGCCGAGCACCAGAGACCTGCAAGGCCATTGCAACCACTTCCCGTTTCAGAATGGAAGTGGGAGAGTGTCACTATGGACCTGGTAGTGGGGTTACCTGTGACATAGAGGGGACACGATGCAGTCTGGTTGATTGTAGATAAATTGACAAAGACGGCACGGTTTCTACCAATCTGAGTCACTTTTGAACCAGCACAGTTGGTAGAGAGATACATCAGAGATGTGGTGCGCCTTCACGGGGTCCCCCGCGAGATTATTTCAAACAGCTCCCTTGAGTTAGGTTGAGGTGGGGACCAAGTGAGAGGTTGGTCCCCGTCTGATACGCTAGAGTCAGGAGGTGATTGAGCAGATCCATCGACGACTGCATACTGTCCGGAGTAGGCAAAAGAGCTACGCTGATCTGAAGCGTAGGGAGGTACAATTTGAGGTTGGAGATCACATTTTCCTCCGTGTTTCGCCTATGAAGAGCCTGCAGCAATTTGGGGTGAGAGGGAAGCTTGCACCGAGATTTATGGGACCTTTTGAGGTCTTAGAACAGGTAGGACCCATCGCTTACTGGCTTGCCCTTCCTCCCCAGCTCTCTGGAGTGCACGAGGTATTTCACGTTTCCAACCTCAGGTCAGGAGATATATCGCCAATCCCAGCCATGTCCTTAGCCACGAGAGCATCGAGGTGGGAGACGACGTAACTTATCCCGAGAAGTCGGTACAAATACTAGACAGAGCCATCCGGAGTCTGAGATGGAAGGAGGTACCCCTGGTGAAAATCCTGTGGGGAAGCCAGCGGTACGAGGAGGCGACTTGGGAGCGTGAGTTGGTAATGCAAGAGTAGTACCCGGAACTTTTTGAATGTATGTCTCTTCAGACCTACGCCCGTCCTCTTTAAGCTTGATATACGCCACTACGTTATCTTCCGCACCCTAGTTAGCTTAGGTTTCGGGGACGGAACTTCCTTTAAGTTTGTTATATTGAAATGACCCGACACCTTGTTACAGCCTAAGACGTCTTAAGTGTTCACCTGACGTCTGGAGAGAACGTCAGACGTCTGGTAAAGGGCATTGGACGTTTGAAAGTACCTTTCCTTTTCCGCGCGTGCCGTACGCATGCCACGCCGTTTTCCTCACCACCCCTTCCCTATGATGGCCATCCCTCGCCTTTCCACACCATCCCTCGCCATTCCTCTCCACCTTGTCCCCCTCACCTCCTCTCCCTTTATAACCTCTCCTCCTCCGCCTCTTCATCGCACACCCCGTAGCAAGACGAGAGAGTAGAGAGCAGAGCGAGTCAGAGCAGGGGGCCGAGCGAGAGGGAGAGAGAGCAGGGAGCCAGAGCGAGAGCGAGCGGAGAGTGTTGCACTGTTCTGCTGCAGCACTTGTGGCGAGAGAAGCTAGAGCGGTTCCGAAGTCATTTCTTTCGCGGAATCAGACATCCGGAGCGACACCCAGACGTCTTATTGGACATCCGAAGGTAGAGTGAGACGTCTGGTAGAGATCTACTTTCTGTATTTTCTCTCTGTCAAAGTTTTGACAGTGTACGTATATATGTCAGATGTTGGAAGGCAGACCAAGGCAGTTTCAGACTTCCGGGAGCACCTCAAGACGTCTGACGAAACCCTTAGACGTTGTCACTGAGTTCCAGACGTCTGATAGAGGAACACCGAGAGAGGTATCCCTGAGAACTGTTTTAAGACGTCTGGAACCTTTCCCAGACGTCTGATTTCTGTCTGACCGCGTGTTTTGGGCCCGTGCAAGGCCCTAATGTTATCGGTTTTCTGCAAACAAAATATCTCTGTTTTCCATATGAGTTTCTCTATGTAATGATACCTTGTTTGTATCATTCTAAACCTTTTGGCCTATCGATCCATGTTTTAGGTCTCCAGTCCGTCGGGTGTACGGGACCTGCGAAGACGTCAGGAGCTATTGTACGAGCCCCCATTCCACCCGGTTACCCTGGTAGAGTGGATATCACCATAAATCTCTAAATTAATACATGCAAGTAGTTAATCCTAGGACTTGAGATGAACCCTAGGAAGGAATAAATGCATACTCTAGAGTAAATTCTTGAACCATAGGTTATGGTATGAACACTAAGGCTAAAGGAAATTACATGTGAATGATTGAGTAATCAAAAGCTGCCTGTATGATCTGGAATGGACTACATACTGTGATAAAAAGCTCTTGTACGAACCCTACGGGGAATGCAGACAAGAATACCATAGTATGGAGAATCGGATGGTTCCAGAATATGTCTCCCATGGGCAGTTGTTAAGGGAAGTAAGCTGGCCTTCGTGTACGTGGTACTGAAGAAAGCAACTATCCCTTGTAGTAGAGGGGAGCTTGCCACCCTCGGGTTAAGACCCGGGGTGGGTTTGGCACTCTACGTCTACTCTGGTCGACCCTCACGTACGTGGTACTGAGGTGAGCTACTTAGTGTAGGGGGAGAGCTAGCTGCCTTTGGGGGCTCGGGACTAGGAATAGCCACCCTACACTGACTCTGGTGAGGCCCATTGGACAAATCGAGATAATCGGACGAGGGTCTGCGGACTTTGGAGGGGTGAGACCCCTGTTCTATTTTGAGAGGGCGAAGTCTTGTGCTGTTCCGCGTTGTACGTTTGAGCGTACCTGCTAACGGAAACGACTGATCGCATATCAGTGCGGGATAGCTACCCGCATGTTTGTCACGTGTGCCGTAGTTACTGCTACGTCACGATCGTGACCTCAGGGTGGTATACCGAGTGTAGGACTGTCACGGGTGGGGACTCTCTCGGCCAATAGGGTGCCACGTGTACCTCCTGCATCATGGGAAAACTACAAGCGAGATCATTCCTGTAGGGAACAAGAAGATTAAATAATGTGATGAATCCTTAGAGATCTCTACGTACCAACATGTATAATATAATTGGAAACGGAAAATTATATGTTAAACTACTTGTTAAATGCATGTTACTTCTTAGCCACCACTCTACTCAGCGTTAGCTGACTCCAGATGTATATCTTTGTACAGGTCAGGAATTTGAGAAGCCCGAGCTACCGGTTACTGAGGACGCTGAGCCTAGTCGAGCCTAGCTTTAGTTCTACTGTTTGGTGTAGTGAGTTTCTATAGCCTTGTTTCTGCTATATGTACTCATTTTTGTTGTGATGGCTGTATTATGATATGTAATATTACTGTTCCTTTTTCCTTATTGTTGTCAATTTCTTTCTGCTTAGCTACTGTACTTGTGTGATTGTGGTTTGTTGAATGTTATTTGGTTATTTCTTGTTAGATAACTAGGTTTTGGGATTAGTTGAGGCGAATCAGTCTTAGTTCCTGTATGGATCTGAGATCAGGTCGTGACAGATTGGTAGCCTTCTTTTAAGTAATATATTGCCCTTTTACTTAAAACGGGAGAGTGCATGAAAAAGATAATTTGATACATTATAAATTGGTAAACTTAATTAGCTTATCAAATAATATTTTAAGGGTTAGTTTAGATGTGTAGGGATGAGTTTGATGAGATAATTTTATTTAAAAGTTATAAGGATTATTTTAGTAGGTTAACCTGTGATTATTTGAAAATTTTTTGAGTTAAATCTATGAAAATAAATAAAGATAACCCATAAAAATAACTTATATTTGGTTAAGTCCTCTTAATCTAAGTTAAAATATCACTCCTACCAAATAAAGTTAATCCTTATTTCAATAGGTTATCCTCCTTACCAAATTAGATCTTAGGACTAGTTTATTTGAAAGGTTAATTTTTCTTTTGGAGGGGTCAATGTAACCTTATTTATTTGAGTGATTAACCCTCATAATCTTAATATCTATTTTAAAAAGTTTAACATATATTTTACTAATGTTAATTCTGACATACATGCGATAACAAAATAGATGTTAATTTTATAATTCTCCTATATCTAAATTCTACTTTTCAAAAAATAATGTTAATACAAATTCTAAGTAAATATGGTAAAAGTTATATTACAATTTAACACAAATTTAATTAAATAAAAATTAATATTAACATCACTTTACATGCACATAAAACTAAAACTTAACCGTACATTTTTTAAATATCAATTTCGTAACATCAGAAGTAAACTAAACCTCCATTAATCATCGATAAGATACCGTTTTTGTGGCACTGTTGTCACTCTCCATTAACTATTACTCAACGTGACGATTCGTTGCAACATGAGCAGCCTTTTTTTTTTTTATCAAAGAATCAAAGCTCGATCACATTTTTAAATAGGTTTGCGATTCTTCAAAGAGGAGGGCTCACAAATTATTCTATAGTTAATTTTCGGTACCTGTACATTTTAATTTTCACATAAGCGACACTTTTTCATCAAAAACTAATGGAAAAACTAAAATAAAAGAAGAAAATTAAGAGAGAATACAGGTACACAATAAATTGAGACCCAAAGTGGCTCAGTCGAAATTGGTATAAATACTTAAGAAGTTAAGAAAGTCTAAATGCTACAATTAGGATAACAAGCATGCGATTTGCCGTTGGTGATGGTTTAGCTTTCTTAAGGTTAAAAGACAAAAAATGATGAGACCATTTACATGACTATTCCATTGAATTATAAGTTAAAATGTATAAAAATATATTATGAAATACATTTTACAATGCATTAACATGACGTATTGATTTATACTGATATAAAGTAATTCTGAGTAATTTTATATTATTATAAAATGTTTTATGATAATTTTATATTAATGTAAAATAATTAATAATAATTTTACATCAATATAAAGGTATGAATTCCAAACGACACCAGATTAAGCTAAAAAATGTAAAATCTATTACATATAATGCAAAAAATTATGAAGGCATATATGCAAAAACTCCTAAACAGAATGCTGAATTTCGTCGTTATAGTATTCTTCTCCGCAGTAATACATCGTTCTTCATCGTTGCAGTTCCATTCGTCGAGATTTCTCATGAACATAAAGAGGCATATCAATTTTATGCTCGTTGGAATTAACATTATGCCCATAAATCAAGAAAATAGTATTAAGTAAATGTCTTTTATGGAAGACTTTGCTGGATCGATCTCTTTCGCCTCGGCTATATTACAAAGGCAAATAATTAATTTCATATTAAATGCGGTGAACATTCTATATCATGGGTCTAATTCAACTTCATTGTATGTCAGCGACAACCATTTTTCCTAAATTATTGTAATTTTTTATTCACAATTTGCAACATATGTTTCCTACTCAAATAAAATATATTGATGTATTTAAATTTCAATCAGAATATTTTAACTTTTCATTAAAATATATCAATATATTTTAATTTTTTATAAGTGAAAAATTAATTTTTAATTAAAAAGTAAAAATTATTACTAATTTTTACCTATATATTTTAAATTTAAGATTTAAAATTTTAGGATTTGAAGTTTAAAATCCACGAAAAACGATTTCTGATATTTATCATTTGAAAATATTTTAAATATCAAATACTAAATTCTTAATTTAAAGGTGAAAAAATATTTTTTCGTAGATAAAAAATATTTTTATATAGGTGAAAAATTAATTGTAAATTAAAATATACTCATATATTTTTATTTTTAATAAATATACTATGATTTTAAATGTTATGATTCGATAAAAAAATTAAAATTTTTGAACAAAAATTACATATTAGAAATCATGTTGCACCGTATATTTTCTACTTGTGCCCTTTTTTATTTTTTCCTCTGGAAAAAGCCGAAGCCTTTACAATTGGGCAGCAAGACGTGTTAAATTGTTTAGAGGTAAGCAAAAATAGCATCTTATAAAAATCCTCTCGAAGCATCCTGTTGCATTATCTCTCCAAATACTTTACAGGCAACGTTCTTTTGCCGGAAAGCAATGGAAAGAAGGCGATATAACTTATGATGGGCCCTGAGGCCCTTTTGATATGGGTGCATGATGCGGGCCTACTGGATATGTCGTTGGTTTATTTGAAGAATGAAGGACTTTGGTTTATGGTCCTCATGGAGTTCATCTAAAATGTGAAATCGTAGAAAATGGTGTTTAAGTTTTGATTTCAAAAATCAAAATAAAAATGTTTGGAGTAGTTCGAAAAAGAAAATGGTGGCGGAGAGAAATTCAAGCCCACCAAAAGCTAGCGAACAAGTCCGAGGAAAGCCCAAAAAGGCTAGTTGTCCTATAGGTATTTTGCTTAATGGGTATTTTGGATGGAAATCATGCAACATGGATGAGTAGATGCCTTAGTGGAAAGGTGAAAGGATATAGATGTTGGACATTGATTCCCATCCATGCTTATTCTAAAGTACATAGCTCATCATCCTCTCTACATTCTCCTGCCACTGAAAAAAACCTCCAATTCAAGATATATATATATATATATATATATATATATATATATCACAATGCCAGGTTTCACGAGGGCATCAAAGGAAGCATACAACTTTAAACCATGAACATAGTCCGAGGAAACAAAAATATTCTACACGAAAAACAACCAAATTTTCCCAAGTTGAAAAAGGATCATACCATCATCTGCTGCTCGCAACTAATTTATAGTCATCCCAAGCTGGAATTCATTTCCTATATATGGAGGTACGTGGCAGAAGCTAGTGATTGCTGGATTGGCGCGAGGCATTTTGGTCAATGCATGTTCGGTATAGAGACCCACTGAAGCTGCAGCTCCACCTCACCGCATTCGACATTCCTGAGCCTCAGGATGACGTCCTGGACAACCTTCCCATCTGTCCAACGGATGGTGCTTTCGTCGGCGAGGCAGTTTTGCCTGTTTGGGACGAGCTTCTTGATTATGGTACGATTGGGGACGTCGTCCAGGTTCATCCTGACCGCGTCTATGAATGGTTCTATGCTCAGGTCTGCATCGCCCATCGGGTCATCGTGGCTGAACGTGTCCTTGTCGTAGACTTGCTGGTAGGATACCAAGAGGAAAGAGTGTGAAAACAAACGATTTATACGCTAAACAAGTGATATAAATAACCTTTCAGTATATTATCAACCTAATGATACATATGCGTATGATATTTCCATTTGCAGTGTAGAAATTCTCTAGAGATCATCAAGAAATCCGCATTCTAAAATTAAGCAAAGGAAAGTGAACATGGCATAAAAAGGGGCAATTTAGTCAAATAAATATACGAAAAAAATTGCAACAAAAAAAGTCACAATGGGAATTCTTTGCATACTAGATTATGGTACAAGCACAGGAAAAAAATGCAAGAAAGATCATGAGGTATGCAAACTGAAGAAAAAAAAAAAAAAAATGATAAACTTGCACGATAAGGATACAGCGAAAATGCAAGAAAGATCATGTCTATATTTCTACTCAAGTCCCATGTAACATTAACTGGAGAAAAAGCTACAATTAATTAAACGAGAGGCCCAATGGCGAATTTCGCAATATTTCAATTCAAAATTTTCCAGCTTAGATTTCCCATTATCTATACACCTTTACTGGCAAACATCAAAGAAGACTTGGAAGTCAAGCGTGTGAAGAAACCATCCAATTTGATTCAAATAATGGGTGTGTGGATGACGATGGACTTACGACTTTTATCGGCTCGGAAGGATCCTGGATGGAAAGAGTCAGCTCTTCATTCCACTCGGGATTCACGTTTTTCTTTATTACATGTGTCTTCAGCTTCTGAAATCGAAGAGATAGGTGATGTAAAGACAGGAGCCAGAATAACAGCAATTGTTGTTGAAATAAGAATATCTAAAAGGCATACACGATCAGTTTCTTCATGGCTTCTTATGAAAAGATATGACATATAAACATTTGTTCTTGTAATATGCTACCATCCACGAAAATCAAATTACAGTGAACGGGTTGAAAGGAAATACAGGAATGCTCAAACATATTTTTTCCACTATTCACCACAAAATACTAATCAGGAAGCAAAACATACTTTGTCCTTATAATATGTGTCCAGAATAAGCGTAGTTAGGAGCGTGGAGGCTCCTGTGTGCCTGGTAAAACAGTCCCAATAGGGGACTGTCCACGCGTGTGGACAGGGAGAGCAGCCTGCAGTGATGGCCGGCAGGAGGAGGAGGCCAGCTGCAAGGAGAGGGCCGGCTGGCCTTGGTGGGTGGCTGGCTGCTATGTGGAAGAAGAGAGGGAGACGAGTCTCGGAATTTGGAAGTATTATTGATTGACCCAAAGATTACAAAAGAGGAAATGCTCTCTTTTATAGAAAGTACACATCCCTATTCTTGGAAAGAAATCATATCTCTAATAAAAAAATATTTTATCTGGATAGATCTTATCTCTAATAAATAAAATAAATTTCCAATTATTTTCGTAAAACATGTTTACTAAAAATAGCCAACTTGGTATATAGGAAAACCCAAAATTGGTCTATAGGACTTTCTAGACTGCCGGCTCTGCTGGACCTTTATTGGCTGCCACGTGGACTGTTGACTGCCATGTGGCTGTACACGTGGCTTTCTTCCTGTCATCCTAACAATATGAATTTAATGACCAAGCCTGAACCATTAAAGACTGACCAAATTGACAACTGGTCCACATTTAAACCAAACCAACCAAAGTATTTTTCAACATCATATGAGGGCGAAAACTAACTCCATTATGATCTGTCTGGAGGCATAACCAGCCTCAACCAATCCATAATCAGATAGGAAATGGGGATCATTTAACCCAGCCTGAATTAATCCAGTGTAGTCAGTTTTTTTTCTCGGAAGTCCATTACTACTTTCATATAAAATTAACTGCTTGAAAAAAAGTTTCGATGGCATGAAAAGGGGGAAATTCCAATAAACTATCATTGCCAGTGCAACCTAAATGGTCAGATTAGAATATCATCCTACCTAAGCAACATGATTTAAGAAAGAGAAAGAAGAGAGGAAGGACTCTGTTAAGGCAGCACCAAATCGCAGGCAATTATTTCAAAGTACAACACTACTCATTCGGAAGGAAATCCAAGAAAAGAATGATGAACCATACGAGATCAACAATTGGGGACTGGATACAAAACATAAATGAAGTAATGAATGTACAAAATAACCAACAAAAGTGACAATTTTTTGCTACCTTCATAAGATAAGCCATAAGGAGCATAAAATAGTGTGGCGGGACCCAAGAGGAGGTTAAGGTGAGACACCCCATCTGGCCTTCTAATTTCCTTAATAACATTTCACGACATTCCTCGATTTTAATCCCCAACCTTCACGTTTCGCCCCCCAGGGTAAATTTCTCGGAACAATAGATTATCAAGCAAAGAACTTACAAGATAACCAATGAAAGAATACATCTTAGGTAACCACCACAAGACACTAACAATGATCTTTAATCTTAATCCTCGAAGCCTTACCCTTTCGCCCCTCTCTACTTTTAGATTCACATCGATAACCACGACCTCCTTCTGACATCACCTCCCTTATTCTAAACTCCTTCCTCTACCATTAATACCAAAGAAAACAAAAAAAAAAGTGCATCGAGCAAACTACTTATAGAATAACCAATAAAAGAATGCATTTTAAGTATCATCACAAGATACCATAGCAAGTCTTCGATCTTAATCCCCAAAGCCTCCCATAACCATAACCTCCTTTTCTGACTTCGTCTCCCTTCTAAATTCCCATCTCCACCATCAATACCTCACACATAAAGAGAAAAAACAACCATACCCAATTCCATCAACCAGATTCCCACAACGCAAACCACATGCACATCCCCCAACGACAACCATCCAATTCCTTCAATGAGACTTCCCAAAACAACCACCTTTGATACATACCACTCAGATGAAACAACCTGTGTGTATCAAAATCCATTCAAATATCCAAACAACACAAGCCAAATCACGCCAAACAAAAAAAACAGCAACCCATAAAGGAAAGCTTCAGAGAACAGCGCAACCCATAAGGGAAAAATCCAATCTTTGAAACAGAGGAAGGTGATTTACGTGCTTCCCAAGCCTGACAACCACATAGGGGTCGCTGGCCCTGACGTCTCGCACGGCTAGGTTGACGCCCCTGACCACCCTCACCTTGAGGAGCCCCAACATCTGCTCCATCTCCACCTCCCTCTCCTCCTTCACCTTCCCGTGTTCTGCACCGCCCCTGCTCTGTGGTGGCAAAAAGATGGGACTTTGGAGGGTGCCCACTAATGGGTAGATGGGATCGAGGCCTCGGATGTATCGAGGGAGGTGTGGGGAAGGGAGAAGGGGTTGGGAGGAGAGGGGGTGGCGATGTTTTGTGCCATGGAAGGGGACAGGGATAGAGAGAGAGAGAGAGAGGTGAGTGTGACTATTTTCCTATTTCTGCTTGGGAGTTTTGTGGGAAAGGTTGGGGGGCTTTCCTTTGTGATCTCATGGGAAAGGTCTAATTTTAGCGAAATTTAATGAAAATTTGAATGGTTTATTCGATCATGGCACAGATATTCTTTTACTTTTCATCATTTATTTTTAATTTTTCTTTTTATCTTTTTCAAAGGTGAGACAGCGAATCTTTAACCATTTGAACACATCTTCATGTTTTGATTCTGTAGAAGATGCATCTTTCTTTTCCCATACCTTTCATCTGTCGATAAGTTGTCGATACTCTTTGTAGTTTTTCAATCTTAACTTTCAAAACATGATCATGGCTATCAAGCCATGACTTGCCAAGCGATTCCTACCTTTTTCTTTTTTTATAAATGTGTGACCACTCGAATTGATTCCCCCTCGTTCTGAACCACATCGGGTGTTATATTCTTTAAAGATGATCGAAGGGCCTCTCGTATATTAGTATTGAAAATTAGAATTTTCGTTTTCAGATGGAAAAAATCTATTTCTTGGTTCACGGAGGCAGGAAACTTGAATTATAAAGAACCCATCGATCATGTGGTTGCAAACAATAAGGTATCCAATCTTTGAAAGCTTATCAATGACCAGATCAAAAGGAAAAAGAATTACATTTGTGAAATAAAAGAACGATATCAAGAATCCTTACATCATAAGTTTTGATGTATTATTGTTTTTTATTTATCCAAAAATTAGGAGGAAAGAGAGAGAGAGAGAGAGAAAGAGGAAAAGAAAATCATACAGATAGAATCGCACCACTCTTACATGATCCATGGAAAACGTTAGCAAAATGGCTGCTAATATGTGCAACATATATTAATTAATCACTTAATCAAAGATATTTAGACTACAGACAATATACATATGTATTCCTAAACACCACAACAAAGTGTTCAATAACAACACAATAATTATAGATGAAACATGCTTTAATCAATCCACCACGAGTACTTGATACTCAATAAACATCGATACTCAAGGAAGAAAGATTAAGAAGGGAAAAAAAATTGACGGATCATACTTACGTAAGCACCCATTTGAATGATGATATAGGGATCACTGGTCCTTCGGACATAGTCGCGAACCGCTAATTGGACTCCTCGGAGGACCCTAAGCCTGATGAGGCCTAGCATGGGAGGCTGATCAAGGGTATCACACGAAGCAGCTGATCTCCAACAAGAACCCCTCCCCATGCCCCTCCTGCTAGAACTCAACCAAGTTGGATTATTAGCACCACTGCCCAACCTTTCCTGAATCGCCCAAGTGGACTTAGACGGGTGGTGGTGCCATTGGCCAAGAAATAGGAGTAAGAGTCCCTCTTCTCTTTCTCTGCTGAAGGAATTGATGGGTTATTGGCGCCGCCCAATTAAGAGACCATCTTATAAGAATCAGGGTGCTGATTTCCTGCCAATGTCATGTGTTTGGAGACTTACACGATGTGGGTCTGATTCTCATCATGTGATTGGTTTGTTTGGCAAGATGGAATCAAAGACTTTTTTTTTTTTTTAACTACATAAGCCAAAAACCAAGATGGTAGAAACCGTGTCAAGGCTTTTCCAAGTGAAGGGATGGGAACCCGCTGTTAGAAAAAGAAAGATGCTTTAGTGGATTGTCCTTTGGTCAAGGTCCATCTGCGAACCTTCTGGAGGGATAGTATTAATTGTCTTACGGGTCCCAGGAAACTAAGATGGGGCTTCCGGGGCTCTTCTGCTAAGTTTCCCGTGTGTGTGAATCCATCGTTGCTTCTTAATTTCTAGTCGAATGCAGGTATAAAAATGAACAATTAGCGTATTTTGTAATCAAAGAAATATATTTAAAAGTGGAGGCTACGTTACCTTTCCCTCCTTTACTCAAAAAAAAAGCAAGGAAGTCTTATCATGTACAATGGTCTAGCACATGTATAAAATAAAAAATGCATAGGTATAGAATAAGATAAAAACATAAGTGTAAAATTTAAATTTACCGATGCAATGATTTTACACCACCTTCATGATCATTTTACACCATTGATATAGTTTGATTCAAAATCAAATATCACTTTTGTATCTACTAATTCACAAAGTGATGGTAAACTTTTAAGTGAGGTAGAGATCACCACGTAATAACTTACTTTATTTTTTGAGTTACTTTATATTTTGATTCAAAATCAAATATTACTTTTGTATCTATTAATTCACAAAGTGATGGTAAACTTTTAAGTGAGGCAGAATTCACCACATAATAACTTATTTTACTTTTTAAGTTACTTTATATCAAATACCAGCGATAGGATATCATGCCCACAACAATCATATATCGCAAAACACGTCACTTTTTACATTTTTATATATTTCTACTTTCTTGTTCTACCTAAGACACAAGAGTCTCCTCTCATGCCAAAATAAGTGGCTAAACAACCTACGAGGAGACACCCACAAACGAGGAAAGTGTGTGCTTGTCACCCTTGAAATGACTCAATATAGTTAGTATACACAATCTCAGAAAGAGGAAAAGTAAATGAACGTATTTTACGGTATATTTTGCAACGTATGGATGAGAATAGTAAGTTTAATTGGTATATTTTAGATTTCACCTATGAAAATCACTTTTCATCAATTAAAATCACTTTCCAACTAAAAGTTACTTTTCATAGGTGAAAAATTAATTTTCAATCGATGAAAAGGTAAAATACACTGGTATATTTTTATTTTTAACATATGTATTTTAATTTTCAATTGATGTATTTTGATTTTCAACTAGTTAAAAATCATTTTCAGCTAATGTGTTTTGAACTGGCTAATTTTCAACTAGATGTTGATTGTACGCTGCAAAACATGTTGCAACGCATATTTTCATATTCACATCCTTCTAGAAATTGAATCCCCAGTTTAACATGGATAAGGTAAAGTAGGTCAAAGACATAAGAAGACTAATGCTATTGACTCATGAACTTAGCTGGTGTGCTCAAGATTACTACAATTGCATTACTTGCATATATATTTTTGGATTTACCTGGTGCTTAATGTGAGTTGCAAGTTAGAAAAATTAAGTTTTTATTTGAGAAAACATATGTCTCATGTTTTCGTGATTATTCTTCAAGAAGATCAAGGGTAAGACGGATAATCTCACCCTGTGATGTAAGAGGGACTATTATTTAGTTGATAAAAAGGGAGTCAAAAGGTGGGTTAAACAATAAGATGATTTCAATGCTCGTGAAGTGATAATTTGACAAAAAAATATATAAAAATACATCATATGATATACTTTTTAATATACAATCATGATATCTAAGTAGAAAATAATTTTTGATGAGTTTACACTACTGGAAGATAATCTCTACGTCTTTATATTATATAATATATCAAATTTTATATTTTTGCATCTTGTCTCTTAGTTTTAATTGTTGGTTGTTGAAGGAAAAGGACGCCCTACCGGTGTGTGATGCCATGCATAATTGTGGAACACTCATGTCAACGATGTGGCATCCTCCTTTCAAAAACATGTGGTATCCCTCGTAGTTAATTCAATGTGCCGAGGAGGAGTCAATTAGGGATATAAATGTTAGGTAAATTTGACTTAAATTTGATCCAACTCCTTAAATTTGATCCAACTAGATCTAATAAAAAATGGTAAAATTTGATTCGAATTCGATTGGATTTAGATGTGGATTTTATCTAAAAAATTTGACTAAATTTGAGTATGAATATGGATATAAGTTTATATCGGATTACTTTATTCGAATAAAGTTTCTATTCACTTGAGATATATATCAGTCTCACTCTAAGTTTCTCATTCTCCCAACTTTAATCTTCTTTATGATTTCCTCCATAATTTTGAATGTTGGTAATACTTCTGAAGTTACCATTAAATATTTATTTTGGAGAAGAGAATTTTTTGTTTGAAATGTACTTGTCTTTAGTATTTTTTTATATTTTTTATATTTTTATTTTTAATGCATTCTCCTTCAAAGATTCTTTTTGTAATAATTTTAATGGAGATTAATAAAATTAGAATAATCCGAGTTACTATATTGATAATAATAAATAATTTGATGTTATAATTTTGTTTTTATTCTAATTTGACATGATTTGATTATAAGATCAATTTATAAATGAGTATCCGATAGATAAATAGATTTCTGATGGATAGTTAGATATGGATATAAATTTAAATTTTATATCTGATGAATAAATAAATAAGATATAAATATAAATTTTATAAATAAATATAAATATAAATTTAAACAAACACAACTCAAACACAACCATTTTGCATCGCTAGAGTCAAACTCTACCAAATAAGTACCCCCCTGAAATTCTTGGCCATACCTTTTAAGAAGAAACTGGATGACTCTTTGGAGAGAAACAGTGCATACGATGCAAGCCAATCCTCATAAGTAGCATATTGGGCCCTCAAACATTTGGATCCATGCAAAGAGGTCCCTAACCTTCGGAAAATTTGAAGCTATGTGCAAAGAATTCAGAGTCTAGTTTCAAGTTGAATCTGGACGTATAGAGAGGACCCGGTCAATTACTTCAAAAGTTTCTAGAACTAAATATTTTAAGAATTTTTACATCGAGGTCCTTGGATACATGACCAATTGCATTTAACTGTACTCTTTTATATATATATATATATATATATATATATATATATATATATATATATCCTTTTGTCATTGTATATTGATTTTTTGGATCAACTATAGTTGCATCTTAGCCATCATCCACTTTAAAAGTGGGTTTTTCGTAGGCATGCATCTGAAAACATGGCCGATAGTATCGGTAAGGGGAGGAAGACAAGGTGGTTGGGGGAGGATGAGGGAGAGGAGCTTGGGGATGGTGGGGTGTGTAGGAGGAGTAGGAGTAGGGTGTTGGGATGGAGAGGGGGTGACTAAGGAGGTTGATGGACTAGAGGTTGGTGACGTCGAGGTAGTTGAGGTGGATGGTGCGATGGATGCAAGGGTCAAGGAGGTCTAGGAGGCAGCTGCAGGTGTATGTAGTCGAGGGGCAACTCGAGGACAACATGAACGGAGGAAGAGATGACGTGGCGGATGTAGGAGAGGTTAAAGCAATAGAGGTGGAAGCAGAGGTGGGGAGAAGGTGGCGTGGATGACGACTTCGAGGTGGGAAGGGGAGGAGTGGATGACCTCAACGAGGGTAGGGGAGGGATGGAGAGAGGAGGCGGTCGGTGGAGGACGATGGTAGGGGTTGGAGCAGTTGGTTGAGGTCAGGAGTACGAGGGAAGGGACAAGGAAGAGGAGGATGACAATGGTGAGGGGAAAAGGGTTGCTCGTCAAGGTGGAGGAGGTAAAGGGGTAAGTTGACAAGGGAGGAAGGAGGATTGGATTCACGAGAGGGAAGGGAGGAGAAGAAGAGGCAGAAAAAATACAATTAAGAATAAATACAAAGATTGATGTTGATGTAAATTTTTACCGTAAGTCATTAAATTTAATGAAATAATAGCAAGTTAATTAACTTAGAGGTAACTTTTTAAGGGTATGTATATAATTAACAAATTTATAGAGGCACGGAAATGATTGATCACATATCCAAATACAATGATGTAAAATATCTAATATTTTAGGAGATATTTGGTTAATAAATTAAGTAAATTTATATTGAATTTAGTATTTAATTTATCACTTACTCCATCTTCCATTTATGTTAAATTAAATAAATTTAATTTAAAATAAAATTATTTTATCTCTTTTATAAAATAATTTTAATTTATCCAAACGTCCAAATCAATTAATCCACTTATTTTATTTCTTTCGCATAATTTTACTAATTTCATAAATTTGTTACAATACTTTAACGTCGAGACATCGCATCTGATGCACTCTCGCAATTGGCAGATTTTTACCGGTTCCAAGATCATCTCTAATAGCAACATGCACCTGTGGTGGATGAAATAAAATAAAAAATGGCACGCATGAAAGTATTGAAAGGACGTCCACATTTTTATATAAGATGCCACGTGGGACCAGAGTTTTCGTTGCTTGTTTTTTTTTAATGAAAGAAAATTTCATTAATAAAGGGTTTTATCCGATATAAAATCCTGATACCTTCGCAAAGAAGGAAATGTTACATCCGATTAGAACGGGGAAAGTAAAAACTTAAAAATAAGATAAAAATAAAAAGAGTAAAGAAAAAGAAAATATATCCTTATATTGAGAATTGGATAATTTTTTGAAGTAAGATAATCCTACATTCATAGATACATCAATCAATAACAAGATAAAATTTAAGAAAATATATCAACAATAACGAATAGATTTACAAAAAAATGTCGAAATCAAACTTAATTATAATAATCCAGGGTCACATATAATCCCCACAAGAGATATTGAGGCCACCAACTTCTTGAGGGGGTGGTGTTGGAGAAACGTTGCTTGTTATTTTTTGCCTACCAAATTAATGGCATGGGTAATGTATCAATGTATCTCGAAGGAGAGGGCTTGACACTTCGAAACAAGAATGTAAGCTCTATCAAATATAAGATAGAGAATGGGTTTGGCTAAAAATTATAGGAACAGAAAACAAATAAGATAATTCAGTTACACACCAGAGGATGTGCACATGGAAAAGGATCTAATTTTCAAAGTTTTTAACTAAAGTAGAGAGAGAGAGAGGAGAATGAAATCATGCCTGTTTAAGTCCTCGTAGTTCTCTTTTGTGATGAATTACACGAACATGCTTCGCGATTTTTATTAATTAATTCAAATCTCATGCTTATAGGTTGTGGTTCTATGTAACGGATTATAATTTATGTAGTAAAAAGTGAGAGGTGGGTTGAGGACTACGCACGCACGCGTACTTGTCCCGCTATGGCCTGACTCTAGCTCTGTCTCGGGTGAGAATAAATTTGGAACATGGATTTTTTTATTATTGATTTTTTATCTAATGATTTTGACCTAGATTGGTCGATCAAAAGATAAAATTGATCGATCAATTATTTTGACCGATCAATGATTTAAGTTTTGTCGATCAATTACTTTGGTCGACCAAAAAGTTAAGTTTGATTGATCAATGGGATTAAAGTGGTCGATCAATTGACGTATTTCTATAAAACAAGAATTTCCATAAAGGTCGAGTCATGGGCTTTATATAAGGGCCACGAGGGGACTCTCATTTAACACACAAGAGCAGAAAAGCTCTCTTCACTCTCTCCCTCCGTCTCTCGTTTTTATGTGTCTTTCTTGATGTGTTCGATCGACGTGAGATTGGTAGAAAAATCTCCAATCGATTTTTGTTGAACTTGCACAAGGTTGAGAGTGATCCACGAGAGGTTGTTGATTGATTAAACTAATTAATTGGTAGATCAATCGGGAATTTGGTTGACCAACCAAATTGCCTCGGCTTGATTTTCCTGAGGTGGTTTTTGAGGACGTTCAAGATCAAAGTACGTCGAATCTTGGAGGTAGATCGTCGTATACTGGGAGGAGTTCGTCATACCCCGACGCATCGGTATTGTGGGGGGTGATATCTTTTCTAAGGGAAATCCTTTATGAGCTTTTCGATCAGAGTAATCTCTAACATTTCTTCGTTCTGTTTATTTGTGCTATTACATGTTATTTGTTATTTATTTTATTTTGGATCTTAACAAATCATTCTTGACTTGCTTGATTTAATATTTTTAATGTATGTGAAAATGATGAAATTGCATATATTTTTATTTATTTATTTCTTATATGTGGTTATTTTAACAATCTTAGAGAATGCACCGCTTAAATCTAAAATATTTGGGATGTCGAAAATAACTTTTAAATCCCATGTAGACTTATCCGATATGCTTGAGAAGTTTGGTGGGCAAAATTTTAAGCGTTGAGAACGACACATGAGGATTTGGTTGACCACCATTGGTTTTATCTTGGCATTGGAAACCGAATGCCAAGTTTTAAATAAGGAAAAATCCACTCCTGAAGGTCAAAAGACGTTGGATGAGTGAAATGCGTGCAACTGTATTGTCATGTTGCATCTTATTGACTTTGTCCAATGTACCATTTGATGTATATAGCACATCCACGTCCACTGCAAAAGGGCCATGTGAGAAGTTGGACAAGAAGTATATATAATGTCGAGAATCTTGGTGTTGAAAAATACTCTGTTACAAAAATCATTAAATTTCAAATGGCTAAGAGCAACACGAATTTCTATTATTATTCCATGGTTTGACAGAGGTTGAAATGAAACTTCTTGAGAAGTTTGAAGTCATGTCTATCATTGAAAAATTCCTTAAATCTTAGGAGAACTTTGGGATGACTCTCATGAATAGGAAGGGAAAGATTTCTCTTGATGATTTAATGGTAGCTATTGCTATTGAAGAAGAGCATGGGAAACAGAAACTTGTAGTACTTGTGGAGTCTAAGGTGAATGTCGTGACATCTAAGGGCAAGGATGATAAAAATAACAATAAAAGCAAATCGGAGGCCAAACTCAAAATCTACAAGAAATCTAAGAACAAATCATGTTGGCATTGTGGGTAGGTTGGGCATTGGGATTGTCCTTCTAATAAAGCTCAATAGAAGACCGCAGACGGGAATTCTCAGGTGAATGTGATCATCGAGGAGGCTGAGCCTAGCGATGGGTATGTCTCAATAAAACTCGAACGATATGTTATTCACGATCCTACTAAATGGCTCGTGGATACTGGAGCCAATGTAAGTATTTGTACTGATAGATCGTTCTTTTCTTCCTATCAGGCCTGCAGTGGCGGGACTATGAAGATGGAGAATGGTTCTGCAACCAAGGTGCTATGATTCAGACACATGGACTTAAGGTTTTCCTCGGGGTGAGTCTAAACTTTGCGTAGGGTGCTACACGTTCTTGTTGTGAAGAAGAATGTTCTTTCTGGTTTCTTATTGGTTAGAGAGGATTTTGAGCATAACTTTAAATGTAATAAAGTTGTTATGTTGAGACATGAAATATTCTATGGAAATGGCTATTTGACATATTTTGATTTATTATTTAGATTGAGATGTGATGCAGATGTATCATCTAGAAATGCTTTAAATAATATTAGTTTTTATTCGATTCAATGTATTTGCAGTAATATTGAATCTTGTGATATATGGCATGGTAGATTAGGTCGTGTAAATTTTAATTCTTTGGAAAAAATGATGAAATTAAATATAATTTCTGAACACACCATAGAAAAAAATAAGAAACGTGAGATATGTGTGTGAGCTAAATAAACTAGAAAGCCTTTTCACACTATTACTAAAGATATTGAGGTTTAAATTTGGTGCACATTGTTACGAACGCAGCTTCAAAACGTGTTGGTGCTAGAGCACCACGATCATTTGTTTTGATGATAACAAAACACGTGTTATTTAACATTTGCAATTTGAGTTCAAGATTTCAGGTCAATTGCAAATGTGGACGTGTTTAGACGGAAATCGAGCTCGCATCCAGGATGGATTGGATGAGCTTAATGAAGAACAGGGGAGGTTCGCGTGGAGCGACAGATTGAAGATAGAAGACAAGAAGAATAGGATAGATTCTTTTTAATCCTTTCTTGTATCTCTTGTGTTTATTTTCTTGCTCTTATTTTCCTTAGAATATTATGTTAAAGAGCCTCAAAGTATCTTAACAGTAGTCCCAGGAACACCGGCACAACCCTAGGATACTTAGGTTTTCTGTAGAATACTTAGAAAATCAATATAGGGTTCAAACAACACTTCCAGACGTCTAATTCCCAAATCAGACATCTGATAAAGTATTTTAAGACGTCTGACTGTTGTTTCAGACGTCTAATATCTGTTAGGCTGGACATAGCTAGTTCTGTCTGATGAAATCAGACGTCCAGACCTTATACCAGACGTCTTAGGAGACGTCTGATGGACTTGCCAGACGTCCAGATAGTGGACCGTTGGCTAGCTTAGCAGGCACTCAAGGTTATGACCGTTAGAGCCTTATCATACGTCCTTAGGCCTTTCCAGACGTCTGATAATTGACCGTTTTGCCTCAGCTGACCCAAAATCTCTTCTCAGAGATTTTCTAGCCGTTGCAACGTTTGGAAAATCCATTCCCACAGTAAAAGTTGGTTTCCAGACGTCCAGACATAGTGCCAGACGTCCTGTATGTCGTCTGATCAACTTGAACAAAAATCATGTTTAGATCTGATTCAAGTCAGGAGGAAACCCGCATAGAATCAGACGTTTGACCTTGAAATCAGACGTCTTAAAGTGGCCTTCCAGACGTCTGATGCCATATTTAGACGTCTGATAACCCTGTCAAATGTAATCATTGTCTTGATTTCGGCCTGATTCTCTTGGGCTTTGGACCCAACGGCTATAGAACCCTTCCTAAGCCTTCCAAAGCCTTCCAAAGGCCTCTATAAATAGAGGGGAACCTTTTCAATACATATATACACTTAGAGACACAAGATACACACTAAGAGAAATAAGAGACACACCTAAGCAACTTAGTTCCCCTCTTTTGTGTCCAAGAGAAGCCCTTGCTCTCCAGGCTCTAGTTCCATTCTCTAGAGAGCATCAAGCTTTGCGCACCCGCTCTCCCGCCGCTATTCACGAGAGCGAAGTTGCGCCATCGCGTGGCATACGCACCGCTTCATCAACTCGACGCACTCCTTGCAAAGGGGAGTTTCCTATTTCCTATAGAAGCTAGGTTTAAATTGCTTTGTTGGCTCTATAGGATTACTTGTTTTATTTTATCTTTGTCTTTTGGTTGGGTATTCGCTTTGCGAATTCCCGTCTCCTTCGTGGGACAAAATCCTTCTCGTGGAGAGAAGGGGTTGAGGAACGCTACCCTCGTACTTGTAGCGTGGTTGTAATTGAGGTTGAATCACCCTCGTTTAAAGTGATTCAGTTTAGTGGATTTTGATCAACTTGGTTGATCGGAAAATCCTAACTCGAGAGGGTTAGGTGGTGGTTTTCACCCGGTTTGGGTTTCCACCTAAAAATCTTTGTGTACTTTGTGTGGTTGTCTTTTCTGTGATATTGTTTATATTTATTTCCACATTTTATTACGTCACCCCTCTTCGAAGGAAAAACTACATTTGGTATCAGAGCAGGTTCTTGCAAGATCGGAGTAACACCCGGCAAGACGATCATGGATGGAAGCTGTTCCACAAGTAGGATTTCCGAGGGGCAGTCCACAACCCGTCCGCCATTCTTCGACGGGAGCAACTACTCCTACTGGAAGTTGCGGATGAAGACCTGGCTTCAAGCCACCGACTTCACGATCTGGGCCAGATGCGAGACCCCATACGAGATCCCGAAGCGACCCCAAGGAGGCTACTCGCAGCTGCAGATTCGAGAGCTTTCACTCAACGCAAAGGCAATGAATGCCCTGTATTGCGCATTGAGTCCGAAAGAGTTCGAGAAAATCCAAGAGTGCACTACTGCCCATGAGATATGGAGGAAGTTGGAAGGCACTCATGAGGAGACGAGCTCGGAAGAAGATCTCGGGGAGAAGGAAACCGCGTGCCTTGGTTTCATGGCAATCGGAGAAAGAGACATCGACAGCGAAAGCAACTCCGACAATGAGGTAAACCCGGATTTACAAGAAGCTTTTAATGAACTATTTGTTGTTAGTAAATCTTTAAGAATAGAAAACAAAAGCATTAAAAAGGACCTTAGTTTTCTTAAAAATGAAAATGATAGGTTAGAAAAACAACTTAAGGACATAGAAGCTAGTCCTAAAAATGATAACCTATTATTAGAAAATCAAAACCTCATCAATGAAAATAATAAATTGATTGAGGAAAATGTTAGTCTAAAAATAGAAATTTCTGATTTAAAGACTAAGATGAATACTATAGAAAAAGAAATTGCATGTCGTAGGGAAAATTCTAACAAATTAATCAATAAAGTAGATAATTTTTATAGCCCTAAGGTTGAGAAAGGATCTCCATCAAGGAGACCCGCTAACAGATCCGGATCCAAGCTCACTTGGATACCGAAGAAAAATTTGGAATCTTGTTTTGTAGGGTTCAGGGACAACTACAACACAAAGGACTGGACCTACAAACTAAAGGCTGGTAAACTCGAGTTGGGAGAACTAAGGAGTAGACCAAGGAGGAGAACAAGAAGACCGACGAGAGGGCGTACAAACGACGGACCCGCCGCACGCCGACCACCAGATTGGAGACCGACGCCAATGCCCGGGCCTCCAAGCTACGGATGGGAGCCCCATCCGATGTGGCATCCACCACCACCATTCGGGCCATTTTATTGGCCATGGTAGGTGAGGTAAAATTCTTAACCCTATCTTTTTATAAGCATTTAGATAGGGGGAGTTAAAAAAAAATGATGAGCTAATTATCAATTTTTAAGGGGGAGATGCAAGTTAGCTAAATTTCCTTTAGTAAGGGGGAGAAAAATAATAGCTATCTTGTTGTTACAAAAAGGGGGAGAATATCACCTTTGTTAAAATAAATTCATAGAAGAGCATGTCTTAAGGTGGAGTTATAGGAATTTTAAAACCAATCAAACCTTTTTGATAATGTCAAAAAGGGGGAGGATTTTTATGCATTATTATTTACGGTTTTGTCATCATCAAAAAGGGAGAGATTGTTGGTGCTAGAGCACCACGATCATTTGTTTTGATGATAACAAAACACGTGTTATTTAACATTTGCAATTTGAGTCATAGATTTCAGGTCAATTGCAAATGTGGGCGTGTTTAGACGGAACTCGAGCTCGCATCCAGGATGGATTTGAGGAGCTTAATGAAGAACAGAGGAGGTTCGCGTGGAGCGACAGATTGAAGATAGAAGACAAGAAGAATATGATAGATTCTTTTTAATCATTTCTTGTATCTCTTGTCTTTATTTTCTTGCTCTTATTTTCCTTAGAATATTATGTTAAAGAGCCTCAAAGTACCCTAACAGTAGTCCTAGGAACACCGGCACAACCCTAGGATACTTAGGTTTTCTGTAGAATACTTAGAAAACCAATATAGGATTCAAACAGCACTTCCAGACGTCTAATTCCCAAATCAGACGTCTGATAAAGTATTTTAAGACGTCTGACTGTTGTTTCAGACGTCTGATATCTGTTAGGCTGGACATAGCTAGTTCTTTCTGATGAAATCAGACGTCCAGACCTTATACCAGACGTCTTAGGAGACGTCTGATGGACTTGCCAGACGTCCAGATAGTGGACCGTTGGCTAGCTTAGCAGGCACTCAAGGTTATGACCGTTAGAGTCTTATCAAACGTCCTTAGGCCTTTCCAGACGTCTGATAATTGACCGTTTTGCCTCGACTGACCCAAAATCTCTTCTCAGAGATTTTCTAGTCGTTGCAACGTTTGGAAAATCCATTCCCACAGTAAAAGTTGGTTTCCAGACGTCCAAACATAGTGCCAGACGTCCTGTATGTCGTCTGATCAACTTGAACAAAAACCCTGTTTAGATCTGATTCAAGTCAGGAGGAAACCCGCATAGAATCAGACGTCTGACATTGAAATTAGACGTCTTAAAGTGGCCTTCCAGACGTCTGATGCCATATTTAGACGTCTGATAACCCTGTCAAATGTAATCATTGTCCTGATTTCAGCTTGATTCTCTTGGGCTTTGCACCCAACGGCTATAGAACCCTTCCTAAGCCTTCCTAAGGCCTCTATAAATAGAGGGGAACCTTTGCAACACATATATACACTTAGAGACACAAGATACACACTAAGAGAAACAAGAGACACACCTAAGCAACTTAGTTCCACTCTTTTGTGTTCAAGAGAAGCCCTTGCTCTCCAAGCTCTAGTTCCATTCTCTAGAGAGCATCAAGCTTTGCGCACCCGCTCTCCCGCCGCTGTTCACGAGAGCGAAGTTGCGCCATCGCGTGGCACACGCACCGCGTCATCAACTCGACGCACTCCTTGCAAAGGGGAGTTTCCTATTTCCTATAGAAGCTAGGTTTAAATTGCTTTGTTGGCTCTATAGGATTACTTGTTTTATTTTATCTTTGTCTTTTGGTTGGGTATTCACTTTGCGAATTCCCGTCTCCTTCGTGGGACAAAATCCTTCTCGTGGAGAGAAGGGGTTGAGGAACGCTACCCTCGTACTTGTAGCGTGGTTGTAATTGAGGTTGAATCACCCTCGTTTAAAGTGATTCGGTTTAGTGGATTTTGATCAACTTGGTTGATCGGAAAATCCTAACTCGAGAGGGTTAGGTGGTGGTTTTCACCCGGTTTGGGTTTCCACCTAAAAACAATTGTGTACATTGTGTGATTGGTTTTCTTTGGTGAGATTGCTTTATATTTTATTTCCGCATTTATTACGTCACCCCTCCTAGTAGGGAACCTACAAAACGTCTTTTAAGACGTCTGGGAGCTGGCCCAGACGTTTGACCAGACGTCTGGAACTCTTTCCAGACGTCTGGGATTTGATTTTCCGCGGCACGGTGGTTTTCGTCTGCGCGCCTGCGCGCGCAGACCTGCAGATGCTCTTTTCCCCACTCACTTTCGCAGGCGCTGCTCTCTCTCTCTCTCTCTCCCCACGCAGCTTTAAAAAGAGCCCTCGCCCTCTCCCTCACTCTCATCTCCTTCGCTCCCTTCTTCTTCCTCTTCCAGCCGGAGTGCGAGTGCGAGCGAGCGACGGCAGTGGCAGCCGCGGTGAGTCGAGGGACGAGATGCTCGGCCGGGAGGACTCGAGCTCGCCGGAGCAGCTAGAGCCGGCCGACTGGGGAGCCGCGGGCGTGGAGCGTCGCTGGAGGGCTACTGCAGCTTGAGCAGCAGGCGGACGAGGCGCGGCCATGTGTCGCGGGCGGAGGGCGAGTCGCGCTCTGATTCTGGAGGTTTTTCCGGAATCAAACATCTGGGTTTCCAACCAGACGACGGGGAAGACGTCTGGAGGACTGTCCCGACGTCTGAAAGGTAAGTTATTTTCGTACTTCCTCCTTCTCTTCGACCGTCCGTACTGAGAGCGAGGAATGGGTACGCGCAGGTTTTGAGATTCGCATCAAACCCGAATCAGACGTCTGGCAGTGGTGCCAGACGACTGGAGGGACTTCCAGACGTCCGGGGTGACCATCGGACGTCTGGGAACTAGGCCAGACACCCCCGCAGGCTTCTAGACGTCTGATTTTGCACTGTTTCGTCGTTTTCGACCCGTTTAGGGCCCGTTTGGAGTCCGTTTTCCGCGTTTCGAGTTGCGTCCTTTTCGGAATAAGATCCTCTACCCGTCTACAGTGATTAGATACTGGTTTGAGAAACTCCTTGTGTTTGATCCTTGTGATAGGACCCCGTTCCATTGCAGTCTAGGGGGTTGCGGAGGCACGCGGGATTCCTAACCACACCCCCAGTACTCCTGTTGTAACTGGTAGAGTGGCTTTTAAGTTTATTAGTATAATTTGTTAAATTATGGAACCATAAATAGAACCTAGGACATTGCATAAATCCTAGGAATTAGAAACTAGAATGAATGGTAGATACTAGGGTGTTGCATGAATCCTAAGGCTGGAAAACTAGATTGAATGATAGATCCTAGGGTATGGCATGAATCCTAGGATGGGAAAACTAGTGGAATATATGAATACTGCAGTCTTGGAAAATGTGGAAAGGGAATAATAGCTACCTGTAAATTGGTTTAACAGCTGTCTGTTATGAATAAATGAACATGATTGAGAATATGGGATGTATGAACGTGAAACTGGAAAGGTGAAACCTGAATGTTCTGAGTTAAAAGAGCTGGAACCCTATGGGGAATTAGGAGTGGATCTCCTGGAAAGAGAAAGGAATGGAACTGAGAAAGAAAGACGTGGTAGTGTGCTGTCTCTTGGGTACGCAGTACCAGGGGAAGCACCTATTACCTGCTTAGTGCAGAGCGGAGCCAGCCGCCCCAGGGACCCGGGGTTAGGTCTGGCCACTTTGTACCGACTTGCTGGTCCTCGTGTACGCAGTACCTAGGAGAGCTACTAGTGTAGGGCGAGTACTAGCTACCCCACGGGCCTCGGGGTTCTACTAGCTCACCTACATCGACTTGTTTGGCCCACTGGGCAAACCAGGGTAGTCAGGCGAGGGTGCGTGGACTGTGGAGGGGCAAGGCCCTGTTTGGTTACTGTGGAGGGGTTGGACCCCTGTTACTGAGAGGGCTCTACCCTGTACTGGTTCCGTGCTGTGCTTTGGACGCACCCGTTAACGGAAACGACTGACCGCGTGCCAGTATGGGTTAGCTACCTGTGCGTTTATCGCGCGTGCCGTAGTCACCGTTACGTCTGTCCGTGACCTTGGGGTGGTTGACTGAGAGTAGGATCACCACGGGGGACTCTCCCGGCCAGGAGAGCACCACGTGCTACTTCTACTGTTCGGAAAAGACTGCAATCAAGATCGTTCCCACGAGGAACATTCGAGATCAAGTGAAGGATCTGAGAAATAGATAAATTGTGAAACAATAGAAAGACGTAAATAAAGGAAGAAAGAAAATAAAACAGCTGCTGTACACCTTACTGCTTCTTTAGTTTAGCTGCCACTCTACTCAGCGTTTCACTGACGTGTTACACTCGTTACTTTTCAGGACCAGGTGTTGAGCAGCCAGGGTCAGCGGCTGCAGAGGACGCTGGGCCGAGTAGGGTCCAGTAGAGTTACCACTGCTCTTTTGTGCCCTTTTTTTTTCCACTGTAGTGAGTAGTTTTGTTACTCTCTGTACTTTTCTTTACCCGCAGTTCTTGTTATGTTATAAATGTTGTTCTACTATTGTGGTGGTACATGCTGTATTAGTTCTTTTTCTTACTGCTGTATTTTGTTACTGCTAGTTATACTTTATGTTGAATGTGGTTTATTTTACTGCTCTTTTGGTTACTTCCTCGTTGGACGACTAGGTCTTGGGATTAGTCGAGTCGATCCGGTTCTCGTGTCTCGTAGGGACTCGGGAATTGGGTCGTTACACACACGAATATCTGTGAGTTTATTAGCATGTTGATTAGGGACAATAAAAGTATTTTATCACCTTTACAGATGACAATAGTAGATACTGCTATGTATACTTGCTTAAATCTAGGGATGATGCATTAAGTAAATTCTTTATCTTCAAAAAAGAAGCAAAAATACAAATTGGGAAAACTCTTAAGAGATTGAGGTTCGATAAAGGAGGGGAATATACGTTCAACTTATTTGATGAACAGTGTCAAGTTTTTCGTATAATTCATAAAGTGACAGCCCCATATTCCCCACAGTCTAATGGGATAATAAAATGAAAAAATAAGACCCTAACTAACATTGTCAATGCTCTTCTGCAAAGCTCAGATTTACCGACTTACATGTGGGGGGAAGTTTTGAATATGACATGTCATATTCTAAATAGAGTTCTCCTCAAGCATAAGGAAAGTAGTCCAATTGAGATTTGGAGAAACAGGGAACCAAGTTTGAAATACCTCAAAATGTGGGGCTGTTTTGCAAAGGTGGTTGTCCTAGAGCACAAGAGGAAGAAGCTTGGACCTAAGATAGTTGATGCGGTCTTTCTGGGTTATGTTGATAATAGTTATGCCTATAGATTTTTTGTTATAAAATCCAAGATTTCAAGCATAGATGTCAGCACTATTGTTAAGCTTCGTGATGAGTTGTGACTCATCATAGCTAAATCACCTAAGTTAAGCTAGAAACTAGGTTAAACACTATCAAATTAACACATAAAAAAGGGTTAAGTGTGAGAAATAACATAAAAAACCTAAAACATCAATTTTGTGCTAAAAACGCATAATTAGGTCAATTATTGATATAATCTATTCATAAATAAATGGTGATCAAATTGCAAATTGAACACACAAATGAACTTAAAATTTCAAATCAAAAGTAAAATTAACTTCTAATATGTTCAATTGAGCTTTAATAAAAATTTGGGTGCATTTGGATATCATTAGGGGCTTGAAATTAGAGATTCACATTTAGTTCCTTCACATATCACATTTCTTCCGTAGAAAACCCTTTAAGGACCTACTTGAAAACCTGTAGGCACCTTTTTGCAGCCCTAAGGATTGCTCTGTTATGATCTTTCACCACTTATGGGCTTTCTTGCTAGTTTTTTACCCCTTCGTTGAGGGGGCTCTTGTGCAAAATCACCAAAACAAACCCAGCCACTTGTTGCTCGCATGAACACTGTTCATTGCAAAGAACATAGGCCATCGTAGCCATTCTTTCGCTGATCCACTCGATCTGTGGCTTGATATGATTCTAACGTTCACGTGACTTGGCACGTGTGGTCATCTCTCCTCCCAGATCTCATCCTACGGTCCACTTTTGGCCTAGGATTGCACGTGCTCCTCTCCTCTCATCTAGACCTCCCACGCCTAATCACATAGCCTCATCTCTACGGTGAGAGGAATCACTCTTCTTCCTACTTAAGGATCTCCCTTGCCTCGCACGCAAAGGATCACTCCCTCCACCCTGAGTGATCCTTTCATCCACCTCCAGTTCCCTCCCCCATTCTTCGGCTGCTGGTGACAGAAGTAGCTTCCCTCCTCAACTTCGTCACTATAGTGACCAACTGCAGGCCAGGGATTCCATTCTTTGCTGGAGTCTTCCTCATCCCCATTCGTCACTGCAGTGACTAGCTGCAGCTCAGGAATCCCATTCCTCCCTTAGAGTAGATTTTTACTGCTTTCATAGATTAGATTTATTGCTTTCTAGAAGTAGGAGTAATTAGAGATCTGTGTGAAAATTGTTAGTGTAGTTTTGGGTAGATAGAGTAGATCCTGCACCTTCTCTGATCAATTCAGATCAGAGGAGAAGAATCCACCCACATTCACTTGATCATGACTCTTCCCTTGCATTCTTTTTATCGCGTTCTTTTTCCCTCGATTTTAAATTCGCTGATCACCCCTTCATGATGGTCTAATCTTAAATCTGAGGATCTTGGTTCTTAGATATGAAATTAATGCCATAAAGTACTTTGGGGGGTCTCCCACTCATTTCGCAAATCCACAAAGACCCCCCGATCTTAATTCACCAACTCGAATTGCTCGATCTTGTTTTACAATGATTTTTAATGTTCAAATTAGTGGCTTGAAATCAATTTGAGGTTTCATTGCTTTTGATTGAGCTTTTTGAGGATTTTTAATGCTTGAATTGGGTGTATGAAATGAATCCAATGTTTTGGGATTTGGTTTTTAAATTATGGATGAGCATATACCTGAATCAAACTCTATGTTGGAAAGTTCTATCAAGGAGAATCATTCTCCCTGATTTGAGATAAAACAAGGACCCAACGGGTTTTGATCAATCCACAAAATTACCTTGAACACCCATCAATGGTGTTCAAGGAGATTAAGTGGAGAAGATCATCATGAGACCCAAAGTAAAAGCCTAATTGGGGCGACATTTTACCCTCGATATATCTACTTTCCTAATTTTATATTAGAGATGTGATTGGGATTTTAACGGATTTTTGGAAGGACATTTGAAATGGTTTCAAAGGGTTTGCAAACTTATTTTTATGAACATTGATTTCAAATTTTCTTCCCTGATTTTAAAGAGATCTTAAGATAAGAATTATACCCTGATTTAGACACTAAAACATCCCAGATCAAACTTCACTAAGTCTGATCTTGGGTGTTTTCAAACTAAAATTGATGATCAGACCTACTGAAACTAAGGTAATGGCTGCACAGCAGCCCTTAAGAAAGGTTTTAAGACATCTGAATTCCCTCCTAAATGATGTTTCAGCTACTAATTTGATGAGAAATGAATTCAGTGTGCCTCAAATCAGACCTTTTTAGGTCTGATCCAAGCTGGATTTCAGATTTGGCTGCAATAGCAACCTTTGAATTAACTTTAGACGTCTGATTTAATTTTGGAACGCCTGAATTGAGTCTCAGCAGTTGCAGCAGATTCATATAGTTGTTGAGAGTTGATGCAACTACTATTGTGGCTGCTGTACTGCTATAACTGGTTGACATGAAGTGAATTGAATAAGATAGTGGCTTGAATTGAGAGTTTTTAAGTAGTTGACATGCTTTGCAAAGTGTATTTTTTTATGTACAAGCATTCATGTATAGTTAAATGTCTTTTTATCTAATTTGAATGCTTGTAATCTGATTTAAACATCTTATGTTAGCTAAAACATGTGCATAACTATCTAATGTTAGAAATTGATGAAATTTGAAATAGAAGTTGGATTTAATTGACCATATACCTCTTTTATAGTGTGTTGGATGTTTTTAGCTATTTAGACTTCTCTTCCAACCACTAAAAAGGTTTTCTAGGCCTTAGGTTTCATTAAATAATCCTTTTTTACGCCTAGAATGTGCTTCACTTGCACATAAATAAAAATGTTATAAAAATAAAAAAATAAAATAAATGTGTAGCGAGTAGGATTAGATATATTTTTAAGTGTATACCAAGTTTCAAGGTCATCAGAACACTCGACCTAGTAGAACATACCAGCCGACGGTTCAATATACCTTTTAACTTAATAAAAACCTCTAAACTAAAAATGACAAAAAAAAAGACACACTCTCTCATCTCTTGCTTTCTCTCTCATCCCATACCTCTACAAAATATATACAACTCATAAAAAGAAGAAAAACTCCAAAAATACCTAAAAATATCATGTATACTAGGTATATATTTGTAAATATAAGCTATATAGTAAGTTATACATGTATATATTATAAAATAGATGTATAATAGGTGTAAATAACTTATATATATATTATATATTGTAAATTAAATATTTAAGATTATTTAAACTGTACATAACCTAATTATATAATTATCTACTATTTATATTAACTTATAAGCATTATAACTTAAGTAAATATATAAAACCATGTATATAAATGTAATTACTAATTATACTATGTACATATGTTTATATATGTATTATGTACATAATGAACCCTGAAACATAATTTAATTATGTATATATAATAAATAATTTATTTATTAATTTACTAGCTAAGTTATTATATTAAATCAAAATAAATTAGTAAATTAAGTTATAACTTAGATAATTTATACTGTATAGTTGTATTACATTATTTTAAGTAAATTAAACTAATTTAACTATATTTATAATGTATTATATTATTTATACTTAATTTACATGAATAACTCCCTAAATTCACTTAATTAAATGTAAATAATCCAAATAAATGTTGTAAAATACAATAAAAATATGTATTAAATACTTTATTATATGTATTAACTCTGTAGCCCTAAGTAAATTTCTTTAAACCCCATAATTTATTTTTAAATTATAATAATTTATGACCCTTGAATCGAGGGCCAAAAATCTCAAATCAGCACATGTGCGCTGAGATTTCAGTGCTGACGGGTGCTTAACATAGCGCCACATCGAGAGTTTTGGAGCTCCCACTATGCCTTAAAATTGTTTTCCTTACCCCCGCTTACCGGTCGTCACGGGCGCCAGGCACCCAAAACCCATTTACCCTTCCATCTGATCTGAGCATATGACTATGGCTTTGAGTATGTGTGCAGTGCACGGGCTGGGAGCCGTGCACTATGTGTGGGTCTAGTATTGAGCATAAAATGAGATTAATGGACTAATTAACGAATTAGGATGACCTTCGAAGAGGTCTGCTCCCACTCCTTGAGGGTGTTGTATATCCCTTGAAAAGGTTGCCCGCCAATTAAAAACCTAAATTTTGTTAATGATGAACAGTAATCATGCCTTAATTACTTAAGGAGTAAGAAGAGGAAGAGAACTTGCAATAATCTAAGTGTCGAGTGTATATGCTTGTGAGTACGTGTGTGTATGTATATATATATATATATATATATATATATATATATATAGTGTGCATGTATATGTACATAGTATACTGTAAATAAATAATATGATAATAAGTACACGTTAGTGTATAGTATATTGTTTAAGCTCATTTATGTATATAAATAACTTGTGAGCTTTAGTGACAAATAAGTATGTCACTCTATATAGAATAAATGTCACTGTAGACCCTCATTTTGACCGCAATTTATGTATATAGTTTTTCTAAGATTTAGCGATGCTTATATATGTCGTTGTACATACATTATATGTTACTGTAAATGTTAGTATAGTATATATTATTACCTATTATTGTACATACATCTAAGGATTATTAATATAAGATATAAATGGATAGTATAGAGTATTCGTTTATAGTTTTTTGATGCTTGTTTATACATAGTTGTTTTCAAGCATTGTATTTATTTTTAGTTCATTCTTTTGTATATAAATTGTTTCATTCATTCTTTCGTTAATTCATTCATATTTGTACATAAAATCAATCTTTTTGGAATTAAAGAATAATATTGGACTCAGAGAGTGATGTATATCAATAATTGCCTCCCAGTGAACAATATGAAATAAATCAGTAAAAATTAAGTAAATAAATAAAATTGACGTGACAACGGTTTGCATTTATGACATATACTACAACAATATTTTTTTATACTAATCGTGATCGATCGCATCATATTTTTGGTGTCGTCGTCGGGGATTAAAACCCGACAACGCTTTATTGTGAGTGTTTGACTAGACGTTGCAGAAAGTCGATTACTTCGCAATGCTACATTATTTGAGGATGTCTTTGTTATGAAGACAGGATTACTCAAAATATGACTTTAGATGATCTAGTCACCACATTGGTTCTATTCCTGATCAAATGGAAAGGATGTCTAATTTGGGGGCTAGCTTCCTATTATGAACCAAATGAAGTGGAAGAGTTTAAACCTAGGAGAAGTAAACGACTAAGAATTGTCATGGATTTGGGAATAACCGTTCCGGATCGCTAATTAATTAAGGGTCATTGTTAGGTTGTAGTATAGATGCAATCCAGAGAGATGCTTAATCATTTTATTTATTTAGATAATTTTTACTGGTTTATTACAGGTTATTCACTAGGAGATAGTTATTGATATACAGCAATCTCTATTATCCAAAAATTCTCTTTTATTTAAAACATTGTTAATTTTATTTACAAATGAATCAAAGAATGAAATAATGAATGAATCAAGTTAATTATGTACAAAAAGAATCAATCAATACTGTAACGACCCGATTCCCGAATCCCTACGAGAAACGAGAATCGGACCGACTCGACTAATCCCAAGACCCAGTCGTCCAACGAGAAAGTAACCAAAAGAGCAGTAAAATAAACCACATTCACCATGTATATAACTAGCAGTAACAAAATACAGCAGTAAAGAAAGGAAATACTACATTATACACCACCACAACAATAGAGAAATAAACATATACATAACATGAAGCTTACATTAAAGAGAGTACAAGGAGTACAAAAAACTACTCACTACAGCGGAAAGAAAAGTACAGTAGATACTACAGGTAACACTACTGGACCCTACTAGGCCTAGCGCCCTCTGCAACCGCTGACTCTGGCTGCTCAACACCTGATCCTGAAAAGGCAACAAGGGTGACACGTCGGCGAAACGCTGAGTAGAGTGGCAACTAAAAGATAAAAGAAGCAATAGAGTGTACAGTAGCTGTTATATTTTTTTCTACTTTCTTTATTTATATTTTTCCATCTATTCACTGTTGATTTATTTCTCAGATCCTTCTCTTGATCTTGAATGTTCCTCATGGGAACGATCTTGATTGCAGTCTTTCCCGAAAAGTAGAAGTAACACGTGGTGCTCTCCTGGTCGGGAGAGTCCCCCGTGGTGGTCCTACCCTCAGTCAACCACCCCAAGGTCGCTGACAGACGTAACGGTGACGACTACGGCACGTGCGATAAACGCACGGGTAGCTACCCTGTACTGGCACGCGGTCAGTCATTTCCGTTAACGGGTGCGCCCAAAGTACAGTACGGAACCAGTATAGGGCAGAGCCCTCTCAGTAACAGGGGTCCAACCCCTCCATAGTAACCAAACAGGGGTCTTGCCCCTCCACAGTCCGCGCACCCTCGCCTGACTACCCTGGTTTGCCCAGTGGGCCTAACAAGTTGGTATAGGACGATTAGCTGAACCCCGGGGCCCGTGGGGTGGCTAGCTCCCTCCCTACACTAGTAGCTCTCCCCGGTACAGTGTACGCGAGGGCCAAGAGTTGGTACAAAGTGGCCAGACCTAACCGTGGGTCCATAGGGCGGCTGGCTCTCCTCTGCACTAAGAGGTAACAGGTGCTTTCCCTGGTAGTACGTACCCAAGAGACAACAAACTTTCCCATTAACTTTTCCAGTTCCACCCCATTTATTTCTTGGAGTTCTACTCCTAATTCCCCGTAGGGTTCATGCTCATGTTTCTCAGGCCAAATCATACTAGGTTTCATCATTTCTTATAACGACCCGGTTCCCGAGTCCCTACGAGACACGAGAACCGGACCGACTCAACTAATCCCAAGACCTAGTCATCCAACGAGGAAGTAACCAAAAGAGCAGTAAAATAAACCACATTCAGCATGAATATAACTAACAGTAAGAAAGTACAGCAGTAAGGAAAGAAACTACCACAGTATGTACCACCACAACAGTAGAACAACATTCATAATATAATTTGAACTGCAGGTAAAGAAAGTACAGCAGAAACAAGAACTACTCACTACAACGTAACAAAAAGAGGTACAAGAGACAGTGGTAACTCTACTGGACCCTACTCGGCCCAGCGTCCTCTGCAGCCGCTGACCCTGGCTGCTCAACACCTGGTCTTGAAAAAGGTAACGAGTGTAACACGTCAGCAAAAACGCTGAGTAGAGTGGCAACTAAACTAAAGACAACAGTAGAGTGTATAGTAGCTGTTATGTTCGATTACTTTCTTTATTCACATCTTTCAATTGTCTCACTATTTCATTTATTCCCAAGATCTTTTTCTTGATCTCGAATGTTCCTCGTGGGAACGATCTTGATTGCAGTCTTTTCCAAAAAGTAGAAGTAGCACGTGGTGCTCTCCTGGCCGAGAGAGTCCCCCGTGGTGATCCTACCCTCAGTCAACCACCCCAAGGTCACTGACAGACGTAACGGTGACTACGGCACGCGCGATAAACGCACAGGTAGCTAACCCGTACTGGCACGCGGTCAGTCGTTTCCGTTAACGGGTGCGCCCAAAGCACAGCACGTAACCAGTCCAGGGCAGAGCCCTTTCAGTAACAGGGGTCCAACCCCTCCACAGTAACCAAACTGGGGCCTTGCCCCTCTACAGTCCGTGCACCCTCGCCTGACCACCTTGGTTTTCCCCAGCGGGCCTAACAAGTCGGTGTGGGAGGCTAGCAGAACCCCGGGGCCCGTGGGGTAGCTAGTACCTCCCTACACTAGTAGCTCTCCTCGGTACTACGTACGCGAGGGCCAGCAAGTCGGTACAGAGTGGCCAGTCCTAACCCCGAGTCCCTGGGGCGGCTGGCTCCGCTCTGCACTAAACAGGGGGACAGTCTCTCTCCTTGGTACTTTGTATTCAAGGGCCAGCTCACTTCCCCAATACTATTCCATTCACTTTCCAGGAGTTCTACTCCTACTTCCCCGTAGGGTTCCATCCTTTTTACTCAAACATCCAGGTTTCACTTTCCAGTTTCACATTCTTACAATCCATGTTCTCAACCACGTTATTTATTCACAACAGGCAGCTGTTAATTCAAATTACAGGCAGCTTTATATCTCTTTCCATTTTCCAAGACTGCAGTATTATACATTCCACTAGTTTTCCCATCCTAGGATTTATGACATATCCTAGGATCTATCATACAATCTAGTTTTCCAGCCCTAGGATTCATGCAACACCTAGGAGCTATCATTCCATCTATTTCTCATTCCTAGGATTCATGCAATGTCCTAGGTTCTATTTATGGTTCCATAATTTAATAGATTTTATTAATAACTTAAAGCCACTCTACCAGGTAGAACGGGAGAAATGGGGGCGTGGTCGGGAATCCCGCATGCCTCCGCAACACCCGAGACTGCAACAGAACGGGGTCCTATCACAAGGATCAAACACAAGGAGTGTCTCAAAACAGTGTATAGCTATTGTAGACGGGTAGAGGAATTAATTCTGAAAAGAACGTAACTCGAATCGCGGGAAACGGAACCCGAACGGGCCCTAAACGGGTCAAAAACGACGACACTGTGCAAAATCAGACGTCTGGAACTTCTTCCAGACGTCTTAAAAAGTGGATCAGAGAATTACCTTGTTCAGCGTGGTTTCCCAGACGTCCAGAAGTCTGCGGGGACATCTGTCCTAGCTCCCAGACGTCCTATGGTCACCCCGGACGTCTGTAGGTCGCTTCCGCCGTTTGGTACTACTGCCAAACGTTTGATCCGCGTTGGATGGCGAATCACCGGGCCTGCGCACACCCATCTCCCTCCCTCAGTACGGTCAGTCGACAGGAAGGAAGGAGACGGAAAACTCACCTTTCAGACGTCTGGATGGTCTTCCAGACGTCGCCCTCGCCGTCTGGCTATCAACCTAGACGTCTGATTCTGGAAATTTTTTCCAGAATCAGGGCGCCACTCAGCCTCCGCTCGCGACGCCGCCCGCGTCGCACCTCGCGCCCCTGCTGCTCAGACCGCAGCAGTCCCCCCTCCGCGTCGCTTCGCGCCCCCTGCGCCCTCTGCCGGCTGGCCCTAGCAGCCCCGATGAGCTCGCCCTCATGGTAGAGCTCCGCTCTCGCACGCAGCACCTCCTCCGCGCTCACTGCGGTCGCCGCTGCCGCCCTCGCGCTCGCGCTCACGTTCACTGGCTGAAGGAGAAGAGGGAGGAGACGGTGGTGACGGAAGTGAGGGGAGGCGTGGCCTTTTAAGGTCGTGCAAGGAGGAGAGAGGATGCGGCAGGGCGTCTGCAGCCGCAGGGAATAAACGAATATGCGGGTCTGCACACTCAGGCGCGCAGATGACCCGCGCGTGTGGAAGATAACGGATTTCCAGACGTCTGGAAACGATCCCAGACGTCTGGTCCGACGTTTGGGCCACCTCCCAGATGTCTTAAAAGACGTCTGGGGCACGCGTTCGTTACATTTCAGGTTGATTCGCATATAGTACGTGTTCCAACATTCAACTTCTTTTTCTTTCCAATTTGTATACAAGCAGCTCGTATTTAATTTCAACCAACAGAAATTACATGCAACAATTACTAGTAACAGTACTCTACATTCATAGGCAACTGTTATCCAATTACAGGCAATTATCATTATTTTATCCGCTTATCCACGACTGCAATGTTTATATTTTCAACTAGTTTTCTAGTCCTAGGATTCATGCCGTACCCTAGGATCTACCATTCAATCTAGTTTCTTAGTCCTAGGGTTCATGCAATGCCCTAGACTCTAGTAACTATTTCCTAATTGTACAATTTTTGTTAAATAAATTAAAGAGCCACTCTACCTGCGAAATCGGGAGTACTGGGGGCGTGGTCGGCAATTCCACGCGCCTCCGTAACCCCCAGATCCGCAACGGAATGGGGTTCTAATACAAGGATCAAAGACAAGGAACTACTCAAAATAGTATACAATTACTGTAAACAGGTAGAGGAAATAAATCTGGGAAGAATGAAACTTGAAATGCGGAAAACGGACTCCGAAAGGACCCTAAATGGGTCAAAAACGACGAATTTGTCCAAAATCAGACATCTGGAACTTCTTCCAGACGTCTTAAAAGGTCAATCATGCCATACCTTGTTCTGCGCAGTCCTTCAGATGTCTAGAAGCTTGCTAGATCGTCTGAAGTCAGTTTCCAGACGTCCGATTGTCACGCCGAACGTCTGGTGGTCCTCTCCGTCGTCAGGTATCGTGTCCAGACGTCTGATCGGCGTGGAATGGCGAGCCCTCGCGCCCTCCCGAACAACACCTGCGCACACACGCAACCGCTCTCATCACGAAGAGGCAAAGAGAACGCGGCGGACGGCTGCATGGCCGTACACGTGTAAATAGAGGAAGGTAGAAAAATATAGTACCTGTCAGACGTCTGGACCTTCCTCCAGATGTCTTAAGCGTCGTTTGGACGTAAGTCTAGACGTCTGATTCTGGGAAATTTTCCCAGAATCAGAACCCTACTCGCTCTCTGCCTGCGACGCACGGCCGCGCCGCGCCACGTTCGCCTGCTGCCCGAACTGCAGCAACCCCTCCGCGACAACCCACACCTGCTGCTCCTCCGCCAGCCGGCTCTAGCTGCCCCGGTAAGCTCGCACCCTCGCGGTCGAGCTTCTTCCTTCCTCTCGCAACTCTCCTCCTTCCCGCACGCTCACTGCGGCCGTTGCTGCCGCACTCGCTCGCTCACGCTCTCGCTCGCTCGCAGGGAGAAGGAGAAGGTGAAGGCGGATGGAGTGAGGATGAGGGAGAGGGGAAGCGTTTTATAAGGCAGCCGCGGGAAGAGAGAGGAGGAAAACGATGCCTGCAGGGAGAGAAAGCGAAAGACGAAGGCAGCAGGTTCAGTCTGCACGCGCAGGCGCGCAGACACGAACCCGTTCGCCGAAAAAATTTAATACCAGACGTCTGGGAAGGGTCCCGGACATCTTAAATTACGTTTGATGCCCACATTCGTAACAAATACTAATTACAATACCTCAAACATATATACAAAAATAAAGACATGAAAAACCAATTAAAACTACTCTATGTTAATCATATAGCCTATACTAATTAATACCTAAGTAAAGGCACAAAAATAATATACAAATATACTAAACTATGCTATACTAACATATATATATATATATATATATATATATATATATATATAGTGATAGATATAAAAATTATTAAAACCTTATGAATATATTTACATAACCTAAGGTAAAAAAATATATATACCATATATTTATGTACTCTATACATGTATTTATATACTACTTATTGCTCCTATATATGCTAATACTTTATATACTAACATACACGTACATATATAATATGCCTTATACACATATATACGCACACATAGAGCACATACTCACACCACTCTCAACACTTGATTAATTTTAACCTAGCTATGGTTAGATTGCAATTTAGATCAAAATTATTGGTTTGCGAGTTTGATTTTTCGCAGGATCAACAACCCCTCTCACGATCGGATCATCGGGGGGTTAGTTGGTTTTTATGTATATTTTTGTACAATTTTAGGCACAATAGCCACACACGCACTTGCCTACATGCGCCCACACACACGCACTTGCAGTCTGTGCACTCGTGCTAAATATGCCCTCTATATTCTTTTGTGCGGCCGGCATTGACGACCGCAAAAGGTCCTCAGCGTTGGCGCTAATAAGGCGTTGCAGCTATTCCAAAACCCATGATGTGGCATTATTCTGCAGGTCAAATTGACGCGCGCCAGCGTGTTCTAAGGCCAACTTTAAACCTCGAATTGAGTGGCCATTTGATGTTGTCATAGTAAATTATATGATCTTAAAGCCTATATATAGGGCTACATAATTGTATACTTAATTTATAATAATCACTTATTTAATTATATTTAAAAAATGCTTAAAATGACTTATTTGTACATATTAAATTACTACTTAATTCCTTAATTAATGTTTAAATTAATAACTTAACGACTCACTTCACTTATAAATTAGTTAACATACATTATAAAGTATCTATTAACCAATTTTAATTTATTTTTGATCATTTATTTTAATTTATACACATTTATATACACAGTTCAGATATATAAATACTAATATACAATATATATACTACTATACAGTATAAATGCATAATAAATAGGTTGAAAATAGTTAAAAGTAGTATATACATGTATACAACATAACTTACTTTAGTAATAACTTAATTTACTAATTTATTTTATTTTAACTTAATAATTTAGATATTTAACTTAAGAGAAAAAGGGAGAGGTGCTCTATTTTATACCTACCATTATACCCATCCCACATGGCATGTTGAGGTGGATGCCATGTGGATGTGGTGGAGCCACATAGGAGAGACATGTGTTTATGGACATAAAAGGTTAGACTACCTTTTTAAATCCTAAAAGTACTATTACCATTGTTAGTTAAGAAAAAAGTGAATCACATGAAATCACATGTATCCCTCACATTCAAATTGAAATTTCGGTGGAGGGAGAGGGAAACTCTACCTCCAATAGGTGCCATCGGCACTACAGTAGATGCTAACGGCACCACAATCTCAAATTTCGGTGAAGATAAGCAAATGTTGACGGTATCACTATAGATGGTGATGGCATCACCATTGGTGCTAAATAGCCTAAGTGTTGTGATAAAACCAAAATTTTCGCTTACATGTCAAGATGAATGGTCCATAAATAGTCTAAGTGTTGTGAGATACATAAAGACTTGAAGGAGATTGAATGTAGACAGCGTTACAAAGCGACCACAACATCGGAGATAATGCTGGCAGCATCATCGACGACAATGCTGGCAGCATTTGATGCGCTCAAAGGGACGTCTGAAGCACAGAAGGATTAGAAGGGAAGAGAAAATTCGTAGTGTTGTAAATTTATATCATCAATGGAATGTGAACACATACTTAAGTGCTGGAAGCATGGGGACTCGAAGTACATGTTGGCAGCATCATCGACGATGATGCTAACAACATCTGAGGAGGTCCAAGGAATGGCTCAAGTGCTGAAGGCATACTGTTAACGCGGCGAAATTGATGTTTTAAATAATCGGGTTGCAGTATAGTCGAAATCGCTTTGAAAACAAATACAATTTTATTACTTAAAAAGATTTCCGAGGTCGAACACAGGGAACAAATTAGTATTTAAAAATCAAGATCACAATTCAGAATTAAAAGAGTATGCAATAATATCAGTATGAAAGTGCAAAAATATGGGAGTAAAATGGTGATTTAGATCACCAAATACTTCTACAATATCACCAAGGAACTCAATGTATGAATATGCATTGGGAACTAGAATCTGTCGTCCGATGAAGGAATCAGACGACTTAAAGTGTCTGATCATTCTACTTTGCTTCTTCTCTTTCTTCTTCTTCTTCTTTTGCTTTTGGCCTTTGCTTTCACTGTCTTCTCCTTTCTTCTTCCTTTGCCTTGGTTTTCTTCTGCTCTGGCTTTAGCCTTTCATCCTCTTCTTTTCTTCTTCTTCAGCTTCTGCCTTTGGCCTCCTCCTCCTCTTCTTCTTCTTCAGCTTCTGCCTTCAACCCTCCTCTTCTTCTTCTGAATCTGCTAAGTGTCCGCCAGAGATCCCCACAGCAAAACCCTCCCCCTACCCGCGCGAAACTCTCCTCTCTTTCTCTCATAGGATTCGCTCTCCCAGAGCCACACACAGGTATTCGGGTTATCGGGTCGGGTGCGTACCCGGGACCAGGCCCATCGACGTGTGGTGGTGGATAAGGAGTGCAGGTCGCGTCGGGTCAGCCTGGTCCGCGGGGGCGTGTCGTGGACGAGACCGGGTTGGGTGAGTGAGACCTCACCCCGTGGTACTAAGGTGAACAGATGATATCACAAAATCAATTTATTCAGGTGCAGGCGCTTCTGCGTATTCGAGGTAGGACTATCCACGCCCCCTCTTCTCGTGCGCCTGCAGCTGAGAGTGATGCTTCTAATTGTAGCAACAGCTTAGGCCTTTGACTACAATTGAGGGCCTAAGTGCGTGCGTGAAGTCCGCGCAGCCTGGGGCTTCAACTTGGGCTTGTGTTACGACCTGATTCCCGAATCCCTACGAGACATGAGAATCGGACCGACTCGACTGATCCCAAGACCTAGTCGTCCAACGAGAAAGCAACCAAAAGAGCAGTAAAATAAACCATATTCACCATGTATATAACTAGCAGTGACAAAATACAGCAGTAAAGAAAAGAAATACTACAGTATACACCACCACAACAGCAAAGAAATAAACAAGTACATAAACATGATGCTTGCAATAAAAGAGTACAGTGGTAATAGAAAATACTCACTACAACAGAAGGAAAAGTACAATGGGTACTACACAAGTAAAACTACTGGGCTCTGCTAGGCCCAGCACCCTTTGCAGCCGTCGACTCTGGCTGCTCAACACTTGGTCTTGAAAAGGTGACAAAGGTGACACGTCAGCGAAACGCTGAGTAGAGTGACAGCCAAAAGCTAAGAAAACAATAAGGTGGACAGTAGCTGTTATATTTTTAATCTCTTCCTTTATTTTTCCATTTATTCCTTATTGAATTATTTCTCAGATCTTTCTCTTGATCTTGAATGTTCCTCGTGGGAACGATCTTAATTGCAGTCTTTTCCGAAAAGTAGAAGTAGCACGTGGTGCTCTCTTGGCCGGGAGAGTCCCCCGTGGTGGTCCTACCCTCAGTCAACCACCCCAAGGTCACTGACAGACGTAACGGTGACTACGGCACGCGCGATAAACGCACGGATAGCTACCCCGCACTGGCATGTGGTCAGTCGTTTCCGTTAACGGGTGCGCCCCAATGCACAGCACGGAACCAGTATAGGGCAGAGCCCTCTCAGTAACAGGGGTCTAGTCCCTCCACAGTAACTCAACAGGGGTCTTGTCCCTCCACAGTCTGCGTACCCTCACCTGACTACCCTGGTTTGCCCAGTGGGCCTAATAAGTCGGTGTAGGAGGCTAGCAGAACCTCGAGGCCCGTGGGGTGGCTAGTGCTCTCCCTACACTAGTTGCTCTCCTCTGTATTGTGTACACGAGGGCCAAAAGTCGGTACAAAGTGGCCAGACCTAACCCCGGGTCCCTGGGGTGGCTAGCTCCGCTCTGCACTAAACGGGGGGTCAGTCACTCTCCTTGGTACTCCGTACTCAAGGGCCAGCTCACTTCCCCAATTCTATTCCATTCACTTCTCAGGAGCTCTACTCCTAATTCCCCGTAGGGTTCATGCTCTTTTAACTCAGCCAATTTAGGTTTCATCATTTCAGCTTTATATTCATATAGCCCATGTTCTCAACAGTAATTATCCATTCATAAACAGCTAGCTGTTAACCAATTACAGGCAGTTATCATTTCCTTTCTACTTTTCCAAGACTGCAATATATATATATTCAATCTAGTTTTTCAGTCCTAGGATTCATGCCATATCCTAGGATCTATCATTCAATCTAGTTTTCTAGTCTTAGGATTCATGCAATACCCTAGGATCTATCATTTAATCTAGTTTTTCAGTCCTAGGATTCATGCAATACCCTAGAATCTATTAATCATTTCATAAGGGTATAATTTTTGATAAATAATTAAAGGGGCCACTCTACCCACAAAATCAGGAGTACTGGGGGCGTAATCGGCAAGCCCGCGTGCCTCTGGAACCCCCAGAGCCTCAACGGAATGGAATCCTAACACAAGGATAAATTACAAGGAACTACTCAGAACAGTATACAATTACTGTAAACAGGTAAAGGAACTAAATCTCAGAAGAATGAAACTTGAAACGTGGAAAACAGACTCCGAACGGACCCTAAACGGGTAAAAAAATGACAAGTCTGCTCAAAATCAGACGTCTGGAACATCTTCTAGACGTTTTAAACGGTGGCTCAAGTCATACCTTGATCCTGCGTGGTCCCTCAGACGTTCAGAAGCCCGCTGAACCGTATGGACTTAGTTTCCAGACGTTCAACTGTCACTCTGGACGTCTGAAGACCCTCTCCATCGTCTGGTGCTGTACCCAGACGTCCGATTTGTGTGGGAGGGCATGCCCTTGTGCCTTCCTAAATGAGTCCTGCACACATACGCGGCTGTCCTCAACACGAATGATGCAGAAGCCTTCGGCAGAACGGCTGCATGGCCGTACACGCGAAAGAAGAAGGAAGGTAAAAATATCGTACCTTTCAGACGTCTAGACCTCCCTCCAAACGTCTCCTACGTCGTTTGGACGTATGTCCAGACGTTTGATTCTGGGAAATTTTCCCAGAATCAGGACCTCCTCGCTCTCTGCCCGCAGCGCACGGCGGTGCCGCGCCGCGCACGCTTGCTGCCTGAGCTGCAATAGCTCCTCCCCAGCACCACGTGCCTACTGCGCACTCGCCGGCCGGCCCTGGCTGCTCCGGCGAGCTCGCAACCTCGCGATCGAGCTCTCTCTCCCTCTCACAGTAGCCCCTCCTCCCCACGCACTCACAGCAGCCGCTGCGGCTGCCCTCGCCCGCTCACTCTCTCGCTGATAGGAAGAAGAAGAAGAAGGCGGTGGAGTGAGGGTGAGGGAGAGGAGAGGGGTATTTGAAGGCTACCGAGGGGAGAGAGAGAGAAAAATGCTGTCTGCGCCTGCAGGAAGGAAAGAGAAGGAGGGCGGCGGTTCAGTCTGCACGTGCATGCACGCAGACGCGAACCCGTACGCCGAAAAAATTTAATTCCAGACGTCTGGGAAGGCTTCCAGACGTCTGACCAGACGTCTTAAATGATGTTTGATGCCAGGGTTATAACAGCTTGGCAGCACCTAGAGCGGCTTCAGGCAAGCTTCAAGCTTGCACACCAATGGCGGATGGGGCTTGAACCTAAAAACACAAGAACAGCCTCGCAGCCATGTCAAATCGTTTAGTGAGGATTGCCGAAGCACAACGGATGTACTGGAGGTGGTGGCAGGGCGTGGCAGTGCTCGTGTGTGCATGCCTAGGGCACACTATGTGCATGTGAGTGGGTGTGTTTGGGGGGTGGTTTGGGTGCGTGGCGCGGTAAGTGAAGTGAGGGGAAATGCTCAGTGAAGTGTGGCAGAGGTTGTGAGCTTGTTGGCGATGGTTTTGGTGGCCTGTGGAGGTGGGATGGCCTCGTCAGAGGTGGTGGTCAGAGATGGAAGGGATGGAGGTATGAAGGGCGGTAGTGGTCGATTTTTGAAAGACAACAGGCTGAGAAGAAAGTAGAGGTGAGAGAAAAATTAGCTGGGTGGTCAAGGGACGAAGGGGGTGATCGAGGGCATCGGGTCTGGTGTGGCCAACGTCGAAGACGAAGGTGGCTCCGGTGAGGTGGGAACGGCAAGGATGAAGAGGAACGGGCACCTGTTGGTATGGCGACGCGCGAACGAAGGCAGGGGGGAGGAATCCACCGTAGGTATGGCGGTCGGATGACAAGGAGTAGGGAAGGTTGCCGGATGTCGAGGAGCCTTCGGCCGTGAGGGGAAGAGAAGAATTGGGGGTATTCGCAGCCGAAATTGAGAGTGAAGAAGTCGGGGTGATTTGGGCTTCTTTAAATAGGTCTCTGAAGGGCGGTTAGGGCTTGGGAAGCAAGCTTCCCAAGCTTGGAAGGTCGCTGGAGATGGAAATTATTAGGATACCCAAATCTCTCATGCGTTCGTATGAGAGCTTGGGAGGGAATCAATGCTCAAATATGGGTTCATATTGACAGGGACTTCTCAGAGGATCTTCCTTCCAATTTTGGAAGAGATCCTCCAAGCAATCAAGGAGATCTTCTCTGTCAAAAGTCGCCGGAGTAGGTTTCCTTTGCGATAATGGCAGAGGGACCTACTTGTGAAGATGACGAGAAAGATAGGGGGCTGTTGGCAAGGGTTTTTGAAAGTTAGGGGTAAAAATGTAATCAAACTGAAACTTTTTGCAAACTAGGTCAAGGCAAACTCATCTTGGGTCCAAATTTTGGTACAAACCTAATTAGGGCCTAAGGAATCTAATGGTGAAGTTGGATTTTGGGTTTGATCATGTTTGACTGGGAAATTTATGTAAAAACCTAATTTAGGGTAAATATCTATTTGAGACCTCATTCTAGGTCAAGATGGGTTTTAATGGATAAATTGAAGGTACTAAATCCTAGAGAATATTTTTATATGATTTTTAGAGGGTTTAAGTGAATTTTATCCTGACCGAAACCTTGGTTAATCAAGTGGATCTATTTTTAGGCTTTCAAGAAGTCATTTAATTCACAGAACACACACAAACCCTTTTCTGTCAAATCTAACCCACTTGTTATCTTGTTAAGACCATTTCACCTTTGTTTAGATCTTGAGAAAACCCATGGCTGTACTGCATTGGTAAAATTATAATTTTATTCCTAGTTTCTTATTTTTCTTTTAGAAAGGTTATGCAATGAATTATGACCTTCAGTTGGTTATGTAGGAGCATTTATTCTCTTCATTGGGTCAAAATGAGCTAGTTAGGGCTCATGATGGTGTTCCCATCACTTACAAAGCAGATGCCAACAGCATCATCGAAGCGGATGTCGAGGGCATTTGAAAAGCAAATGTCGACGGCATCCAAGTGAATTGAGCGGAGTTAAGTTGCTTGTGAAAGAGATGTGAAATCTTTTAGAAGAAGAGGAGTTTTTGTCACCAACAAAATGTACCACGCATCTAGTCGAATATGCCCATCAAATTTGAATTCAAATTGCGGTGTAGGGAGAGAAAAACTCTGTCTTCAATAGGTGCTGCCGTCACTACAATAGATGCTAACGGCGTCACCATCTCAAATTTCGGTGGAGTCAGATAGATGCTGACGACACCACCACAGATGCTGACTGCATCCCCATTGCTGCGAATGGTATCACCACCAGTCGTGTAAGTTTAGATATCAATGCTACTACATACATTTTCATGTTATTGTTGGCATTAATTACTTGTCACTTATCTTGTTGAGGTGGAGGCACATAGGAGAGTCACATATGCTCATGGATATAAAAGGTTAAACTACCTTTTTAGAACCTAAAAGTACTATTACCATTTTTAGCTAAGAGAAAGGTGAGTCACATGGAGTCACATGCATCCCTCACATTCAAGTTTAAATTTTGGTGGAGGGAGAGGGAAACTTTATTTCCAATAGGTACCGTTGGCACTACAATAGATGCTAATAGCACCACAATCTCAAATTTCGATGAAGACAAGCAAATGTTGACGATACCACCGTAGATGCTGATGGCATCACCATTATAAAAAAAAAAATTGACCACGATTTGTATAAAAAAAAATCGACGTTGTTGTTGTAGTATATGTCACAAATACAAACCATTATCGCGTCAATTTTATTTATTTACATAATTTTTACTGGTTTATTCCAGGTCGTTCACTGTGAGGTAGTTATTGATTTACATCACTCTCTAAGTCTAACATTATTCTTTAATCCTAAAAAGAATAATTTTATGTACAATCATAAATGAATGAATTAATGGATTAATAGCTTAATTATGTACAAAGGAATTAACTAAAATGCTTGCAAATACCTAATTACAAACAAGCATCAATCACTCTACAAATATACTCTATACTATATATTTATAACTTATAATACTAATACTTACATAAATATACAATAATAAGTAAAAATATGTATTAGACTAAGTTAACTTAATATATTAACATATACAGTAACATATATAATATCTATAGCGATAGATATAAACATCGCTATACTTTAAAAAGCTATGTACAGAATCTAAGGGAGAAATTGGGATCTGTAGCGACACTTATTCTATCTATAGCGATGGTTTATTCTGTCAGTAAAGCTATATGGTTATTTATGTATATATATAGCTCAAACACATCTATACTACGTATACTTAATATACTTATACTTATTATTTATAGTATACACTTATATACACTATACACACTATACTAATTTATGTATATTCTTCTCTCTCATTCTTTCTTCTTCTGTTGACACTTAACTCTTATCCTATATCTGTACGCCTTTCTACCTTACATTCAACACTTAAACATTTTCAAGTTCGCTTTCTTCTCTTCTTTTCTTCCCTTAACCCTTCATTAAGCCTTACTTAGTTCAAAAAGTGGTTTTAAGGTTGGCGAGCAACTCTTTTCGAAGGATACACAGTACCCGAGGTGGGTGGGACCAGACCTCTACTAAGAATCGCCCTAATTTGTTAATTAGGCCTCTTAATCATGGTTTATGCTCAGTAATGGGCTTAGTCAAGCCCTTCGCACAGTGCATGGCTCCCAGCCACACATTGCACACAATCATCACAACTCAATCCATGCCGTATGCCATATCATGCTCGAAGGGATAAGGGGGTAATGTTTTGGGCACCCGATGCCCATGACGACTGGGTAGTCATAGGAACAAATTCATAATATAGTGCTTCAAACATTTCATGCCACACGATGTGGCACTATGTTTGCTACGCCTAGCATTGGAATTCCAACGCAGCCGTTCTAATTTTGGGATTTTGGCCCTCTATTTGATGGCCATAAATTATTAAAATTAAAAATTAAATTATATGATAATAAAGTATTTACATAGTACTATATAACTGTACAATTAATTTAGAAATTTAATTATTTTTACTATATAAATAAATTAGGTAAAGTCTGCAGTTTATACCTACTGTATTTTAGGTTTTATTTCTAAATTAGGTATAAATTAGTTAATTGATGGTCTAATTGACCTTATATAGTATTAGTACACATATTAAAGTATTTAATAAAGATTTTTATTATATTTTACAAGTTTTATTTCGATTTTATTTACATTTGAATAGCTTATTTTGGACTGTTTTATATATAAATTAGATATAATTAATATAATACATTATAGATATAGTGAAATTAGCTTAATTTACTTAAAATATATTAATACAAATATACAGTATAAATTAGTTTTGTTTTAACTTAAATTACTAATTTATTTTTATTTAATCTAATAACTTAGCTAGTAACTTAATAAATTAATTATTTATTCTATATATATAATTAAATTATGGTACAAGGTTTATTATGTACATTATATATACATAAATACATAAGTACAGTATTAGTAGTAAATATGTTCATTTACAGGATTTTATTAATTTACTTAGAGTATAATACATATAAGTTAATATAAATAATAGATAATTATATAATTAAGTTATATACGGTTTAAGTTATCTTAAATATTTAAGTTATTTTATATAATATACACATAAATTTTATATATACATTATTTACATATTATGCATTATGTACAAAAATAGCTTAGTATATAACTTATATTTATATGTATGTACATAGTATATAAGGTGTTTTTAGGTATTTTGAGGATTTTTCTTCTTTTTATGGATTTTGTGAGTTTTATAGAGGTAGGAGGTGAGTGAGAAAGAAAGAGATGAGATAGGGAGAATGTTTTTGGTGTTTTTGTACTAAAGGGGTTTTTCATTGAGTTTTAAGGTAGACTGAATCGTCGGCTGGTATGTTCTACCAAGCCGTAGGTTCAGAATACCATAAAACTTGGCATATGTATAAAAATTTACCTAATATTCACTAAGAGAGGTTTATTTTATCTTTTTTAGATTTTTTATAGTGTTTTTATTTATGTGCAAGTGAAGCACATTCTAGGCCTTTAGAGGATTTTCTAAATGAACCTAAAACCTAGAATGGAATTCTAAAGGCTTGGTAGGTAGTGAATTGCCTCAAATATGCTCAACACATGATAAGGAAAGATTAAGAACAGTTAAGCATAAAATTCCACTTAGATTTCCATTAATTTGATTTTGGACAGTTAAGCATGCAATGTTAGCTGATGAAGAAAGATTTATGCATGAAATAAGCCATTCTAAATTGAATTTAAATCAAATAAAAGTACATGAAAGTCTATATACATAAAATACAACATTAATAACATGTCAGCTATTCTAACTACTTGAACCTAAGCCTACAGCCCAAAGAGTCTTCAGCCTACTATCCAGCTACAGCAACAACAGCAATAGCCAAAATCAATCACAATAGCAACAGTGTTGCTAACAACAGCAGTAGCCACTGAAGAACAGCTAGTTGAACTGCTGCAATAGCTCCAGACGTCTTAAAAAAAATCCAAGAGCTGCTGCAAAGTCAGGCTTTCCAATCTAATAGATCAGTCCCTAATTCTGTACATACAAATCCCAGATCAAACTTGAGAAAGTCTAATTAGAGATGTAGAATGTACAAATTAGGGAGCAATTTGCATGCAGTTTAGGGTTGGGAAACCCTTGAAATGTAGCTGCTAATGCAACACTTTAATGATGGAATGAGATTTCAATGAAAATTCTGACTTAATCTTCCTATTGCTACTATAGACAGTAGAGTAAAGAAAATTAAGTTAGATCATGAGTTCCATTGAAAACCAAATTAAAATGTTCTAGTGCTTGAAATAAGATTTAATCCCTTAAAATGTTGCTACTGTGTAGCCTTTTTATGTATTGAGGTGGGATAATTTAACACAAAAATCATATGTTTAAGCAATCATTTAAAACATGATCAGTCTGAAATTTTCATTCAAAATCAAAATCAAGCGTCAACTCTTCATTAAACACTCTCAAATCTCATGAAAACTCATCTAAACACTCTTGAAAATCAAATTCATCTCTCACATCTTTAAAATGATGATCTAAAATCTCATGAAGTCCTTCAAACACTATGGACAGTGTAAGATACAATTTCATCTCACATACATGATTACTCTCTCAAATCTCATGAAGTCCTTCAAATCACACAGAAACAGTGAATCCAATAGAAACCAGAGTTCGTGAAATCCACACTAATGTTGATTCAAAACTCCTCTAATGTCATAGACAACATGAAGAAGATAGATTAAATCAATAGAGATGTCAATTTGAAACCCTGATTTATGTTAAATCAGAACAAATTGGATTAAATCTTCCATTCAGCTTGATAAAGACCAGATAAGGGGTCCTTGGGAAAAATCTGACATGAATGAAGAGACCCCTAGATGATTGTGAGCGCTACCTAGATCTTGAATTCTTATAAATCCTGGATCTAGATATGCTAAGATGAAAGGGGTGAAGTGTGAAATATAAATCGAGGTAAATCAGAATGTGAAATAATGATGTGAGAGGGAAGATAACAGTGATCAGTGAGTAAGATGAATTCATCTCCCCTGATCTGAATTGATCAGAGGAGGTGGATGTGATTTCTACACTAATCTACTCCTAGGCTAAATTACAAACCAGTGGATTCCCTAACTGATCTACTCCTAACTGATCTACACTATACTAACAGTCACTACAACTATGCTACAGTTAAAAAGCATTAAAACCTAGTCTAAATGGAAGAATGGGACCTTTGGATCTCCACCTGGTGGATGGAGAGGAAGAATGGAGGGAGGAAGCACTCCAGCGGAGAGAAAACCCTCTAGTGGAGTTCAGGGTCACCCTCAGGTGCTACGAAGTCCTTAGAGGCAAGGATTGTCGAAGAGAATATGGATTTCACAGCCGGTGGCCGTGAAAATGGGGAGAGGTGGGGAGAGTAGCTGGAGAGGAAGAATGATTGCTAAGAGATGTAGGAGGGAGCGATCCCTTGCATGCGTGACTGTGGAGCACCTTAAGTAGAAGATCAGTGTGCAAACACTCACCGCAATGGTGAGATTAATTGCAAAGGGCATGGGAGGCGAGGATTTGAAGAGAGAGGCGCGCGCGCTGCCAAATCAAAAAGCGGCTGTTGGATGGGATTTGGGTGAGAAGGTGACCACACGCGCTAAATAGCGCGAAGGTTCGATTCAAATTGAGCCACTGATCAAGCGATCAAGGGAATGGACAGCCAAGATCACGCGAGTCCCTCGCATGAACAGTGTTCGCGCGGGAGCTACAGGTTGTGTTGGTGAAAGTGCAGAGAACACCCCTCAGCGAAGGGGTAGAACATTGCAGATAGACCAATAAGTGGTTACAAAGTATAACAGAACAATCCTTTTGGGCTTGCAAGGTGGTCCCTGCGGGTTACAAATAGGTCCTAGGAGGTTTTCTAGTGAATGATATGTAATGCACTAAGGACCTAAATGTAAATCTTTAATTTCAATGCCTTAATGATGCCCAAATGCATCAAATTTTTTATCTAAGCTTAATTGAACATTTAAGAAGTTAATTATACTTTTGATTTGAACTTTTAAGCTCATTTATGTGTTCAATTTGTAATTGGATCACCATCACATTTATTAATAGAATATCTCATTTAATGACCTAATTATGCATTTTTAACACAGAATTGATACTTTAGGTCTTTTTCTCTGATTCTCACACTTAACCCTTTTTATGTGTTAATTTGATATTGTTTAACCTAGTTTCTAGCTTAAGTTAGGCTATTTAGCTATGATGAGTCGCAACTCATCAGCTGACAGCATCACCATTAGTGCTGACGACATCAATGTTATCATAGTTATTCAGGTCGGCAATTCAAACTAAGATTACTAGATGCACACATTGATTCCTATGCATGGATCACAATTACATAAGAGAATTCAAGTGATAAGTTCCATTTTTAGTAGATCAGTAAATCAGAAAACTCAGTTCAAACAAACATAACAACCACATTTCATAGTTGCAACACTTACTTGAACAACCAAAAAAAGCAAAAAAAAAAAAAATCCTACACCATCAAGGGCACCAATTGCAAGTTCATAAATACACACTTTGCTTCCAAGAGGCAAAAAAAGCAACCGCATCAAAAGCCTTGTCGAGGGAGAGGCGAGGTCGGAGGGGGGCACTGCAGACTTGACCGGAGAGGCTGAGGTGGCTGACGGCCGAAGGAGAGGACAAAATCGAGCTGCCTAACGAGGAGGGCCTCATCTTTGAGGTCACCGACGAGGAGGAGGAGGTGGTTGGCAGTGTGCATGTGGGAGAGGTGGTCCTCAAGGTGGCGAGTAGTGGAGGCAAAGGTGCGGTGGTTGCTAGCAATCACACTGCACTCCCTCCCACGTTGCCTCCCCAACCCGTCTCCCACAACAACGCTTGCGACCAAGTCCACTAGCATCAGCAGCGACGACGTGAAGCACGTCGCGCAAGCCTACATGTCAAAGCTCCTGGACTGTGACACGGAGGCCATGGCCGCCGCGCAGCTCGACGCCATGGCCTGGGTGCTTCCCTCCAACTCCTTCCCCTCCTTCCTCTTCTCCATCTTTGACGCCTGCCCCAACGACAAGACCCCCCTTCGCCGCCACTACGTCCGCCTCCTCTCCCTCTTCTCCCTCTCCCATACACCTCGCTCCCTCACCCCCTCCTCCCCTACATGCTCCACTCCCTCGTTCGCTGCCTTTGCGACTCGGACTCCTTCATCCGCTCCTCTTGTGTCAACACCTCCCGCGCCATCGCCTCCTCGTTGCGATGGCGAGCGGTGGAGGCGCGGTGGCGACAATGAAGCTCCTTGTCGCGTTGGCGAGCAGTGGCGGCGTGGTGGCAACGACGGAGCTCCTCGTCGCATTAGCAGGCGGCGGAGGTGACAACGGTGGTGACCGGAGGAGGTTGTGGGTGGGTGTGTGTGATAAATGCCAGTTTATCATTATTCTTATGCATTAAAACAAGCCTAGCTCTTAGGATTATGCTCCGCAAATGGATTTTTGGGTTGCATTTAGGCATAAATTAGGTTAGGCATGCATTGCATTTTTTATTGTGTTTTTAATGTATTTTTTTGAGTGTTAGGGATAAACAGATTGCCAGATTCCTAGTACCTTAGCACTCAGGAAGGCAACTGGTGAAGGAGAAGCTCTCACCAGCTGAAACTCAGCTTGATCCAGCTCACTATAGTTGGAATTCAGCTCACCTAAATTAGGGTTAACTCATCGTAGCTCCATTTAGCTCATCTCAACTGAAAGGCAGCTCAAGAGAGCTCATCTTAGCTCACTGTTGGGCGCTGTCTTACTGGAAACCAGCAAGTATATTTTATTACTTGAAAAATAGAAAATTTTAGAGGTCAAACTCAGGGAGCAACACGTGATTTTAGAAGCATACAAAATCACAACTTACAATATGGATATATATTGTTTTACAAAAAACACTAAAAGAAAGGAAAACTTGTTCTTTTCTTCTCTCTTTCTTCTTCCTCTGTCTTTCTCTTTCCAGATGTCTGACTCCAATGTCAGACAACTTAAACTTCCACTTGCTACAGTGCTTCTGCTGGTTCTTCTTCCTTTTGGCTTCTTCTTCTTCTCTTCTTCTCTGCGGCTTCTCTTCTTCAACTTTTGCTCCTGTCTTCTTCTTTGCCTTGCATCTGCAGCTTCTTCTTCCTTGGTCTCTCTCTCTGCTCGACCTTCTGGGCTTCTTCTTCTTTCTTTTTCTTTAGCCGTGTCTCTTCTTCTTCTCTGCTGCACTCCCTCCTCCTCTTCTGCAGCTTCAGCTCTTTGATGCGGCTAAGTGTCCTTCGCTGCTTCCTCTTCTTTCCTTCTCTTCTTCTCTGCTGTTGCACTATCTCCTCCTTCTTCTTCTCCTTTTGCTCCTCTGTACGGCTAAGTGTTCAACCGCTCCTCTTTTCTTCTCCTGCTTCCCTGCACAGTGCAAGGTTAGGCAAAACCTAACCCTTACCCTCCCCGCATCTCTCTCTCTCTTAAATTCACTCCAGGGTTCGCTCTCCCAGAGCCATAATCGGGTAAGCGGGTCGGGTGACACGCTCGGGACCAGGCGCACCGGCGTGGGTGGTGCACGAGGTGTGCACAAGCAGGAAGTAAACAGATCCGAGTGCCAGGTCCGCGGGGAACGTGTCGCGGACGAGGCATGGCGGGGGTGTGAGGGACCTCACCCCAGTGTGTTTCGATGCAAATAGCCTGAAACACAAAATCAATTTATGTGCGGGTGCCCGCCCGCACACTTCCGAGGTGGGACTAAAAGTCCCACCCACTTCCGCGCCTTCGCCTGTAGCCGAAGTCCTCGCAATTGCAGCGATACATGAGTCTCGCGTCTTCAATTGGGGACTTGGGACCATGCGTAAGTCTCTTCCGCAGGGTCTGGGACTCCAACCTGGGGCACGGATGCCTGGAGTAAGCCTGCAAGCAAGCTCGAAGCTTGCTTGTTAATGGCGGCAAGGGCACAAAACCTGAAAGCAAGAATACTGCCTCGCGGCTTTATCAGACCATCAGAAAACCTTCGCCGTATCATGGCGAAAGTGAGGCGGGGGTTGGCTGGCCGGGAGGTGGCCTAGGCGTGTGTGCCTAGGTCGCTCTGTGGCCGTGAGGATGGGTTAGGTTAGGGGAAGGCGACAGGGGTTGGCGCGGTCAGTGGAGGGTCGTAGGGTGATTAGTGGGTGGTGGTGATGCTCAGGGATTGGTTGGCGAGGGGTGGATCTATCTGTGGAGGTGAGGTGACCTCGCCGGAGTTGATGGTCGGAGGTGGAGATGGCGAGGGTGGACAGTGATGTAGAGGGATCAAAAGTGTGAATTAACAGAGGGGAAATGAAGAAGGGGAGAGGAGGAACTTATCTATGGGTCTCTGGACGAAGGGGGAGGTAGAGGGCGAGCGGCGCGCATTCGTCGTCGCCGGAGACGAAGGCCCTGAGGGGGAGATAACGACAACGAAGAGGAGGACAGGAGGGTGCCTGCTGGTGCGGCCAGGCATAGTGGATGATGGTGAGAGTAACCCTGCCACTGGTATGGTGGCAGGGCGACGAGAGCAGAGGAGGAAGGTCGCCGGAGCTTGTAGGCAGGCGGCTAGAGATTAGGGAGGACGAAATTCAGGGGAATTCTCAGGCCAAGACAAGCTTGAAGGAAGCGGCAGCCCCTACCGTTCCTTAAATAGGTGCTGGCAGGGAGGGAAACACGAGGAGGAGGCGTGGACTGGTCGCCGGAGACGTGGTCCGAAAAGAGACCCATTCCTCTCGCGCGTTCGCACGAGAGGTATGGGTGCCGGCAGGGCATGGGACGTGGTCCATGCGAAAGAGGACAACGCAGGGGACCCTCCTCTCGTTTCTGGGGCCGGCTCCCATGCCCTGTGCGGCGCCATCCTCCGCGCAAAGTCGTCGAAGGTATGGCCTGCTGCTGCGGGTGGTAGAGGGACCGGATCGCCGAAGGGAAAGTTGAGGAGGTATTCGCAAGGCTTCAAAAAGTTAAGGGTTAGAAAGTAATTATTGAGGATCAATTTGTAAAGTAGGTCAAAATGGCCTTCCCTTAAGTCCAAATTTTGGTACAAACCTAATTTGGACCTAAGAAATCCAATGGTGAAGTTTGATTTTAGGTTTGACCTCGTTTGATTGGATATTTTGCATAAAAACCCAAATTAGGTCAAAAATTGGGTATAGACCTCAATCTAGGTCAAATCAGGTTCCAAAGGCCAAATTAAAGGTTCTAAACCCTAGGAGATATTCTTCCATGAATTTTAGAGGGTTTAGTTGATTTTTATCTTGCCTGAAACTTCGTGAATTAAAGTGGATTTATTTTAGGGTTGTAAAATGTCATTTAATTCCCGAATGTCTCCATAACCCTTTTCAGACCAAATAACCCCACTTTTTCTCTTATTAGGTTTACAACACAAAAGACTAAACCAACAAGCTCAAGGCTGGTCAACTCGAGTTGGGAGGACCAAAGAGTAGACCAAGGAGAAGGACAAGAAGACCAACGAGTCGGCGAACAAACGATGGACCCACCGCACGTCGACCGCCAGATTGGAGACCAGCGCCAATGCCTGGGCCTCCAAGTTACAAATGGGATCCCCATACGATGTGGCATCCACCACCTCCATTTGGGTCATTTTATTGCCATGGTAGGTGTGGTAAAAATTCTTCACCCTATCCTTTTTATCATTAGCATTTAGATAGGGAGAGTTAAAAACTATGAGCTAATTGTCAATTATTAAGGGGGAAATCTAAGTTAGCTAAATTTCCCTTAGTAAGGGGGAGAAGAATAATAGTTATCTTGTTGTTACAAAAAGGGGGAGGACATTACTCTTGTTAAAGAAATTCAACTCATTCATAGAAGAGCATGTTTTAAGGGGGAGTTATAGGAAATTTAAAATCAATTAAACTTTTTTGATAATGTCAGAAAGGGGGAGGATTTTTTGCATTATTATTTAAGGTTTTGTCATCATCAAAAAGGGGGAGATTGTTGGTGCTAAAGCACCGTGATGGTTTATTTTGATGATAACAAAACCGTGTCATTTAACATTTGCACTTGAAGTCTTAGATTTCAGGTTAATTGCAAATGATGACGTGGTTAGACGGAGTTCGAGCTCGCATCCATGGCGGATTGGAGGAGCTTGACGGAGAACAGAGGAGCTTCGCGAGGAGCGATGGCTTGAAGAAGCAAGGAGATGAAGAATATGATATATTTCCTTTCCTTGTAATCGTTGTACTTTTGTTTCTTTTGTTGCTCTTTATTTTTTATTTTTTAGATTCATGTTAAAGAGCCTCAAAGAACCCTAAACAGTAGTCTTAGGAACACTTGCACAACCCTAGGATACTTAGGTTTTCTGTAGAGAACTTAGAAAATCAAAGTAAAGTTCAAACAACCTTTTCAGACGTCTAATCTGAAAATTCGACATCTGATAAATACTTTTAAGACGTCTGAATGTTGACTCAGGCGTCCGACTATAATTAGGTTGGACTTAGTTAGCTTTGTCTGATGAAATCAGACGTCCAGACTTTAGTCTAGACGTCTTAGCAAACGTCTGATGATTTTGCCAGACATCCAATTAGTAGATCATTGGTTGGCTTAGCAAATAATGAAGGATATGACCATTATCCCCATATTAGACGTCCGTAGAGCACCCCAGACGTCTGATACATGACTGTTTTGCCTCGGCTGTCACAAAATCTCTTTTCAGAGATCTTATAGCTGTTGCACTCTCTTGGAAATCCATTCCGGTAGAAAAGTAGGTTTCCAGACGTCCAAACAAAGTGCCAAACGTCCTGTGTGTCGTCTGATAGACTTTCACTAGAACCTTGTTTCGATCTGAGTCAAGTCAGGAAAGAAACCCGCCTAAAATCAGACGTCTGACTTTGTTCCTAAACATCTTAAACTGGTTTTCCAGACGTCCGATGCTAGGATTAGACGTCTGATAACTCTATCAGTGTAGTGATTAACCCTGATTTCGGACTGATTCTCTTAGAGCTTGCACCCAACGGCTATGGAAGCCTTCCAAGGCCTTCCAAAGCCTTCCTAGAGCCTCTATAAATAGAGGGGAACCTTTGCACTCATACACACACCAAGACACACTTAGCAACATACTTTTCACATCTTTTGTGTCCAAGAGAAGTAGCTCAAGCTCTAGCTCTCCAAGCTTAAGTTCTGCACCTAGAGAGCCTAATTCCTGTTGCGCACCTGCTCTCCCTCCACGATTACCAGAGCAACGAAGCACTACCGCGTGGTTCACGCATCCGCGTCGTCTACACACTTCCACCAAAGGGAAGCATCCTTACTCCTATAGAAGCTTAGTTTTAGAATATCTTTGTTGGCTCTATAGGATTATTTGTAATTTACTTTGTTATTTGGTTGGGTATTCGCTTTGCGAATTCTCGTCTCCTTCGTGAGACAAAATTCTTCTCGTGAGGAGAAGGGGCTTGAGGTACGCTACCCTCGTATAAAGTAGCGTGGTTGTAATTGAGGTTGTACTACCCTCGTTTAAGTAGTATGTTAGTGGATTTGATCAACTTGGTTGATCGAAAAATTCTAACTCGAGAGGGTTAGGTGGTAGTTTTCACCCGATTTCGGTTTCCACCTAAAAATCATTATGTACTTTGTGTGATTGTCTATTTTTGTGAGATTGTTATATTTTAATTCCGCATTTTTTACATCACGCTGATCTCACCTCCTCCAAGTAAGGAATTTCATATATATAATACTACCCTGAACTTAATAACATAATTACATACAATAAATTCATAGATAAATATACAGGTATAGTATAGTATGTAATAATTACTTAAATTGATATTTACAATAGTAGATATGATTATACATATATGCATAATTATTTGTATTTACTTAAGTAATGTAAATATAATGTAAATAAATAAATAGATAATTATATAATTACAGTATATATAGTTTAACTTAACATAAATGCTTATTTAAATAAATATAATACATATATAATTTAGTTATGTACATGATGAGTTGTGACTCATCATAGCTAAATCGCCTAAGTTAAGCTAGAAACTATGTTAAATACTATAGAATTAACACATAAAACTGATTAAGTGTGGGAAATAGAGAAAAAGACCTAAAACATCAATTTTATGCTAAAAATGCATAATTAGGTCAATTATTAAGATATTCTATTATTAAATATAAAATGGTGATCCAATTGCAAATTGAACACACAATTGAGCTCAAAATTTCAAATCAAAAGTAAAATTAACTTCTAATATGTTCAATTAAACTTCAATAAAAAGTTGGATGCATTTGGATATCATTAGGGCCTTGAAATTAGAGTTTCACATTTAGGTCCTTCACATATCACATTTTATTCATTGAAAAACCTCCAAGGACTCCTTTGTAAGGCCAGAAGGACTGCTCTGAATTGATTCTTTACCACTAATGGGCTACTTTGAAATATTTCTACCCCTTCCTTCTCTAAGGGGCCTTCTACTCAATTTCTCCATTAGATCCTAGTGTCGCCTGCAGCTCGTGCGGTTACTGTTCACGCGAAGAATAGGGCTAATCGTGGCTGTCCATCCTTTGAACCGTTTGATCTATGGCTTGATTTGAATCAAACCTTCATACGACTTGGCGCGTGCGATCACCACCTCACCTAGATCCCATCCTACGGTTGCACTTTGACTTGAGTTTACGCACGGTCCCCTCCTCTCATCTATTCTGCCGATGCCCTAATCGCATATCCTCACCTTTGTGGTGAGAGGAATCACTCATCTTCCTACTTAAGGAGCTCCCCTGCCTTGCGTGCAAAGGATCGACCTCCTCTCCTACTTCCTTGAGGCCGATCCCTTCCTCCCCTCCAGCTCCCCTTATCCTTTCACTCACCACATCAGTGACAGTGGTGTGGTTTTTCACCACCATTTCCTCCTCACCGCTAAGGATGACGTATGCCTGAGGACGACCCTGAAGCTCCTCTTGTGGGCGTTTCCTTCTCTCGAGACCCCCCTCCATTCCTCCTCCTTTACCGCCGGCTCTGGATCCAAAGGTCCCATTCGTTTGATTAGATTAGGATTTACTACTTTCTAGAGTAGTTGTAGTGATAATTAGAGTAGCTTAGGAGTAGAAATTAGACGTAGATTTGTTCTGATCTGATTGTGTGATGTTAGTTAGCTTAGGAGTAAATTTAGAGTAAAATTCGCACTCCACCTCCTCTTATCATTTCAGATCAGATGAGATGATTTCACCCCCTCACTGATTATTATTTTCTCCCTCTTCATATTTCCATTTCACTTTTTGATTTCCCTCAAATTTTAATCCGCAATCCACCCATCCATTTGGAGTCAAACCCTCATCTCATTGCTCTCAAGCTTTGAGATGAGGATTTACGCTCAAATCCATCTAGGGGTCTCCCATTCACTTCAGAAATCCTCAAAGACCCCTGATCTTGATTTAAAATGGAATCGGTTCACTTGATCTAATTCTAATTTGGTTTTCAATGCAAGATCGCGAGATTTTGATCCATTTGAGTTCTAAGGGATTTTTGATCGAGTGAACTGATATATTTTGTGTTATTCAGTCTATGGTAGTGAACCTGAGATGATTTTAATGATAGATTCTTGCTCAGATGAGCCATGGTTGAATTTGGTTTTAATTGGAGATTTTGATGGTTTTCAATGTGTGGGAGAGCCAAGGAGAATCAACTTTGTTGATTTGAGGCTCTACCTAATATTTGTTAGTTGTTTTTGAGTGAGATTCTGATTTTTAACCTAAGGAATTTTTGATATTCCTTAAGGTTTCAGAGGTTTGAGATTCAAGTTTTTGGATTAAATTGACTGATTTAATCTCTTCCTTCATGCTGTCTGAAGCATCAGGAAGGGGTTAGATCAATGTTCTAACTCTGATTTAAAATAAAGATGGCCGTTTAAGAGTTTTTGATGAAGATTTTGATACTTCCAATTGATTGTAAAGTGGATTTGAAGCCTTATCAGACTTTTGAGTTGTTTAGTGTTTTGGTTTTGAATCCCAAATCAATACAACAAATTGCTGCACAACAGCTACATTTCCATGGATTTTCCAACCCTCATTTGATACAGATTGATTCTAACTAAAAATAATGATTCAAATTCAGTATGCATGATCCCTGATCAGACTTTCTTAAGTCTGGTCTGGGATAATTCATATTAAAGTTGACATTAGATCTTGCTCCAGCTGCTGGATGGATGTTTTGTTGCACTGCAGCAGCCTTTGACACTCATTTAAGATGTCTGGAATTTGAATCCAGGCATCCCATTCAGCTCCTGATCTCTACAACTTATCCAGCTGCTTGATATCAAAAGTAGATGCTGCTGCAGTGGCTGCTGCTTCTTTAGATCAGTAGCTGCTCTAGTCTAATCTGATAGGGCAGTGGCTGAGGTTTTGGGTTTATTAAATGGCTGACCTATTTTATAATGTTGTAGACTACCTTGTACAAGCTTTCATGTATTGTTAATACCCTTAAACTTCATTTAGATAGCTTGTAATTCCTTAATTAACTTTTATTATCAGCTATTCATGTGTCTATCTGACCATATTCAGAAATTGAATGAAATCAAGTGGAAAATCATGTTTAATTACTTGAACACCTCCTTTTTGTCTTGTTGGATGTTCTGAGGTGCTTAAACCATTTTTCCAACCTTTAGATTAGGATTCTAGGCCTTGAGTTCACATTAGAAAACCCTTCTTAGGCCTTACTTATTTGAACTTTGTAATTAAATAAAAATCCTATAAAAATCCAAAAAAATAAAATAAAGATGTAGTGAGTAGGATTAACTATTTCTCTACACATGTGCAAAGTTTTAAGGCATTCTGAACCCTCGACCTGGTAGAACATACCAACCGACGATTCAGTCTACCTTAAAACTTAATAAAAGAAATTAACTCTTAAAAATCCCAAAAACATTCTCTCTCTCATCTCTTTTTTCTTTCTCATCCCCTACCTCTACAAAATATATAAAACCTATAAAAAGAAGAAAAAACCCCAAAAAATACTCAAAAATACCATGTATATTATGTATATACTTGTATATATAAGGTATATATTAAGCTATATATGTAAATAGTACAAAATATGTCTATAAACTGTACAAATAACTTATGTATATATTCTATATTGTAAATTAAGAATTTAAGATAACTTATGAGTTATATAACTTATTTGTATAATTAGCTATTAATTTAATTAACTTATATGTACTATAAGCTACATAATTATAGAAACCCTAATAAATTAACTTATTTATAAGTAATATTGTACATACATATTTATATATGTATTATGTACATAATGAACCCTGTAACATAATTTAATTATGTATATATAATAAATAATTAATTTATTAAGTTACTAGCTAAGTTATTATATTAAATCAAAATAAATTAGTAAATTAAGTTATAACTGAGATAATTTATACTATATAGTTGTATTTCATTATTTTAAATAAATTAAACTAATTTAGCTATATTTATAATATATAATACTATTCATAACTAAATTATATGTATACTACCCTGAATTTACCTATTTAAATGTAAAGAAATCAGAATAAATCGTGTAAAATACAATAAAAATATTTACTAAATACTTTATTATATGCATTAACTCTGTACGAGATCAATTAGACCATTAATTAACTAATTTATACGTTAATTAAGAAATAAATCCAATAAACAGTTTGTATAAATTGTAAACTTTGACTAATTTATTTATATAGTAAATGTAATTAATTTTGTAAATAAATTATACTGTATACACATGTTATATTTATATATACACACATATATATTATATATGTACATACGCACATATACACTTAACTCCTTTTCTTCTTCTTTACCTCTTCGCTTCTTTTTCTTCTTTGTTCTCTCTCGGTTAACCCCTTATTAATTAAGATCCATGGTTACTGTTCATTAATAAAAACTTAGGTTATTAATTGGTGAGCGGCCTTTTCGAGGGATACACAGCACCCTCTCAGGTGGGACTAGACCTCTACTAAGAGCTACCCTGATTACTCAATTAGAGTGTTAAACCTCGTTTTATACTTAATACTAGGCCCACATAGGCTCTCGCACAGTGTCAGGCCCCCAACCCACACTGCACACACCAAATCTCATCATAAACCAATGCCAAATCATGCTTGAAGGGATATAAGGGGTATGAGTTTCGGGCACCCGGCGCCTGTGACGATTGATAAGCATAGGAAGGAATTCAATAGAAGTGGCATCGGGCGCTCTACCACTCATGATGTGGCACTATGTGCGTTGCTCCACAGCGCTGAATTCCTAGCACAGCTGTTCTGATTTGAGGTTTTTGGTCCCTGATTTGAGGGCCATAATTTATTATAAATTAAAAATAAATTATGTGATATTAAAGCATTTACATAGGACTACATAATTGTATAATTTATTTTCAAAATTAATTACATGTATTATATAAATAAATTAGGCAAGGTTACAGTTTATTCTTACTGTTTATTAGGTTTTATTTCTTAATTACGTATAAATTAGTTAATGTATGGTCTAATTGACCCTGTACATTATTAATATACATATTTAAGTATTTAATACATATTTTTATTGTATTTTACAACATTTATTTTGATTTTATTTACATTTCAATAGCTTATTTCAGGTTGTCTTCATATAAATTAGGTTTAAATATTATAATACATTATAAATATAATTAAATTAGCTTAATTTACTTAAAATACATTAATATAAATGTACAGTATAAGTTAGTTCAATTTTAACTTAAATTACTAATTTATATTAATTTAATCTAATAACTTAGCTAGTAACTTAATAAATTAATTATTTATTCTATATACATAATTAAATTATTGTGCAGGTGTATTAAGGTACATTATATATACATATACGTGTATGTATAGTATTATTAGTAAATATGTTTATTTACAGAGTTTCATTAATTTACTTAGAGTACGGTACATATAAGTTAGTATAATTAATAAATAATTATATAAATAAGTTATGTACAATTTAAGTTATCTTAAATATTTAAGTTACATTATATAGTATATAATAAGTTACTTATATCTAATATATACATATTTTACAATATATACCTAGATAGCTTAATATATACTTTATATTTACAAGTATAAACATAGTATGCAAGGTATTTTTGTGTATTTTTAGAGTTTTTCCACTTTTTATGGGTTTTATATGTTTTATAGAGATAGAAGTTGAGAAAGAAAGAGAGAGATGAGAAGAATGGAGATATTTTTGGTGTTTTTATAGTTGAGTTCTTTCATTAAATTACAAGGTATACTGAATTGTCGGCTGGTATGTGCTACTAAGTCGGGGGTTCAGAATACTATGAAACTTGGTATGTACTTAAAAATACACCTAATCTTCACCAAGAAAAGTTTCTTTTATTTTATATTTGGACTTTTATAGTATTTTTATTTATGTGCAAGTGAAACACATTCTAGGCCTAAGAAGGGTTTTTAATGTGAATCCAAGCCTAGGAATGAACTCTAAGTGCTGAACATGTAGTTAAAACATTTAGATAAAACCATTACGACATAAAGAAAATGTTCATGCACTTAAACATGATTTTCAATGAATTTTTATACTAATTTTCATCATTTGGAAAGTTAAGCAACATATTTTAGTTGACAGGAGAAATTTAAATGAAATTACAAGTAATCAAATTCAATTAGGATCCTATTTCATATACATAAAATCTTGTACAACAATGAATACATCAAATAAACAGGTTAGCTCCTTAATCTCCTTCAAAATCCAGCCTACTACCCTAAATTTCAGACCAAATCAGCCAGCTGAAATAATCAGCTGCAACAACAGCAACTGCAACAGCAGCAACTGCAATAATACTCCAGACATCCAAGGCAAAGCCCAGATGTCCTAAAATAGCTCAGATCCTTATTGCAGTAAATCCAGAAATCAAGGAGACCATCTACAGCAGGTCCAAACCTTCAATTCAACAACTTATTTCCTGATTCAGTCATTTATATCTCAGATCAGACTTGAGAAAGTCTGATCAGGAATACAAAATGTTTAAATCAGGGAATACCTTGCTAGATTTCAATTAAAATGTAGCTGCATCATACAGCAATTTACTATGATGGATTTGGGATTCAAGACACAATAGAAAACCTCTTAAAACTCTGACAAGGCCCGAAAATAACATAAAAATCTTTCTCGGATGTTAAACTCTGAATCAAAATCCCTTGTCAACATTTTCATTTCAAATCAGAAGAAAAAGCACTGATCTAACACCTTCCTGATGCTATAGACAGCATGTAGGAAGTGTTGGAATCAGTCCATTAAATTCAGCTGAATCCCAATGTGTTAAAAACCTTAAGGGGTATTAGGAATCCCATAGGTTAAAAAGCAAATTCTCATACACAAATCCATATATAAAAATCCTTGGTAGAGCCTCCAATCAACAAGGTTGATTCTCCTTGGTTCTACCATACATTCAAGTCCATGAAAGCCTCAATCATGACAAATTTGATCATGCAAACAAGAAGAGAGCTTCAAATCAGCAATGCTGATTATCCTTAGCTTTCACATCTAGAATCCATTCGAGAGCCATATTTAAAGAGAAATAGGATGTAAACTCATCTTCTATTCAAATTCAAAATAAGATGTATAGGACTCATTGCTATACACCCAATTTCACCATTAAAAATATCAAATATGTTATGAAAAATCCAAGAATTAATTCCCTCTTGAGGGAAGCTTGAAAACCACATAAAAATATGATTTATCTTCTCTCTTGTGCCATAGATAGCATGAAGAAAGAATCAAAATCCCACAATAAAAACAACTGAAATCAAACCCAAATCATTAGATTTTCATTCAAAACCAATGGAGGGACTTTGTGAATTTCATGAGATGGATGATGAGTCCCTCAAGTGGATAATGAGCGCTCAAATCAGATCTGAATGCTCAAGAACATCATATCTGATTTGATGCTCTGATGGATGGGTGATTGGTGAAAAACAAATGGGAATCAGTGAAAGTGAACAGTGAAATGAGGGGGAGATTGGGAAATCGAAATGAATAAGGGAAATTATTCAGATCAGAGAGAGCGAGATCGAATCTAATCTAATCTACCACACAATTTTGATCATCTAATCAACTACACTAAACTAATTACTAATCTAACTACTCTAGAAAGCATGTAAAATCCTAATCTAAAGGAAAAATGGGATGCCTGGGCTGTTGTTGGTCACTGTAGCGACGAAGGGAGATGAGGAAGACTCCAGCGAGGAATAGGATTCCTGGCTTGCAGCTGGTCACTACAGCGACGAAGTTGAGGAGGAGAGCTGTGCCCCTATCACTGACGCAGTGATGAATAAGGGAGAAAACTGGAGTGGATGAAGTGATCACTCAGGTGGGAGGGAGCAATCCCTCGTGCGCGCGGCCGTGGAGCTTCTTAAGTAGAGGATCAGAGTGAAACTCCTCACTGTGCGGTGCGATTAGGCTCCAAGGATGTGGGTGGCGGGGATTTGAGGAGAGGAGCACGCACGATTTCAAATCAAAAAGCGGTTGTTGGATAGGATCTGGGTGAGGTGGTGATCGCACGCACGGAGTCGCGTGAAGCTTCTAATCAAGGTAAGCCACAGATCGGACGGGATGTAGAGGATCAACAGCTAGGATCTCTTGAGTTCAAGCGGTGCTATAGTGTTCACGCAGCAACTGGTGGCACCGGGTTCTATTAGAGAAATTGCAGGGAAGAACCCTTGCGAAGGGGTATAAAAAAACACATAAGCCCACAAGTGGTTAAGAAATATTACAGAGCAATCCTTGAGGGCTTACAAATAGGTCCCTGCGATCTTCAAGTAGGTCCTTGGCTAATTTTTCTATGAATGAAATGTGATGGAAGGAGGACCTAAATGTAAATCTATAATTATAAGGTCTTAATGATGTCCAAATGCACTCAAGTTTTTATAGAAGCTTAAATGAACATTTGGGAAGTTAATTATACTTTTGATTTGAACTTTTAAACTCATTTGTGTGTTAAATTTGCACTTAGATCACCATTTAATCTTATTTAAAAGAATATCTTATTTAATGACCTAATTATGCGTTTTTAACACAAAATTGATGTTTTAGGTCTTTTTCTCTATTTTACACACTTAACCTTTTTTATGTGTTAATTTGATATTGTTTAACCTAGTTTCTAGCATAACTTAGGCAATTTAGCTACGGTGAGTCGCAACTCATCACTAACCCATGGGGTAAAAGTCTTTCGAGTCAAATTATTCATCCATTGAGACTTATGATCATGTTATACGGACAATGCAGGAGCTGTATGTATACCCCACTTACATGCACGATGCATTATCTTTGTATTATGCCATAGGTCTCGATCGACTTTAGTTTGGTGAAGTACTGAACTAAAGAAGGTCCTTGAAGATTTGATCATAACTTAGGTTTACTTGTTACATATAACCTTATGCAGTGAAATTTCGGTTGCTTCTTCCTACTTTTCTCTGATATACCACCTAATCTTATCTAGTTTCCTGAGGTACCCTTAACTGGGTGCTAAAGGAAATCTAATTAAGGTTAGTATTTAAGGATATACTGGAAAAGTGCGGAGAGATGCTACTAAAATTTCACCGTGCGAAGGTTACATGTAACAAGTAAACTTAAGTTGTGATCAAATCTTCAAAGATAGGCTACAAAGTAAAAAGCTTAATCAAGATACACATCATTCACTCATTTTCCTTCCTAATTAGTGGTTTGGTTACATTAAATTTTAGGTTATCATGGACAAATCTTGAGTTGGATTGAGGGGTTCGGATTACACCAGATATAAGGATGAAGTAATTTCATTCCTGAATTGGGCATTTCATGATGATAGGAAGATATTTAGGCAAGGAGAACAATTTGATAACATCTTCTACCCATGAAAAAGATGTTTGAATGGTTCCTTGCATGATCATAACACTATGCTCTAGCACTTGATTTGTAATGAGTGGTGGCAGCATTACACACTTGGGTAGCTCATGGGGAGGAGTTTACTGAGGACGTCATAAATAATGAAAAAGACTATTGACGAAGAGATTGATGAAAAGATTGCTGATAGTGGAGATGAAGAAATACAAGAAATGTTGAACGGGATGAGAGTAAGAGATGATATAAATACAAATGAGGAAGATCTGTTAAGAAGTTGTGATTCGTTCTATGATGCTGTTAAGGCAGCTGAGAATCTTATTGCTCCCGGTGTTACGAGAATGTCTAAGTTGTTATTTCTATTGAGGATCTTTCAGCTTAAGGTTATGAATAGAGCAAGTGTTAAATTTATGTCAAAAATACTTCAGTTTTTTACTAAGTTGTTGAATAACCCCAATGATTTTCCAGCTTCATGGTATGAGGCAAGGAAACATATTCGCAAGCTTAGTTTGAACTGTTAGAAAATCAATGCATGTCTTAATGACTGCATTCTTTACAGAAATAAATTTGCAAACTCAAGTAACTATCTCAAATGTAGAGATGAGAGATATAAGAGAGGTAAAAATGTAAGTAAGAAGAAATAACCTCAGAAGGTTCTTCATTACTTTCCATTAACACCTAGGCTTCAACATCTTTTTATATCAACTACAAACTGCACGGTGGATGACATGGCACCAGGATTCTAAATCTCAAGATTAAAGAATACATCATTCTACTGATTCAGAAGAGTGGAAGAGATTTGACGAAAGAAATAATTCATTCTCTTTAGAAGTAAGAAACGTACGGTTGAGTCTTGCAAGTGACAGATTCAATCCATTTAAGAGTATATACCGGTGTGTCGTACTCTATATGGCCAATAGTAATGGCTGTCGATCGAATTACTACAAGAGAAAATTCATCGAAGGAGGTGAGAGATCACACGAATCTAACCCCTTTTGAATCAATACTAAATTACTACAAATCACCTTAGGTGATCAAGAAGAAGAAGGAGAAGCTAGAAGAATAGGAGCGACTAGAGAGATGAGTCACAAGAGAAATCGCCAAAGGAATCATAAGCAAATAATCATCATAGCTTAAAGTTGGAAGTGGTGTGTGCAAGAGAAGTTAATGAAAATTGAGCCCTTAACCCTATTTATATATTTGAGGACCCTAATCTTCTTCAAGAATCTTACTTTTCCACAAGCTTCAATTAGTTTCCATCCAATGAGCTATATTTTCATTTCTAGCACTTTGACTTGGTTCATATTGACGCGTTCTCTTTTGTTAGCATGTCATGCATGTTACAATGAACCTAAACATCTTTACATCGAGATTTATTACATATTATATTATTGCTTTGTACTAAAATTATCAACCTTGTTGGTTGATCATGGCCAGCTCATAGGATAGACCAACTTATCTTTTGTCATCATCTATTAGGTCATTTTGTCGAATCTTACATGTATTTAAGGCTAGACAACCTAATTGATTTTGTTTAATTGTCAAATCTTAGTCCCACAATTGGTACTCAGACATCTTGGAGTCAATCTTTTCAATGGCTACTCAGACTTTTACCTAATTTAGCAGATATATTCAATTAAGCAGGCAAAGAAGATCTTTTCCCCCTATTCGGTACTTCCATCATTTTTGCCATGCTCACCCTCTCCCCCTCCGAGTAGAGGTTCTATTTTCCTCCACCTCCTTCCTCGTCATGTTTGTGTGAATCTACATATCATCGGAATCTCATTTTCAGTGGCATAGTTGTCATTTTTTGGCATGGAACAGTGTATGCTACTAGATGATTTGCTTGAAAACACTTCTTTGATCTTAATTTTGCCCATTTGGTCTCTTATCTTTTATATTAAAGTTGGATGAGAACTTCATTTTATAACCCTACGAATATTACGTTTGATTTGCTCAAAAAAAATTAACGTATGGGAAGCAGTTTTCGGACTAAGAAACGCTAGCAATCATGCACCCTGTTCCTAGAAATGTTCTTTTCTTCCTTTTTTTTGATCTAAATAGTAAATTGTAATTAATTGACCTAAAAGGGGACTGGGTACGTACGTATATATATGCCCCGTTTGAACCCCAGGGAGAAGCCTTCCTGAATCGCTCGCTTGTAGGTGGTGGCCCTCCAGCTAACATGGATATCGAGGGATTCAACTTTGACTTGAGGGTGTATTCCTTCTTCCATCACAGAGTAGTCTACTTACCTTCGAATGATTCCTCCTTCATCGTTTCCTTAAAAGAGTTCGTGAAAAATGTACAGCAAGGTTGCGGTTTAATGTCATGTCCAGGGCAACTGAAGCAGGTGCTGCCATGCATGGCAATACAGTTGGGTTTACAAGTAATGACTGCTCATTTTATATTAGTTCGGAGTTGCAAGCCAAAGTTTTGAAAGGTACGTAATCTACGGAGAGGCCCAATTGAATCCTTCACAGATCGAGACGACTCATAATCTAATTTGCACCGAATTTGATTTCAGGTTAGCCACACGCCATATATATTATACTGAGGTCGTTTTGGTTTTCGAAAGCTACACGTTAGATTGTCAGTTTGTTTTCGAGAAAGGCTGAAGCTTCCGTGTAGATACAAATACGTGCGCCCCTGCAGTGGTTGCTTTCGGCCGAAAAGATCAAAGGCAAATCACATTTTATCCTTATCTCTTTTAATTTCTAGTTTGATTTTTTTCATGGTTGAGTGAAATTTTTTTTTTTATTTTTTATTGTAGCACCAGTCATTTGTGAATTGGATTGGACCAAGTAGTCCGATTAGTTGGATTGGACCAGAAATTAGTCCGATTAGTTGGTTGATTCAATGTGGTCGTTTGCTCCCCTTTGGCAAAGTACCTTTCTCTTCCTTGTTTAGGGCTTTCGTCGCTGCCTTGCTCCCCCGTCGCTTCCCCTTACATCCGTCGCCATTCCTTGATCCTCCGATCCGCAATTCGCTAGGCTGTTCACCCTCAAGGTTGCTTGATCCTCGTGGTATGTCTCATCCCTTCTTGCTTTGATGGTGAGCAATCCAACCGACCAATCGAGGTCCATCCTCATCCCCATGGCCATTTTCTATGCCATGGAGACATGCTTGTTTTAGTTTGATTATCTTCATCTCCTTTCTTCCTTGTTGGCTTATAGAGATGTACAAATTATGGGCTCCTCAAATATCCTATAGCATCTTCTGATAGCATGCTCCTTTACCACATGTTGGTGATCCTTCCTACCTGGTCATCTACGCACGACTAGTCCAAGAACATCCAATTCTCGGTTGAAGCACCTTGACCGCCTCTTTGTGTATCTTGAAGTATTTGTTTCTGGTTTTCTCAATTTGAGGCATTTTAACGATGTAATATGGCATTGCTAGCTGTGGCCTTGTGATATATCCAGATGCTTCTTCTCCGTAAATAAATAACTTGAAATAATTTACTGGTTTAGAAAGCACACCAACATGGACTAAATAGGATGGCAGCCGGAGTTGGTTGAACCAGTTCGATCTCATTGAACCAAGTCTTTCAGCAAACCATTTTGGAAAGTTTTGTTCAAGTTATAACCATATCATAAGAAAGAAAATGCCTATATTACCTCCCTCTCTATAATCTAGATGAAACTCAAACCTTTAAAATTAAATATTTTTTGTTATTGAGCTGTTTTACATATTTTTTGTGGTTATTTAGGCTTGTATGATGGTTACGCTACTTGCATATTTATTTATTATACTTTAGATTTTCATAAATATATAATTCATAAAGTCTACATGTGCATAATTGTTGTATTGAGAGAGTCATTTAAAGTGTAGCATTACAGTGACAAAAATCACAATAATATTTAAATTTATAAGTACTTGAAAATAAAACTGAGTTCTAAGTCATTTTTAGGGAGTAAATTGGAATTCACAATACTAATCGTAATTAATAACAATGAGCACAATAATACAGATATACAATGAGAATCAATAATCAGAATATATTCAATAATAACCCAAATTGTATATCAGAAATTATTGTGATAAAAAGAATAAGAAAGAACTATAAAAATTGTGAGTTGAATCACTACATTCAAGCATATATCCCAAATATTTCAGTTTCTCAACGGTTACCCTTGAACCGCTTATTCTCAAATTCCACATCAAATACTAACTCAAATATGTCCACAGTATCTCAAAGATAGCGACAGTACCCAAATTGCACATCGGACGTAACCCCCAGACGCCTTAAATGCTCAAGCCTCGGCACAAGGCTAAGGCACAACCGCGGAGGCTTGATGAGAGGCTCATCATGGCTTCTAATTACCCTTAATTAACTAGGTTTTCTAATTAATTAGCTAGGAATATGCATATATAAGGGTTAATTATGTAATAAGAGATAAATTATTAAAGGACCTTAGAATAAGTTTAAAATGCCTAATTAAAAGTCAATTAGCATTATTATTAATTTAATTAATAAATGAACTCAAAATGCCACTAATTACCTACCTAATTAATATCTTATTTAACTTAAGTATAACTTAAGACCTAAGTCTTTAATAACTTAAGTAAGTTAATAAGTAAATAAATATAAATAAATAGGTCAAAAATGTGAATACAAGGCTTTAATATAATATTTAGCTAATTTATAAATATATATAAAAAATTAGAAAAGAAAATAATTTAAATTAACCTTAAAAGCCTCTGTTTGCATTTCGATCCTTGGAATTCATTACACTTGAGTCCTTTAATTTTGCTTAGGTCCTTAGTTTTTCTTGCACATAAGTCCCTGCAACACCGTCTTCTTCTTCATTTCTTCTTCAGCCGCTTCAACAGCTGAAGAGCGATGGTGAAGATACCTCACAATCACCTCACATCCGGTGTCCCTTCTTCGCCAAGCTTCTGGAGCCTACACTCACCCTCTTCATTTCATCTCACAGTCTGGATGATCTTCAAATCCTAATTAGGGCTTGAGGTCAACCTCTGTTACGAAAGCATGCCCCAGACTTCTTTTAAAACGTCTGGGAGGTGGCCCAGACGTCGGACGAGACGTCTGGGATCGTTTCCAGACGTCTGGAAAACAGTTATTTTTTCGCACGAGAGATTCGTCTACGCGCCTGTGCGCGCAGACCCGCGATTCCTCTCTCTCGCTCTTTTTCCCTCTCTCTCTGCGGCTGCAGACCTGCCGCGCACTCTCTCCCTCCTCCTCGCGCGGCCTTAAAAGGCCACGCCTCCCCTCCCGTCGTCTCCACCGTCCCCTTTCCTCTTCTCCTTCCTGTGCGCGAGAGCGAGCGAGCGCGAGGGCGGCAGCGGCGGCCGAAGTGAGCGCGGAGGAGGTGCGGCATGCGAGGGCGGAGCTCTGCCGTGAGGGCGAGCTCGCCGGAGCGGCTTGGCCGGACGGCGGAGGGCGTAGGGGGGGTGCAGAACGACACGGAGAGGGACCTGCTGCGGTCTGAGCAGCAGACGCGCGAGGTGCGACGCGGGCGGCGTCGCGAGCGGAGGTCGAGTGGCGCCCTGATTCTGGAAAAAATTTCCAGAATCAGACGTCTGGGTTGATAGCCAGACGGCGAGGGAGACGTCTGGAGGCTCATACAGACATCTGAAAGGTGAGTATTCCGCTTTCTTCTTCCTTCCTGTCGACTGACCGTACTGAGGGAGGGAGTTGGCTGTGCGCAGGCTCGCTAATTCGCCATCCTTTGCGAATCAGACGTCTGGAAGTTGTACCAGACGGCGGGAGTGACTTCAAGACGCCCAGGGTGACCATCGGACGTCTGGGAGATAGGCCAGACGTCCCCCGCAGACTTCTGGACGTCTGGGAAACCACGCTGAATAGGTAATTCTCTGATCCACTTTTTAAGACGTCTGGAAGAAGTTCCAGACGTCTGATTTTGCACAGTATCGTCTTTTTCGACCCGTTTAGGGCCCGTTCAGGCTCCGTTTTCCGCGATTCGAGTTGCGTTCTTTTCAGAATTAATTCCTCTACCCGTCTGCAGTAGCTATACACTGTTTTGAGACACTCCTTGTGTTTGATCCTTGTGATAGGACCTCGTTCAGTTGCAGTCTTGGGAGTCGCGGAGGCACGCAGGATTCCCGATCACGCCCCCATTACTCCCGTTGTACCTGGTAGAGTGGCTTAAGTTATTATTAAAATCTGTTAAAGTATGGAACCATAACTAGAATCTAGGACATTGCATGAATCATAGGAATGAGAAATGTATGGAATGATAGCTCCTAGGTGTTGCATGAATCCTAGGGCTAGAAAACTAGTTGTATGCTAGATCCTAGGATGTGGCATGAATCCTAGGATGGAAAAACTAGTGGAATGTATAATACTGCAGTCTTGGAAAAAAAAATGGAAAGGAATATAAAGCTGCCTGTAAATTGAATTAACAGCTGCCTGTTACGAATAAAGAAACATGAATGAGATCATGGGTCGTAAGAACGTGAAACTGGAAAGTGACACCTGGATGTTTGAGTTAAAAGGATGGAACCCTACGGGGAATTAGGAGTGGAACTCCTAGAAAGGGAAAGGAATGGAACTGAGATGTAGTTTGTACTGTCTCTTGGGTACGCAGTATCAAGGGAAGTACCTGTACCTGTTTAGTGCAGAGTGGGGCCAGCCACCCCAGGGACCTGGGGTTAGGATTGGTCGCTCTGTACCGACTTGCTGGCCCTCGTGTACGTAGTACCGAGGAGAGCTACTAGTGTTAGGAGAGTACTAGCTACCCCACGGGCCCCGGGGTTCTGCTAGCCTCCTTCACCGACTTGTTAGGCCCACTAGGGCAAACCAGGGTAGTTAGGCGAGGGTGCTCGGACTGTGGAGGGGCAAGGCCCCGGTTTGGTTACTGTGGAGGGGTTGGACCCCTGTTACTGAGAGGGCTCTGCCCTGTACTGGTTCCGTGCTGTGCTTTGGGTGCACCCGTTAACTGAAACGACTGACCGCGTGCCAGTACGGGTTAGCTACCTGTGCGTTTATCGCGCGTGCCGTAGTCACCGTTACGTCTGTCAGTGACCTTGGGGTGGTTGACTGAGGGTAGGATCACCACGGGGGACTCTCCCGGCCAGGAGAGCACCACGTGCTACTTCTACTTTTTGGAAAAGACTGCAATCAAGATCGTTCCCACGAGGAACATTCGAGATCAAGTAAAAGATCTGAGAAATAAATGAAATAGTGAGACAATTGAAAGATGTAAATAAAGAAAGTAATAGAACATAACAGCTACTGTACACTCTACTGTTGTCTTTAGTTTTAGTTGCCACTCTACTCAGCATTTTGCTGACGTGTTACATTCGTTACCTTTTTCAGGACCTGGTGTTGAGCAGCCAGGGTCAGCGGTTGCAGAGGACGCTGGGCCGAGTAGGGTCCAGTAGAGTTTACCACAGTCTTTTGTACCTCTTTTGTTTCTGTTATAGTGAGTAGTTCTTGTTTCCGCTGTACTTTCTTTACCTGCAGTTCATGTTATATGATAAATGTTGTTCTACTGTTGTGGTGGTATCTACTGTAGTAGTTTCTTTCCTTACTGCTGTACTTTCTTACTGTTAGTTATATTCATGCTGAATGTGGTTTATTTTACTGCTCTTTTGGTTACTTCCCCGTTGGACGACAAGGTCTTGGGATTAGTCGAGTCAGTTCGGTTCTCATATCTCGTAGGGACTCGGGAGTCAGGTCGTTACAACCTCACCGGTGTCGGAGACGACGCCAGTGGTTACCCTGCACCTAGACACATTCACGTCTAGATACAGTCATCTTCACAGTCATCGTAACCTATAAATACCCTAGGACCCCTCCGATTTCAAGGGTCGATCCCCCATCCTTCTTCCCCAACTGCAGCCGACGATAGGCTATTCTTCCACTACCTCCGGCAACCTCTCACCTCTCCTTCGAAGCTCCTCTGTGCGAGGGACTCGTTTCTCTCACCTCCTCTTCCTCCCCGGACGACTGTGATAGAGCCTTGGAGCGCCGCATCCCCTATCTCACCGCTTTCAACTTCTTGTTGGAGCTTTATCCCCTGCCTTCTGATTTCTTCCTCCGTTATGAGCCTTCGACGAAGCTTCTCACCTTCCTTTCGTCTAAGTAAGTAGCCTTAACTCATAGGAGTAGGTTAGCAGTAGTTAAGAGTAAGATTAGCTTAGTTTTAATGTAGATTAGTTTCATCTCCCTCAGCTCCGGCGAGGCCAAGTCCGACCTCGTTGGGCCTTTGTTCACACTTCCTGGTAATGTTTCACTTTCCTTATCTCTCCACGATCCATTTCCACTTTCTTCCACTCACTATTATCACCTATACTACCTAGAACATCTCACCATCACCAGCGACCTCCGCTGTCCATGGCGGAGGTCTCCGCATTTAGAGCACCTTCACTAGGGCCCTCCATCACCTCTCCATAATCTAAGGGCCTCGATCTTGTATCTAATTAGATAAATGATCGCCTAATTAGTAAACACCTAATTTCATGCCGACCTCTAAGCCGTTGTTTATGGCGAGCTCAGAGGAGTTAATCCATCTGTAAATCATCGTCGGTTGCTAATTATCCCTTCTCACTCAAATGAGTGAGAGGGATCGTTCTGAGTTCTAATGAGCTTAGAAAGTTTGTTTCTAGATTCAAAGCTAATCAATTGATGTAATTATTAATTGAGTTAATTGACAAGTTCCTGAGGTTTCTTGTGACCTCAGGAAGCTCCTAGAATCGTTTGTGATTAAAATTGTGGAATTTCGAACTCCATTTACATATTTCTGGACTCACAGGAGCTTTGGCGAGCTCTGGCAAGTCAAATCTGAGAATCATCCCTTGAAGCTCTGTGAGGAGCTCTAGATTGTTTCTTTAGAGTGCAAGGATCATTTCTTGGTGATTAACTTGTTGTTTAAACTTCTGAAGCTCGATTTTGATCTTCATCTTCTCCATCTCCAGTGGAGTTGGAGAAACCTCTCCGTTAGGTTTCAGGCTTAGGTTTTAGGTTCTGAAGCAAGAGTAGAGCTTGTATACTCCATTCTTGATCTCTGATTCTTGAGAGAATCTCTAGTTTGTTCTAACGAACAAACTCACTTTAGTGTTCAGGCGGTGAAGTCTGATAACCCGTTAGAAGCTTCAAAATATGATTCTGATGTTCTAGATCACTTCCTGGGGTTGAATCGAGTTGATCTAGGTTCTTAATTTGATCTAAGAAAACCTAGAATAGAAAGTCAATTCCGAGCTTGATTTGGTCAACTCTAGATCCAACTCGAGGATTAACTGACTAATTCTGTGAAATTAATGTTTCAATTGAATTCTGGGATGATCTAGAATGTTTTAGAGTTGATTAGAATGAGTTGTATTGAGAATTTTAAGTGTTTTGATTCACTGGTCAATATGGGTTCATTTGCACCCATTTCTGAGTTCGTTGAGTTCTTAGAGAGATTCAACTGCCAATTCTGCCCAATTCAGTGCGTAACAATCTGCTGAGATTGTTTAATTCTGTTCTAGAGGTCTTTCTCTCTCTGTTGAGCCTTTCAGAGCTCAAAATGGAGCTCTGAAGCTCCGGTGCGAAACTCATGAGCTTCCTCCTATTCCTGAAGCTATATAGGACCTTCTCTCTTCTCTATTAGATGCGGAATCACCTACTGAAGGTGATCTAGACCTCAACTAGAGGTCCAAGATCCTTCTGCAAGTCATTTGACCTAAAGAGTCTCCTCTACAGCCACTGATGGTTGTAATGAAGCTTCACTGTCACCCTTCAAATCGAAGGACTAATCGCGACCTGAGCATCAAATTGGTGCTGCATCCTGATAGAGCATCCAAAGGGCTTTCGATCGAGCATTTGACTGGTCGAAACCATCAACGAAGTCGCTGGGAATCTTCATTAGAAGTTCGGCCTGGAGCTGGGAAACATAGTCCCACCTCGGTAGTTCAAGAGGAGCCGCACTGGTATATTACGATTTTCTGCACTGGACGATTCGATCGTCAGCATAGGGTGCAAAATGAAGCTAAGCATATGGGGCACGGGTGCGTGCAATGCACGTGCTTGCGCATGCATGGGTGTGCGTGCACCTGTGGGTGTGTGTGCGTGGGCCCGTGAGTGGGCGTGTGGGCCTGAGAGGCCGATTACTGTGCATGAGCTTAAAATGAAATGAATCCACTTAACAACAATTAGGCTCGAACCCAGTAGGGTCTGGTCCCACCCTCTATGAGGTGTTGTGTATCTCCGATCAGTCTAAGCCGCTAATAAGAAAACCAAATTTTTATAACTAATAGGTTAAGTGTGGAATCGAAGACACAGTAAGAGAATATGAGGAAGAGAATTAAGGAAGGATAAAGACTAAAGCAACTTAAGAAGAGAGAGAAACTTAAAGAAGAAGCACATAAGGCTTAAGGCTTAAGAAGAAGAGCTTGACAAAGAGAGAAAGAGTAATAGCAGAAAGGAAATAAGAAATAAGAAAGAGAGGGCTAAAGAAGCTTATGAAAAGGAAGAAGAAATCAGATGTCTTGCTTTATTTTTAGCCTTCTAATTGCCATTTTTTAAGACATCCATTGCTATTTTCTTAGACATCTGTTTGTAATATCATTGATATACCTTGTTCTCCTTTATTATTTTGAGCTTTAAAAGATGTAATAAGGCATTTGCAATCATTTGTTTAGCATTTCCTTGCCTTAATCTTTTGTAATTAGCCATATTTGATGTAATAAACATGTTTACTTAGTTTTTAATGACAAATCACATGTGTAAATATATTCTCTCTTCTTGGAATGTTACATGTGCTAATTTGATTAATTCTTATGTAATGTTCATAGGCTTAAAGTATTTTAATTTAATATTTAGTCAATTAATTAGTTCTTAATTATTCCTTAGCAATTAATGGTGAATTAAGATTAAGTTATGTCTTCCAGTGAACGACCTGGACTCAACCAGTTAAAAAAAACTTAAAATCTAAAATGTTAGGTTCACTTGACCCTATACTACACAACTGACATAAAATCGAGTTAACCTAAGTTACTTTCTCATGCAATTAATTAAGTCTAAATAACTTAATTAACTGTGTTGAGGGATCTAATGCATCAAGGCTTAAGGGCCTCACAAAGCCTTAGAGAGACTAAGTATTAGCACACAAGGCATGCATCTCGAGGTGCAAAACCTACCCCTACCCTCCTCAGAATTTCCTCTCTAAGACCTAATCGGAGCTTTAGTCAGGTAATTGGGTAGAGTCCAGCCCCATGTACGTGTGGGCACAGGCAAGGGTGAGCAGGCGTGAGGGGACCTCATCCCCGGTGTCTGAGGCAACGAGCCCTGTGGACGAAAGCAATTTATGCACTACACGATGTTTGGTGCCCACGGTGTGGGACAAAACTTGCTTCTTTTTCTTTAGTAGCTTCGCGTGGAGCTTCTCTATCAATCGACGTTGTTGTTGCTGTTGTCTTGGCCAGTTGAAGGCCCAGCTATCTTCGTGGGTAGATTCCGCAGCTGCTCGAAGTGATAACAAGGCCTATTGATGGTCGGATGACATTGGTCGGCACCGGAGAAGATGAAGACGACGGCGGAGGAGCTTGCACGAAAAACAAAGCCCTAGTGCCCAATTAAGCACATGGAAAGCTTCGCTGTAGTGAGGTGAAGCTAACGGTGTGGGTGATTGGGTGGTTAGAGGTCTGTGGAAGGTAGTCGGAGTCAAAGAAGGCGCCAATGAGGTGCAATGGTCGTCATGGTGAAGGAGTGAGTAGAAGCCCAAATTAGGTTAAGGCTTTTGTTCGCGGAGGCAAGTGGAAGCTTATGGAGGTGTTGGTGAGGCATTTGGTGGTGTGTAGTGATAGGGTGACCACGTCGGAGGTGTGGCCAGGGTCGGGGAAGACTACGGGAAAGGCAATGGTACAGCGGTCGAAATAGGGAAGTAGGGTGTGGATCCTAAGCTATGGTGAGAGAGGTAGAGAATAGACCTAAATTAAGGACGAAAGGGACGGAGTTGGGGCTAGCTTTGATTAGCTGGCGCCAGAGGAGATGAATGCCTCGGTGGTAAGAAGCAGCGAGGATGAAGAGGGAGAATGTTCCTACTATGGCTTGCGAGATGCGGAGGAAGGAGATGAGGATGTTGGGACACCCAAAATGTGACTGTTGGGTGGCCAAAAGAGTAGGAGCTTGAGGGTCGCCGAAGTTGCAATCGAGGACGGTTGGGGAAGAAGAAGAAGATATTCTTGGCCTTGAACCAAGCTAAAATTCACGCTGGGAACTAGGGGAGTATTTATAGAGCAAGATCATGCCTTGATCAAGGAGAATCATCGCGATTTCATCGCATTTGGCTTAGGACTTCTCACGGATTTATGGAGCTTTGCTTGAGCTCTATGATGTGATTTGGGATCCTTGATGAGGCTCAGATGATTGGGAAGCTTCTAATCGGTAATCCCTCCAAATTTAGAGGGATTTAGCTGACAAATCAAGGATAAATCCTTGATTGAAGTTGATGCTTCAAGGGTTTGGAGCTTCTGTTCACACGCATGGTGGTAGGGGTATATATGCAAGAATGAAGAGAAATTTAGGGACCTGAATGCAATAAATCTAAAAGTTAGGGGGTTGATGGTGAGAAATAGATATTCTAGGGATTAATTTGCAAACTAGGTCAAGATGTACTCTGATTTGGCCCAAATTTTGGTACTAACCTAATTTGGATCTAAGCTAATGGTGAAATTGGATTTGAGTTTTGATCACGTTTAACTGGATAATTTGCACAGAAGCCCAAATTAGGGTAAAATCCTGTCTAAAACTCTATTCTAGGTTAAAAGAGATTCAGATGGTCAAACCAAGGGTGCCAAACCTCTTAAAATATTTTTCTATGAATTTTATGAGGTTTAGATGAGCTTTATCCTAACCAGAACCTCTTCAATTTAAGTGAGGTTAATAATTAGGATTTTGTGTATTATTTTGGTTCTCGAAATACGTGAAATCATGTTTCTCTCTTTGTTGACCCACTTTTTAGTCTTTAATGCTTAATTGACCTCAAATTAACCCCTAAGTGACCCTATAGTTATTCTGCATTCATTATGTGATGTTAAAATAGTATATTTAATCATATTTTATTACTTTCTCAAAATAAATCTGAGTGAAATTACTATCCTTAGGCGATCATTTAGGAGAATTTATCTCTTAATTCTAACTAATTCATGCTAATTATGACGAATAATAATATTACCATCAATAATATATTACAAGATTTACTTTTATTATTTGATTTAAAAATCTTCTCTAACCACTTAAAATAAAAGGTTTGATTTTTTTCTCTCAGAGCATACGTACGATGATCTCATGCCATTATCATCACCAATTTGACCAATCTAAACTATTAGTCAAACCACAATATCAAGAAGACCTACATAAAATGGTAAGCACTGCAAAGCACCACTTCTTCCTATAGTCCATCCTAAGGACAAAATAATCGCTCGGTTGCCATTTCCCCCTCTCTACCCCGTTTTCATGGTCACGTCCCTTCATCTCCACCACATGTGCCACCTCCTCTCCCCCTGTCATCTTGGCTCTTCCTAATATCTATGTTGGGAAAGGCTTCTCTTGCCTGACTTGGCTTCAACCACTTAGGCCCCATTTGTTTACCAGGATTGGGACGCCTATCCATGTTTAGAAGAGTTTATCCCAAAATAGTATAATATTGGGTTAAAGATCACAACCCTGGTATTATTTAATTTCAAGAGGAGGTGGGATAGTCTAATCCCATATGCATTCACACGTACTATTCTGCTGTGGTGATATCCATCTCTCCCAATTACTCTATAGTTCTTGACTTAAAAAGGAAATTTTCATGTGGTAATTTTTTTGAAGACAATAATGATCTCTGAAATTTTAAAGTCAAAATTATAGAATTTATGACTTGCACTTTGAGGATGACTTATCCTCTTTAATATTAATTAATAGTTGATTTCTCTGCATTTTTCGGATCTCTCTAGATCAATGTTTAAGTTGAACACGTACAATTTGCAAGTCTCAAAATAAATGAGAAAAATAACTATTCTTATGTAGCATTCAATACTCATAATTATTAACAACTTGAGTTGAACACTAATATATCTATGAGAGATATGATTTTCCACTTTTAAAAGCTAAATCACCGATGTATTCCCATGGAGGCTGAGAATCCACCAATGGGGTCTGATAATCAACTGATGGAGTCTGAGAATTCTCAGATCCACCGATTGAGTTTCAACATCCCAACTGCACTAAATGTAGGATTACTCCTTTTAATCAAAGGATTGCCACCTATAAAACACAAACACCAAAATCCTACAATCTCAAGATTATGACACAATCCCACTCCCATAAATTCCTATCCCACTACGTCAATTCCACTAAACTGAGCCTTAAGCACAAGAGCTGTTGGGTTCAATCATTCTACACTCCAAACTACAAGGCTGTCCGATCGCTTTACGCCATAGCCCATGCGATCAGGGGGTTACCCAAACTCTACGCTCGTCTTCAAGCCGGTGATCTTCGACGTTGGTCATTTCAAGGCTAGAGCGACAGTTGTGGGACCAAAGGATGCCAATTTAAGTTCAACCAACCCATATTCAACCTCACTTGACCAAGTTCGAATGGGTAAAAGCATTTAGCTTTTCGATAGATATGAATTTTTATTTGCAAACCCGATAAGATATGTATATGGGTTTGAAAATATACTGGTTTACCCCACGCATTTACCGCATTTATGTTACATGTACATTTCAAGCATACTTTGCTATATCTTCACCTTATTTGATGAGTTTATAGTATTATGGAAAAATTCCATACATTAGATAGTGTGTTTACTTGATGAGTTTAATAGTGTGTTTACATCATTAGTCTATATCCAAATCATGATTATTTGTATTCTCGTTTGAAGGATATAGTTCTTAATTTTCATATCTGCGTAAGATTCATTTCCGCTTTCACCTTATAAAATGGATATGGATACCAAACAATACTTAACGATCGGAATGCACGACAAAAATCCATCTAACATTAGCGTACTTAAAAACATAAAATTTTCTACTTTCTTTTCTAAAAAAATCAAATAAAACAAAATCCTCAAATCGGATTGGCCAGAACCCTTCGAGGAGTAAAACCTTGCATATCTTCCATAAAGATTAAAAAGTCCAGCATCCGGGAACTGAAAGTATTTCTAAAAGACAGAGAAATGACATAAAATGGAAATACAAGAGAAAACTCCCCGACCAAACAAAACTATTTAGAGTGAATTGCAAACATATACAAGAAAAGTACAAAAAAAGAAACTTCACAAGTGCACCCGAGAATAAAGACATGTAATAAAGAAACAGCCAGAAAACACGGACAAGGAACTCTCCTTTAATTTAATACCCTGTTGCAAGCACCGTCTCCATGCCCTACCCATAACGCACGTGTCTGTGAACACACACGCCCGGATGTACACACATCCAATGCCACATGCAAGCACGTGCACATCAAGAACCCAACACCAACTCAACCATCTTAGACGCCTCCCCTCCAACGACTCCCCTCACAACGGTCTGTTGGAGTATGATGGCCAATAAATCAACACATGAAAAGAAAAAGGATAGCGAACACTCTACTCTGTCATTACACAGGAAGCAAGGCAACAAGGGAAATTTTGAGAAGGCAAAACTAGCGAGGACGCATGAGACACAGGAAATGGCCAGAATGGTTCATAAAAGAATATGCCAAAGAAAAACTGAATCCCCAATAACCAAGACAACAGGGAAGATATAGGACAAAACGTCCAAACAGTGGAGAAAGACCCTTATCACATCAGAACTGCAGATACAGAGCAGCACGAAGCATAATAATTCCCAACACCAGTTCATCTAACCCAAAAAGCTGATCATCATAGAAATAAAGCCAGATATTTGGGGTACATGTATCATTTAATTCATCCACCCCCTAACTGACAAAATTATATGTACACAAGACACACCCACCAAGAAGACACTACAAAACAGGCGAAATTCATGTACTTTTGGTTACAGTTTCTAAGTTTCTAGGACTCAAAAACAGCAAGGATCACAGGTGACAATTGCGTTCACATTGGTTTCAGACTCAAAGATCAACCAGACGAGCACACATTAATTTCAGTTATCAGAAACATGGTGCATATCACAAGCCACCATAAGGATTTCTCATCTGCTGCTTCAGCGTGCTTCATATTGAACAACTGCAAAACAACACGAGTTAAAAAGAAATCAAGTGCTAGAAAGACACCTAAACTCCTACATAGCATCATACCCAGGAGAAGTGATACAGAGACATGCCAATGTTGCTTAGCACACAGGATCATGGATACAAGGTTTCAAATTGCATTTATTTTTGTGAGAAGAATCAGGCCATGTATTCTAAACAATTCAATGTAAATGAGGTAAAGGAGGCCCATTTTCACTTATCTCCTCTTGACTGTGTTTTGAGCATTAGTAATGTATATTTTTTCAAAAAAAGAAGAAATGTATATCTTCCAACCGCCTTTCCATTCAGCAAAGGGAACTTCTTTTGGCAGTCTACTTTTTAGTAAAAGGAAACAACATTATCACATTACTTTCTACTCAAGTGAGACAAATCATCTAGCATGCCTTCTATACTGTTCATGCAAGCCCATGGTGCATAAGAAGCCATCAAAAATCATCTCAAGATGCTTGAGGCTTTATTCATGTACTTCTTTCATATCCACATCTCATACTTATTTGTATGTAGAACTACTGTTTTTTACTGCATTCGATAGCACTAAATGTCACATGAGACCAGTTATAGATGCAAACAAGGCTAAAAATAAGAAAGACATACAAGAAAACAATTTTCTAGAATGCTTAGAATGAATGTGTGTGTGGGTAGATTGATTTACATGCATAGGGAAGATAGGGTTACAAGTCTATGCTCAGACATTCTAGGGTCTGACCTACCAGCAACTAGCATCCAAGGGTTAAATCTCTTCAATGATATTCCACGATGCCATGCTAGGTCAAAGGGTATGGGAGTCGCTGCCAAGCAAGGTGGATAGAACCAAACCAAGCTGCCAAGTTTTGGAAAGGGAATTGGCATACCAACAAAGGTGTATATGCATGCAAACATCTACATCCAGAGAGGAAATGCCCCAGTTCTCCATAATGTCTCTCTTAGCTGAGGAGAGGCATCACAAAAGACTTGAAGGCAGTTCTCACATCTGCCTCAAGAAGATTGAACAAGGCCAACTTGGGGGTCTCTTATGCTCCGCTCAGGACAAAATGAGTGTTTTTCATGTCCACCAGATGGCTGCAGTAAAGATGAGTCATGCAAGTTTGCCCACCAAAACCCTTGACAGCATAGATGATCAAAACAATCTCCTTTGTGCCATAGCATCTGCAACTTCAAGCAACAGAGTGCCTAAATGTAGCCAGTGAATTCGCACTGGAATAATAGGTGACCATGCCTCTCTGGATGTCCCTTGCACATCATGCAAGCATTGTTGATGTCTGAAGGCTGAAGCCCATGAGGCTACTCTATCAAGGGTTTGCAGTTGATTCCAAACAGCCATATAGTTAAGCACAAAACTTAGATACCACTGATGGTGCCCATGTCATGCTGTGCCAGGAGATCCTCCAGCTGGCAGTCCCGGATGAGTTCACAGACCTTGGATAGCATCAATCTGATGGACATTTGGCCCTGCCATTTCCAGGTGAACTTATTCGAACTAAAGCCTCTGGCCACATCCTCTCTAGTCAGAAAGATATTCTGCGAAGCATGTGAGGTAGAGGCCCATGGGATTACCTCCTGGAAGCTCGTCCTTGATGCCAAAATCATGTACTGGCAGAATCACGCCAAGTCGCCATTATTAAGGAGGTGAAAAATCTATTTGATATGCATGCCTTTACATCCCACATGAACCTAATCCACCTTTTGGGCTCAATGAGGGTGCACTGAGCAAGGCCATAGCTGGGACTCTTAGTCCCAGGGGAAGAAAGCGCATAATGGCTCCACCTTCCTGATGATGCCTTTGGGAGAAAGAACCCACCTATCCAATAATGAGTATCATAAACCAAGGACATCAGAGATTGGAGACACAATCCAGTGAAAGAGAGCAGCCCAGACTTCTAAACTTGCATCAACTTCATTCAAAGTCCTTTAAGCAAGGATCTTGAGGAAAGAGGCAAGTGCTTGAGCAGAAGATAGTGGGAGACCTAGGTACTTTACCGGGAACCGTTCAGTGAGAAGATCAAGTTTAGCCATAGGATACTATTTCCTTACGCCCATGGGTAGGAAGAAGCAGCATTTTTCTCTGTTGAATTGAAGGTTTGACTCTCTCTCAAACTCATCCAGGCAGTCCCTCATGGCCAGCAGAGTACTTGGTTTGCCCTTCATGAACAACCACGAATCATCAACTTAAGCCAGATCCATTGGCGCAAATGCACCCCTCACCATGATGGGTTTGATGGCCTCACTCAATGCCCCTTCTTTGGATCATTGCATAGAGAACCTCTATGACTAAGGTGAAGAGAAGAGCACCTGAAGAATCTCCATGCCTTAGTCCTCTAAAGAAGCCACTGGAGTATCCATTGACATGTGAAAAGAAAGTGGTTGTGCAGCATGGAACATGCCTCGAGGTGCTCAAGGTGAGAGAAACATGCCTCGGTGGTACCTCGGTCATCTTTAGAGAGCAGTGTGCCTCGACTTGGTGAGGTGTAGCTGCGGTGATGCAGTGTTGAGGCGAAGCTGAGGCACCACCTCAGTTGCTCTTGCACTTGACCCCATCATGTGACTTGCACATGACTCATCCAAGAACTAAAATCATCCCATCGACCCTGACCAACCCCCTCACTACCAAAAAAAAGCCCTATGCAATAGCCCTAAAGCTATCACTGAGCACGATCTACCGATTGAAGACTGTCATCAAAGGTTCAGCACCGTTGCCAGAGGTTGAGTAATGTCGCCGAAGGTCGAGCAACACTATCTAAGGTCGAGCAGGCTCCCAGCACCACCGGACCCATCTTCTTCAGTTTACACTTCTTTCTCTCCCTCAATGAATGTTTTTATGTGTGTTTCTAAGTGATTCGGTGTATGAATTTTCCGTGATTCTTGCCTCACCCTTCTTTCAATTATTATCTGCCAATGTTGATGAGTCATATGATGAAACTTTAGGAGAGAATAATTGAACGAAGGGTGAGGCAAGTCTTTGTAGTAACTGAAAATCAGTTTGACTTTATACTAGGCCGGTCTACTATTGAGGCAATACATCTCTTGAGACGCATGATGGAGACCTACAAAGTCAAGAAGAAGAATTTACACATGATTTTTATTGATCTGGAAAAAGGCCTATGATTCTGTCCCAAGAGAAATCTTGTGGAGAATTTTGAAGAAGAGACAAGTGCCGATTTTATATATCAACCTCATAAAGGATATGTACTATAGAGCTGCAGCTTGTGTAAAAACTAAGGATGATTTGACGAACTACTTTGATATCACCATTGATCTGCATCAAGAATCGACTTTAAGCCCTTATCTTTTTGCCTTGGTTATGGATGAGTTGACGAAGCATATCCAAGCTGAGGTCCCATGATGTATGCTTTTTGCTGATGATATTGTGTTAGTTGATGAGACAAGAGATGGAGTAAACAGAAAACTTGAGCTTTGAAGAGAAGCCCTGAAAGAAAAAGGATTATGCCTAAGTAGGACAAAGACTGAGTATATGGAATGCAAGTTTAGGAGTAGAGGGAACAATGAAGGGATGGATGTAAAAATTGGAGAAGAGTAAATTCCAATGAAATATATTTTTAAGTACTTGGGATCCATTTTCCAACAAGATGGTGGAATTAATGGAAATATTATACATAGAATTAATGTAGGGTGGTTGAAATGGACGGGTGCATCTGATATTCTTTGTGATAAGAGGGTTCCTTTAAAAGTCAAAGGAAAGTACTATCGAGCTGCGGTAAGACCAGCCATGTTGTACGATTTTAAATGTTAGGCTATCAACTAGAAGCATGTACAGAAGCTGTTTGTGGCAAAAATGAAGATGTTAAGATGGATGTGTGGTCATATAAGAAAGGACCGTACTTCAAATGAGATTATTAGAGAAAAAGGTTAGAGTGGCACCGATTGAGGATAAAATGCGAGAGGCATGCCTAAGGTGGTTTGGACATTTACAAAGAAGGCCACTAGATGCTCCAATTAGGAGATGCGAGAAGTTGGAGGCTGAACCTGCTAAGAGGGGCGAAGAAGACCAAACAAGTGTTGGAAGGAAACTATTAAGTGTGACCTCAATTACTTTAAGTACTGAAATGGCTGAAGATCGATCTGTGTAGAGGCAAAGAATCCATATAGCCGACCCTACTTAGTGTGGAAAAAGGTTTGGTGGTTGTTGTGTAACATGATTATATATTAGTTAGTTCTCTTATTTAGGTCAAATGTATTGTTGTTTTCAATGTCGTTTAGGTCATTTAGGTTTTATTTTAGGTCATTTAGGTTATTTTTTTGATCATTTATACTGTATTTTTGTAGGTTACATGTTTGTAGTTATCTTTATGCTATTTTAATGTATGTTTTACGTCTCCCACTAGTTTGGGAAATTGGTTTAGGCGTGGTAGTTCTTATGCTGCCATGTTATGACCTTTCAATTCATTTTACAATTTTAATAAACTTAATTTCTAATTTTCTATATTGTTTAGATATTTATCTTTATATTTAAATGTCACATCTCATTTAGTTACGCTCTTTCAATGTTATAATAGAGCAAAAATGATATGAAAGTGTGTTCTTTAAATTGTTTTCATTATTAGTACTCAATAAGTATATATTATGTCATTTTTCCTTATTTTCTATGAAAAACTTGAGGCTTATGCATCGATTGCCTCGAGGCTTACGCTTCCATCTCGATGAAGGCAAATTGCCTCTGTACCACCTCATATTTTTTAAAACCTTGGTTGTGCCAATATGTTGCTCAATCTACTTCTATCATTGCAATATAATCCCCAAGGCTTCACACATATGAACTAAGAACACTTGAATGACAATAGTCAAAAGCTTTGGCAAGGTATGCTTTGATGCAGACCTTCGACCTTGAAGTTCTCCTAAAACCCATAAAAAGCTCCAACACTAGCTGGTGCAATCCACAATGGTCTGCCTTGGATCAAGAGCTGCTTGATTTGCCATGACAAGCATATGAATGACATCTTGTAGGCAGGAAAGAGGCGAGGATCTTTGAGAATACTTGTTGGGAAAAGGTGCGATTTGCAACATTACAATGTTGCACCCTCAACACTTAATGGCATGATCTACCTCTTCCTTCACCAAAGACCAACGGGGGAGGAACAAAACACAAGCTAGTTAATCTGATCCACGAACTTGAAGTGAACCAATTCCTGTAGAATTAATTTCCTCCCACAGGATAGGACTCTCAAGCCAGGTCACATCCTTAGGAAAAAAGGGAGTGGGGTAAGGTTGGGAAAAGAGCATCACCATCAAGCAATTGCTGGTTGTAGGGGGCTTCTGAAGAAGAGGCAACCACCACATCAAGTACATCCAATTCATCAATCACCTTCCCATCTTTATCCAGCAAACAACTTTCAAGCCTCAGCAACACGACGAAAAAAGGCAATGCACTTGTCTCCTAACTACGGCCAACATTCTCTACTCTTTTGCCTCCACATAGATTCCTCCTCCCACAACAAAAGAATTCATTCCTTGCTGCTTTCTCCTCTCCATTACCGCAAGGTCTAGGGGGAGATGGCCATCTTCTCGTGGATGTGTGAGAAAATTTCTTCTTACGGAGCAATCTCCTTGTAGATATTCATATTAACAACTACCTTTCTTAACAAGCATTTAACAACTTTAAGCATCTGCAATAGGTAGAAGCAGGGGTTTCCTCTCACTGAGGCATTCCATCCCTTGAGCACAAACCCATTAAATACCCGAGCCTCTCTTGCCAAAATCCATTGTAGCAGAAAGCTTTTTCGCAACATGAAGCAACTACAATGATGAGAGGCATATGCATGCAACAACAATCATTGCAAGCAAGTGGGAGGTAGTGATCCATGGCTGGTGTGATGTCAACGTGCGAAGACTCTTTACTGCCAGAGGAAGAAGGTTTTTCCATCAAGCTCCATCATTGGGGAACGAGAATGCCTGAATATCCCTAAATCATAGGGTAGCACTTCTCTCTATAAAACCAAGGGTACCAAGTTTACTTGTTGCAATCTCCTTAAAGAGAGCTCTAACTTTAGGGGGCTTATTTACCCCTCTACGGTAAAGTTTGATGCATTGATTTCGATGATGTTGGAATGCCAAAGAAATGATGTAAAACCGATGCCAAAATTTCAAAATTTTCAATGACCTCGATAGAAAGCCATTCTCGAGGCATGTGCCAAATTACAAAATGTCTGGTCGAGAATTGGAAGAAGAAGAGGAGAAAGAAGGAAGGTCTTTAACCTGGGAACAAATTAAAGCCAGATTGGAGAAGAGAAGATAAGACAAATCAGGTGGAAGAATCAGAGTTCCCTTTGAGAGAGTTCACGCCACTATCCAGCTCAACTCCATTTTGTTGTTATTTGTGAAGAATAAATATGCCAAGTTAGGTGTTGCCAGCCCTACGGGTGGTTTGTGGTTTTGCTTAAGGTCCAAGTTAGGTGTTTTCTAGCTTAGTATGTTTGATTTTAGAAAGTTTGTTTTAGATGATTTATTCTTTCTAAAATTAGGAGAAATAATTTGATTAGAATTTGGTTTGTTACTTGTTTTAGAAGATTATGATATGTTCTCTCTTTATAAAATAGAGTCCTTGTAGTCCTTTTATTCTTGAGTTAATGCAATAATTCTTCCAACACACCAACTCCCTCTCTCTCCCTCTCTTCTTCAAGGCTACCAACCGAAGCCTCTCTCTCCTCGTCGTGTGGAAAGGGGCTGCTTGCAGCACCTTGCTGCCACCTATTTTCCCACATCGAAGAGCCTCCATGCATTCACGTTGCACCAACCTCAACATGGTATCAGAGCCTTCAATCTAATCTCTTCTCGGTGGATTTTCTACACGCGTAGGAAGGAGGAGAAGAGAAGAAAGGCCACGTTGTGCGTGACTTTTTCCTAGAGAACAGCAACCACGTGCGCGGCCTATCCTCTCGTCAAATCACGCATAATAAGTTCCACGATCTCCAATGTTTTCTTTTCGGTGACCTTATACACACCTAGAGGAATCGAGCAACTTATACTGGCTCACGGGGTGTAGGAGCAATGGCACCGACTCAAATTGAGAGGGTGCGTGGAATCCTATAGCACATCGGGGAAGGCCAAGATCAAGTGTGTAGCTCTCGGCTGTAAGAAAAGAGACACAAAGAGTCATCTCAACCTTCTAAAATGAAGCAATGGCAAATTCAGAGATCCGTACTACTTGAGAAGGCACCTGAGATGAAAGATGAAGTTGGAGAAGAGAGTCTATCAACTTATACAAAAACAAGATGGCTGCTCTCATAGCCATGACTTCATAGGTTGCCAAAGAAACAACTACAAAGGTGGCAAGAGAATGTGCAATCGCATCAAGAGAAGATGATGGAGAATTTGATCGCATCATCATCGAGCCAAGTTAGCCAAGTCATCATCCTCTCGACCTCAACTTTACGAGGAGTGTGAAGAATAAATATGCCACAAGGCAGTGCCAGGTGGCCGTTCAGTAGGCACCCAAAGGGGCGTCGGTCCTAAGGGTGGTTTGTGCTTTTGCTTAAGGTCCAAGTTAGGTGTTTTCTAGTTTGGTATGTTTGATTTTAGAAAGTTTATTTTAGAGGATTTGTTCTTTCCAAAATTAGGAGATATAATTTGATTAATATTCGATTTGTTACTTGTTTTAGAAGATTGTGATATGTTCTTTCTTTATAAAAAAAAGTCTCTGTAATCTTTTTATTCTTGAGTTAATGCAATAATTCTTCCAACACGTTAACTCCCTTTCTCTCCCTCTCTTCTTCAAGGTTGCCCGCTGCAGCCTCTCCTTCCTCCCTGTCATGTGGACAAGGGTTGCTTGCAGCACCCTGCTGCCACCTATTTTCTCAAGAGCCTCCACACCTCCGCATTGCGCCAACCTTAACATTATCAATGGCTGTTTATAGGCAGGGATCACCATAGGTTGGGTCTCCCTACAGTTGTTTCACACTCAGTTCAACTAAATGACCTGATTGGTTTAACTTCCATAACTATCATTACTAAGTAAAGCTACAGCATCAGGCATAAAATATAAGGTGAGTTTCTTTTTTGGGGAAGGGGAAAATACCTACTTAAAAAGCAATCACTAGTGCATTTATTGGAAGAACAATCATAATCAAATTACAAGTTCAGCAACCACTTCGCCAATATACAGTAAAGGCATTAGCCTGCTCCAATGCATTTTCAATGCAAGGCTGAATGCCTGTAAAAAGGTAGCATTACCCTCAAGCAAGATTGACCAAAGTACCTGTAAGTTTTCTTTCCCTGTAAGAGGCTAAAAGCCTAAAACCTGTTTGAGAGTTTTCTGTAAAGAGGTTACCATTTTATAAATGATACCTCTTGGTAATAAAGAGGTTTGTCGGCGGTGGCTCTTAGGGTGCAGAGCTGTTTTGTTCCTGTGGTTGGAACGGGAGAGATCTTCAGGTTTTGGCAGGATGATTGGACAGGACAAGGTGTGCTTGCTAGAAGATTTCAGAGATTGTTTGCTTTGTCCCAGAACAAAGAGGCATCTGTGGCCGAGGTATGGGAAGGTGGATGGTGCCCGCGCTTTGTAGGAAACCTTTCATATGCGAGAACTCATGACTTTCAGATGTTACTTGAAGAGTTGGAAGGGTTGCAACCAACTTCCGGTACTGATATGTTTGGTTGGGATGAAGGTGATTTCTCGGTAGGAGCTGCCTACAGGAGACTGTCCAGTGGAGGCTCCATGGTTGAACTGGATTTGGTGAGAGGCTGCAAACAGATTTGGAAGGCCACGTGTCCTTTAAAGGTCAAGATTTTTGTCTGGCTACTTAGGAGGAGAAGACTTGTGACCAAGGTTTGGAGGGCAAAGTGGGCTCCTGGAGAGAGCAAGGTTTGCCCTTTGTGTGGAGGTGGGGAGGAGGAGATTGATCACCTTTTTTTCACTTGCCCGTTTGTGGTGCAGATTTGGAGCCGAGTGGGAGCTGGGTGGTGGGATTATTGATCCTTTGAAAATTTTTGGCGCAGCTTTAGAAATGGAGGGGGTGATGCTGGACAGAGTATCTTCCGTACAAAGAAGGAGAGGTCCAGACCATTGACGATGTTATGGGGCATTTGGTTAAGCAGGAATGCTGTGATCTTCAGAGGCCAGAGGCCTTATGTGGAGAATTTTATTGATTTTGTTATTTCTTTGTTTACTCTTTGGAGTGGATCTTTGTGAGTGGGGGACCTTGGGGTCTACTATTTGTATTGATGGTGGCTGTTGATATATAATTAATATACTTGGGTAGTTATCACTCTGGATAACTACCATTTCCTTTTTCAAAAAAAAAATAAAAATAGTGAGAACTAGATCGATTAAATCACCTATATGATTAGCTAAAATGCATTTAAAATTCAGCTAATGATTTAACCGTGTTGTCCCAGAAGTGAAGCAGACACTCCAAAACTCCACACATGCTCATACAAACAGATAAATGGTAAACATACTGTCAAACTATCCAGGATAGGCTTTTTGAAAAAGAAAAAAAAACCATGTAATCAACTTAATCATCAATATAATCAGCTACAATGCATTCAAAGTTAAGCTAATGGTTTAGCCCTATAGTCTAAGGAGTGAAGTAACCCCTCCAAAACCCCATACATGCTCACACAAAAAGATAAATGGTAATCATACTGTCCAAATATCAGCAATTACTCTCCTGGAATGGAATGAGCAGTTCTTTGTCCAAGACATTCTACTCTATTCTTAGCCTGCTCCCGTTATCATCCAACATATTACAGGCCCAGGTTTGTACCATCAGTTAATGCAACTTTCGCAATAAACGGTATGCATATCAGGACTGAGAAAAAGAAAGTATATCAGAGAAAAATTAATCAACACTATGGCAATGGCAAAGACCAGATTTGGGGAATAGATGGTGTGGGTTCAAAACTTAACTTGCTCCAGCTTTTACTTTCTCAATAAAAAAAGAACAAAATTACTCAAGCTGATTGAAGAATATACTGCTTACGTTGTCACATGCAAAACTTGAAGCAAGGGGAACTACTAATCCCACAGAAACTAACACAAGCAACATTTCAAGTCTGCGAAAATCAGCTGACAACCAAGTTAGAAAGCCAATGGTAGAACAATATTGCTAACGGACAGCTTCACACTAGCTAACTAAATACTCTTTTTTGGCCATTAAGTATACCTGTTTGTCACATTATTGCATGAAATGACCCTTCCTAAGGTCCCTGCGAGTTTTTTCAGGATTTTCAGGGTGTTTCCGGAAATTGTAATGCCCCTATCTCTTGTTCAGTGGATTCCCTATGAAAGAAAAAAACTGTGGGGCCAATTTGCAATTTTCCCAGCCCTACTTTGATCCTAATGATCCTAAAATACCCCCCAAAGCCGTCGTCTCCCACCACCCTCCCCACAAAGCTACCTTGGACGACACTCCTTCCACAGCGAGAGATAGAGAGCGAGGGACGAGGAGCATCGTTTAAAAAAACGCACCTCGGAGGCGCTTAAGGCATGCACCTTGAGACGAGGAGTGCCAATTTCTCCTCGAGGCTTAAGCCTCAGCTGCAGTCTGTGAGGCGTGCACCTCGCTTTGCCGAGGCATGGCCGAGGCGTCGAGGCGCTGGAGAGGCGCCGCCTCGGCTGTTTTGCTTTGTAAAATGGTCATGTGCTAGTCACATGATCATTTTTTTGACCTAAGCCTTGGTGTAGCTCATATAGCCCTAAGCCTAAAATCCAAACCTCAAAAAGTCCTGAGCAAGAGCCATCACCAGCGAGTCGGCGACAGCTCATGCTCCACTAGCGAGCAACACTCCAACACGAGCAGCTCCAGCGCAGGCTTCAGCGCTCCACGCAACGGTAGTGCAGGCCCCAGTGCAAGCAGCAACAGCGCAGTGCTCCACGCAGGCCCTAGCGCAGCGCAGCTCCAGCGCAGGCCCTAGCACAAGGAGGGCCTAGCGCAGGCCCCAACGCAGCTCCAGCGCAAGCTCGAGCGCAGCTCCAACTCCAGCGACAGTGCTCCAGTGGCAGTGCCCCAGCGCAGTGTAGCTCTAGCGCAGGCCCTAGTGCAAGGAGGGCCAAGCGCAGGCCCGAGCGCCGCTCCAGCTCCAGCGGCAGTGCTCCACTCTCCAGCAGGACGCATTTGAGGTTGAGGTTAGTATGTTGAGGTTGAGCTTAGTATGTTAACTATAAGTTTAGGTTAACTTTAGTATGAATGACTATATGTTGAGCTTAACTTTAGTATGAGTGTATGACTATATGTTGAGGACAAAGTGAATGACTTGATTCACGATGTATACTAGTTGTCAAAGTGGAACCTTGTTATTTATTTAATAGTTTTATTTATTTTTCAAATTTAGGTCATTTAGGTTTATTTGATTACCAATCTCTTTTATGCTTTTAGACATGGCACCAAAGGCAAGAAGAGGAGGAAAAGAAGGATCCACTGGCACTGGCAGGTTTGATCCTTGATGGAAGTATTGCACGGAAATTGACCTTCAAGGATCTCAAAGGGAGAAAGGATATAAGTATGTAAAGTGTAACTTCTGTGGGAAAACTATCATAGGTGACATTGCAAGACTGAAGGAGCACTTAGCAAGGACACACAAAAATGTGGGAGCATGTGCAAAGGTGTCACCTGAAGTTAAAACTGAAATTAAGGCATTCTTAGCAAAAAAGAAAGTTGGTAGAAGAAGAGCACTTAAAGAAATAGAAGAAATTCGTCGCATAGGTGCATATACAGTAGAAGGTCCATCTGGGCATGATAAATGCACCTACAAGATCAAGTGGTACGCAAGTGGTGAAGGGTCCTAAGGATTTATTTGTTGCAGAAGTTGAACAGAAAGTATGGCCTGGAAGTGGACCTGATAATGCTCCTCAATGTCCTCCAAAGCAGATTACTTTGAATTCTTCTTGGAAAAAATGTGTCTTAGTATTGGTAGATTCTTCATTGAGAATGGATTGTCATTCAATTTGACCACCAGTCCATCTTATTGGCAAATGCTTCAAGATGTAAGTAGTTATGGAAGGAGATTCAGAGGTCCTACAATGCATGAATTACGAACTTAGATTTTAAAAGAAGTCAAGACAATAGCTACTATAATGGACCAAGCAAAAGCGTCTTGGGAAGAGATTGGATGTAGCATAATGTCTGATGGTTGGACAGATACAAAAGGACGCACCTTGATCAATTTTTGGTTAATAACCCCAAAGGTACGTGATTTCTGAAATCTGTTGATGCCTCTGATGAGAGCAAGAATGCTGACTATCTCTTCAAATTGATGGATGATGTTCTTGAAGAAGTGGGCGAAAGCAATGTTATCCAAGTGATAACAAAAAATGCATCAGCTTATAAAAAAGATGGAGAGAAATTGATGGAAAAAAGGAAACATTTGTATTGGACTCCGTGCGCTGCTCATTGCATTGACCTTATGTTGGAGGATATCATGAAGCTACCTCTTTATGACTGTTTTCAAGAAGGCCAAACAAATAATCAATTACATGTATGTACATGCTTAGGTGGTAGCCATGATAAGGAAGCATGTAGGAGGAGACTTGGTGAGACCTGCCGTCACTCGGTTTGCTACTGCTTTCCTTACCTTGCAAAAATTGCTAACAGCAAAAGATGCTCTTGAGTCTTTTTTCACCTTAAAAAGGTGGAAGTGCAGCAGTTATGCATTGAAGGTTCAAGGGCAAGCCGTACAAAATAGTCCTCAAAAGTAGAACATTTTGGCCTGGTGTAGCCTATGTGATAAGGACAATCAAACCGTTGGTGTTGGTTTTAAGTAGTGATTTAAATGTCGCCGGCAATGGGGTTTTCAGAGCAGGGTCATGCCGACACAAAGATGGTGTTGGTTTACAGGTAAACCGTCGGCATGCCGAGGATTTCGCCGGCATGCCGACAGTTGCCGACGAAACCGCCGGCATACCGACTGTCTGCTGGACGGGAAAACCTGCGCTGGGAATTGGAGTGGCGGGATGGTGAAAATCAAATTTTTTAGGTAAGGGAGGAGCAGCGGGAGGGTGAAAATCCATAAGGCGGGAGGGTAGAAATCCACACACACACACAACACACACATTGATTTTTTGTCATATAGGCTTAAATAATGATTGTTTTTTGTTATATACAACTGTAAATATATTTCTAACATCTTGATTTACTTGTCTTTCAAATTTTAATCATTTCTATCATTTTTGTCGGCATGCATCGACATGCCCTCGACGTGCTTCGAAATATCATTTTTTCGAGCCATTGAAATCATCGAAATCTGCCATCGAAAAACGAGCATTTCCACGGCATGCCTTTAACATGCTCACGAAATGCATACCTATAATTTCATCGGCACGACGTCAAAATCAACATTTCGAACCTTGATTTTAAGAATGGTGGACACTGAACAATATCCACCTATGAGATTTATTTATGAGGCTATGGATAGGGTCAAGGAAGCTATTGCTAAAAATTTAGGTAATGATGAAAAGAAGTACAAGACAATCTGGGACATCATTGACACAAGATGGGACAGGCAATTGCACACACACTTGCATGCTACTGCCTATTTTCTGAATCCACAATGCCAATATGAACCAATTTTTAAAGTTGATTCAGAAGTAAAGATGGGCTTGTACTCATGCTTCCAGAGGTTGATTCCTGACAAGGATGAGAGGTTGAATGTGGATCTCCAAACAGATGCATTTGTTAATGGAAGAGGATTATTTGGATGGTCCAATGCGATTGAGACTTGTTTTAAGAGGAGTCCTGGTAAAGTCCTTTCAATAATTTTATCATTTAAATTAATAAATTTTGTTAATTTTTTCCTATATACTATAAACAAAATTTCCATTACAGCGGATTAGTGGAGAGCATTTGGTGATGAAACACCTGAGTTGAAGAAGTTTGCCATGCGCATTTTAAGTTTGACTTGTAGTGCATCTACATTTGGGCAAAATTAGAGTGCTTTTAATTAGGTAAACAATCTAAATTTGCGTTTTAAATTTAGAGTAATATATAATAATTAGGCTATAAAATTTAATGGTAAACTTTTCATTGAGTAGGTCCATACTAAGAGAAGGAACAGGCTGAGACAAGATAAACTCAATGACTTGGTTTATTGTATATTCAATTTGAAATTGAAACACAAGGAGGTGAAGAAAAAGACAATGGATGATCCTCTATACTTAAAGGAAGTGGACTCAAATGATGAGTGGATTGCTGAGCTACAACTTTGTGAAACAGAGATTAATGCTTATGAGGAGCTTAATGCAACTATAGCTCTAGAAGAGAATCCTATTGATCTTGAGCAGTTAGTAGGAGCAGAGTGAGGAATACAAGTAAGAGGAAGTAGAAGAAAGAGGCAAAAGAGAAAGGACAGGGGTAAAGGTAATATGCAATTTTATATTTTACTGAACTATAATGTTTAAAATTACAAACTAAGGTTCTAACTTCTAAGAAATTGTTTAAAATGACTTATCTTTTTGGCAAAGTTGTTATTGACATTGAGGAGGAAGAGTTTCAAAAGAGTGATAAAGATACTGAGGAAGATGCTGATAATGAGGCTAGGATGAAGTTAGGATGATGCGACCAGCCCTAGCGACAACATTGATGAGCTTGACGGTATTCAAGGAAGAAGAGACTAAAGTCTACAATGTGTTGTAGTTCTTTTGAGTTTTTGATGTGGATGTTTCATGTACCTTCATTTTAATGTATGTTTTAACTCTTAAGTCTCCCAATGGTTTGGGAAGTTGGTTTATTTTATATTTTGTTATGGTTTATAATCTTCTATATTATATGGATGTTTATCTTTTCATTTAAACATCATCTCTCATTTAGTTTCGTTCTTTCAATGTTGTGATAGAGAAAAAATGTTATGAAACGATGTCATTTATGTTATTATTTCCTTATTAGCACTCGATAAGTATATATCATTTCATTTTCTATATTTTTTATGCAAATCCTGAGACTTACACTTCGACCGCCTCGCCTCGATGAAGGCAAACTGCCTCGGTACCGCCTCGCATTTTTTAAAACCTTGACAAGGAGGGGAGCTTCAGCCCCCTGCTACTGCGTGAGCTACTACCACGAGGGGTGCTGCTGCATGCGCGAGGGTAGTGAAGGGAGGAGTAGCAAGGTGCTACTGCATGTGTGAGGGCGGTGCAAGGAGGAGCAGCGAGCCACTGCTGTTGCACGAGGGCAATGCAGGGAGGAGTAGCAAGGAGCTGCTACTGACGCTGAGGAGGTTAGGGGTGGTCCTCCGGACAATGATCTCCTGCACCCTCTTCTTCCTTGCCAGCTTCTACGGGTCCATCCTTTTTCACGATCAGGTACCTCTCATCAGGCTTGCCCCTCTCGAGGAATCGGTGGCTGTGGGGTGCTTAGTGGTGTTGTGTCGTGTGGACAAGAGAAGAGGAAAAGGAGAATGGGGGAGGGAGGAGGTTCAAGGAGAGAAGGAGAGTTGAGGTAGAGTGGACTATATCTCTCCCTACTCTGGAAGGCTTTTTAAGTATTGATAATAACCGATCTCCCTTGATAGGTTCTGTTGTGCTGAAATGTTGAGTAATCATGTCTTGTTATGTTGAGTTTATTATTATGTCTTTTTGCTTTGGCTGTTCTTTTTGAAAGAAGGAAAATGCATTCCTTCCCAGTATTTAAGCTCGTTGGTGCAATTTGGATGTTCACAATACAAGCAAAGGATGTTTTGATGCACTCTGTGTGCACTAGATAATCAATGTGCTGCACATGAAGTTCTATGCCAAATTGGTATGATACTTCTTTGTCATAAATAAGATTTTGACCAAAACTGCCCCATTGCTATGGTAAAGACCACACATCCATATATCTTTTATGTATGTCTTTTTTTTTTTTTTTTGAAACAGAACCACCTATATATAAATTTAAATCATAATGGCTATTTTCTTTTCATTGGAGACATGTGCGGGTGCACCCATTTGCTCGCCTGGGAGTGCACCTAGGACTTTAGGAGGCACCTTCCCAGTCCAAATGAGCTGTGGTTTTGATTGGATTCTTGGGACATATTTGATAATTGTTTGGTATTGATTTCAAAAAAAAAAGAAGTCACTAGTCTTATCTTTATTATTTGACTCCATGTTGGATGATTTGTTGTGCAATCAAAATATAAGATTGAAATGAATACCCAAAGCAAGAATAGTCCAATGAATCCTCAGTCATAGTGGAGGCTGATCCAAGTGATTAATAAGATGCTTTTACTTGAACAGATTTTTAAACTCCAGACCATGTATTGCATGATGCCAACAAATGAATAATCAACCTTATTGAGGTGTAATATGATAATTCGTTGATTCATGTAACGCCTGGGATGGAAAATGCCCAAATGGGATTAGAAACCAATATCAATAAATTTTTGTTGTTTGGTAATGGAGTTTCCTATTTAAATACATTTGGCTATGCCTTCATCCACTTTTGCTTGAATTACCTGGCTGGAGCAAATCATGTTTATTATTATTTTTTATGTAGTTGGAAGTTTTGTAAGTATTACGAGTAATCATCTCATAAAATTAGTATGTTCAAAATAATTAATGTGACTTAAGTTTTTATTGGATTGTTGCATTCTCGTATCTGAAATCATGAATTTGGTGTTACTATCCAGATTTAAGTTTTTCTAGTGATAACTAGCATGTATATGTATTCATGTCAAAAGAAAATTTCATTTACTTGTTAGTGCACGAACCCTCTTAGAAATCTGATTGCTTGTGTTATGAGTTATGGTTGCGCACTCTAAATAGAACTCAAAGTAGGGATGAGTTTGAACCCTAAGGTGAAATAAAGTTAGTTTTCTTTGTGGGTGAAATGAAAACTTGGGGATTGTTAATGAGATGAAAATGGGAAGGTGAGCTTATGACAGGACTTTTTGCCACTCGTGTATAGTTTTCAATGTGGGGATGAGCTGGCCCACGAGTGCACGTGCATCGAGGAGAGCTGACTGCCCCTTTTGTGTCGGAAGGGAGCTGACCTACCCAGGTAGAGATCTGGGATATGAACAGCCTTCTTGCACCAACTCCCGTTGGGCCACGTGTGGCCAACTGGGATAGTCAGGCGAGAGTACGTAGACCGGTTGTGATATACGATTTAGTACGCGTACCCGTTAACGGAAATGACTGACCACGTGCCAATGCGGGGTAGCTCTTCGTGCATGTATCACATGTGCCATAATCACCGCTACGCTACGACCATGACCCTGGGGTGGTAGACTAGGTGTAGGGTAAACACGGGGTGCTCCCTCGGCCAAGAAGGTGCCACATGTGCGTCCTGCATCGCAGGATGCCGCAACAAGATCGTTCCACTAGGGAACATGTGAGATATGAGGAATTATGACCTTATTCTAGCATGTGATGGGAAATCAAGTAACAAGAGAATAACGAATTGTTCCTTTTCTTTATGCCTATGTATTGTATTTAAAATGCCTGCATAACTGTTTTCTTTCTTTTCCGTCTTGCTTATCTGTTTACCGTAGTCCTGCTATTCTACTCAGCTTTTGCTGATGCTTATCACTTGTGTTCAAGTCAGGGAGGTGAGCAATTAGTTCCACCGACTGCAAAGGGAGCTGGGCTCAGCAGAGCCCAATCTTAATTTAGTAGTTATTTTCCTTCTATTGTGGCAGCATTTCTTTGTTGTGGAAGTGAGTTTCTGGTCTCAGAATAGCTAGATTCCTTCTTTTGTTGTCTACTCTTTTAATTGTTGTGATGGCTATGACAGTATGTTGGTCTTTTCTTAGAATGAGTGCAGTGTACAGACTTTTTCCCTATTTTTCCATCATTTAACTTTTTGACAGCCATAATGCATGTGTGATAGTATTTGTTTTAGTTATTTCTCGTTAGATGACTGGATCTTCGGATAGATGACGCGATCCAACCCAAGTTTCCTCATGGAGCCAGATCAGGATGTAACATTGCATGTCTAAACTCTTCTCATGAAGTATGGCTACAAGAATCCACAAAAGATGAACAGATGCAATACTTCTTTTGAAATACCGAGGCCTGTAAAAGTTGGCTAAGTGATCTTAGGAGGTCAGATCACTGAATCAAGTAGCAACCAGCCACATACTTGGATGAATCAACTATGCAAGCTAATTAAGCAGGTATCTATGCAAGTAATCAACCAAGTAGTCGCATCAATAGGCAAAGGTCTCCTCAGGTTAGATGGAGCTAGGCTGAAACATTCAAGGCAATTATTCAGGTACTCGGGTAAGTAATCATCGACATCCTATCTGGGCCAAATGTTCCCCCCCTTATTGTGCTATTCTTATGCAAATCAAGTTGTACAAAAAGGTCGACCATCAAGTGATGATATTAGGTAGATAATTTCAAAGACTGTACATTAAATTGCAATGAGTTATTTGTCCAAGACCTCTCATGCTATGGTTAACACCTCTACAATATTCATTTGAGCAAGAAAACCTCCTATGATTTCGATAGAAAGGCAATGACCACACCCACCCCCCCTCCCCCAAAAAAACAAAAATCCATGCAGTCTTTCCATTTTTTTATTCCCATAATGCCCATACACACCATACTTCCCCCAACTCAACCTCTTTGGTAACTCCCTTTGTAGCCCCATCTTCTGTGTTCACTATTATACTGACCTCAGTGCCCTCAAAATCTGCAGAAACATCCTCTTGCCCCTACCCTACCCAATCGTGGCAACCTAGCATTGATTGGAGCCCTTCACCCTCAAGGTCCACCACCTCCCCAGGATTGGGTCCCCGCCGATGTCACCCCCATGTTGCTCTCTTTGCTGCCAGCATCCTCCATCACCTCAACCTCTTCGACAACCAGCTTGATGATAGAGCCCCCAGAATCGGCAATCACTCTACCTTCCAGTACCTCAACTACTCCTGAATGTTCTCAAAATGATGTTTCGCTTGGAAGGCTTCAAGTGGATCAAGCTTGTAGATTTCATAAGAAATCCAACTTCACAAACAGATCAACATTGCAAGTGGCTTCATTGGCTTATGCTTCGCTGCATTATTCCTCTAGATGGTCTCAAAATAATTCATGCCTCCTTTAATTGCCACTAATTAGTTGAAAGAAGATTACACAGAAACAACAGTACTGTTGTAAGTTAAACTTGATAGAGCTCTTATTTTTAAAAAAGAACATCGTACAGTAACCAACCAAGGGAATTTGGCGTACTGACAATTCTACTTATGGCCTGGAATAGGCCTCATAAGTCGCCTAAAAAAGTTCAGTAAACTCGAGTCTGGTTGATCACCTGCTTAAATGATCTATTGGTCTGGTAGCTCCTTTCCACCAGGCAGACCATCATTTAAATCTTCCATTTCTTTAAAAAAAAAAAGGACAAAAAGCCTGAGAACGGATCTTCAGAACATCATTCAGATCTTACCTTCCAGAGGGAAAAGGCGCAAAAGAAGAAAGAAAGAAAAGAAAGAAAAAGGAAGTCCGAATGCTCAACTCTTCAAAGTTCAAATTGCCCTATGAATTTTTCTTATGATTTTAAAATACAACTTGTAATCAATCACATTAGATATATCACAAGAATGACTCATCATAGCCTTGACAACTTGCCAAGTACTACTATATTCCTGTTCCAGTATGCTTCCATGATTCATCTTGGCTCTAGTTTCACAATCAAACGCTCTATACTGCAAACAATTATCGCTACTTGCAGGTCTTCCTACCAAACGAATCAAAGGTCGGACCTTTCTAGGGTTCCCACCGAAGACTTCACTCGGGCCGCACTTCCTAGGGTTTCGCTTTTCAGGAAAACACTATCATATAGGCTCTTCTTCTATTTGAAACAACCGGAAAAAGGATGACGAAGGGTGAAGAACCGAAGAACGTACTCCTGCGGGTGCGCTTCTTGTAGAGGATGCGGTAACCGCACTCGCGGCACTGAATCACATCCCCCTGCTTCAGCGTGTTCTCCGTCCCGCAATCTGAAATAAAATCGCAAAACAAAAGGAATCGATCGTAAACGATCACGATTGCCACTATGAGCGACGACGAAACAAACGAAACGAATTTGACATGAAAGGACGGAGAAAGGAAGATGGGCAAAGAGAAGATTCGGCACCTCCGCAGATGTAGGTGACGGGCTCCGGCTGTTGATCCATCTCCGCCGCGCCGGTGCAGAGGGCAAGAAGAGGTGATAATTTGGGATGGGAATCGGTGAGGATCTTCACCTCAGACGAAGGCGATAAAAGGGGGGTTTTGCCTTTAAAAAAAAAAAAAAAACTTTTACATACATGATCCTATATTATTCTTATTTAGATGCCATAGCACCTGCAGCTCGTGTGAACACCGTTCACCGCGAAGAACACGGGCCATCGTGGTCATTCACTCGTTGATCCTCCCGATCTGTGACTCGCATTCAATCAAACCTTCTTGCGAATCAGCGCGTGTGATCACCACCTCACCCAGATCCGATCCTACAGCGACATTTTGATTTGTATCCCTCCGCGTGCTCGTGTCCTCTCATCTAGATCGCCCACGCCCTAATCGCATATCCTCACCACTACGGTGAGAGGAATCACTCATCTTCCTACTTAAGGAGCTCCCCTGCCTCGCACGCAAAGGATCGACCTCCTCTCCTACTTCCTTGAGGTCGATCCCTTCCTCCCCTCCAGCTCCGACGATTTTCAAAAAGGTCCTTAGAGGATTTCTAATGCATAAAATGTGTTATATGAAGGACCTGAATGTAAATCTATAATTGTAAGGCTCTAATTGTTACGACCCGGTTCCTGAATTCCTATAGGACCCGAGATTGGCTCGACTCGACTAATCCCAAGACCTAGTTGTCCAACAAGAAATAACCGAAATGCAGGAAAATAAACCACATTCACTATACCATGTAACTAACAGTAAAAGCGTACAAGCAGTAAAGGAAGTAAAAGCTGCTAGTCAGTACGTACCACCACAACAACAAGAAAGTAGAACAAAAGTACAGTAACAGGAGCAGTAAACAAAGTCTGAAACTCACTAGCAGAAAAGAAAGTACAACAACAGTAAGAAAACTACTACTGGGCTCGACTGGGCCTAGCACCATCTGTAACCAGTAACTCGAGCTGCTTAACTCCTAAACCTGTAAAGGGTTATGAGAAAATGGAGTCAGCGAACACTGAGTAGAGTGGTAACCAGACTATCTAAAGCAGTAAAAGCTAGCAGGTAAAATTTATCTTTTCCAATTATTTTATTTTACAAGTAATTCCTTTTCACCCCATTGATTTACTTTCAAATTTTTTTCTTGATCTCGCATGTTCCTCATGGGAACGATCTTGATTGCAGTCTTTTCCGAAGAGTAGAAGGTACACGTGGTGCTCTCCTGGCTAGGAGAGTCTCCCATGGTAGTCCTACACCCAGTCAACCACCCCGAGGTCACAGACAGACGTAGCGATGACTACGGCACGCGCGATAAGCTCACGGGTAGCTACCCTGCACTTGCATGCGGTCAGTCGTTTCCGCTAGCGGGTACGTCCAAAGTATAGTACGGAATACTATAGGGCTTAGCCCTCAGAACCAAACAGGGGTCTCGCCCCTCCACAATCCGCGCACCCTCGTCTGACTACCCCGGTTTGCCTAGTGGGCCTAACAAGTTGGTGTAGGGTGGCTAGCTGAAACCTAGGCCCCGTGGGGTGGCTAGCTCCCTCCCTACACTAATAGCTCTCCCCAGTACCGTGTACGCGAGGGCCATCAGAAGTTGGTGTAGAGTAGTCAATCCTAACCCCGGGTCCCAACCCAAGGGCAGCTAGCTCTACTCTACACTAAAAAGGGGACAGTCGCTCTCCTTGACACCACGTACTCAAGGGCCAGCACACTTCCCATCCACATTTCCAGGAATTTCCATTCATCCACAAGAGCTCTACTCCTAACTCCCCATAGGGTTCATGCTAATATTCACCATATTATTCCACACCAGGTTTCATCATTCACAATTCCATTCGTATTATACACATGCAGCTCGTATTTTCACAATTTAACACCTGCACAAGCGATATCACAAGTAATTATTTGGTTATCTCAGGCAATTCATATTTTAACAGGCAGCTCGTATTTATTAACAGGCAGTTGCTAACAATTCAGCTCATTCATTTATGAATACAATCTCAATCACTCACACAAATAGTGCAACTATTTCTCGTCCTAGGATTCATGCCACATCCTAGGTTCCTAGTTATCTAATTTTCATGTTTTATAAATAGAACAGGGGAAAACCACTCTACCATACAATCCGGGAGTACTGGGGGCTCGAACTGTAGGCCCACGTGCCTTTGCAAGCCCTAGACACGCAATAGGTCAAAGTCCTATACCAAGGAACACATCACAGCGGAACGTTTAGAATAGTATATAAAGGTTTCTAATATGTAGAGGAACTCACAAGGAAACCACAAGTATTTCATTTGCATAAAACGGATCCCAATCGGATCCTAAATGGGTCAAAAACATGTTTGCAGACCCAAATCAGACGTCTGGAATTTAAAAGTCATCAGAGACTCACCTCAAGTCCTGCGATGATCTCAAATGTCCAGGACTCCTCCGCGACCATCTGGACTCAGTTCCAGACATCTGATCAGTCCTTCGATCGTTTGGGAATGCCTTCGGTCATCTGGTAAGCTGTCTAGATGTTCGGAAAGTGTGGTAAGCCTTCCCAAAGCTGCTCCTGCGCACAACAGAACAACACACCTCTTTTTAGCCAAGCAAAATGCCTCTGTAGTGCGGCCTGCATGGTCGTAACTGCGAGGAAGATGTACCTTCGCGATACACCCACTTTCAAACATCCGGTGTCATCACCAGACGTCTAGCCCGTCATCCGGAAGGCACTCCGGACGTCTGATACTGGAAAAACTCCAGTATCAGACCGCACTCCTGCTTCTCTCACCGCGCTCCGCCGCGGCTCCTCCTGCTCTACTGCAACTCCGACCACTGCAAGAAGTCGGGGACGATGCCCCAACGCTCTCCTCCTCCCGCACGTGCCGCGGTGGCCGTGCAACCCTCCGGCGAGCTCCATGAAGCTCGCGAGCTCGACCTTCTCCTTCTCTTCACTCCCTCTCCTCCTCCTCACTCTTGCTCTCGCTCTCGCTCTCTCGCGCGTCTCTACTCACGGCAGTGGAGTGGGAAGGAAGGTGGTGGTGGTGGAGTGGAGAGGAGAGGAAGGGGGCTTCTTATATAGGCTGGAGGGTTAGGGTTCGACGGGGAAAAAGTGAAGAAGAGAGAGAAGGAAAGGGTCTGCGCGGTGACTGCGCGCATAACCAACATCGCGTATAGATTTTTCAACTTCCAGGCGTCTGCCCAGATGTCTGACTGACAATCCAGACATCTTAAAAGGCTCAAAACAGAATGGGTCTTTACACTAATGATGTCCAAATGCACCCAAGTTTTTAATGAAGCTTAATTGAACACATTAGAAGTTAATTTAACTTTTGATTTGAAACTTTGAGTTCATTTGTGTGTTCAATTTGTAATTGGATCACCATTTTGTATTTAATAATAGAATATCTCAATAATTAACCTAATTATGCATTTTTAGCATAAACTTGATGTTTTAGGTCTTTTATGTTATTTCCTACACTTAACCCTTTTTATGTGTTAATTCCATAGTGTTTAACCTAGTTTCTAGCTTAACTTAGGCGATTTAGCTATGATGAGTCACAACTCATCATACCCCCATGCTTAGGTTTTACTAGTCCCTTAGCAAACAACTCATTAAAGTGTAAAGCATTTTAAGCATCAGCAAGGTAAGTGTGTTGAGATATCTTTTTTTCTTTTCTTTTTCTCAATAAGTTAAATGTTTAAAGGTGATCTTAAGCTGAAAGATTTTCCGATAAACCAACTGTGTTTCAATCTAGACATTGCGAGAACTGTGGCTTAGAAAGACTGACCAGAACTTAAGACTGATATGACATAAACCATCTCTCGACTAACAAGGACTCTTGATATTTAAACCTTTCAGTCGAATTCCAGGACTCAGGGGGTTTTACAGAGACTCAGATGCTAAGAGGCTATGGCTGTGCTTAGTGATGAGTCAAGACTAACCAAGTGAATTTTAAAACTCAATCTCGGGGTTTCACTTCTTTTTAAGTCCAGGTTGGTCCTAGCTTCAACTCATGTTTTTGGATTACTCTTAAGAAATGAGGAATACTCAAACCTAACTTTTATTGAGTCTGTGGCTTAAAGAATATTTGGTGCAACAGGGTATATGTATGGAACCCCGAAAATATTTTTGATGTACTTTTTGTATTTACAGGACTTGGAGAACATACTTGACTTATTCTAAAGAACTTCTTTTTGACTTTTTCTCCTTTTTTTTTACATAAATATCAGTATGTCTCTGACAACTTTATTTGGTGGAGCACGCGATCAATGGAGGTGCTTAAGTAGAGTAATGAGTGAATCTCCTTACCTCGCGGTGGGATTAGACAAGTAGGTCATGGGCGGTGAGAATAAGAGGAGAGGCGCGTGCGAGGATTCAAATCAAAATGGTCGTAGGATAGAATCTAGGTGAGGTGGTGATCGCACGCGTCAAGTCGTGCGAAGGTTTGATTGAATGCGAGCCACAGATCAGGAGGATCAAAGGATTGGACGGCTGGGATTGTTGGAGTTCTTCACATGAACAGTGTATGCAAGGGCCTGCAAGTGTAGCCGGTTGTGTTGGGAAATTTGCGCTAGAAGCCCCTCGCGAAGGGGTAGAAAAATAGCACAGCAGCCCATAAGTGGTCAAGAATCAATTCAGAGTAGTCATTCTGGCCTTACAAAGGAGTCCTTAGAGGTTTTTCAATGAATGAAATGTGATATGTGAAGGATTGTTGAGAGAGCTAAATCGGGTTTTAAAAGTGTTGCGTTGTAGTACAACAGAAAAAGCGTTCAAAACAAATACAATTTATTACTCGAATTTAAAGTCGGAGGTCGAACACAGGAAGCAAATTGGTATTTAGAAATTAAGATCACAATTCAGAATTTAAAAAAATATGCAATAATATCAGTATCAAAATGCAAAAATATGGGAGTAAATAGATCACAAAATACTAAAGAACTCCATGTATATGAATTTGAATTAAACTCAAATTAGATGTCTAATTTGTAAATCAAACAACTTAAACTGATGCTACAGTGCTCCTTCTTTCTGATTTTTCTCTGCTTCTCTTCTGCGGCTCCTCTTCTTTCTTCCTTCTACTTCTACTCCTCTTCTTTCTTCAACTCTGTCTTTCTCTTTTTTCTTTTTCTGTCGGCTGCCTCTTCTCTTTTTCTTTGGCCTCTGTCTTCCTTCTTCCTTAGCTTCAGCTTCTTCCTTCTCTGCCTTCCTCTACCGTGGCCCTTAGTTTCTGTTCATCCTTAGCTTCTCCTTCTTCTTCTTCAGCTTCACTTCTCCTCTTCAACTTGCAGCAAAACCTACCCCCTACCTGCACGCAACTCTCCTCTCTTTCTCTCTTAGGTTTCGCTCTCCCAGAGCCACACGTATTCGGGTAATCGGGTCGGGTACGAACCCGGGACCAGGCCCACCGGCATGCGATGGTGAGCGAGGAGTGCAGGTCGGGTTGGGTCAGCCAGGTCCGCGAGGCGTGAGTGCAGACGAGATCGGGTTGGTCGGGTGAGAGGGATCTCACCCCATGATTTGGAGGCAAACAGCTACAGGCACAAATTCAACTTATGCGAGTGCGCGGCCTCAGGATTTTCCAAGGTGGGACTATCCACACGCCCTTCCTCACATGCACCTATAGCAGAGACAAGGCCTCCAATTGCAGCTGCTAGGACGGCCTTTGACTCCAATTGATAGCTTGGATTCGTGCGTGAGAGTCCTCCGTGCAATTTGGGATAGAGGCCTGGAACTGGCAAAGCCTGGAGTGACCTCAAGCTTGCTTCAAGCTTGGTCACCAATGACGGAGGATGCCTGTACTTGAAATCACAAAGACGGCCTCACGGCCACGTCAGATCGCTCAGGGAGTGTCGCCGAGGCATGGCGAATGTGCTGGGGTGGTTGGCGTGGCGTGGGGACGCCTTTGCGAGCGTGCCTAGGGCACATTGTGTGCGTAGGTGTGGGTGTGTTCGATGAGGTGCGTAAGTGGAGTGGTGTGTGAACTGGGGGGAAATGTTTAGTGGCATGAGGGGAAGCTTATGGGCTGGTCGGTGAGGGGTGGGATGGTCTGTGGAGGTGGAGCGGCCTCGCCGGAGGTGGTGGCCGGAGATGAAGGAGATGGGGATGATAGAAGTCAGCAGTGATCGATTTTGGGAAATAGGGAGTGGAAAAGAAAGTAGAGGGGAAAGGGAACTTAGTTAAGGTTTTAGGAGACGAAGGTGAGACGAAGATGGCGTTGGACGTGTACTGCCGATGCTGGAGACAAAGGTGCTCAGAGAGAGACAGTTGGCGAGGATGAAGGGGAGATGAGGGCATCGGCGGGTGCTGTGGGACGCGGACGAAAGTGAGGATGAAGAGCTTGCCACTAGTATTGTGGTTAGACGACGAGGGTGAGTAGAGCAGGTCGCCAGAGCTTGACGAGCAAATCGACCGGAGGAGGAGAGAAGAATTTGAGAGGGTCTCCAGTCGAATTCAAGGTTGGGGAATGAGGTTGGATCTGGGACTTCTTAAATAGATCTCTGGAGGGGGATTTGTGCTTGGAAGCCAAGCTTCCAAGCAAAGTATGCTTGTCGGAGAAGGAAACTCAAAAGAGACCCAAATCTCTCATGCATTCGCATGAGAGATTGGGAAGAAATTAGGGCATCAAACTGGATTTACATTGGAGGGATTTTCTTAGAAAATCTCCCTTCCAATTTTGAAGGGAATTCTCTGAGCAATCAGGAAGAAACCACCTTCCAAAGCTCACTGGAGTAGGATTCTTCTACTATAATGGCGGAGGGACCTAATTGTGAAGACAATGAAGAAGCTAGGGGCCCATTTGTAAGGGTTTTTTAAAGATAGGGGTACAAATGTAATCAGGCTGGACCTTTTTGCAAACTAGGTCAAGGCAAACTCAACTTGGGTTCAAATTTTGGTACAAATCTAATTTGGACCTAAGGAATTCAATGTTGAAGTTGGATTTTGGGTTTGACCACGTTTGACTGGAAAATTTATGTAGAAACCCAACTTAAGGCAAATATCTGTCTTAGACCCCATTCTAGGTCAAGATAGATTCCGATGGCCAAATTGAAAGTTCTAAACCCTAGAGAATATTTTTTTATGATTTTTAGAGAATTTAAGTGAATTTTATCCCGACCAGAACCTTGGTTAATCAAGTGGGTCTGTTTTAGGATTTCAAGAAGTCATTTAATTCACAGGGTATACACAAACCCTTTTCTGTCTGATCCAACCCACTTATTATCTTATTAAGACCCTTTGACCTTTGTTTAGCCCTTGAGAAAACCTGTTGTTATACTGCATTGGTAAAATTACAGTTTTACCCCTTGTTTCCTATTTTTCTCTCAGAAAGGTTATGTAGTGAATTAGGGCCTCCGGTTGGTTATGTAGGAGCTTTTATTCTCTTCATTGGGTCAAAATGAGCTAGTTAGGGCTCATGATGGTGTTCCCATCAAGGACCTAAATGTGAAACTCTAATTTCAAGGCCCTAATGATGTCCAAATGCACCCAAGTTTTTATTGAAGCTCAATTGAACATAGTAGAAGTTAATTTTACTTTTGATTTGGAATTTTGAGCTCATTTGTGTGTTCAATTTGTAATAGGATCACCATTTTACATTTATTAATAGATTATCTCAATAATTGACCTAATTATGCATTTTTAGCATAAAATTGATGTTTTAGGTCTTTTTCTCTATTTCCCACACTTAACCCCTTTAATGTGTTAATTTGATAGTGTTTAACCTAGTTTCTAGCTTAACTTAGGCAATTTACTTATGAAGAGTCGTAACTCATCAATGGTCTTTTTAGTTTTAAGTCAAATGCAGAGATGACAGGAGATTAAGCAGGTAAGGAGATGCGTACCTGACTTCAGCAATTCTACAAGTAATGCAATTTGACTTGGTATTGAAATCTAGCAGGAAATCTGCAACCTAGATATGGATGCCTAAGGATGGTGCTGCTAGATAAAGGATGAAACCTTTTTGGTCCTTTTGATTTTATAATTTTTTTGTATTTTTGTATGCAACAAACAAAAACAAAAGAAATCAATATAGAAAAATCGCGAATGGAAAAACTGCATCGATGAGAGATGAGTAGAGAGATAATGAGTCCAGAGAGTCCAAATTATTACAAACCAATGTGTGAGAACAGGCTCTCACAACTTATGCCTAACAAATGTATCCTAATATATATATATATACCTAAATCTATCTAAACTATACTAATCTACTGAAAAAATGTGTAGCTCCGATGGAAAAACTCCGCCTGGACGTCGTGGCAGAAGCGCAGCGAATCCGCCAGGAAGAAGATCTCTACCTGGAAGAAGACGTCACTCCTACTCCTTAAGTGCTACAAAAACAACAAATGATTAGTAAAAGAATCAAAGAATTTATATGCAAAAAGAATTAATGAATGAATGAAATGTTTATACAACCAAGAATATGAATAAAAGAATGTTTATATACAAACAATGAATATGAATGAATGAATTTTATATACAAAAACAAAAATTATTTACAAATGAAGAACTAAAGAATAATTTTGGCATATAGAGAGTTGCCTCCCTGGCAACGACACCAAAAATATGAATCATCGACCACCAATTCTTATAAAAAAAACATCGTTGTAGTATATGTCACAAATACAAACTGTTGTCATGTTAATTTTATTTATTTACTTAATTTTTACTAGTTTATTCCAGGTCGTTCACTAGGAGACAGTTATTGATATTCACACTCTCTAAGTCCAATATTATTCTTTAATTCCAAAAAGATTTATTTTATGTACAAATATGAATGAATGAACCAATGAATAAAAGAATAAACTAATTTTATGCACAAGAATGAATTATAAATGCTTGGAAACAACTACATATAACCAAACATCAAACACTATAATTAAATACTATATACTATCTATTTATAACTTATAAGATTAATCCTTACATATATGTATACAATAGTATACTATAATATAGACTATACTAACTTAACTTAATATATTAACACCTATAGTAACATATATAATATGTATAGCGACTTATATAAGCGTCGCTAAACCTTAAGAGAAACTATGTACATAAACTAAGGTCAAACTACAGTAACGGATAAATCTATCAGTAAAGCTCATATGTTATTTATATATATATAGCTCAAACATACTACGTATACTTATATACATTATTTACATATTATTTACAGTATACATATATATATATACTAGATATATTTCTACTATATACTTATGTTATATAGCTATCCGTATACATACACACAGCATAAGTACTTAGCTTAGTTTCCTTCTTGTTCTTCTCCTCTCTCTTTTACTTAGTTCTCACAAGGCCTTCTTTACATTTCTCTGAGGGCTTCACAACACTTAGTTGCTTCTTCTCCCCTTCGTCATTAGGACCTGGTTACTGTTCACTAATCAAAATTAGGTTCCTCGAATTGGCGAGAGACCATTTCGAGGGATACACAGCACCCTCGAAGGGTGGGATCAGACCCCTACTAGGGTCACCCTAATTGTTAATTAACCCATTTAATCCAATTTAAGCTACTAATTGGGTCAATGAAGGCCCATGCATAGTGCCAGGCCCCCGGCCCTCACGTTCCGAAGTTCATTCAAACCATGCTAAAGCTCAATATATGCTCAAATGGCATATATGGGTTTTGGTGCCTGACACCTGTGAAGCTTGAAGTCGGAAGAGAGCAAAAACAACTTAAAGGAGTGCGGGAGCTTCTAAGCGCACGATGTGGCGCTAACAACATGCCCTCTCGACGCTGCCAATCAAGCGCACATGTGTGGATTTCGTGATTTTGGCCCTCGATTTGAGGGCCATATATTATTATAATTTAAAATTAAATTATATGGTATTAAAGCATTTACATAGGGCTACATGATTATATGATTTATTTACAAAATTATTATTTTTATTATATAAATAAATTAGCTAAAGTTTGTAATTTATACATACTAATTATTGGGTTTATTTCTTAATTAACGTATAAATTAGTTAATTAATGGTATAATTGACTTAATACAAAGTTAATATATATAATAAAGTATTTAATACATATTTTTATTGTATTTTACATGATTTATTCTGATTTCTTTACATTTAAATAGGTAAATTCAAGGTAGTATACATAAAATTATGTATAAATAGTATAATACATTATAAATATAGTTAAATTAGTTTAATTTCCTTAAAATAATTTAATACAACTATACAGTATAAATTACCTTCGTTATAACTTAATTTACTAATTTATTTTGATTTAATATAATAACTTAGCTAGTATCTTAATAAATTCATTATTTATTATATATACATAATTAAATTATACTTCATGGTTTATAATTTACTTAGTACATATATAATTATCTATGTATAGTATCTTTAGTAAATATAGTTATTTACATGTTTTATATATTTACTTATGTTATAGTACTTATAAGCTAATATAATTAACAGTTAAATATATAAATAGGTTATATACGATTTTAAGTTATCTTAAATACTTAATTTATGTTATAGCATACATACATAAGTTATATATACATATTATATACTAATTATATATTATTTACATAGATAGCTTAGTAAATAACTTATATTTACATATATATACATAGTATACATAGGATTTTTGGGTATTTTTGGGGTTTTTTTGATTTTTATGTATTTTATGAGTTTTATAGAGGTAGGAAGTGAGAGAGAAAAAAAGAGATAAGATAAAAAGAGTGTTTTTGGTATTTTTGTAGCTTAAGTTCTTTTATTAAGTCTAAGGATATACTGAACCATCGGCTGATATGTCTACCAAGTCGGAGGTTCAGATGACCTTGAAACTCAGTGTGCACCTAGAAAAATACATGATCTTCACCAAGACAGGTTTATTTTATTTTATTTTTTTTAATTTTTTATAGCATTTTTATTTATTTACAAAGATAGCACACATTAGGGTCTTTAAAGAGTTTTCAAAAGAACCTAAGATGCTAGATCTAGTTCTGATGGATGGATAGGCAGTAGACTGCCTCAAATAAGTTCTAAACATGTTCTAAACGATATGCAATATCATGATCAAGCTTTCTATCTTCATTTCCATATATTTCACAGGTGGACAATTAAGCATACATAATTAGCTGACAAAGAATGATTTTAAACATAAATCAAGCCATTCCAAGTTGGATTTAAGTCAGATTACAGTCCAAGAAAGCTTGTTTACAATAAATACAACAGTTAGAAATATGTCAGCCATTTAAATCGTTAAAATCCTAGCCCACTGCCTATCTATTCCAGACCCCAAATCAACCAGTTGCAGCAGCAGCATCAATGGAGCAGCAACAACTACAATAGCAACTGCTGTAGCCACTGCAACATCTAAATCAGGAAACAGTAGCAACTAAGTGTTACGACCTGGTTCTCGAATCCCTACAGGACACGAGACCGGACCAACTCGACTGATCTCAAGACCCAGTCGTCCAACGAGAAAGTAACCAAAAAGCAGTAAAATAAACCACATTCACCATGCTAGCAACTAACAGTAACAAAAGTACAGCAGTAAAGAAGTAAACTACTACAGTACACACCACCACAACAGTAGGAAAGTAAACAGGTACAGGAATATAATGTGCAGAATGAAAAAGTATAGAATATAAAAGTACAAGAGGCTACTCACTACTACAAACGAGTACAAAAGAACTACAACTACTGGGCTCTACTGGGCCCAGCACCCTCTGCAGCCGTGTGCTCTAGCTGCTCAACACCTAGACCTGAAAAAGGTTATGAGTACAAACGTCAGTGAACACTGAGTAGAGTGGCAACCCACTACTAAAGCAGTAAAGGTGGACAGGTAGCTGTGGGTTTTCAATTTCGTTCTTTCTTTAGCTAATTATTCTTTCTTTCACCACTTGATTAATTATCAGGTCTCTTTCTTGATCTCGAATGTTCCTCGTGGGAACGATCTTGATTGCAGTCTTTTCAGAAGAGTAGAAGTAGCACGTGGTGCTCTCCTGGCTGGGAGAGTCCCCCGTGGTGGTCCTACACCCAGTCAACCACCCCAAGGTCACGGACAAACATAACAGTGACTACGGCACGAGCGATAAACGCACGGGTAGCTACCCCACACTGGCACACGGTCAGTCGTTTTCGTTAACGGGTGCGCCCAAAGCACAGCATGGAACCAGTATAGGGCATAGCCCTTTCAGTAACAAGGGTCTAGCCCCTAAGAACCAAACAGGGGTCTCACCCCTCCACAGTCCGCGCAACCTCTCCTGACTACCCTAGTTTTCCCAGTTGGCCTAACAAGTCGGTGTAGGGCGACTAGCTGAACCCCGGGCCCCGTGGAGTGGCTAGCTCTCTCCCTACACTAGTAGCTCTCCCCGGTACAGTGTACACGAGGGCCAAAAAGTCAATACAGAGGGCCAATCCTAACCCCGAGTCCCAACCCAAGGGCGGCTAGCTCCGCTCTGTACTAAACAAGGGGACAATCGCTCTCCTTGATACTCTGTAGTTAAGGGCCAGCTCACTTCCCCACTCATATTCCCAGTTTCATTCCAGTTATTTCCAGGAGCTCTACTCCTAATTTCCCGTAGGGTTCATGCTCATATTCCTCAGGCCATTCCATACCAGGTTTCATCATTTCTATTTCTATTCTCAGGTTATACACATGCAAATTGTAATTCTGTTGTTCACATTCCCATATTCAGGTTATTCACAAGTAGCTCGTGTTTCCAACATTCACCTTTCCATTTCCAGTTCATATACATGCAGCTCATCTTATGCCATTTAACGTAAACAACAGGAATTCACATACAACAGTTTGCTAGCACAAGTACTTTACATTTCACAGGCAGCTGTTATTCATTTACAGGCAATTGTTATAATTCTATATACTCATTCAAGACTGCAATCCATACAAACATTCCACTATTTCTAGTCCTAGGATTCATGCCATATCCTAGGATCTAATCATTCATTCCACACATGCATTCAGGTTTGTAATTAAACTAGGGGAAGCCACTCTACCAGTAAACCTAGGAGTAATGGGGGCTTGATCGGTAGGTCCACGTGCCTCAACAAACCCAAAACTCGCAACGGAACGAGGTCCTATCACAAGGATCAACCACAAGAGACTACTCAGAACAGTATAGAAAGTATTCCAACAAGTAAAGGAAAACATACGGGAAACAATGGTATCTTAACTGCGGAAATCGAACCTCAAACGGACCCTAAACGGGTTAAAAACAGTAATTCTGACTTAAATCAGACGTCTGGAACACCTTCCAGATGTCTTAAAAGAGTCCAGAGCCATACCTCAAGTCCTGCACCACTCCTCAGACATCCAGGAACTTCGTTGGACCGTCTGGACCCAGTTCCAGACGTCGACCACCTCTCCAGACATCTAGAAATGCTTCCTGTCGTCTGGTGCCTCGCCCAGACGTCCGAACTCTGTGGGAAGGCATGTCCGTCGCCTTCCCGAAGCAACCTCTACGCAAATCAAGCGAAATCTTCTCAATAAGGCACGAAACAGCACCTCAGCGGAACGGCCTGCATGGCTGTATCCGCAAAGGAGATGTACGTTTGTGAAGCTTACCTCTCAGTCATCTGGAACCTCTTCCAGATGTCAGCTACGTCGTCTGGATGTCACTCCAGACGTCTGATTCTGGGAAAAACCCAGAACCAGGACCAGCCTCCGCCCTCTCGCGCCACGCGTGGTCGTGCTGCGCCCTCTCGCCTGCTGCTCCAGCTGCAGCAGTGTCAAGGAGGATCTCCCCGTTGCACTCCTCCACCTTACGCACGCGCCGACCAGCCGTGAGCTCACTGGCGAGCTCCCACGTGAGCTCGCAGCTTACTCTCCTCTCCTTCTCACGTTGCTCCTCCTCCCCTCTCACGCCGCTCCTCTCCGCTGCTCGTCGCTCTACTGCTCTCACTGGAGAAGGGAGGGAAGTGGCTAGAAGTGGGGTGAAACGAGGGAGAGGAGGGGGGTTTATATAAGGTGTGGGGTTAGGGTTTTCGTCGGGTAGAAGGAGAGAGAAGAAAGAGAAACGAGGATGTGTACTGTCTGCACGCAGCATGCACGTAGATGCGAACTCGTACACGAAAATTTTGATTTTCAAATGTCTGGGAATGAGTCCAAACGTCTTGCAAGATGTCTGACCCTCAGTCCAGGCGTCTTACCAGATGTCTGACCTAAAGTACGGACGTCTTAAAAAGGCTTAATAACACGGGTCTTAATAATGAGATACTCCAAACGTCTTAAAAATCAGTTCCAAGGCTGCTGTGCAGCCATTGCTCAAATTCCAGCACTGAAATGCATGCAAGTGAATTAAACACCCAAGATCAGATCAATTTCTCATCTTAAAAATCTTTGAGGAAGGTCTAAAATTGAGTTTATGTAAATCCTTTGAAACCATTTCAAATCTCCTTTCAAAAATCCATTAAAACCCCAATCACACCTCCAATATGAAATTAGGAAGTAGAAATATGGAGGGTAGAATGTCGCCCCAATTGGGCTTTTGCATTGGGTCTTCTAGTGATTTCTCCACTCAATCTCCTTGAACACCATTAATGGGTGTTCAAGATAATTGTGTGGATGGATCAAGACCTGTTGGGTTCTTGTTCTATCTCAAATCAGGGAGGTTGATTCTCCTTGATAGAACTCTCCAACATAGGGCTTGATTCAGATATATGCTCATCCACATGTCAAAAACCAAATCCAAAGCATTGGAATCCTTGCATACACCCAATCAAACCCATTAAACCTCAAAATGCTCAATCAAATCAATGAAGTTCAAAATACATTCCAAATCACCGAATTGGACATTAAAAACCAATTTAAACATGATCGAACGATTCAAGTTTATAAAACAAGATCGGGGGCTCTTTGTGGCTTTGCGAAATGAGTGGGAGACCCCCCAAGTGATTTTTGGAGCTAATTTCAGATCTGAGAACCAAGGTTCTCAGGTCTGAAATTAGACCTTAAATGTATGGGTGATTTGTGAAATCAAACGTGAGGAAAGAAGAAAGAGATCAAATGGAATGTAAGGGGAGATTAATGATGATGATGAACATGAAAGTCTCTCTAATCTGAATTGATCAGAGAGACGCAAAACAGATCTAAATTACCCTACTCTTGAGCTAATCTAACACTACAATTTGTCTAGAAAGTAATAAAACTATACTAAGAAAAGCAGGAAATCTATCTACTAGACGAAGTTGTCTAAGGTCACCCATCGGTTGGCTGGTGACGACGAAAGGGGAGGAGACCAGCAACTGAAGAAGTTGTCTAAGGTCCACCACCTGGTAGGCTGGCGACGATTGAAAGGAGGAAGCAATGCCTGTGTTGTCACCGTAGGCAGATGAACTTAAGATGAGAGGAAGCTACAGGTGTGGATGAAGGGATCGGCTCATGGAGGAGGGAGTCGATAGCGCGCACTCGATCAGTGGAGGTGCTTAAGTAAAGTGATGAATGAATCTCCTGACTGCGTGGTGGGATTAAGAGATTAGGGCGTGGACAGTGAGGATGAGAGGAGAGGCGCGCGCGGGGATTCAAATCAAAATGTGGTCGTAGGATGGGATCTAGGTGAGGTGGTGATCGCATGCGCCAAGTCGTGTGAAGGTTCGATTGAATGTGAGCCACAGATCAGGAGGATTAGCGAGTGAATGGCCATGATGCTCTCAGTTCTTCACGATGAACAGTGGTCCGTGAAGAGCTGTAGGCGACGCTGGGTCTAATGGTGCAATTGCACAAGACACCCCTGCACGAAGCGGTAGAAGACTGCATGGAGGCCCATAAGTGGTAGGAATTTATTTCAGAACAGACCTTATGGCCTTACAAAAGGGTCCCTGCTGGTTACAAATAAGTCCTTAGAAGAATGTCTAAGCATGAAATGTGATGCACTAAGGACCTAAATGAGAATCTTTAAATGCAAGGCCCTAATGATGTCCAAATGCAACCAGGTTTTTAATGAAGCTTAATTGAACATATTAGAAGTTAATTTTATTTTTGATTTGGAGTTTTGAACTCATTTGTGTGTTCAATTTGCAATTGGGTCCCATTTTGTATTTATTAATAGAATATCTCAATAATTGAAGTAATTATGCATTTTTAGTACAAATTTGGTGTTTTAGGTCTTTTTTCTCTATTTCCCACACTTAACCCTTTTTATGTGTTAATCTGATAGTGTTTAACCTAGTTTCTAGCTTAACTTAGGCATTTTATCTATGATGAGTCACAACTCATCATTACCTGGGTCTTTCTTCTTAATAGGGAGGTTAGAAATGAGGGAACTCACTTGTTCTAAGAGAATGACTGGTCCACTCCCTTTTTGAATCCTAACCTTACAGTTAGGTGTACATAGGTCTTTCAAAAACTTAGCGTAAGGGGGAATGTGGCGAATTGCATCCAACAAGGGGATGTTTATATGGACTTGCTCAAAGAGCTTGAGCAGATCCTCCTCAGGTGCCACACAAGGTCTCTTCTTCTTTGTGTCTTCACTCTTCTTTTCTAAGGCCTCCAGAAAAAGTACAGAAGTAGAAGTGGGAGGTCAATCATAGGCTCAGGAGAGCCAGGAACAAGTGAATCAACAGGAGGAGTGGAAGGTCCAGGTTGAGATGTAGAAGCAGGAAAAGGTAGATCAGTTGTGGCTCTACCACTCCTAGTAGTGATGGCATTTAAGTTTGACTATGGCGTAGACAAATCATTGAGTTCAAAAAGGATAGGTGGTTGTAAATCATAATTAGAGTCAGAATAGAAAGAATTAGGATCAAGATAGTACTCAGTTTTGTGCAAGGTTTGTGATATAAGGTGTGCTTGACCTTACAAAGGAGGTCAGGTTTGTGCTTGAGATGGGAGTGTATGTGATTGACGGGATTCCGTCAAGTGAGATAGCTAGGCTCTCATCTCAGCTAGTGCTTCGTCTTGTCTCTGCTTCATAGCAAGGTTTTGTTGTTGCATGTTAGTGAGAGCTTTCATAATAGACCCCAACTGGTCATCTCGTGTAGGCCCAGATTGAGAATAATGGGTAGGCCTGGGTTGGGGTTGCTGGTAGGCACGTGGTGGATACTCGTGTTTGTGGAGTTGGTACTCGGATCGGGTTGTGAAGTGGTGTTGTAGAAGGTTGTTGAAAATTAGGTCTTTGTGAATTTCCCAACGGCGAGAAATTTGGATGATTTCGCCATCCAGGGTTGTAGGTTTGTGTGAATGGGTCATTGCGAATGGCGTGGAGCTCCTCTGAAGCTCCAGAAGGTGCAAGGAATTCAGTGTAAGGAGGAACAAAGGTTCCTCCAACCGATGTAGGATATGGAAATGAATAGTCCGGTAATGCAGGTTGTGTCACAAATAGGTTGTTCACAGTGTCCCTCCCTATGCGAAATTGAGAAGAGGTTTGTGGTACAAGTGACTGAGAAGGAGATGATGAAGGTTTAGATAGGAATTTCCGTACTTCATCTACATTCTTCTCTGTCAAGCCCATCTTATCCAGCTGACTAGCCACTATCTCTAAGTCTCTGCTGCTGAATTGGACTCCGTGTACCCCCGATTGTGTGTGGGAATGTGAGGACTTCCTATTAAACATGCTCATCAAAGCATTATTAATAGAATTTTCCGCCATGCCTTCGAAGAGCTCAAAGGCTGAGTCCTCATCCCGACACAAGAAGTTACCTCCACATGCAACATCAACAAAATTCCTTGAGCCATCATGGAGCCCATGATAGAAGATCTGGACCTGTTGCTAGCGTGGGACACCATGGTGGGGACACTTTCTTAACAGCTCGTGGAATTTCTCCCAAGCCTCATGCATTTGTTCTCCTGAGTTTTGTGTGAAAGTGGTGATAGCACACCTTAGAGCATTGGTGTAGCCTAGAGGAAAATACTTCTTTAGGAACTCATGTTCCAAAGAAGCCCAGTCTTCTATTGGTGTAGTCCGTGCTAAAGTTCTAAACCAGAAGGCGGCTTTATCCTTTGGGGTTAGTTTATTTGGAGAGTTAAGGAAGTAGTGTTAAGAAATGTGAAACTGGTGTTAACCCTCAATTATGTTTACTTACAGAGTGGTGCTAACACCAATTTGTATTTCCTTGAATTGGTGTTAAGTTGGAGTATTAACCCTTGTGGTGTTTACTTGTTAGCGGTGTTAAGAATTTGAATCAGAAACCATGAGAGCACAACAAAATCGTGGAACTTAAACACGGGTTTGCCTAACACCAGTAGCAACTGGTGTTAGACAAACTAGTGTTAAAAGCTCTTAACCCGTGTTAACCAAAAGGGGGTTAACCCTCCAAGTAAACAAGGGTTAACCCTCGAAAAGGAGGTTAATCCCTCAAGTAAACTAGCCCTTAATGAAAAGGAGAACATTTTCATTAAAAGCGTGTGCTGATCATGGCCTTACAAACCTAGAGTTTGAGCAAGGTTTTGCAGCTCCTCTAAATGCTGAAAAGGGTCCTCAGAAGTGAGATCTGATTGCACAACAAGCTACGCTTATAACTATGTCATCTTATGTTATTTCCTAGCATTACCTGTGCATTTTAGGTAGCCATACTTGTGTTTGTAAATAGTCACTTGCATGCATTTCTAAAGAGAGGAAGAGAGTGAGAGCAAATGATCATTCAATCCACTTCAATTTCATAACAATCCATCCCATCTCAAACACACATAATAATTAACATCTTCATTATGTGCTTGCATTGCAAATTCACCACCCTTATTTTATTTTCCACCAACCATTTGCATTTGCATAGAGCTGTGCACCCGTCTCCCTCGTACCATTTGCATGGGAGAGGCGCATGCTCTCTCTATAAAAGAGCATGCACCCCTCCCCTGCAGAGAACCAGTCTCCACCCCACACTCGGCCACCACCTTCACAGAACCCACCCTCAAACCAGCACATCACACACTCACTCACTACCAACCACTCTCTCCCTCTCCATACATAGCTCCTCTTCTCACCAGTTGAGAAGAGGCACACTGTGTGCAGGAGAAGCTCGTAGTGGTCTCAGACCCCACGGTGAGCTCCACCATCGCCCAGCTCCTTCGCGAGCAGGTGGGCGTGGTGGATTCCCTATTTCAATTTTTATTTGCGTTGCTCTACTTTGTTTTCTGTTTTCTTTTCTTTTTCTGTTTCATCGCCTTTGCCATTATTACAGAGCTTCAAGCTCTAAAGCTTGGCCTGAGCCACAGTGCACCCAGCACCTCCGTGCACCTCTAACTCATTTCTACGCGCGTGCGCTGACCCCTTAGCCATTTTCCTCCGCCCACAGCGCCCTCCTCATGCCGCACCGCCTCAACCGGTCACCTTCTCCCTACATGCACTGTAGCGCATTGTTCACACGTCTCAACGCAACACTATAGCCATCGACAAGCTTCTCACTTAGTTGGTCGCACAGCGTTCTCTCTCCTCCCGCGCAATGGCTCTAGCCAGTCACCCGTGTCTCTTCACCTTGCACCCGCGCTTCATCTTCAGCGCCCATGTCACACTCACTCAGCGCTTGCACATCTCACCCCTTAGCGCGAGCCCTTGTGTGCTGCAGCTCTTCCTTGTGCCCTCGTGTGCATGAGTTGCTCCCTCACTTCAGCGCACGCTGCTTTCACACACCTCACTCCCTTTCTCCAGACGTCGCGTGAGCTCTCCAGACGACTTAACCTCTTCACTCTCTCACACAAGCAGACACTCACACACCCTCTCCCTCTCACGCACACACTCACCTACACACCCATACACACTCATCTACACCCGCATACACGTACATATATTCCCATACTCCCTCCCCCATATATATATATAAATACATAAATATATGTATAAAGATATATATATCTACATACATATACATATATAGTCATATATTCTAATATACCTACATATATCTATATACACACATATCAACGTTCTCTCACCTTCACTCCACATCCCCCTACCTACACAACCGTGCACCTACCCCTTCACCACGCATTGTATCATGGGAATATTTACACTAGTTGCGAATATTTCCTGATATTCGCGCAAAGCAAGCTTTCCACTCCACACTCACATACATTTGCTCGACACTCCACGCGGCACTTAGTCTTGTTGGTTGCATCTTGCTAGACGTGGACCAACTTGACACCGTGTTACATCCCATCCCCATGTCCATCTCCACCCCTATTTATATAGTATCTATATATCTATATCTATTCTATATCCACTTACATATATATATAGACTAAACTAAGTATCTCTTTTCATTTCTTTCCTTGAATTTTATTTTGCTTTCATTTGTCTTTTATTCCTGCTATTAAAAAGACTAAAAAAAAAAGTATAAAAGAGAAAAGATAATTCTTGTCTTGCAGGTACTTGATCTTGTGAGTGACAAGATCAATTTTGGAACCTGAAATTGGATTCAAGCCAAGGATCATTTGGCTCAAGGCCAAGGACTTCATTTTTTAGGGTGTTCCTCAAGGACAACATTATCACAAAAATCTTAAAAGTAGAAAAAACCAAAAACATAATAAATGCAAGGCAGAGATACATTCTAAGAAAGGCGTAGAAACTTCTTAATCTCCTAATTCCCGCCTCCCTGAGATTGACTTTGGGCCTAAAAGTGACTGTTACGGCCCAGTTCTCGAATCTCTATAGGACCTGAGACCGGCTCGACTCGACTAATCCCAAGACCCAGTCATCCAACAAGAAATAATCGAAAAGCAGGAAAATAAACCACACTCACTATGCAATGTAACTAACAGTAAAAGCATACAAGCAATAGAGGAAAGTAAAAACTGTTAGTCAGTACATACCACCACAACAACAGGAAAATAGTACAGTAACAGGAATAGTAAACAAAGTCTGAAACTCACTAGCAGAAAAGAGAGTACAAAAACAGTACGAAAACTACTGCTGGGCTCGATTGGGCCTAGCACCCTTTGCAGCCGGTAACTCGAGCTGCTCAATTCCTGGACCTGTACAGGGTTATGAGAAAACGGAGTCAGCGAATACTAAGTAGAGTGGTAACCAAACTATCTAAAACAGTAAAAACTAGTAGGTAAATTTATCTTTTCCAGTTATTTAATTTACAAGTAATTTCTTTTCACCCCATTGGTTTACTTTCAGATTTCGTCTTTGATTTTGCATGTTCCTCGTGGGAACGATCTTGATTGCAGTCTTTTCCGAAGAGTAAAAGGTACACGTGGTACTCTTCTGGCCGGGAGAGTCCCTTGTGGTAGTCCTACACCCAGTTAACCACCCCGAGGTCATAGATAAACGTAGCGGTGACTACTGCACGTGCAATAAGCGCACAGGTAGCTACCCCGCGCTGGCACGCAGTCAGTCGTTTCCTCTAGCGGGTACGCCCAAAGTAAAGCACGGAACAGTATAGGGCCTAACCCTCTCAGAAACAGGGGTCTAGCCCCTCAGAACCAAACAGGGGTCTTGCCCCTCTACAGTCTGTGCACCCTCGTCTGACTACCCCGATTTACCCAGAGGGCCTAACAAGTCAGTGTAGGGTGGCTAGCTGAACCCCGGGCCCCATGGGGTGGCTAGCTCCCTCCCTACTGTAACGACCCGATTCCCGAGTCCCTACGAGACACGAGAACCGGACCAACTCGACTAATCCCAAGACCTAGTCGTCCAACGAGGAAGTAACCAAAAGAGCAGTAAAATAAACCACATTCAGCACGAATATAACTAGCAGTAACAAAAATACAGCAGTAAGAAAAGGAACTGCTACAGCATGTATCACCACAACAGTAGAACAACATTTATAACATAACATGAACTACAAGTAAAGAAAAGTACAGAGAGTAACAAGAACTACCCACTACAGTGGAACAAAAGGGGTACAAAAGAACTGCGGTAACTCTACTGGACCATACTCGGCCTAGCGTCCTCTGCAGCCGCTGACCCTGGCTGCTCAACACCTGGTCCTGAAAAGTAACGAGTGTAACACGTCAGCGAAACGCTGAGTAGAGTGGCAGCTAAAACTAAAGAAACAATAAAGTGTACAGTGGCTATTTTATTTTCTTTCTTCCTTTATTTACGTCTTTCTATTTTTCTCACAATCTATCTATTTCTCAGATCCTTCACTTGATCTCGAATGTTCCTCGTGGGAATGATCTTTATTGCAGTCTTTTCCGAAAAGTAGAAGTAACACGTGGTGCTCTCCTGGCCGGGAGGGTCCCCCGTGGTGATCCTACTCTCAGTCAACCACCCCAAGGTCGCTGACAGACGTAACGGTGACTACGGCACGCGCGATAAACACATGGGTAGCTACCCCGCACTGGCACCGGGTCAGTCGTTTCCGTTAACGGGTGCGCCCAAAGCACAACACGGAACCAGTATAGGGCAGAGCCCTCTCAGTAACAGGGGTCCATCCCCTCCACAATCCGCGCACCCTCGCCTGACTACCCTGGTTCACCCAGTGGGCCTAACAAGTCGGTGTAGGTGAGCTAGCAGCACCCCGGGGCCCGTGGGGTAGCTAGTACTCGCCCTACACTAGTAGCTCTCCTCAGTACTGTGTACACAAGGGCCAAAAGTCGGTACAAAGTAGCCAGACCTAACCCCAGGTCCCTGGGGCGGCTGGCTCCGCTCTGCACTAAACAGGTAACAGGTGCTTCCCCTAGCACTACGTACCCAAGAGACAACACACCTCCACATCTTTCCTTCTCAGTTCCATTTCCAGGAGTTCTACTCCTAATTCCCCGTAGGGTTCCAGCTCTTTTAACTCAGCACATTCAGGTTTCACCATTCCAGTTTCACGTTCATACAACCCATGTTCTCAATCATGTTCATTTATTCATAACAGGCAACTGTTAAATCAATTTACAGGCAGCTATTATTTCCTTTCCACATTTTCCAAGACTGCAATATCTATATTCATATCACTAGTTTTCCAATCCTAGGATTCATGCCATACCCTAGGATCTATCATTCAATCTAGTTTTCCAGCCCTAGGATTCATGCAATACCCTAGGATCTATCATTCAATCTGGTTTCTCGTTCCTAGGATTCATGCAATGCCCTCGGTTCTATTAATTGTCCCATAATTGTAACAAATTATGTTAATAATTTTAAAAGCCACTCTACCAGCTACAACGGGAGTACTGGGGGCATGGTCGAAAATCCCATGAGCCTCCGCAACCCCCGAGACTGCAATGGAACGAGGTCCGAACACAAGAATCAAACACAAGGAGTTTCTCAGAACAGTATATAATTACTGTAAACGGGTAGAGGATCTTATTCCGAAAAGAACGCAACTCGAAACGCGGAAAACGGACTCCGAACGGGCCCTAAACGGGTAGAAAATGACGAAACAGTCCAAAATCAGACGTCTGGAACCTCTTCCAGACGTCTTAAAATGTGGGTCAGATGGTACCTTCACTCTGTGTAGTCCCTCAGACGTCCAGAAGCCTGTGGGGGCGTTTGGCTTAGTTCCCAGACGTCCGATGGTCACCCCGGACGTCTGGAAGTCCTTCCCGTCATCTGGCACTGTGGCCAGACGTCCGATTCTCGTTGGATGGCGAGTCTCAGAACCTGCACGTATCCACTCCTCGCTCTCAGTACGACAGGTCACAGAAAAGGAAGAAGGACGAAAATAACTTACTTGCCAGACGTCTGGACAGTCCTCCAGACGTCTTCACCGTCGTCTGGTTGGAAGCCCAGATGTCTGATTCTGGAAAAACTTCCATAATCAGACCTCGACTCGCTCTCCGCCTGCGACGCACGGCCGCGCCTCGTCCGCCTGGTGCTCGAGGTGCAGCAGCCCTCCCGCGTCACTCCACGCCCGCTGCTCCCCCGCCGGCCGGCTCTAGCTGCCCCGGCAAGCTCAAGCCCTCACGGTCGAGCGTCTCCTCCCTCGCGCAACTCCTCCTCCCTCACCCTTGCCGCGGCTACCGCTGCCACCGCTCGCTCGCTCTCGCACCGGCTGGAAGAAGGAGACGAAGGGAGCGGAGGAGATGAGAGTGAGGGAGAGGGCGAGGGCCTTATAAGGCCGCGCGGAGAGAGAGAGAGAGAGAGCGTAGCACTGCGCCTGCAGGAGGAGAGAGGTAAAAAGGGTGGCATTCACAGGTCTGCGTGCGCAGGAGCGCAGACGCAATCCTGCGTGCCGCAGAAATTAAATCCCAGACGTCTGGGCCACCTCCCAGACGTCTTAAAAAACGTCTTGAAGCCGCGTTCGTAACACCTACACTAGTAGCTCGCCTTGGTACTGTGTACGTGAGGGCCAATATAAGTTCGTGTAGAGTGGCCAATCCTAACCCCGGGTCCCAACCCAAGGGCGACTAGTTTCGCTCTACACTAAAAGGGGACAGTCGCTCTCCTTGGTACCACGTACTCAAGGGCCAGCATACTTCCCGTCCACATTCCAGACTTTTCCATCTAACCACAGGAGCTCTACTCCTAACTCCCCGTAGGGTTCATGCTCATGTTCACCATATTATTCCAATCCCGGTTTCATCATTCACAATTCAGTTCTCGTTTATACACAGGCAGCTCATATTTCCAGAATTTAATACATGCAACAAGTGATATCACAGGTAACTATTTAGTTATCTTAGGCAACTTATACTTATTTATAGGCAGTTGCTAACAATTTAGCTCATTCATATAAATACAATTACAATTACGCAGAATAATTGGTTTAACCATTTCTCTGTCCCAGGGTTCATGCCACATCCTAGGTTTCCAGTTGACTAGTTTTCATAGATGCATCATATTTAATAAATATAACAGGGGTGGACTACTCTACCAGACAATCTGGGAGTACTGGGGGCTCGAACTGCAGACCCACGTGCCTCTGCAAGCCCGAGACACGCAACAGGTCGAAGTCCTATACCAAGGAACACATCACAACGGAACGTTCAAAATAATATATAAAGGTTTCTAATATGTAGAGGAACTCATAAGGAAACCACAAATACTTCGTTTGCGTAAAACAGATCCCAATCGGACCCTAAATGGGTCAAAATAGTGTTTGCAGACCAAAGTCAGACGTCTGGAAACAAGTCCAGATGTCTTAAAAGTCACAAAGACTCACCTCAAGCTCCTGTGATGATCTCAGACATCCAGGACTCCGCCACGACCGTCTGGAAGCAGTTCCAGACGTCTGACCAGCCCTCCGGTCATCTGGGGACGTCTCCGGTCGTCTGGTAAGCTGTCCAGACATCCGAAAAGCGTGGAATGGCGTGCCACGCACCTTCCAAAAGCTGCTCCTGTGCATGACAGAGCAGCTCGCCACTTTTAGCCAAGCAAATCACACCTGCGGTGCGGCCTGCATGGCCGTAACCGCGAGGAAGATGTACCTTCGCGATACACCCTCTTTTAGACATCTAGTGTCGACGCCAGACTTCCAGCCAGTCGTCCAGAAGACCCTCCGGACGTCTGATACTGAAAAAACTCCAGTACCAGACCGCGCTCCTGCACCTCTCATCGCGCTCCGCCGTGGCTCCTTCTGCTCCGCTGCAGCTCCGACTGCTGCAGAAGGTTGGGGACGACACCCCGACGTTCTCCTCCTCCCGCACGCACCGCGGTGGCCATGTGAACCTCCGACAAGCTTCCACGAAGCTTGCGACCTCGGCCTTCTCCTCCTCCTCGCTCTTGCTCTCACTCTTGCGCGTCTCCGCTCATAGTAGTGGAGTGGGGAGGTGTGGTGGAGTGGAGAGGAGAGGGAAGGGGGGGTCTCTCTTATAGGCGAGGGTTAGGGTTCGGCGGAGGAAAAAGGAGAAAGGACAGAGAGGAGGGTCTGTGGTAGGACTCGAATAGGTTGTGTTAATATGGTGAAATTATCGTTGAAGTTATTATAGTGGGTTAACCTAAATCGTGTCTAACTAGCTTCACAAAATTTTTTTAACCTAGCATACTTGATTTTATCTTGGTCGCCGCTTTTAGGCCCAGGGTCGATCTCAGGGAGGCGGAAATTTAAAGGTCAAGGAGTTTCTACGCCTTTCCTAAAACATATCTCTTCCTTGCATTTATTATGTTTTCGGTTTTTTCTATTTTAAGATTTTTTTTGTTGGTGATAATGTTGTCCTTGAGATACACCTTCAAAAATCAAGTCCTTGGCCTTGAGCCAAATGGTTCTTGGCTTGTAGCCAACTCGAGGTTCCCAAAAATTGGTCTTGTTATTTGCAAGACCGAGTACCTGCAAGACAAAAATTATCTTTTCTCTTTTACTCTTTTGTTCTATCTTTTTAATAGCAAGAAATAAAAGATAAATGAAAACAAGGTTGGCTGCTAGAAAAGAAAGCAATACTTAGCTTAGTATATGTATAGATATATAGTAGATACAGTGTATATATATATAGTTATATATTATATATAGGGGTGGAGGTGGAAGTGGAAATGGAGTGTAGCACAATATGAAGTTGGTCCACGTCTAGTAAGATGCAACCAACAAGACGGAGTGCCGCGTGAATTGTGGGGCGAATGTGTGGGAGTGCGTGTGGAAGCGTGTGCTTTGCGCGGATATCGGGGAATATCAGCAACTGGTGCAGATATTCCCACGATATGATGCGCGATGGAGTGACTAGTGCACGGGAGTATGGGTGGTGAAGTGTATATATGGATATGGGTAGGTGGATGTATATGTAAATATATATATTTATATAGATATATATCTATAACTATATGTATATATATAGATATGTAAATATATATATGTATATATATATCTATATTTGTATATATATATATGTATATATTTATAACTATATATATTTGTATATATATAGTTGTATATGTATATAGATATGTATATGTATATATGTATATATATGTATTTGTGTGTGTGTGTGTGTGTATATGTGAGTGGATATATAAATATATATGTGTGTATGTGTGAGCGTATAAGGGTGTGTGTAAGTGTGTACCAGTGTGTGTGTTAGTGTACAACTTTGTGTACAAGTGGGTGTGTGTGTGTGCGTTGGCGGATGAGGGGAAGCGCAGCAGATAAGCCGTCTGCTGCGCTACCCCGTCGTTTGGTGCGTGCAGCTGCGTGGGTGCAGGAGGGAGAGTGTGAGATGCGTTGGGGAAGCACCTGTGCTCTCTTTGTGCACAGACGAGTGCGGTCGAGTGCGGGCGAGTGCAATGCAGCGCACTGCGCAGCACTGCGGGTGGGTGCAGGCTAGTGCGGGCGACCGGCTGGAGCGGGTAACAGGCGAGGAGAGAGAGCGTGCTGCCACCAGCTAAGTGAGAAACAAGCCTGTGGCTACGGTGTCACGCAGACCGCGTGCTATCGTGTGCTACAGTGCGCGTGCGGTCTGGCGACCGGTAGCGGCCGGTTCTGCGTGCGTAGGTGCGCTGTGAAGCGCCTGCGCCCATGGAAAGAAGCTGCGCAGGGCCTACAGGAGTGCGCGGGGTGGCGGGTAGTGGCTTGCAGGCTGGCGTGCGGAGCTACTAGAGCTTCAGAGGTTGAAGCTCTGGCAATGGTGGAGAGGACGACGGCAGTAAAAACAAAAGGTGAATCCACCATGCCCACCTGCTCACGAAAGAGCTGGGTGGTGGTGGAACTCACAGTGGTGGTTGTGGGACCACTGTGGGTTTTCTCCTGCCCACAATGTGTCTCTTCTCAGCGAAAAGAGATATTGTGTATGGAGAGGGAAAGGGGAGGAGGTTGGCCTGACGGTGCTATGGATGAAAGTGCATGTAGGTGTATGAAAAGGCCTTCGCACAAGGGAGAGGGCAAGGCATTTTAAAGAAGAGGAAGCATGCCACAACCATGCTGTTGGCAGCGCACCTCCTGCCATGCTGTTAGCAGGAAGTGAGGCGCGAAGAGGCACGCACATGCCCCATGCCCTACAGCCGCGTGAGAAGAAAAATACAAAGTAAATAAAAAAATGAAAAATGGTGAAATTGTAATGCCGCACTTAATGAAGATGTTAATTAATGGTAGTGGAATGGATGGCCAATTATTCACACTCTCCTCCCCTCTTTATAAATGCATGCAGTAGTCTATTTACAAATGCAATTATAGCTACATAAGATGCAATGGTAGGGCTAGGGAATAACACAAGATGGCATATCTACTGGTGTATTTTTGGTATGCAAACAATCTGCGCACTGCCTGTGCGCAGAACCAACAGCGTGTACAGATTTTTCAATTTCCAGACGTCCGGGAAGGGGTCCAGACGTCTGACTGACTCTCCAAACGTCTTAAAAGGATCAGAACAGAACGGGTCTTTACAATGACCAAAATAAAATCAAGTAGGCTAAGTTAAATTTTTTTTGTGAAGCTGGTGTAGACTAGATTTAGGTTAACTCACTATACTAATTTCGATGATAATATCACCATATTAAATAAGCCTGTTCGAGTCCACAACACCCACCCACAGACGCCCACACAACACACTAGACCCACTCTCAATCACTGCTGGCCACAGCTCTTCTCTCTCAATCTGTCCCTCTCAATCACAGCTCCTCTTCTCACCAGTTGAGAAGAGGCACTCTGTGTGCAGGAGAAGATCCCTGTGGTCTCAAACACCACGGTGAGCTCCACCACCACCCAGCTCCTTCGCGAGTAGGTGGGCGTGGTGGATTCCCATTATTTGTTTTCTTTGCTTTTGTTTTGATTTGTTTGTTTTTTTTTTGTTTCCTTTTTCGTGCTCCATAGCCATTACTGAGTGTGGAGCTTCAAGCTCTGAAGCTCGGCCACCGCCTTCATGCACTGGTACCTCCACGAGCCTAAGGCTTCCCTTCCGCGTGCTCTGCACGCATCCTCACCCTTCTTTGCGCCCCCGCTGCTCTGAACCACCCCAGCTGGTCACCCGCACCCGCACCACTGTTCATGCGTGGTCTATGCGACATTGTAGCTACCGGGAAGCTTCTCACTTATCCGGTGACAAGGGGCGCTCTCTCTCCTCTTGTGATTGCCTCCAGCTGGTCACCAGCCCACGCTCCCGCTCTCAGTGCTTGTGCGCTAAGTTCCTACTTGCATTCCAGCGCGTTGCGTTGCTTTCTCTCTCGCGTAGTTCCTTACTATGCTGCACTCCTCGTGCTAGTGTGCGTGCGTGGCTCTTTTCACTCGCCCACTCTCTCTCACACACACACAGACCCTCTCACACTCGCTCTCTCACTCAAACGACGCACTCACTCTCTAGACAACCTAAACACACTCTCACACACCCAAACAGACACTCACGCACACCCTCTCTATCACACTCACACACTCTTATACACACACACCTACATGAATACACACACACACACACACATATATATATATATTCACATACTCACAACCCCCCCATCTATATAGATACATACATATATATATATATATATTTACATACAGATGCGTATATAGTTGTATATACTTATATATGCTCATATATACACACATATCCACATTCTATCATACACACATTCACCCCACATCTCCTACTCACACAACCATGCACCTACCTTTCACTGCACATTATATCGCGGGAATATCCGCACCAGTTGCAAATATTTCCCGATATTCGCGCAAAGTAAGCTTTTTACCCACACTCACACATGTCCGCTCCACACCGCACGTGACACGTAGCTAGGTTAATCCCGCCTTTCTAGGCAACAATTAACCTAGCATTGTGCTACTCCCTATTGAATCCTAGATTCAATATTCACTATTATATTATATAGACATATATATACTTATACTTATATACTTATATATATATATTCTATATATAAATAAGCTAAGTATTTAAATTCATTTTAATTCTCGCATTTCAATTCCGCACTTATTCTATCTTCTTTTATATTTGCTTTCATTTCATTGCTTAAGAAAAGAAAAAAAATGTATAAAACAGAAAAGATAAATCTTAACTTGCAGGTGCACGGTCTCGCATGTAGTGAGACCGAATTTTTGTATTTTGACGTGTAGCTAAGGACCTATTTGAGGGTGTGTCTCAAGGGCAAGTTTATCTCAAAAAAATCTGAAAATCAAGAAAACCAAAAATACAATAAGCAAAAGGAATTGATGCGAGCTTAGGAAGCACGTAGAAACTGAGTAATCGAAAACCCGCCTCTCTGAGTTCAACCCTAGGCCTAAAATTGACAAGTTAAAATTTGATTCAGTACAGGTCAATAAATTTTTGATAAATATGTGTAGATTTGTTTGTAGGTTAACCACTTCCACTATACACAATTTGACGCTAATATCACCATATTAAATGCCCCTACTTGCGATCTATCACAAGTTTTCTGGTGCCATTGCCAGGGAGGTGCTATCTGGAGTAAGTTTCTATTTTGTTCTTTTGATTTTCTCTTCTCCCATACTTCACGGGTGTTTTGTTTGTTTTTGTGCAGGTGTACCTCTTGCAAGGATGAGACACGCGGAGGATGTTGGAGACGTGGGCAAATCCAAGGCGGACGCGAGAGCGTGAAGTTACCGGCACCGCATTGGAGCCTCGCCCATGTTGCTGAGGAGGTAGGTGTCTTCCTCGTAGTAATTTAGGTCATTCTGTCACGTTAGAAAATATAAAAAAATTTTAAAAAAAAATTCTTGGGATTTCTTGGGCGAGTGGATTAAAATCCACTGTTTGATTCTTTTTGTCACCACCACTGCCCTTGATTTTCCACCTTTTACCGCATGAAAAAATCCGAGAGTTTCAATTCTTGGTTATTTTGTGACGCGAAGTTATCATTGAGGCGAATTAAATCGATTTTTTTGCCACATCTTATTCACCTCATTATTTCACATTCGGGATCCAAACTTTGGTTGGGGAGTCTTGGAGTCGATTTGACTCCAACCCCACTACAACCCTAAAGTTGCCTTAATTTGATCCCGAATCTCAACCCCAACATATTCATTTTTAATTTTACATTCTTTGGTAGTTGAGCCTTGTGTGGAATTTCATTTTGGTGATTGGGAGCACTTGAATTAAAGTGCTTTAGCTCCCTCTCACATTGAGCTAAAATTGACCCGTGCATCCACACTTAGAAATTTTCAATTAGGTGCCCATTTGCATTGTAGCATCATTAACCAAATCAAATTAAAGAACGGTTGTTTGGGGGCAAAAAGAACTTGTATTTTCTGAAAATCAGGACATTGGTTAAATTGGTAATTCAGTGAAATCATAAAATCCATACTACCTAAGAACTAAATTCTAAAAGCCATTTATCATCTAGAACTACAATTCGGGAAGACTTCCCAGTTACATGCTTGCTTTACACACTTAAAGAATTGATGCACATGGGCATTACCCATATACAATGCCCTTCACATTCCAAAGCTCTTGAATCCTAAGCCTCTTAATTAAAATTGGTAGTAACTTGACCCCCATTAAGGTTTGGAGGTCTAACTACCTGTGTGTAGCGCTTACGTGCTGGTACGAGTTCCCGCGTGCTATCGGGTGTCTAAGATTGGGGCAAATGACCTTTCAATCTGGTCCGGTGGTTCCACGGTGCTCGTATTTGGTTCCGTAGGTTGCTATAGCAGGTAACTTAAATCTTTTGGTCTAAGGGACACATTTAGAGGTTAGGACCTTAATTGTTTGATTTGTCATCAAGTGCATGTATTCGGCGTTGTTTCTCTTATCCCCTTCTCTCTTCTCATCTCCCTAATTCTTCCTGCGGCAGTGCATGTTTGGGAGGAGATCACAAAACCCTAAACTTTTTGAATTGTCTGAAAACTCTAGAAGGGGAGAAGCTGGTGAATCGTCCTCCTCCTCCTCTGTAAACATGGCTACTCGCCCACCCCCAAATCCAAAGGGAGGAAATCGCCCCCCTCCAAATCCACCAGGTGGTGGAGGAGCCATTGACCCATTAACCCGCCTCCAGGTCCAAATGGAATTATATACTGAGCAGATTGAAGCCATTAGGGAAACCTTGGAGGAAATGCAGAACCCTCCCGAATGGCAGGATCCCAGGTCACTTAGCTCTTATCAGAATCCTGCTGCTACAGAGACCTGAAGGCATATTCGTGTCCCCGTGGGTAGGGAGGATTTCGAACCAAAACCGAACATAATTAGCCTAATTAACTTCCATTACCATGGATTGTCCAGTGAAGACCCTTTTCTTCACTTGGAGGACTTAACCCGTTTAGTTGAAATGATTAAACCAAGAAACAACGGGCTGCATATCGTCCTCATGAAAATGTTCCCATTTTCGTTGCGGGACAAAGTAGCGCAATGGTTGCACACCATTGGGAAACCTCTCCAAACTTGGGAAGAGATGCGTAAAGCATTTCTCAAGAAAATTTTCCCATTTGGGTGCACCAATGCGCTTCGCCATGCTATTACTTCTTTCACGCAACAAAACGGTGAGTAGTTTCATGAGGCCTGGGAAAGGTATAATGTCCTCCTCAGGAAATGTTCATGATAACACTGCATTTTGGGGTAATAATTCTATTAAATGGGGTTTATCTTAAGAAAAAAATTCACAGATAACACATCATAAATAGAATGGGAGCATTGCATGCATCATACATCAAGATTACTTATAAAATAGTATTAATGGCCATTTGTATAAGTTCTTGTTAAAATAGGCCTCAGATGAGCGATCGGACCACATGGATGGATTCAGAACGATGAACGGAGTCCAACGGACTTGAAATCAGCTAAATCTGACATCTGGAGCTCCCATTATTGGCCCAAGAAGTTCTGACCGTTGATCTGATGATCAACGGCCATGGGGCCGCCACATGTCAGCCATGCCGCGCCCGCAATTGCCTTCAACGCGCAGCATCATTTTAAGCCGTCCGATCGCGCATCGGACGGCTGAGAACCACGCATTCGCACACCTCTCAGCCGCAGTAGCAGCAGCCCCTGACCGTTGGATCTTCATCCAACGGACATCCGCGTAGCGACCGCGCCTCGACTTCGTGACAAAGCAGCGGGCGTAGCGCAGTGGTCCGTGCCTCACCCTCGCACAGTGAGACGCGGGTTCGAGGCGCCGATCGCAACGCAAATTCGAGCAAGAACGCGCGTGTGTGATTTTAGCCGCTGATGTGTGATCGAATAGTAGGTAGTGAGCGACGCGGCACAATCGTGCACGTCCATAGCTGAAGCCTGCGATGACGCGGGGGGCGTGGGCGCGATCTAGGCGCGTGCCCTACGAGCAACGTCAACCGTCCGACCCGCGATCAGATGGCTCTCAAGCCACGCACACGGATTATGCGCGATGAAGCAACACCCCGCGAGCGACCGGCGGGCAGGGGCCTTCACCGATGTTTTGGGAAGGGTTTTAGTGACGTCCTAGACGTCGCTAAAACCCCTTCTTCATTTGGAAACCCCTTTTGCCTATATAAACCCCATCCAACCACCCATTCAAAGCATTCACTCCACTTGCAAGTGTTCTATCTCCCTCCTAGCTACCTTTAAGCCCTTTTGTAATCACCAGAGACGACGAGCCACCAACGGAGCCCTCTCCACCACCGTGGCTGCCTCGCCGTCCCCTCTCTCTCTCTCTTTCCTTCTTTTAAGCTTTACTTTACTTATGTTCAATCATTTATCTAGTGTTGTAATGATGAACTAAAGTTGCATGTTAAATGAAGTTGGTTTCTATTCAATTGCTTGCTCTATTTTCTATTCAAGTTGCATGTTGCGAATGAAACAATTCTAACCCTAACCTTTCTCTCTTCTCTCCTTCTCTCTTACTCACTTTTCACCCACGACTTTTCGCAAGTAAAAACCCATTATTTTCGTGACATTAAGTGATAGGAGAAATCCGATTTTCACGTCTCCCTGAGATCGACACTCGAACTCACGTCCGTTTCTTTATTTTAAAATTGACGTTGCAAGCGCAAGCTATAACGACTCTTCTAAACAAACGCGTCACGCACACATCAGTTTTTGGCACCGTTGCCGGGGAGGCAACAGATTTGTTTTGTCACTTCCATTTTAAATCCATGCTCACATCGTCTAACGCCTTGTCTCCTTCTACTTGATGGTTGCAGGAATTCGACGCTTGGACGGCGAAGTAACGCAACTCATGATGGTAACAAGGGAGTAGGCGCAACAAGGACCGGTCATGAGTATTTCTTCACCCATGGTTGTTTGCTTGCTTAAAAATCTAAAAAAAAACTGTAAAACTGAAAAAAAATTGGCATGGTGCATGTTTGCCTGATCCACATCCTTAACACATCACCCAACAAAAAAAATACACTTTAACATTCTGAATAAATTCTTGGAGTGTTCTTCTTTCTTTTTGAGTGGTGTTTGCGAAGCTACCTTGAATTGACTTGGGCCGCACCACTCAACCCTAAAATCGACTCATCTAATAGAAGCTGCATGATCACTAGGATGAGTACATTAGGGTTTTAGAGCCTCTACACAATAAAAGGAAATCTACTTTCACTGAATTGTGTGCAAAACTTGACATGCCCACTGAAACTTGTCTGAAAAAATTAAGACACGTCAATCCTAAAAGACACAAAAGTAAGGATGAAATATTAAAAGACACCACATCGTAAAAAAATCCTTGCTTGAAAATCATGTTTTGATAGGAGCACACACATTGAAATTGGAAAACTAAGAGGCTCTACCCCAATCAACGCCTCATCACATAACCCTAGCACAAACACTGTCCTAGCCCTTTTAAAATAGAGTAGACGTGTCCTAGGCAGGACTGGGTTAAGTCTCGAGAGGCGGGGTTTTGTTCGCTGGGCACTTGGCTTTCATTCACTTAGTAGAATCTGGTGACTAGATTGCGGGGCAGTGTCAAACGACCGCGGTTGTGGGGTCTATGGAACTGGTGGCGCAAGCCAAAGGAAGAACCTTCCCTGCAATCCCCTCGTAATCAACCTGGCCAGATTAGATTTGGGAAGGGGAGTCCAGTGCTTACGGACTTGATCACCCTTTTGGAGATTTCTAAGTCCCCTAAGAAATGCACAACAATGACTAGGCTTGTTTGCTTGGTTGAACACACAACTCTCTCTCATTTGTTCTTCCCGCATCCCTCCATTTCTTCTAAACCATGGATTTCAATGACTATCCATCTTACCCAAACTGCTCCCAACATGATTTGTATGCTAACCCAAGTAGATCATATCCACAGCCTACTTGGGCTAACCAACCACCAAGTTGGGGGTATGACCTAGAATATCCCTTTTGGCCCAACTGTCCTAGTTATGACCAAACAGCACCAACTGCTTATTGGGATACACCCAACATATCCACTCAAGGGTAGGATTCAAATCGTGGGGCTCCATATCTTGATTCTCCTCACGACGCCTCATCATTTAGGTCCCACCCGCTCTCTAACCACTTTGATGGGACCTACACTCTAGGAGAACACCAAGAACCCTACCCTTCTCAAGACAATAACCAAGAAAGGTCATCTGAATTTAACAACCTTTCCTACTTGACCTTTGGATTGGAAGGAATTCTAGACAGATGGAAATCAGAGAATGATCAGAAATCTAGGCAGGCCCAGGATCATCAACCTTTGATTTGGTCCCCTGATGAAGAATCTGACTGGGAGGAGGACTTAGAACCTCAACTATTCTGGAGTACGACCAAACAGAGAATGGTTCCTCTTGAAGAACTGGACCCTGAACATGATAGAATAGAGGACCCACCCAAGAACCTAAACCTCAGTATGGATTCTAATCCACAACCTCAACCACACTCTCTTAACCTGGATTTCAAGGGGAAAATCCAAAGGACACCAAATGACACCCTGTCAATTCTTGATAACCTCCAGTTAGAGTTACACAGACAGAATCAAGAATTGGTAAAAGGGCAACAGGCCATGTTGGATATGTTCCAACAATTGGGGGAAGAAGGCCAGAGAAAGCTGTTGCACACAACGCCATTCATGGAATTTGTAAAGCAAGGACCTACCATGATCAATTGGACCACACCCAGTCACCCTAATTTGGTTCAGTCCACCATTGATACCCCCCAAGAGTTGGACAACTCAATGGATAAGGTCATTGAGGATTCCTCGGAACATAATTTGGGGAGCATTGAGGACAAACATCAGGAGGAAACTGAGAATGTGAGGGGAGATGTCTTGGAATCCGAATCTAATCAGCCTGAGAGAAGTGATCCGGTGGGAACAACAACCAACATAGGAGATGGGGAATGGAGTTACAATTTCAAAGAAATCGATTATGAATCGGTTGGGATCCCCATCACAAATTTGGAGGAGGGCCGAGAAAAAGAATATGAACTAGAGGATGAAATTGGCCATACCTCTAATGCAACCTCAAACAGTGAATTTGATACAAAGGAGGTTGAAGAAAATATTCTTGAGGTTAAGGGCTTGGAGGGAATGAGCAATGAAATCGTCGTTGCGGAAGAGATGGATTCGTCTTTGGAGAGAGACCTCATGCTTGATTGTAGGGCTTATTATGAAACTCTTGATTTTGTTACCTGCCCTACCAGAATAAAGATCCCACTAGTCGAATGCACTGGAATTGATACACCTTTGAAGGATTATAATTTTATAGGGACACAAGCTGAGTATGAAACCTACATCTTTAGTGTTTAGCATGTCATATTCGGGGTGCGCTAGTCCACATCAACTTCTTTGCATGCCCGCGGACTAAGAGAGGATTTGACACGGGCATGCATGATACATCTGCTGTAGAATTCCCGCCCCTTAGGAATGGGACTCCACCACAACCTTGTTCGCATCTGTGGACTTCTGATTCTGGGTCTGGCTGATTTTTTACATGCCTCCTTGACCCAAACCATTCCTGTTTGTGCACTGTGCCCAGCCGAAGGCGTTAAACTCAGCGCTTCCTGGGAGGCAACCCAAAAGATTCAGACTGATCAGGTATTCTACGTCACTCAAGTAATATCTTTTCGAACCCCTGTTGCATCCATGTATTTACCAATGAGGACATTGTCCAACTTAAGCATGGGGGGGTGGTAAATTGCATGATCCTGAGCTCATTTAATCAGTCTGAATAGAAAAAAAAATGAAAATAAATGAATTTAGGAAGAAAAACTTAGGCATTAGAAATTTGTCAATAGTGGGAAATAATACAAAAAAAACTTGAACACTTAGACTTTTCAGGCCTTCAGGCTTAATCAGCCTTGGTGTCTGATAAAATATGGATTTAGCTTCAAATCCTTGCAACCTTAAGCTACTCTAATCCACTAACTAAATAAGGTGATAAGTATACGACTTATCAACTCACCCTCTAACTCAGAAAGACTTTGAGTCTAAGCATCTGCACACATTTTTGCATAGACTCACTCCTCAGAGATTCTGACAGAAATTGGGTAGATAATGAACTCTCTAGGGTGGTATGGCTGGCAAGTTGTCGTGGGTAACAGCCCATTGGCAGGTTGTCCAGAGCCTAGCCACGGGACCACTTCTTCTTCATTGCCACTAGGTAAATTTGAGATCAGGGAAGCCACTTACCAAAAAAAAAAAAAAGGAGAAAAAAGAAAACAAAATAAACTACACTTCACTGTACGAGTATGATTTGCAAGTGATCGTGGGTAACAGCCCATTGGTCGATTGTCTAGAGCCTAGCTCAGTAATTGCACAAAAAGAACCAAAACATTTAAGGAAGAAGCGGGGAAGTAGTACAATCCGGGGAGATATACACCGGAAAAATCCTTATGTTGACCCCAATTAAAACAAACGTAGGGAGAAAGCTATCGATCGAACAAATACACCTTCAGGCAAAACACTTCCTCTTCCGATCACCTAGGGGCGTAGAAACCCGGAGTCTATCTAAATTAACGTTGAGTGAGTCTATCACGATCTTCACACCAAGATGCTTAGCACTTAGAGTTTGTCCGAGTTTTGGGTGGGTTGGGTAGCCGTAAAAAGTTACCAACCCACTTTTAATTCCAAAAAAATCTAAAAATAAGAAATATATATATATATTTACATACATTAAGGCAAGGATTCAGGCGATTCGTATTTTGGCAAACATCCGGGCGCTCTTAGTCTTTGTAAATTAAGATCTTAGTATATCTCCTCCTATTGACAAGTAACGAAGTGTCTAAGTGGTTACTTCTTAAATTCTGACTGGAAATAAAGGTTAGAATAAACCTTGCTAGGGACTAGCAAGGAGTAAGCATGGGGGTATGATAACACTGCATCTTGGGGTGATAATTCTGTTAAATGGGATTTATTTTAAGAACAAAATGCACAGATAACACATTATAAATAGAATGGGAGCATTGCATGCATCATACATCAAGGTTGCTTATAAAACAATATTAGAGGCCATTTGTATAAGTACTTGTCAAAACAGGCCTCAGATGAGCGATCGGACCACACGGATGGATTCAAAACGACGAACGGAGTCTAACGAACTCGAAATCAGCTAAATCCGACATCCAGAGCTCCCATTATTGGCCCAAGAAGTTCTGACTGTTGATCTGATGATCAACGACCATGGGGTCGCCACGTGTTAGCCATGCCGCGCCCGCAATCGCCTTCAACGCGCAGTGTCATTTTAAGCCGTCCGATCGTGCATCGGATGGCTGAGAGCCACGCACCCACGCACCTCTCAACCGCAGCAGTAGTAGCCCCCGACCGTTGGATCTTCATCCAACGGCCATCCGCGTAGCGACCGCACCTCGTCTTCGCGACAAAGCAGCGGGCGTAATGCAGCGGTCCGCGCCTCACCCCCACACAGTGAGACGCGGGTTCGAGGCATCGATCGCAGCGCAAATTCAAGCGAGAACGCGCGTGTGTGATTTTAGCCGCTGATGTGTGATCGAACGGCAGGCAGCGAGCGACGCGGCACAATCGCGCACGTCCATAGCCGACGCTCACGATGACGTGGGGGGCATGGGCGCGATCCAGGCGCGTGCCCTACTAGCAACGTCAACCATCCAATCCATGATCAGACGACACTCAAGCCACGCACACGGATTATGCGCGAGGAAGCAATGCCCTGCGAGCGATCGGTGGGCAGGGGCCTTCACCGACGTTTTGGGAAGGGTTTTAGTGACGTCCCGGATGTCGCTAAAACCCCTTCTTCATTTGGAAACCCCTTTTGCCTATATAAACCCCATCCAACCACCCATTCAAAGCATTCACTCCACTTGCAAGTGTTCTATCTCCCTCTTAGCTACCTTTAAGCCCATTTGTAATCGCCGGAGACGAGCCACCGATGGAGCCCTCTCCACCACCGTGGCTGCCTCGTCGTCCCCTCTCCCTCTCTCTCTTTCCTTCTTTTATGCTTTACTTTACTTATGTTCAAGCATTTATCTAGTGTTGTAATGATGAACTAAAGTTGCGTGTTAAATGAAGCTGTTTTCTATTTAATTGCTTGCTCTATTTTTTATTTAAGTTGCATGTTGCGAATGAAACAATTCTAACCCTAATATCTCTCTTCTCTCTCTCTCTCTGTATCACTTACTTTTCACCCACGACTTTTCGCAAGCAAAAATCCGTTATTTTCGTGACATTAAGTGACAGGAGAAATCTGATTTTCACGCCTCCCTGAGATCGACACTCGGACTCACGTCTGTTTCTTTATTTTAAAACCGATGTTGTAAGTGCAAGTTATAACGACTCTTCTAAACAAACGCGTCACACACATCAGTTCATACCACGGTCTGCCTAAGTGGCATGTAGCCCAGATCTTCTATTATGGGCTAAATAAAACTTTAAGGTAGATTGCAAATGCTTCCTGCGGAAGGAATTTCATGAATAAAGACGAGGATGGAGCGTTCGAACTGTTTAAAAATATGAGTGAGAATTCTATGAATAACGCTTCCATCATTGCCTTTAATCATACCAGCACACCTCGTAGCGGAGCACATAATGTTGACGTGGGACCTTCCCACTCATCCATCGACTTAAATGTAATTGCTCAAAAATTGGATGAAGTCTCTCTTGTTCACAAGAAGCTGAACGAATTCTTATCCAACCATGCCCATCCTGTGGCTCACACATTGACTCCTTCACCATGTCACAAACCCAAGCCTTCCCAAGTCAGGATGATATTTAGGAATCCCGCATGACCTGCACCATCCCTATCGAGTATTGTGCCAAGTGACTCAATAAGTAATGTGGATCTTTCTTCTTCTTGCCAGTATTATGACATGGAGGACCAGGCCAGTATTCTGAACATTTTGGCTCCAGTTGATGCAATCTTCAATCAAATATCCATAGGCTTATACAGGCATCCAATACATACCTAAAATGTCCTTTAAGCCAACCGTTAGATTGCACTCAATATTTTATTTATCATTCTTTAATCGTAACTGTTAAATATACTTTTAGATGTCTGGACATGTCTCCATACGTCCAATAATGAACCGTTAGCCGGTTCCTTTGTGAAGATTTATCAGAAAGCAAATCACGCTTTTTTGATTCTCAAAGCAAGATATTAATCTCTTTTCAGACGTCTAAGCCACTGGACAGATGTCCACATTGATTCTGACCCTTAAGATGTAGAACCTTGTTTGGATCTGATCAAAATAGGAACAAACCCACCTATAATTAGACGTCCAATTCTAGTGCCAGACATCTTATAATAGTGTATCAGATGTCCACCTAAAATCATGTTTCGATCCAATGAAAACAGTAACTCTAACCCATTAAATTAGACATTGTTGCATCGAAAATTGTTGTAGTTTAGGAAAACATTGCATCGTAATATAGCGACGAAAATCAATACGACATTTAAATTTATAAAGCTAAAAAAATCATGAGTTCCGAGGCCATTCGCAGGGAGCAAATATAGAATTCAATCACTAATCAAATAATTCAATCAATGAGTACAATAATCAATCCATAATAATGATATGCAATGAATAGATAATCCACTAAAGATGTATTCAATATGAATCAAAATGTATTTTAATATCATTGGAACAAAAATGTAATGAGAGTCTAAAAAGTGATGGTTGAAACCACCAATTAAATCCCACAATCAAGTACGATTCCCAAGTCAATCTCAATACCAACAGTATTCTCCAACCAAGTCAGAGTCTCAATTTCCCCAAATCAGACGTCGGGAGAGATCATTAGATGCCTTAACTTATCAAGCCTTAGAGCCTCAAAATTTTGCTAAGTGTGGGCACGAATCCCAAGGTATATAGTGGAAAACTAGCCCCTTTTCCCTCAGAAAATTCCCTTTTCTCTCTTTTTCCTAATCGGGTCGATATATGGGTAATCGGATCCAAACCGATGACCAGGCCCATCGGCGTGCGGTGGCGGGCGAGGTGTGAATAAGGCAAGAGTGAGGGGACTTCACCCCTAGTGTCTGAGGCAATAAGACTACCTAATAAATATGTTATATACGCAATTCAAGATTAACATTCCATGATGTAGGACTATTGGAGCCCTTCTCCACGTGCAAAGCAGCAGAGAATTCTTCAATTGTGGATGCTCATGTTGTTGCTTCGTCAATTGGCGCAGCAGGTGGATTCATGGAATGGTTCCATAGCACCTAGGGGTGAAAACGTTGCTTGAAGTCAATGGTGGATGATGGTTGTGGCAGGCGGAGCTCCGACGAAGTTCTACAACATGAAATACGGGCTCTAAGCCCTAAGCAGAAAGTTCTTGATGATCGCCGTGATGTGAGTAGTGCAGTGGTGATTAGGTGTTTGGATGCGTATGGAGGTCTGTTGGTGACGGTGGAGGCGGTGGACGGTGGGTGTGTTCGTCGAGGGTCTAGAGTGGTCAAAACTCCAAATTACATTGGGGTTTTTGTTCCATGGAGGGAGAGGAAGGTCGTGGTGGTGGTGGCGTGTTGTTTGGTGAAGTGTAGTGGAGTGGCGGCCTTGTTGGAGGTGTGGCCGAAGTTGGGGAAGACAGAGTGGGAGAGAGTGAAAATGCGGTTGATACTAATTTCTAAGGACCTATTCCTAATCTAGGGAGTAAGAGGAAGGAGAACTACTTTACTAGTTGAAAGGGGGAGAGAACCGCAGCGGCTTGCCTCGCCGATCGCAGGGAAGGTGAAGCCTTCGGTGAGGAAGAATGGAGGCGACAGAGGAGGTAGGAGCTCCTATGTTGGTAAGCAAGAAGTAGACGAACGTACTGAAGGCACTGGGCCACCCAATTTGACCGTTGGGTGGTCGGAGGAAGGAGGTCAAGAAGGTTCGCAAAAGTCGTGGTTGGAGGTGGCTGGAGAAGGGGAAGAAGAGTAGATTTGGCTTGAAACCGGGCTGCTTTTGATTGTGGAACAACCTAGGATTTTATAGAGGGTACTGTGATGTCAAATTGCACAAAATCAGTGCGAATTCCTCACGATTTTTACAAGGAATCCACACTGAAAACATGGTGTTCGCTGGCGGCGATGGGTCAGTTTTGGCTTTGGTGAGATGGCTCAATGTGTAGGAGATCTTCTTGGGAGTAATCCCTTCAAGTTTGGAGAGATTTGAGTGAGAAGCGAGCGAGAAATCCTCGCTCAAAGTCGGTGGGTTTGGGTTTCAAGGTTTTGTTCAAATGATAATGGCGGCAAGGACCTTTTTTGAATACGACGAGAAGTTAGGGGCATTTTGGTAATGAAACATAGAACCTAGGGGTTTAAATGTGAAGAATAGAGTTTTTAGGGGTTAAAATGCAAACTAAATCAAGATGGACTTTGATTGGGCCCAAATTTTGGTGTTAACCTAATTTGGACCCAAGGAATATAATTATGAACTTGGATTTGAGTTTGACCATGTTTGACTAGGTAAATTTCACAAGAGTCCAATTCAAGGCAAATTCCACTCTGAATTTCTGTTTTTAGTTAAAATGGGTTCAGATGGTCAAACCAAAGATACCAAATCTCTTAGAATATTTTTACATAAATTTTAGGATGTTTAGATTGATTTTATATTGACTAGAACCCTTTCAATTACAGTGGGGCTGATAATTAGGATTTTTAGAGATATTTTGATTCTCGAAATGCATGAAACCTCGATTCAATCAGAGTGAGCCCACTTATTGATCTTTAAAGTTCATTTGACCTTTATTAACTCCTAGGTAACCTAGTGGTTAATCTGTATTTGTAATGTGCTGTTAAAAAAACAGAATTAACCATATTTTCTTGTCTTCTTTTTAAATTAGATCAGTATGTAATTACGATTCTCAGACGATCTTTTAGGAGCATTTATCATTTGATTCTGACTAATTCAAGTTAGTTATGAAGGATGATGGCATTACCATCAGACATCCATAATTATAGTTAGACATCATATTCTACTGTCAGAGTCATAATTACCCTGATTTGAGTTGGATTTCGTCCTAATATCTTGGGACTTGCATCCAACGGCTAGAAGCCCTCTCCTAAGCCTTCTTGAAGGTTCTAAACTTGCCTATAAATACATTATAACCCCTCTTATGTAAGATACACCTCTTGAGATATAATTCATATAGAAAATTACTTACTCACTTGCTCCATTGCTTCCATTACCTTGTATTGTGCAACTACTTTATTTGGGGCAAACCAATACTCTCATTATACTTCATATTTTCAGGGAGTTTTTTTCACCCTTTTACTCCTCTTTTTTTCGATAAAAGTTAATGCACGGTATATATATATATATATATATATATATATATATATATATATAACCAATACTCCAATTATGCTTCATATCTTCATGGAATTTCTTTCACCCTTTTACTCCTCTTTTTTTGATATATGTATATATATATATGCGGACCAAATACAATATATAAAGAAAATAAGAAGGATATGGGATTGTTGACATTACCAATGTACCTTTCGGACAAATTAATTAAAGCCAACACATGGGATTCACATTAACCATTTTAGACCTCGATCACAAGCTATTTGCAGTAGGGAGGAACAACCTGTACCGCTTTTTTAGAGAGTAAAAGTGGAACATTAAATATCTTGAATGTATTGCTATTTCTTTGATTTACTTTCCTCTTTTTGCTTTGACACATAGATCAAAGAAGTCTATCGTTATTAACAAGAATCTAATTTTTGGCAGCCAAGTTAAAATGAGGATGGTTCCAGGTTAATTTCTTATTGAGAGGAGGGTAGATTTTGGATAGATGATGATTTTTTTCTTCGTTTATATATATATCTACGTATATAGTTATAACATACCTAAACGCATGGATACCTACATAGTCTGTTTATTTAATTTGCAACGGACTTCTTTCCGGCCCTGAGAGGCCCCAAAAAGAAGAGGGACATCTGAACTGAGGATACGTTAGATCAATTCGAACCGCGATGATTTTTTTGTCCGGGATAAATATTTAGAAAAAATATTATGAGGGATAATCATTCAGAAAATTAAATGTTACTACTTATCTCCTCGTCATTTAAGGATTAATTACAATGGATAAGGTTTCAAATAATATAGCCTGCCCTGGCGATTTAAAAAAATTAATTTGCTCCGCAAACAAGACCAGCCAACGATAAACGCTATGAATTTATGAAACGTCGATCTCTTTTATTCAATAATAACGTTTGATCGATAATATCTTCTTCTACCTTCCAAACTTGGCACTTTGGTTCACGAATGTGATTAGGATCCTTGGATTAATTCTAGGCTATGTACATAGATATACAAAATAAGAAAAAAGAAAAATAATAATAAATCTTCGTCGTATCTATCGTTCTCCTTGTTGATCGATCACTAAAAGTTCATGTCTTCGAAGTCATCTTCTGAGTGGAATCTCGGAGTCGTCTCAGTGTAATAATCCACGGATCGAAAGTGATGGATTTTAAAATATATAAAATCTAACACAGAATGAATTTTTATCAAATTTTAAGATCAATTCTAATTATCAAAACATCAACCTATATTGATTAAAAAGAGAAATGATGGAGTAATATCTGATTTTATCGTAGTAAAATTATTGAGGAGATCACGAAAATCTTTTGGAGTCGTCAATTTACTTATCTAACGAGAGGCAGTAACAATGATATTTTCAAAAGGTTCAGAGAGCGAAAGCGGAAGAAAATTGAATAAGGACGTACCTTTTGAGTTCTGTCATAAACTCTATTTGTAACTTTTCTACGATGAGATACAGAAAATCGAATGTACATTTCACCCTCACTTTTTCAGAGACCACAATTACTTAATATAAAATGATAATTCTACCTATCAGAAAATTACATTTTCCTTAATATTTCTATATATATTAAATAACATATCCAATGAGATGTAAATGATAAATTTATATAATTGGATCACTTTAATTAACATAAATATGATGTTAAAATATATGTAGGTATTTAATGTATAATTCTATAATAATAATATATATAGCTTTACATTATCATTCCAATAGAAAGTACTAAATATACATAAATCACTAGAGACGAAATCCATTACACATATATATACATATAATGGGATTAGAAAATCTTAAACGAATGGTATGGAATTAATTAAATTACAATTAAGTGTTTCGATTGTTTTCCATACTTAAACTCAAATGGTTTCAACATCAGATGGAACAACATTTCATTAGGTCTTAATAGAAAACTAAATCATGTTTAATCATTAATTAAGTACCACTGGGAGAGCCGACGGAGGCTCAGGTGCGTGGTATTGTAGGGGACGCCCCTCCTCTCCCATCTCCTTCCGTCTCGCGTTGGCCACCGCAAGCCCGCCACTCGACGGGGCTCGGCCACCACGAGTTGGGATCGTCCTTGAATGAGGCGGGAAGGGTGCCATGCCTGATCGTCGCCGGCTCCCTCTCCGCCTCCCTCCCTCCTCCACCTCTTATTCTGCTCGTATCGCTCCCTCGCCTCCTCCCTTACGGTCATCCTCCCTCCTTCCGATGAATGCGAGGACCGTGCGGTTTCCACGACGAGGACCATTAGGAATGCGCGGATGTCGGGTTGCGGCGACGTGAGGTTTCCTTGAATGGCTACGTGAAGTTGGAGATGACAAGATGGATTTTCCCTTTCTCCGTAATGGCTATTACCGATATGATTGATATTTATGGAGGGTCAGAGAGGATAAGTTACGGTTCAAACCAAACTAGTTCTTCGCAGATTGAAATTCGGAAGTTAGAAAAACTTTCAAACATTTTTGAAAGTTGAAAATCTTATTGGAGTGTCTCCATATATTATTTTTAAATTTAAAGGTAATTGGATTTGATTAACATGAAATTAAGTAACCATTAATTTTGAGTTTGTCCCTCGATACGGAAGAATGAAGATTGACCCAAAAAAAATGTCACGTCACCATTTAACGCCACGGCAAGCAAAAGTAAAAAGAATAAATAAAGAATTAATTTGATAAACTTCGAGTCACCAGGGTTTACAAAATTTGAAAGAAAAAGATATCAACGAATATTTAATATATTTTAATTTTCTATGGATATTAATTGATATATTTAATTTTTTATATAAAAATTAAAATATAATAATTAAAAATCTTTGATGTACTTTAATTTTTTATTTTTTAATAATAAATTAAAGTTAAAATTTTGTTTATAAATAAAAATAAAATAATGATTGAAAATTAAAATACAACACACGTTGTAAAACATATTATCCAGTGTATTTTAATTTTCAATCGATATCATAGATTGTATTTATACTGTATCGTTTTGTATATGTATTATTTTATATTCTCATAAAAATATATTCAATATCGATCTCTAATAAAAAATCACAAGACGAAAAAGTCGATGATAGATATAAAATTAGAATCGAACGTACATGTTAAATAATATGTAAGAAAAATAAAATATAAGAAAAAAATGAGAATGAGAGTCGAAGAGAGAGAAAGAATGCACATTAATGTACCAATATAGGTTTAGAATATAAAAGTAAGTCTATAGGAAAGCAACACACCAATAAAATCAAATTAACAGTTGATGAGTTTTCCATTGGTGGCCTCTCTTGATCATCGAAAATTACTATTTGAAGCTGATTTCAGAAAAGAAATTTTATTTAAATGCTCAAATAGAGTTTAATTAAAACATCAAGGTTCGTTGGTAGAGATATCATTTCTTAAAATTTAAGGTCATCGAGCTCTCATCTCCATGTGACGATTGTTGGCAGCAACTATACCTTTATTTCTTTTTCTCCCTAACCATACTCAACTATCATGGTGGCCAAAGATTCATTAATTCAAGCAAAGTCCACGGAGGGAAGAGAGAGGTGATATATGCCGTGAAAATTAAGCTTCCACATATAATGTACTTAATAAAATTTATAATGGGTGATTGCGATCGGCGTGGATGTCATTAATTATGAATACTAACTAAAATCTTAACGACTTAGTTCTCAACAAGTGACTTAGGCTTTTACATCATTATTGGAAAAATAAGATCGTTGGTTCGAGTCATATAAATGTTGAATTTATCTGAAGATTGTAAAGTTGAGATACTCAAACTCTCTCAGACAAAAAGAAAATTTTTGGCAACTTAACACAAGATTATTCAAGAATATTTACAGCTCTCATTTCTTCCATTGAAAAGAACATCAATATTTTCACGCATGTACAAATTAACAATATCGGCACAATTTAACCAAATCCCCAAGTAGAAAGATTCAAAATTTTCCCACCCCCGTGTATGCAATAGAACTAACGGCACCAACTAACGTAACGGTCACAAACCTCCCGTTACTCTCCTCTGCTTCCCCCTCTCCACTTCTCCTTCCTCCATCTCTGCTACGGGTAAAGAAGAGATGGATTCCGACGACCCGCTGCAACCCAAAAGATCCCGAGAAGGTGCTCCGTCTCACACATGGCCTCGTCGAGGCTCTCCCTCTTCTGTTGGAATAAGAATAGGAGGAGGAGAAAAAGAAGAAGAGTCGCCACCTCTTCAACCCTTTGAATGCTCCACGGGAGCCATCGATCCCGTCCGCCCCACCCAAGACCTCGAACCCGTCACCGACGATGTCTTGAAGAGGCTCCGCAAAGGCAAGGCAGTGGTAGTTGAAGAAGAACATGACAAAGAAGAGGAAGACGAAGAGGAAGAGGAGGAGGAAGAAGAAGAAGACGAAGAAGCCTTCGTCGTGAAAACGGGTGAAAGATCGCCGAGGTCCGTTTGCGGCGCACCATCGTCGGCCCGACGACGGCGAATCCGCTTCTCCCCTCAAAAAAACTTCTCGGACGACATGTAAGGATTATCATGCTAAAGGCCCATTTTGCAAAATCTCATCTTTTTTGCTATCATGCTCACTTTTTATTTTTTGTTTTTGACTCAATTTCAAATTACTTTGCTGATCTTTCTGTTATTTATTTCTGCCCTATGCAAGATCTTCCTTTTTTTTTTTTTTTTTTTTATGTCTTCTCCGACTTGATTCTTTTGTCCAAATTTTTGTGTTTTGCTGTTTTTGCCTTGGACTTGTTTCTTGGTTCTATATGGATGGGGTTTTCGGAGGCAGAGATGGCAACGAGAAGGAATTACAGTTCTTCGGTGAGCTGTATCGCGATTTCGAGGATGATTTCGACGAAGATGACGTCTGAAGAACACAGTAGAAATGCATGCCATTGCTGTTTTTCTGGAAGTTACTTGTGATTCAGTTTGGAGAATTGATTTGCTCCCTCCTTTTTTTTTTTTTTTTTTTTTTTGAGACTTAATGATTTGAGAATCTCAACATATATTGCGTAGACATGAATGATCATTCAATGGAACATTTGATTTGGATGGCCTTTTGCCATAAAAGATCTCCGCGTGTCCACTGGTGCGTGATCGCATGCTTGTTCTGGATTACGAGTTTGGTTCTGTGATTCACTAACCTTTCTATGATAATTTGCTTTCGATCTTAATGCACATTGACGCTCTCTTGTTATCCTGCAATTGAGGAACTATTTGGAGTATTGGCATCTTTTTTTTTTTTCCGTCAAAACCCATAAAGTTGTTTATATAAAACTCAGAGTTGCAATATTCCTACATTTACGATTGCAATTATGTAAATGACGTCCCCAATTACAGCTCGCATGTTCTCATGAGATGACGTCCCCAATTAAGTCCCCAACGGTTGCAATTATGTCATTGTCGATTGCCACCACAAAGCAATCAGTTCTCTCCTTCTTCCTCTTCCTCCCACACAATTAAAACACCTTCTTTGGTTTCCTTTGAAGGTTACCCTTTTCGATTCAGTAGAGAAATCTTAGCAATTAAACGGCCAAGCTTTCGATTTTGCTTCGCTTGATCGAGCTGATTTGGGTTGGGAATGGAATGGTTTAGATAAATTCTCAAAAGGTCAACAGATTCCCGTGGAAGGATAAAGTAAGAAATTAATACCTTTACGAGAGTGTGGAACAGACCAACAACTGCCATAGATTGCACCCTGCTAACCCCTAGGGGTGTCAAAGTGGTAGTGGAAAACTGATCCAATAACTCGATCCGAACCTAAGATAACAACTTTATTCCTAAATGAGGTTGGGTTAAGGTTGACTCGTCTCTTTATCAAGAAAGGTCTCTAGTTCAATTCGTGAGCGACATAGACTCGGTAAAGTGGATCTACATAGACCTGCATGGAATCGATGCACTCGATAAAGGGACTTGGTAGGCCTATATGAACCTATTAGAACTGAATGGGACGCATTAGATCTATGTAGACTCTAATAGACCCGTAGAGGACTCCATACCAGTTGGACCGTGTAGACTCAGATGACATGACTTGACAAGTATCAGGATACGATGGATTTGTTAGTTCTTTGTGCTTAGTTTGGCTCGAGGGATAGAATTTTTAGAAATATTATCTTGTATTTTTATTTGAAAGTCAAAACTCAAAGTTGCAACATCTTATGATTGTTTGGAATATTGAGGTGAGATAATTATAGTTTGATTTACTTCGGTGAGATGAGATATAGCGAGAGAGTTAACCAACAAGATAACTTATCTTTCGTCATGCTCGGGGATTAGTTATCTCTGGTTAACTCCTCGAAAGCAAGGTTAATCAGGCTCGATATTCGATTATCCCCATTATGAAGATCCCATATACACAACTTCACAATACAGCTTTGAAAGGGAAAAAGAAAAATGAAGATCCCGATAATACTCCCATTTGTTACTCAACTGCACAATAACAGGAAAATTTCGGTGCATATTAAGATCAAAAGCATATCATCTGTCGTGAACAATTTGCGAAAGTACCCATGGAAGAACTCGGAGATAAAGATTTCAAATGATGATGGATCACCTACGTCGATCTACCCAATACACGTTGCGATTCTCATACCAAGAGTTTTCCAATACATCTGGCAATCAATTCTCGACATTGGATCATAAGCAACTTCCAGAAAAACAGCATTTGATATCGCTTTTCCATGCACCATGTGTTCTTCAGATGCAGCTTGTCCTCAAACTGTAAATGACCAAAAAATAGAGAGATATTTTGCATAGGTAAGAAACAAGAGAAAGAATCGGAGAGTCATTTGAAATTAATTGAGCAAAAGATGATCATGATAGCGAAAAAAGATGAGATTCTGCAAGATGGACCCTTGGCATATATGATAATCCTTACATGTCCTCCCAACAGAGTTTCTTGAGGGGAGAAGAGGGACTGTTAACGTCGTCGTCGGGTCGACGGCGCTGCGCTGCGAGGGGACCTCCGCGATCTTTTACCCGTTTTCACGACGAAGGGGACTTCGGGCAACGTCAACCCGATGTCTTCTTCCACTACCACCCCCTTGCCTTTGGCACCGAGGCTCTTCGAGGCATCGTCGGCGGTGGGTTCGGAGTCTTGGGTGGGGTGGATGGGATCGATGGCTTCCGCCGGGAGGCCTTCAATGTATTCGAAGGGTTGAGGAGGTGGCAGCTCTTCATCTCTGTCTTTGTTTTCTTCTTGTCTGTCGCTTTCTTCCACTGCCACCGCCTTGCCTTTGGCAAGCCTCCTCAAGACATCGTCGGCGACGGGTCCAGGTTCCCGGGAGGGCCGGACGGGTTCAATGGCACCCACGGATACATCTTCGATGTATTCAAAAGATTGAGGAGGTGGCGGCACTTCTTCTTCTTTTCCAATCGAGGAGGGAGCGCCTCGACGAGGCTCTGTGTGTGACGGAGCACCTTCTTGTGGTCTTTTGAGTTGCGGCGGGTCGTCGGGATCCATCTCTTTTTTCCTGTAGCAGAGATGGAAGAAGGAGAAGTGGAGATGGGGAAGCAGAGGAGCAGAATGGGCGGTCTCCGACGGTTACGTTAGTTGGTGTCGTTGGTTCTGTAGCATATACGGGGCCGGGAAATATTTGAATCTTTCTACCTGTGATTTGGCTAACGGGATTTGGTCCCTAAGCTTTTTTAAATTGTGCCGAGATTGTTATTTTGGGCCTACGTGAAAATATTGAAGTTGTCCTTTTCAATGGAAGAATTGTGAGCTGTAAATGTGTTTTGGATAATCTTTTGTTAAGTCACTAAGATTTTAGTTAGTGTGTATAGTTAATGACATCCATATCGACGGCAATCACCCATTATAAGTTTTACTGAGTACACCGTTCGTGGAATCTTAATTTTCATAGTACATGTTACCTATCTCTTCCATTCGTGGCCTTTGCTTGAATTTACATAGAGGGGTTTCAATTAATACATGTATAGGTATGTGTGCGTGAGTGCACAATACACCCAGAAATTTACTGTTCCACTCTCTCACTGAGAGAGCGGTACTGGTTGTTCCTCTCTACTCTTACAAAGAGCTTGTGATGGAGGTCTAAAATGGTTAACGTAAATCCCATGTGTTGGCTTTAATTAACTTGTATTTGGTCCGCATATATATATATATATATATCATGTGTTAATTTTTGTCAAAAAAAAGAAAGAAAAAAAAAAAAAAACAGAGTCCGAACCTTGAATCACACGGGCAGGCAAACAGAGGGCATAGTACTTAGCAAAAGATATAACGCAAAATTTCTTTGGGAACACGCAAGCAAAATTCCATCGCAAACTACGTTAACGGTAACAAATGCACCAGTGAACACTTGGTGCAACTTCCTTAAAGCCAAGAATCTGTTCTCACAATTTTGAGGCTCGGAGGTTTTGTCCGATCTCAGTGATCGATCCTGCGGTCCAAATTAAAATACCAAATGCATGCGACGAATCTAATTTCTTTGGTTCTCTATGAGTCCTCATCACTCGAATCCTCGTCGTCCGAATCGTCAAAGTTGTCGTCTTCGAAGTCTTCGTCGAAGAAATCCTGGTTCGCCTCGGGATCAAAACCCTGTGCCTTAAAGTACTCCTCGCTTCAAACAACCACACAAACAATCATACCTATAAAGTGATACTCGAGGTCTTGTGTGAGAGATGAACGGTTCTTCTCCCGTTAATTTACTCGAATGAGGTTGTGGGTCATATAGTTAAAAAAAAAGAAGGAATTAGAAAAATGAAGAAGTAAAGATCACCATCTCCTGAGCTCTTCGAGGTTGAGGTGGTTCGTCTGGTAGGGGACGCCACGTTGGTCCATCTCCTCCTTCCACTTGGCATTGTAGAGGGCGAGGCGCCACTGCTCCGCCGTCGGCCACCACTCGTTCGGGTCCCGCCCCAGCTTCCCGCGCCGCGTCTCCAGCCTCCTTATGTCCTCCCTCCACTTCGTCTCCCTGCGCTCGAATTGCTCCCTTGCGGTACCGTCTCGCCCTCCGCCCTCACGCGTCCGATTGACGCGCTGCTGCTGCTGCTCGACGTACTCGGAGGCACGTCTGGATGGCGCGGGGACGTCTTCGGCAATAACTACGGGAGGATGAGAAAGAAGGACCCGTAGGCGCTTCTTGGGTGGTAGAGAGGAATTAGAGGATCCTTCTGCTCCTCCTCCTCCTCCACCTCTTTTCCCCATGGAGGCTTTGTTGCGTACGTTGTTGGTTGGTTAGTGTTTGAGAAGTACCGTGTGGCAGTCAACGGAAATTTAATTGATCTTTATATATACACACACACGTCCATTTATTTAATTTTGCACGTATGAAGGTTCGGTAACTAAAACAGAGTAAGCTTTTCTTGGCAGTTAAAAGAACCCAAACGTCGAGAAATACAAAAAGACTAAGTAGTATGTGTAAGAGTACTGTCAAGGTATGAAGTTAGTATATATGTAAGAGTTTCTTTTTAATGTACAACATATATATCAACTCGATTATAGCCGACAGCTCAATCTAATTGAATCATTCTCGACTTTATATGATCACAATGCATGTGTGTTCAGCCACGCACGTATGTAGCCATTAATTACCTTAATATACCAAAGAGGTCACTATAATTATCTAAAGTCACCACAAGTAGAATAAGTATCCTCATAAATTTTTATAAATGTTAAAATAAATATCATCATAAATATTTTCTTAGATACATCATCTTATATTTATATCGATGTCGAAAATTAAATATCACGTAAAATATTTTTAATGATTTTAAATATATGTCTCATATGATATCAGAGGTGATATTTAAATATCTCTTAAAAATTTTACCAATTAATTGAACCCATGCAAATGTCATGCACAAAAAAAAATCATGTACATAAAAATTAAGTCATAAAATAATACTAAGATCGAGGCTGCAGGTGATTATATATCCCTGCAAGAAGAAAAGACGCGGACAAAGTTTGGAGATCTCTGGTTAGTAAGTGCAAAGCATGACGGAGATCCCAACTACTGGCCACACAAAATTAAAGTGCCCCCTTCTATACATCTAGATCATCAGATTAGCCACACAACAGTCAACTTGGAGGTCATCAAAAAGTAATTAATAGGAGCCAAAGTTAATTTATCTTGTAACCATCTAAGAGCTTTCTCTAATTTAACACGTACAATTAGCTAGCCAGTTTGGACTTAATGTACGTAGTTAATCAAGCCAGCCTCTCAAAGAGAATTAATAATCGATGCCACGTACCATGAGTACATCCAAGACATGGTGACAATTTAAAGAAAGAGGCAATCTAATTTTCATCCTGAATTTTATTTCGAATATGCCAAATAGCAGAGATGACAAATTAATGCAGCAACAACACAAACTTTCACTGAAGTGGGAACTCAGGAGAATTGATGGTGAAGAGTATGGGAACATATATTCTCTCGAGGCTCCAATTCGATGCCGTTTCGAAATTGAAATCGCATTAGAAGTCAAACTCAAAATCTCTTGGTTCACCATCATCGTTAAAGATAAAGTCACTGTCACCATCGTCGCTGTCGCCTCCGTCGTCGTCGTCGTCTTCGTCGTCACGACGGCTTCCGCTAAGTGGGGACATCGCCAGATGTTGTAACGTGGTCGAGAAATGTGACACGGTAGGGACTTTACCACAGCCAAAAGCCCTCAAACGTCCACCTTTAGAATGAGGTGCAGATGGTGGCGGTGGTTGTTGTTGTTGCTGCCACTGCCGTTGCCACCTCGGCCTTTTCGCGAGAGGAAGGTGGCAGCAGTTTTGGCTGCTGCTTCTCCTGCCTCTTCGCCTTCTTGGCAGCTAAGCATCTTGCTTTTGTGGCTTTGCGAGCCGCATTGTGCTCGCGTGGTCGTTCATGGCCGTCCTCATTTTCGTCGGTGCCACCACTGCCAACTCCATCTCCGCCTCCTCTAGTTGCCATGGTTGCCGTCGTCGGAGTCCACCGTCTATTCCCTCCCTGTAGCAGACGAGGAGGACGTACGTAGAAGTTGAGAAGGGGGAGAAATATGTGCGGTTGGCAACAGTTAGATTCGTTGGCATATATATATATATATATATATATATATATATATATATATATGTACACACACGACCCAATCAACTTCTGATCCCACGCCTTTCATGTCCACCGTCGGATCAGGGAAAAAAAAAGGGGGGGCGAGACTCTGGCGCTTCAATCGATTTTCCATTTTTCTAAGATGAAGTATATGGTGGGGCAGGGAGTTATTGAATTGTTTTGCTTGAGGATTTGGCTAACGAGATTTGGTCCCTAAAGTTTTATAAAATGTGCAGATACTGTCAATATGAATCTATGTTAAAATATTAATATTGTCCTTTTCAATGAAAGAATTGTGAGCTGTAAATACATATGTTTGCATAACATTTCGTTGAATCACTAAGATTGTAGTTACATAGTGTGTAAAATCACATCCGTACGTATCGCTAGCCATCACCCATAAATTTTACTAGTTGTTCAACAATTTTTGGAAATTACGAAACCTTTCATAGTGTCACATTTCTCTTCAATCAATGAATCTACTGCCAATATGATAATTCAGTAGGTGCAAGGTGCAACTATTGTTATATGGCAATGAGAGGTCGATGATGTAAATTTTTAAGGGATGATATTTTCACCAATAAAAGTTGATGTTGTAAACTCCATTTGAGCATTTAGATAATTTTTTTTTTTGCTGAAATCGTCTTCGAAAAACTCTTCTGTTGATGAACTCTTCCGTTCATGAAGAGAGGCCATCGATGAAAATTTGATCAGCTGTTAATTTGATCTTACTGGTGAGTTGTTTTCAAGTTTGCTTCATTAATTAATTTCATTTTAATTGAATCCGATTGTGTTCGATTCGTCTCCGGTGTCGACCATACCAGACCCAATGCCTCCACTCGCCCTCGTCGTCTCTTCACCTCCCAGATAAGCTCCCTTTACCCTCTACATTCTGCTCCACCCTTTATTCTTTCAAATTGACCATTGCCGACCTCCATCACCCTCATCTCCTCCATCTCCGGCCACCACCTCCGGCGAGGCTGCTCCACCTCCATAGGCCATCCTACCCCTCGCCAACAAGCCCATAAGCTTTCCCTCGCTCCACTGATCCTTTTCCCCCACTTCACACACCACTCCACTCACTCACGCACCTCACCGAACACACCCACACCTTCTGTAACAACTCGATTCCCGAGTCCCTACGAGACACGAGAACCGGACCGACTGGACTAATCCCAAGACTTAGTCATCCAACGAGGAAGTAACCAAAAGAGCAGTAAAATAAACCACATTCAACATGAAATATAACTAGCAGTAACAAAATACAGCAGTAAGAAAAAGAACTAGTACAGCATGTACCACCACAACAGTAGAACAACATTTAACATAACATGAATTACAAGTAAAGAAAAGTACAGAGAGTAACAAGAACTACTCACTACAGTAGAACAAAAAGGGCACAAAAGAACAGTGGTAACTCTACTGGACCCTACTCGGCCCAGCGTCCTCTGCAGCCGCTGACCCTGGCTGTTCAACACCTGGTCCTAAAAAGTAACAAGTGTAACACGTCAGCGAAACGCTGAGTAGAGTGGCAGCTAAACTAAAGAAGCAGTAAAGTGTACAGAAGCTGTTTTATTTTCGTTCTTCCTTTATTTACGTCTTTCTATTGTTTCACAATCTACCTATTTCTCAGATCCTTCACTTGATCTCGAATGTTCCTCGTGGGAACGATCTTGATTGCAGTCTTTTCCGAACAGTAGAAGTAACACGTGGTGCTCTCCTGGCCGGGAGAGTCCCCCGTGGTGATCCTACTCTCAGTCAACCACCCCAAGTTCACTGACAGACGTAACGATGACTACAGCACGCGCGGTAAACGCACGGGTAGCTAACCCGCACTGGCACGCGGTCAGTCGTTTCTGTTAACGGGTGCGCCCAAAGCACAGCACGGAACCAGTATAGGGCAGAGCCCTCTCAGTAACAGGGGTCCAACCCCTCCACAGTAACCAAACAGGGGCCTTGCCCCTCGACAGTCGCGCACCCTCGCCTGACTACCTTGGTTTGCCCAGTGGACCTAACAAGTCGGTGTAGGTGAGCTAGCAGAACCCCGGGGCCCGTGGGGTAGCTAGTACTCGCCCTACACTAGTAGCTCTCCTCGGTACTGTGTACACGAGGGCCAACAAGTCGGTACAAAGTGGCCAGACCTAACCCCGAGTCCCTGAGGCGGCTGGCTCCGCTCTGCACTAAGCAGGTAATAGGTGCTTCCCCTGGCACTACGTACCCAAGAGACAACGCACCTCCACATCTTTCCTTCTCAGTTCCATTTCATTCTCTTTCCATGAGTTCTACTCCTAACTCCCCGTAGGGTTCCAGCTCTTTTAACTCAGCACATTCAGGTTTCACCCTTTCAGTTTCACGTTCATACAACCCATATTCTCAAACATGTTCATTTATTCATAACAGGAAGCTGTTAAAATCAATTTACATGCAGCTATTATTTCCTTCCCACAGTTTCCAAGACTGCAATATCTATATTCATTTCACTAGTTTTCCAGTCCTAGGATTCATGCCGTACCCTAGGATCTATCATTCAATCTAGTTTTCCAGCCCTAGGATTCATGCAATACCCTAGGCTCTATCATTCAATCTGGTTTCTCATTCCTAGGTTCTATTAATTGTTCCATAATTGTAACAAATTATGTTAATAATTTCTAAAGCAACTCTACCAACTACAACGGAAGTACTGGGGGTGTGGTCGGAAATCTGCGCGCCTCCGCAACCCTCGAGACTGCAATGGAACGGGTCCTAACACAAGGATCAAACATAAGGAGTTTCTCAGAACAGTATATAATTACTTTAAACGGGTAGAGGATCTTATTCCAAAAAGAACAAAACTCGAAACGCGGAAAATGAACTCCAAACGGGCCCTAAACGGGTCGAAAACGATGAAACAGTCCAAAATCAGATGTCTGGAACCTCTTCCAGACGTCTTAAAATGTGGGTTAGATGGTACCTTTGTTCTGCGTAGTCTCTCAGACGTCTAGAAGCTTGCGGGGGCGTCTGGCCTAGTTCCCAGACGTCCGATGGTCACCCTGGACGTCTGGAAGTCCTTCTAGTCATCTGCACTTCGGCCAGACGTCTGATTCGCGTTGGATGAGAATCTCGGAGCCTGCACGTCCCACTCCTCGCTCTCAGTACGAACGGTCGCAGAAAAGGAAGAAGGACGAAAATAACTTACTTGCCAAACGTCTGGACAGTCCTCCAGACGTCTTCACCGTCGTCTGGTTGGAAGCCCAGACGTCTGATTCTGGAAAAATTTCCAGAATCAGAGCTCGACGCGCTCTCCGCCCGCGACGCACGGCTGCGCCGCGCCTCGTCTGCCTGCTGCTCGAGCTGCAGCAGCCCTCCCGCGTCACTCCGTGCCCGCTGCTCCCCTGCCGGCCGGTTCCAGCTGCCCCGACAAGCTCGAGCCCTCCCGGTCGAGCGTCTCCTCCCTCGCGCAACGCCTCCTCCCGCACACCCACCGCGGCTGCCGCTACTGCCGCTCACTCACTCTTGCACTGGCTGGAAGAAGAAGGGAGTGGAGGAGATGAGAGTGAGGGAGAGGGCGAGGACCCTTTTAAAGCCGCGCGGGGGAGAGAGCGAGAGAGAGGGGCGCAGCCTGCACCCGCAGGAGGAGAGGGAAAAAGAGGGGCATCTGCAGGTCTACGCGCGCAGGTGCGCAGACAAAATCCACCGTGCCGCAAAAATTAAATCCCATACGTCTAGGCCACCTCCCAGACGTCTTAAAAGACGTCTTGAAGCTGCGTTCGTAACACCTTCGCACATAGTGTGCCCTAGTCACGCTTGCACAGGCAACCCCACGCCACGCCAACCACCCCAGCATCTTTGCCGTGTTCCGGCGACCCTCTCTAAACATTTTGATAAGGCCGCAAGGCCGTTCTTGTGATTTTAGGTTCAGGCGTCATCTACCATTGGTGACCGAGCTTGAAGCAAGCTTCAAGCCACTTCAGGTCTGCCCAGCCCAGGTGTAGTAGTCCCAGGTGTGCGGAATACTCTCGTGCACGCACTCAGGCCCTTAATTGGAGTCGAAGACCTCAGCTGCTGCTGCAATCGCAAAGGCTATCTCTGCGGGCACATGTGAGGAAAGGGTGGGACATTTAGTCCCACCTCGGAAGTGAAGGCACACCCGCACCTACATAAGAGGAAAAAATAAAGTAAGCTATTCACCTCAGATCCACCGGGTGAGGTCCCACTCACCCGACCCGATCTCATCCGCGGCATTTCCCATGCGGATCTGGCCTGACCCGACCCGACTGCACTCCTCACCCACCACCGCACGCCTGTGGGCCTAGTCCTAGGTACACACCTGACCCGATTACCTGATTTATTATGTGGCTCTGGGAGAGAAAAACTGATGGGAACACCATCATGAGCCCTAACTAGCTCATTTTGACCCATAAAAGAGAACAAAAGCTCCTACATAACCAACTGGAGGTCCTAATTCATTGAATAATCATTCTGAGATAAATGCAAGAAACAAGGGGTAAAACTATAATTTTACCATTGCAGTACAACAACAGATTTTCTCAAGGGCTAAACATAGGTCAAATGATCTTAACAAGATAATAAGTGGGTTGAATCAGACATAAAAGAGATCGTGTGATTTCTGGAAATTAAATGACTTCCTGTAACCCTAAAAAAGATCCACTTGATTAAACAAGGTTATGGTTAGGATAAAATTCACCTAAACCCTCTAAAAATTATAGAAAAATATTCTCTAGGATTTAGAACCTTCAATTTGGCCATTGGAACCTATTTTGACCTAGAATGGGGTCTTAACTAGATATTTGCCCTAAATTAGGTTTTTACGTAAATTGCCCAGTCAAACGTGGTCAAACCCAAAATCTAACCTCATCATTGGATTCCTTAGGTCCAAATTAGGTTTGTACCAAATTTTGGACCTAAGGGGAACTCATCTTGACCCACTTTGCAAACAGATCCGACCCAATTACATTTCTAACCCTTTCTTTCAAAAACCCTTACATTTGACCCCCTAGCTTCTTCATCGTTCTTTGTAATTAGGTCCCTTCGCCATTATAGCGGAGGGAATCCTACTCCGGAGAGCTTGAAAGGGCGATTTCTCCCTGATTTCTCAGAGAATCTCCAAAATTGGAAGGGAGATTTTCTGAGAAATTCCCTCCAATGTGAACCCAATTTGGTGTCCTACTTGGTACCCAATGTCTCATGCGAATGCATGAGAGATTTGGGCCACTCTCGAGTTACCATTTCCGGCGACCTTGCCGTGCTTGGAAGCTTGGCCTCCAAGCACAAAACTGACCTCCAGGGCGCTATTTAAGACACCCCACTTCGCCCTACATCTCCTAAGCTTGAAATCAGCCAGAGAACCCCCTCAATTTCGTCTCTTCTCCTCCAGCCGACTTGCTCATCAAGCTCCAGTGACCTTTGCTACTCTCCATCGTCGCCTAACCACATTACCGGTGGCAGGTTCCTCTTCCTCTCGCTCGTCCACGTCGCACAGCACCCGCCGACGCCCCTGCCTCCCCTTCGTCCTCACCGACCATCCTCGCTGAGCACCTTCGTCTCCGACGTTGGCGATACGCGCTAGACGCTATCTCCATCTCCCCCTTTGTCTCTTCACCGTTAGATAAGTTCCTCCCACCTTCTACTCCCTTTCCCCCTTCTTTATTTCCTCAATCAACTACTGCCGCACTCCACCACCATCATCCCCTTCACCTCCGGCCACCAACTCTGGCAAGTTCGCTCCACCTCCACAGACCACCTCCCTCCTTGCCGACCGGTCCATAAGCACTGCCTCGACTCACTGATCATAACCCCCCACTCACATCACTCTGCCACTCAACCAAACACACCCCCGAACACACCCACACACACGGCCGCAGTGTACCCTAGGCAAGCTCCCTCAGGCGTTCCCATGCCACACCGACCACCTCTGTGCACTCGCCGCACCTTGGCGAAGCTCCCTGAGCTTTTTAACGTGGTCTCAAGGCCGTTGTAGTGAAATCAGGTCCAGGAGCTCTCCGCCATTGACGCACAGCTTGAAGCTTCCTTGCAAGTTGCTCCAGACCATGCCCGCTCTAGGTCACAGTCCCAGGTTGCGCGGAAAGCCTTCGCGAACATCTCCAAGCCTCCAATTGGTGTCGAAAGCCGTAGCTGCACCTGCAATCGAAGGCACACTCTACTGTAGGCGCACATGAAACGGGGTGGGAAGATAGTCCCACCTTGAAAAGATTTGGAGAGCCGTACCTGCATAAGTTGAATTTCTACATTAGCCTTGTTGCCTCCTACTCACGGGGTGAGGTCCCTCTCTCACCCGACCTGACGCCTCGTCCGCAACCACGCCTCGCGAACCTGGTGACCCAACCCGACCGCACACCTCGCCCACCACCGTACGCTAGTGGGCCTGGTCCCGGGCACGTACCCAACCCGATTACCCGAAAAGCGTGGCTCTGGGAGAGCGAACCTAAGAGAGAAAAAGAGAGGAGAGTTCGCGTAGGTAGGGGGTAGGTTTTGCTCTGCAAAGAAGCCAAGCCAAAGGAAGAGGAAGGAGAAGACAAGGTCGAAGAGAAGCTAAGGAAGAAGAAGGAGAAGGGCTGCAGCAAAAGGAAAAAGCTATAGCCAAAGAAAGGAAGGCAGAGAAAGAAAAGAGATGGAAGAAACTAAAGGAAGAAGCTGAAGGCAGCCAGCAGAGAGAGAGAGAGAAGAAGGTAGAGGAAGAGAAAGGCTAAGGCAGGAAAGCTAAGCCAGAGAACAGGGAAGAAGGAAGAAGATTGAAGACAAAGGCAGAGACAGAGAAAGAAGAACAAGAGAAGAAGAAAAGAAAGAGCCAAGCACTGTAGCATAATCGTTTTAAGGTGTCTGAATCACAAATCAGACATCCAATTTTGGGCTTTATTCACATACATTGGTTCCTTTAGTATTTTGTGCCTTACATTTACTCCTATCTTTTTGCACTATAACATTGATCTTATTGCATATTCTTTTAAATTCTAAAGTTGTGATCTTGATTTCTAAACCCTAATTTTCTCCTTGTGTTTGACCTCGGACTTTAAAATTCGAGTAATAAAATTATATTTGTTTTGAACACTTTTTCAGCTATACTACAACGCTACCTTTTTAAAACCCGATCAAGCGCGATGAACAGGAACCTAAGAGAGAAAGAGAGGAGAGGTGCGCGCGGGTAGGGGTAGGTTTTGCTGCAGGCAAAAGCTGAAGAGAAAGAGAAGCTAAGGCAGAAGCTGAAGCCAAGGCCAGAAGAGGAAGAAGAGAAGGCAGATGGCAGAGAAAGAGAAGAAGGAAGAAGTTGAAGGAAGAAGAAGAGCAGAAGCAAGGAAGAAGAGGGAGAAGCTAAGGAAGAAGGAAGGCAAAGGCAGAAAGAAGAAGAGAAAGAGAAAGATCGTAAAGGCAAAGGAAGACAGAAGCCAAAGAAGAAGAAGAAGGAAAGAGAAGACAGAGGCAGAGAAAGAGAAAAAGAATTCAGATATTTAAGTCGGCTGATTAAGGAATCAGATGACAAATTTTAGCATCATTGCATATTTATATATTGAATCATTTAGTGATATTGTGGGAGTATTTGTTGATCTACATCACCATTTTACTCCCATATTTTTGCACTATGATACTGCTACTATTACAATTTCTTTCAAATTTAAATTGTGATTTTGATTTCTAAGTACCAATTTGCTCCCTGTGTTCGACCTCGAAAATTCTTTCGAGTAATAAAATTATATCTGTTTTGAATGCTTTTTCGGCTATACTACAACGCAGCACTCTTAAACACCGATTTAGCGCTCTAAACATAGACCTGCATGGAATCGATGCACCCGATAAAGGGACTTGGTAGGCCTATATGAACCTATTAGAACTGAATGGGACGCATTAGATCTATGTAGACTCTAATAGACCCGTAGAGGACTCCATACCAGTTGGACCGTGTAGACTCAGATGACATGACTTGACAAGTATCAGGATACGATGGATTACTTAGTTCTTTGTGCTTAGTTTGGCTCGAGGGATAGAATTTTTAGAAATGCTATCTTGTATTTTTATTTGAAAGTCAAAACTCAAAGTTGCAACATCTTATGATTGTTTGGAATATTGAGGTGAGATAATTATAGTTTGATTTACTTCGGTGAGATGAGATATAGCGAGAGAGTTAACCAACAAGATAACTTATCTTTCATCATGCTCGGGGATTAGTTATCTCTGGTTAACTCCTCGAAAGCAAGGTTAATCAGGCTTGATATTCGATTATCCCCATTATGAAGATCCCATATACACAACTTCACAGTACAGCTTTGAAAGGGAAAAAGAAAAATGAAGATCCCGATCATACTCCCATTTGTTACTCAACTGCGCAATAACAGGAAAATTTCGGTGCATATTAAGATCAAAAGCATATCATCTGTCGTGAACAATTTGCGAAAGTACCCATGGAAGAACTCGGAGATAAAGATTTCAAATGATGATGGATCACCTACGTCGATCTACCCAATACACGTTGCGATTCTCATACCAAGAGTTTTCCAATACATCTGGCAATCAATTCTCGACATTGGATCATAAGCAACTTCCAGAAAAACAGCATTTGATATCGCTTTTCCATGCACCATGTGTTCTTCAGATGCAGCTTGTCCTCAAACTGTAAATGACCAAAAAATAGAGAGATATTTTGCATAGGTAAGAAACAAGAGAAAGAATCGGAGAGTCATTTGAAATTAATTGAGCAAAAGATGATCATGATAGCGAAAAAAGATGAGATTCTGCAAGATGGACCCTTGGCATATATGATAATCCTTACATGTCCTCCCAACAGAGTTTCTTGAGGGGAGAAGAGGGACTGTTAACGTCGTCGTCGGGTCGACGGCGCTGCGCTGCGAGGGGACCTCCGCGATCTTTTACCCGTTTTCACGACGAAGGGGACTTCGGGCAACGTCAACCCGATGTCTTCTTCCACTACCACCCCCTTGCCTTTGGCACCGAGGCTCTTCGAGGCATCGTCGGCGGTGGGTTCGGAGTCTTGGGTGGGGTGGATGGGATCGATGGCTTCCGCCGGGAGGCCTTCAATGTATTCGAAGGGTTGAGGAGGTGGCAGCTCTTCATCTCTGTCTTTGTTTTCTTCTTGTCTGTCGCTTTCTTCCACTGCCACCGCCTTGCCTTTGGCAAGCCTCCTCAAGACATCGTCGGCGACGGGTCCAGGTTCCCGGGAGGGCCGGACGGGTTCAATGGCACCCACGGATACATCTTCGATGTATTCAAAAGATTGAGGAGGTGGCGGCACTTCTTCTTCTTTTCCAATCGAGGAGGGAGCGCCTCGACGAGGCTCTGTGTGTGACGGAGCACCTTCTTGTGGTCTTTTGAGTTGCGGCGGGTCGTCGGGATCCATCTCTTTTTTCCTGTAGCAGAGATGGAAGAAGGAGAAGTGGAGATGGGGAAGCAGAGGAGCAGAATGGGCGGTCTCCGACGGTTACGTTAGTTGGTGTCGTTGGTTCTGTAGCATATACGGGGCCGGGAAATATTTGAATCTTTCTACCTGTGATTTGGCTAACGGGATTTGGTCCCTAAGCTTTTTTAAATTGTGCCGAGATTGTTATTTTGGGCCTACGTGAAAATATTGAAGTTGTCCTTTTCAATGGAAGAATTGTGAGCTGTAAATGTGTTTTGGATAATCTTTTGTTAAGTCACTAAGATTTTAGTTAGTGTGTATAGTTAATGACATCCATATCGACGGCAATCACCCATTATAAGTTTTACTGAGTACACCGTTCGTGGAATCTTAATTTTCATAGTACATGTTACCTATCTCTTCCATTCGTGGCCTTTGCTTGAATTTACATAGAGGGGTTTCAATTAATACATGTATAGGTATGTGTGCGTGAGTGCACAATACACCCAGAAATTTACTGTTCCACTCTCTCACTGAGAGAGCGGTACTGGTTGTTCCTCTCTACTCTTACAAAGAGCTTGTGATGGAGGTCTAAAATGGTTAACGTAAATCCCATGTGTTGGCTTTAATTAACTTGTATTTGGTCCGCATATATATATATATATATATCATGTGTTAATTTTTGTCAAAAAAAAGAAAGAAAAAAAAAAAAAAACAGAGTCCGAACCTTGAATCACACGGGCAGGCAAACAGAGGGCATAGTACTTAGCAAAAGATATAACGCAAAATTTCTTTGGGAACACGCAAGCAAAATTCCATCGCAAACTACGTTAACGGTAACAAATGCACCAGTGAACACTTGGTGCAACTTCCTTAAAGCCAAGAATCTGTTCTCACAATTTTGAGGCTCGGAGGTTTTGTCCGATCTCAGTGATCGATCCTGCGGTCCAAATTAAAATACCAAATGCATGCGACGAATCTAATTTCTTTGGTTCTCTATGAGTCCTCATCACTCGAATCCTCGTCGTCCGAATCGTCAAAGTTGTCGTCTTCGAAGTCTTCGTCGAAGAAATCCTGGTTCGCCTCGGGATCAAAACCCTGTGCCTTAAAGTACTCCTCGCTTCAAACAACCACACAAACAATCATACCTATAAAGTGATACTCGAGGTCTTGTGTGAGAGATGAACGGTTCTTCTCCCGTTAATTTACTCGAATGAGGTTGTGGGTCATATAGTTAAAAAAAAAGAAGGAATTAGAAAAATGAAGAAGTAAAGATCACCATCTCCTGAGCTCTTCGAGGTTGAGGTGGTTCGTCTGGTAGGGGACGCCACGTTGGTCCATCTCCTCCTTCCACTTGGCATTGTAGAGGGCGAGGCGCCACTGCTCCGCCGTCGGCCACCACTCGTTCGGGTCCCGCCCCAGCTTCCCGCGCCGCGTCTCCAGCCTCCTTATGTCCTCCCTCCACTTCGTCTCCCTGCGCTCGAATTGCTCCCTTGCGGTACCGTCTCGCCCTCCGCCCTCACGCGTCCGATTGACGCGCTGCTGCTGCTGCTCGACGTACTCGGAGGCACGTCTGGATGGCGCGGGGACGTCTTCGGCAATAACTACGGGAGGATGAGAAAGAAGGACCCGTAGGCGCTTCTTGGGTGGTAGAGAGGAATTAGAGGATCCTTCTGCTCCTCCTCCTCCTCCACCTCTTTTCCCCATGGAGGCTTTGTTGCGTACGTTGTTGGTTGGTTAGTGTTTGAGAAGTACCGTGTGGCAGTCAACGGAAATTTAATTGATCTTTATATATACACACACACGTCCATTTATTTAATTTTGCACGTATGAAGGTTCGGTAACTAAAACAGAGTAAGCTTTTCTTGGCAGTTAAAAGAACCCAAACGTCGAGAAATACAAAAAGACTAAGTAGTATGTGTAAGAGTACTGTCAAGGTATGAAGTTAGTATATATGTAAGAGTTTCTTTTTAATGTACAACATATATATCAACTCGATTATAGCCGACAGCTCAATCTAATTGAATCATTCTCGACTTTATATGATCACAATGCATGTGTGTTCAGCCACGCACGTATGTAGCCATTAATTACCTTAATATACCAAAGAGGTCACTATAATTATCTAAAGTCACCACAAGTAGAATAAGTATCCTCATAAATTTTTATAAATGTTAAAATAAATATCATCATAAATATTTTCTTAGATACATCATCTTATATTTATATCGATGTCGAAAATTAAATATCACGTAAAATATTTTTAATGATTTTAAATATATGTCTCATATGATATCAGAGGTGATATTTAAATATCTCTTAAAAATTTTACCAATTAATTGAACCCATGCAAATGTCATGCACAAAAAAAAATCATGTACATAAAAATTAAGTCATAAAATAATACTAAGATCGAGGCTGCAGGTGATTATATATCCCTGCAAGAAGAAAAGACGCGGACAAAGTTTGGAGATCTCTGGTTAGTAAGTGCAAAGCATGACGGAGATCCCAACTACTGGCCACACAAAATTAAAGTGCCCCCTTCTATACATCTAGATCATCAGATTAGCCACACAACAGTCAACTTGGAGGTCATCAAAAAGTAATTAATAGGAGCCAAAGTTAATTTATCTTGTAACCATCTAAGAGCTTTCTCTAATTTAACACGTACAATTAGCTAGCCAGTTTGGACTTAATGTACGTAGTTAATCAAGCCAGCCTCTCAAAGAGAATTAATAATCGATGCCACGTACCATGAGTACATCCAAGACATGGTGACAATTTAAAGAAAGAGGCAATCTAATTTTCATCCTGAATTTTATTTCGAATATGCCAAATAGCAGAGATGACAAATTAATGCAGCAACAACACAAACTTTCACTGAAGTGGGAACTCAGGAGAATTGATGGTGAAGAGTATGGGAACATATATTCTCTCGAGGCTCCAATTCGATGCCGTTTCGAAATTGAAATCGCATTAGAAGTCAAACTCAAAATCTCTTGGTTCACCATCATCGTTAAAGATAAAGTCACTGTCACCATCGTCGCTGTCGCCTCCGTCGTCGTCGTCGTCTTCGTCGTCACGACGGCTTCCGCTAAGTGGGGACATCGCCAGATGTTGTAACGTGGTCGAGAAATGTGACACGGTAGGGACTTTACCACAGCCAAAAGCCCTCAAACGTCCACCTTTAGAATGAGGTGCAGATGGTGGCGGTGGTTGTTGTTGTTGCTGCCACTGCCGTTGCCACCTCGGCCTTTTCGCGAGAGGAAGGTGGCAGCAGTTTTGGCTGCTGCTTCTCCTGCCTCTTCGCCTTCTTGGCAGCTAAGCATCTTGCTTTTGTGGCTTTGCGAGCCGCATTGTGCTCGCGTGGTCGTTCATGGCCGTCCTCATTTTCGTCGGTGCCACCACTGCCAACTCCATCTCCGCCTCCTCTAGTTGCCATGGTTGCCGTCGTCGGAGTCCACCGTCTATTCCCTCCCTGTAGCAGACGAGGAGGACGTACGTAGAAGTTGAGAAGGGGGAGAAATATGTGCGGTTGGCAACAGTTAGATTCGTTGGCATATATATATATATATATATATATATATATATATATATATATATATATATGTACACACACGACCCAATCAACTTCTGATCCCACGCCTTTCATGTCCACCGTCGGATCAGGGAAAAAAAAAGGGGGGGCGAGACTCTGGCGCTTCAATCGATTTTCCATTTTTCTAAGATGAAGTATATGGTGGGGCAGGGAGTTATTGAATTGTTTTGCTTGAGGATTTGGCTAACGAGATTTGGTCCCTAAAGTTTTATAAAATGTCAATATGAATCTATGTTAAAATATTAATATTGTCCTTTTCAATGAAAGAATTGTGAGCTGTAAATACATATGTTTGCATAACATTTCGTTGAATCACTAAGATTGTATTTAGATAGTGTGTAAAATCACATCCGTACGTATCGCTAGCCATCACCCATAAATTTTACTAGTTGTTCAACAATTTTTGCAAATTACGAAACCTTTCATAGTGTCACATTTCTCTTCAATCAATGAATCTACTGCCAATATGATAATTCAGTAGGTGCAAGGTGCAACTATTGTTATATGGCAATGAGAGGTCGATGATGTAAATTTTTAAGGGATGATATTTTCACCAATAAAAGTTGATGTTGTAAACTCTATTTGAGCATTTAGATAATTTTTTTTTTTGCTGAAATCGTCTTCGAAAAACTCTTCTATTGATGAACTCTTCCGTTCATGAAGAGAGGCCATCGATGAAAATTTGGTCAGCTGTTAATTTGATCTTACTGGTGAGTTGTTTTCAAGTTTGCTTCATTAATTAATTTCATTTTAATTGAATCCGATTGTGTTCGATTCGTCTCCGGTGTCGACTATACCAGACCCAATGCCTCCACTCGCCCTCGTCGTCTCTTCACCTCCCAGATAAGCTCCCTTTACCCTCTACATTCTGCTCCACCCTTTATTCTTTCAAATTGACCATTGCCGACCTCCATCACCCTCATCTCCTCCATCTCCGGCCACCACCTCCGGCGAGGCTGCTCCACCTCCATAGGCCATCCTACCCCTCGCCAACAAGCCCATAAGCTTTCCCTCGCTCCACTGATCCTTTTCCCCCACTTCACACACCACTCCACTCACTCACGCACCTCACCGAACACACCCACACCTTCTGTAACAACTCGATTCCCGAGTCCCTACGAGACACGAGAACCGGACCGACTGGACTAATCCCAAGACTTAGTCATCCAACGAGGAAGTAACCAAAAGAGCAGTAAAATAAACCACATTCAACATGAAATATAAATAGCAGTAACAAAATACAGCAGTAAGAAAAAGAACTAGTACAGCATGTACCACCACAACAGTAGAACAACATTTAACATAACATGAATTACAAGTAAAGAAAAGTACAGAGAGTAACAAGAACTACTCACTACAGTAGAACAAAAAGGGCACAAAAGAACAGTGGTAACTCTACTGGACCCTACTCGGCCCAGCGTCCTCTGCAGCCGCTGACCCTGGCTGTTCAACACCTGGTCCTAAAAAGTAACAAGTGTAACACGTCAGCGAAACGCTGAGTAGAGTGGCAGCTAAACTAAAGAAGCAGTAAAGTGTACAGAAGCTGTTTTATTTTCGTTCTTCCTTTATTTACGTCTTTCTATTGTTTCACAATCTACCTATTTCTCAGATCCTTCACTTGATCTCGAATGTTCCTCGTGGGAACGATCTTGATTGCAGTCTTTTCCGAACAGTAGAAGTAACACGTGGTGCTCTCCTGGCCGGGAGAGTCCCCCGTGGTGATCCTACTCTCAGTCAACCACCCCAAGTTCACTGACAGACGTAACGATGACTACAGCACGCGAGGTAAACGGACGGGTAGCTAACCCGCACTGGCACGCGGTCAGTCGTTTCTGTTAACGGGTGCGCCCAAAGCACAGCACGGAACCAGTATAGGGCAGAGCCCTCTCAGTAACAGGGGTCCAACCCCTCCACAGTAACCAAACAGGGGCCTTGCCCCTCGACAGTCGCGCACCCTTGCCTGACTACCTTGGTTTGCCCAGTGGACCTAACAAGTCGGTGTAGGTGAGCTAGCAGAACCCCAGGGCCCGTGGGGTAGCTAGTACTCGCCCTACACTAGTAGCTCTCCTCGGTACTGTGTACACGAGGGCCAACAAGTCGGTACAAAGTGGCCAGACCTAACCCCGAGTCCCTGAGGCGGCTGGCTCCGCTCTGCACTAAGCAGGTAATAGGTGCTTCCCCTGGCACTACGTACCCAAGAGACAACGCACCTCCACATCTTTCCTTCTCAGTTCCATTTCATTCTCTTTCCATGAGTTCTACTCCTAACTCCCCGTAGGGTTCCAGCTCTTTTAACTCAGCACATTCAGGTTTCACCCTTTCAGTTTCACGTTCATACAACCCATATTCTCAAACATGTTCATTTATTCATAACAGGAAGCTGTTAAAATCAATTTACATGCAGCTATTATTTCCTTCCCACAGTTTCCAAGACTGCAATATCTATATTCATTTCACTAGTTTTCCAGTCCTAGGATTCATGCCGTACCCTAGGATCTATCATTCAATCTAGTTTTCCAGCCCTAGGATTCATGCAATACCCTAGGCTCTATCATTCAATCTGGTTTCTCATTCCTAGGTTCTATTAATTGTTCCATAATTGTAACAAATTATGTTAATAATTTCTAAAGCCACTCTACCAACTACAACGGAAGTACTGGGGGTGTGGTCGGAAATCTGCGCGCCTCCGCAACCCTCGAGACTGCAATGGAACGGGTCCTAACACAAGGATCAAACATAAGGAGTTTCTCATAACAGTATATAATTACTTTAAACGGGTAGAGGATCTTATTCCAAAAAGAACGCAACTCGAAACGCGGAAAATGAACTCCGAACGGGCCCTAAACGGGTCGAAAACGATGAAACAGTCCAAAATCAGATGTCTGGAACCTCTTCCAGACGTCTTAAAATGTGGGTCAGATGGTACCTTTGTTCTGCGTAGTCTCTCAGACGTCTAGAAGCTTGCGGGGGCGTCTGGCCTAGTTCCCAGACGTCCGATGGTCACCCTGGACGTCTGGAAGTCCTTCTAGTCATCTGCACTTCGGCCAGACGTCTGATTCGCGTTGGATGCGAATCTCGGAGCCTGCACGTCCCACTCCTCGCTCTCAGTACGAACGGTCGCAGAAAAGGAAGAAGGACGAAAATAACTTACTTGCCAAACGTCTGGACAGTCCTCCAGACGTCTTCACCGTCGTCTGGTTGGAAGCCCAGACGTCTGATTCTGGAAAAATTTCCAGAATCAGAGCTCGACGCGCTCTCCGCCCGCGACGCACGGCTGCGCCGCGCCTCGTCTGCCTGCTGCTCGAGCTGCAGCAGCCCTCCCGCGTCACTCCGTGCCCGTTGCTCCCCTGCCGGCCGGTTCCAGCTGCCCCGACAAGCTCGAGCCCTCCCGGTCGAGCGTCTCCTCCCTCGCGCAACGCCTCCTCCCGCACACCCGCCGCGGCTGCCGCTACTACCGCTCACTCACTCTTGCACTGGCTGGAAGAAGGGAGTGGAGGAGATGAGAGTGAGGGAGAGGGCGAGGACCCTTTTAAAGCCGCGCGGGGGAGAGAGCGAGAGAGAGGGGCGCAGCCTGCACCCGCAGGAGGAGAGGGAAAAAGAGGGGCATCTGCAGGTCTACGCGCGCAGGTGCGCAGACAAAATCCACCGTGCCGCAGAAATTAAATCCCATACGTCTGGGCCACCTCCCAGACGTCTTAAAAGACGTCTTGAAGCCGCGTTCGTAACACCTTCGCACATAGTGTACCCTAGTCACGCTTGCACAGGCAACCCCACGCCACGCCAACCACCCCAGCATCTTTGCCGTGTTCCGGCGACCCTCTCTAAACATTTTGATAAGGCCGCAAGGCCGTTCTTGTGATTTTAGGTTCAAGCGTCATCTACCATTGGTGACCGAGCTTGAAGCAAGCTCCAAGCCACTTCAGGTCTGCCCAGCCCAGGTGTAGTAGTCCCAGGTGTGCGGAATACTCTCGTGCACGCACTCAGGCCCTTAATTGGAGTCGAAGACCTCAGCTGCTGCTGCAATCGCAAAGGCTATCTCTGCGGGCACATGTGAGGAAAGGGTGGGACATTTAGTCCCACCTCGGAAGTGAAGGCACACCCGCACCTACTTAAGAGGAAAAAATAAAGTAAGCTATTCACCTCAGATCCACCGGGTGAGGTCCCACTCACCCGACCCGATCTCATCCGCGGCATTTCCCATGCGGATCTGGCCTGACCCGACCCGACTGCACTCCTCACCCACCACCGCACGCCTGTGGGCCTAGTCCTAGGTACACACCTAACCCGATTACCTGATTTATTATGTGGCTCTGGGAGAGAAAAACTGATGGGAACACCATCATGAGCCCTAACTAGCTCATTTTGACCCATAAAAGAGAACAAAAGCTCCTACATAACCAACTGGAGGTCCTAATTCATTGAATAATCATTCTGAGATAAATGCAAGAAACAAGGGGTAAAACTATAATTTTACCATTGCAGTACAACAACAGATTTTCTCAAGGGCTAAACATAGGTCAAATGATCTTAACAAGATAATAAGTGGGTTGAATCAGACATAAAAGAGATCGTGTGATTTCTGGGAATTAAATGACTTCCTATAACCCTAAAAAAGATCCACTTGATTAAACAAGGTTATGGTTAGGATAAAATTCACCTAAACCCTCTAAAAATTATAGAAAAATATTCTCTAGGGTTTAGAACCTTCAATTTGGCCATTGGAACCTATTTTGACCTAGAATGGGGTCTTAACTAGATATTTGCCCTAAATTAGGTTTTTACGTAAATTGCCCAGTCAAACGTGGTCAAACCCAAAATCTAACCTCATCATTGGATTCCTTAGGTCCAAATTAGGTTTGTACCAAAATTTGGACCTAAGGGGAACTCATCTTGACCCACTTTGCAAACAGATCCGACCCAATTACATTTCTAACCCTATCTTTCAAAAACCCTTACATTTGACCCCCTAGCTTCTTCATCGTTCTTTGTAATTAGGTCCCTTCGCCATTATAGCGGAGGGAATCCTACTCCGGAGAGCTTGAAAGGGCTATTTCTCCCTGATTTCTCAGAGAATCTCCAAAATTGGAAGGGAGATTTTCTGAGAAATTCCCTCCAATGTGAACCCAATTTGGTGTCCTACTTGGTACCCAATGTCTCATGTGAATGCATGAGAGATTTGGGCCACTCTCGAGTTACCATTGCCGGCGACCTTGCCGTGCTTGGAAGCTTGGCCTCCAAGCACAAAACTGACCTCCAGGGCGCTATTTAAGACACCCCACTTCGCCCTACATCTCCTAAGCTTGAAATCAGCCAGAGAACCCCCTCAATTTCGTCTCTTCTCCTCCAGCCGACTTGCTCATCAAGATCCAGTGACCTTTGCTACTCTCCATCGTCGCCTAACCACATTACCAGTGGCAGGTTCCTCTTCCTCTCGCTCGTCCACGTCGCACAGCACCCGCCGACGCCCCTGCCTCCCCTTCGTCCTCACCGACCATCCTCGCTGAGCACCTTCGTCTCCGACGTTGGCGATACGCGCTAGACGCTATCTCCATCTCCCCCTTTGTCTCTTCACCGTTAGATAAGTTCCTCCCACCTTCTACTCCCTTTCCCCCTTCTTTATTTCCTCAATCAACTACTGCCGCACTCCACCACCATCATCCCCTTCACCTCCGGCCACCAACTCTGGCAAGTTCGCTCCACCTCCACAGACCACCTCCCTCCTTGCCGACCGGTCCATAAGCACTGCCTCGACTCACTGATCATAACCCCCCACTCACATCACTCTGCCACTCAACCAAACACACCCCCGAACACACCCACACACACGGCCGCAGTGTACCCTAGGCAAGCTCCCTCAGGCGTTCCCATGCCACACCGACCACCTCTGTGCACTCGCCGCACCTTGGCGAAGCTCCCTGAGCTTTTTAACGTGGTCTCAAGGCCGTTGTAGTGAAATCAGGTCCAGGAGCTCTCCGCCATTGACGCACAGCTTGAAGCTTCCTTGCAAGTTGCTCCAGACCATGCCCGCTCTAGGTCACAGTCCCAGGTTGCGCGGAAAGCCTTCGCGAACATCTCCAAGCCTCCAATTGGTGTCGAAAGCCGTAGCTGCACCTGCAATCGAAGGCACACTCTACTGTAGGCGCACGTGAAACGGGGTGGGAAGATAGTCCCACCTTGAAAAGATTTGGAGAGCCGTACCTGCATAAGTTGAATTTCTACATTAGCCTTGTTGCCTCCTACTCACGGGGTGAGGTCCCTCTCTCACCCGACCTGACGCCTCGTCCGCAACCACGCCTCGCGAACCTGGTGACCCAACCCGACCGCACACCTCGCCCACCACCGTACGCTAGTGGGCCTGGTCCCGGGCACGTACCCAACCCGATTACCCGAAAAGCGTGGCTCTGGGAGAGCGAACCTAAGAGAGAAAAAGAGAGGAGAGTTCACGTAGGTAGGGGGTAGGTTTTGCTCTGCAAAGAAGCCAAGCCAAAGGAAGAGGAAGGAGAAGACAAGGTCGAAGAGAAGCTAAGGAAGAAGAAGGAGAAGGGCTGCAGCAAAAGGAAAAAGCTATAGCCAAAGAAAGGAAGGCAGAGAAAGAAAAGAGATGGAAGAAACTAAAGGAAGAAGCTGAAGGCAGCCGGCAGAGAGAGAGAGAGAAGAAGGTAGAGGAAGAGAAAGGCTAAGGCAGGAAAGCTAAGCCAGAGAACAGGGAAGAAGGAAGAAGATTGAAGACAAAGGCAGAGACAGAGAAAGAAGAACAAGAGAAGAAGAAAAGAAAGAGCCAAGCACTGTAGCATAATCGTTTTAAGGTGTCTGAATCACAAATCAGACATCCAATTTTGGGCTTTATTCACATACATTGGTTCCTTTAGTATTTTGTGCCTTACATTTACTCCTATCTTTTTGCACTATAACATTGATCTTATTGCATATTCTTTTAAATTCTAAAGTTGTGATCTTGATTTTTAAACCCTAATTTTCTCCTTGTGTTTGACCTCGGACTTTAAAATTCGAGTAATAAAATTATATTTGTTTTGAACACTTTTTCAGCTATACTACAACGCTACCTTTTTAAAACCCGATCAAGCGCGATGAACAGGAACCTAAGAGAGAAAGAGAGGAGAGGTGCGCGCGGGTAGGGGTAGGTTTTGCTGCAGGCAAAAGCTGAAGAGAAAGAGAAGCTAAGGCAGAAGCTGAAGCCAAGGCCAGAAGAGGAAGAAGAGAAGGCAGATGGCAGAGAAAGAGAAGAAGGAAGAAGTTGAAGGAAGAAGAAGAGCAGAAGCAAGGAAGAAGAGGGAGAAGCTAAGGAAGAAGGAAGGCAAAGGCAGAAAGAAGAAGAGAAAGAGAAAGATCGTAAAGGCAAAGGAAGACAGAAGCCAAAGAAGAAGAAGAAGGAAAGAGAAGACAGAGGCAGAGAAAGAGAAAAAGAATTCAGATATTTAAGTCGGCTGATTAAGGAATCAGATGACAAATTTTAGCATCATTGCATATTTATATATTGAATCATTTAGTGATATTGTGGGAGTATTTGTTGATCTACATCACCATTTTACTCCCATATTTTTGCACTATGATACTGCTACTATTACAATTTCTTTCAAATTTAAATTGTGATTTTGATTTCTAAGTACCAATTTGCTCCCTGTGTTCGACCTCGAAAATTCTTTCGAGTAATAAAATTATATCTGTTTTGAATGCTTTTTCGGCTATACTACAACGCAGCACTCTTAAACACCGATTTAGCGCTCTAAACATTTTGGCACCGTTGCCGGAGAGCAACAGGCAATTTAGAATTCTTGATTACAATTCCTGATTTGGTACTAACTTGCTATATCTCTTTTTTGTGTGGTTGTTTCAGGGAGAAGATTCAAAGAAAGACAGCCGCACATCAAACATGCCAGGGGTAGGTAATTTCTAATTACTTTCTCTCGTAAGCTCCTCATTCTGAAAAGGAAAAAAAGGATAAAATCAATTAGGGCTACTTGCTTTACATTCTTAGCTAATTCATCAAGTTTCCTGATTTAATTTCAACAACAAATCTGATTTGTGCACCCATTTAAGGTAACTAGGGCTACCACTTTTTTGTTTGAGCCCTAGATATCACATTTGGCAAATTAAATTGGATCAAAATTAGAGCCAATTAAGGATTTCAATTTAGGATTTTTGAGACACACCTTCATAAGAAAGAATCAACTCTTCAAAAAGATGTGTGCCTAAGCCTTGGTTGAAGTGATTTATTCAAGCAAACCCTAAAATTCAGGCTCTTGATCTCACTTGAATCCTAAAAGAAGGGACCTAAAACTTCTCAAAGGATAAATAGGTGAAGTTGACACACCTTGTTGGGTCAACCAACCTTGAAATTAGGTCACTTTGCGCACTCAATACATCTAAAGTTCAAGTGAAATCTTAAGCACCCTTGCTTTTGATTAAAACTGGTAGACTTAAGGGGTCGAGTCCCCATTCTGGTCTACCTGGAACATCAGTGACAAGAGAGGTCGTGTGGGGGAAACCCTGTAACTCATGGGGGTGCTCTACCATGTAGGGGTCTTTGCGGGACTCTCCCTCTCTGGCTGCCTAGGTATTTCTCAGGTGGACGGCTTTCTGACGAAGGGTTATCATCCGTCCCAAACCTCTATAGTCATCCAAAGTTTTTGGGTGTCTTGATTAGGTCCATCACATTCTACTCTCATCCAGACCATCAGTGCATGTTCAGTAGGAGGTCCTTAAGACCATCCTTGAGGCCTCCTTTAGTTATTCACTCCTGTCGAGGCCAGGCCTCGACTTCCGTGTTTGTGCAACAACCCCATCACATAGACATCTCCTCTGATTTATCTGAACCCAATTCTCTTTCTTCCATCATCATGGAACAACCCGTAGAAGAAGAGAATAACCTTGAGAACCAACTTCATCGCCTTAATGATTTATTCCAAGCCTTTGTGAATCCACCGCAGCGTCCTATGATGCAAGATCACTACAATCCCGCTGCGGTGGCGATCGAACCTCTAGTCTAAATCTTGGCTAGAGGTCCTGATTCTGAACTCAAGCCTAACATGATTCATGTTATTCCAAAATTTCATGGGCTCAATTCCGAGGATCCTTTTCAACACATCAAACAACTCAAGCATCTGGCTCAGACCTTCGGGTCAGATGTCCAAAATCGGGATATTCTTCTCATGAAGATGTTCTTCTTCTCTCTCATCGACAAAGCAGCTCACTGGTATCAGACTCAAACGCGTCCAATCAACACATGGGTTGAACTACAATCCAAGTTTCTGAAAAAGTTCTTCCCAGTGGGTCAGACAAAGACCTCAGCTGCCGCTGCAATTGCGAAGGCTATCCCTGCGGTCGCACGCGAGGAAAGGGTAGGACATTTAGTCCCACCTCGGAAGTGAAGGCGTGCCCACACCCACATAAAAGGAAAAAGTGAAGTAAGTTGTTCGCTCAAAATGTTTGCAGCGCTGGATCGGGTTTTAAAAGTATTGCGTTGTAGTACAGCCGAAAAAGCGTTCAAAATAAATACAATTTTATTACTCAAAAAGGTTTCCGAGGTCGAACACAGAGAGTAAATTGGTATTTAGAAATCAATATCACAATTTAAACTTGAAAGGAATTGTAATAGTAGCAGTATCAGAGTGCAAAAATATGGGAGTAAAATGGTGATGTAGATCACCAAATACTCCGACAACATCACCAAATGATTCAATATCTAAATATGCAATGAGGCTAAAATTTGTCGTCTGATTCTTTGATCAGACGACTTAAAGTGTCTGATCTTTCTCTGCCTTTACGATCTTTATCTTTCTCTTCTCTTTCTACCTTTTCCTTCCTTCTTCCTTAGCTTCTCTTCTTCTTCCTTCTCTGAGGTCCTCCTCTTTCTCTGACGTCTGCCTTCTCTTCTTCCTCTTCTGGCCTTGGCTTCAGCTTTTGCCTTAGCTTCTCTTTCTCTTCAGCTTTCACCTGTAGCAAAACCTACCCCTACCCGCTGATGAGTGGCTACTCATCATGGCTAAAAAGCTGAAGTTAAGCTAGACACTAAGTAAAACAACACCAAATTAACAGATAAAAAGGGTTAAGTGTGGGAACTAAAGAAAAGACCTAAAACCTTTACTCTGTGTTAAAACTTCATAATTAGGTCAAAAAAATGAGATATTCTGAAAGCAAAGCACAAATGATGATCCATGCGTCAATTGAACACATAAATAAGTTTGAAAGGTCAAATCAGAAGTATAATTAATGTCTTAAATGTTCAATTAAGCACATATAAAAATTTGAAGGCATTTGGACATCATTTAGGCTATGAAATAGGTAGTTTACACTTAGGTCCTTCATGCATTACACTCTCACCCTTAAAAACTCCTCTTTGGATCTACTTGTAAGCTGCAGGGACCCTTTTGAAAGGCTACAGGGCCCTTCCTGTTGTAATTCTTTTCACTTATGGGCCTGCACGCAATTCTTCTACCCCTTCGTTCAAGGGTCTGTTTGCAATTTTCCTTCATTTCAGAGAGAGGCCTGGTGCTCTTCGCACGCACTGAAGCGCGCGAAGAATACGGCTAATCTTAGCCGTCTGTCGCTCTTCATGATCTTGATCTGCGGTTAGATTCGAATGGAAGTTTCGCGCGATTCGGCACGTGCAATCACCCCTCTCCCCAGATCTCATCTGACGGTCAGATTTTGTGCTTAGCTCACCGTGCGCTCCGCCCCTCTCATCCTCGCCGCTGGTTGCATCTTGATTATCCTCACCTGCACGGTGATATCAGCCACTGAGCATGCTACTTAAGCACCTCAGTGGTGTCGCGCGCAAGAGATCGCTCCCACCTACACCTCTTAGCAATCATTCGTCCACTCCAGTTCCTCCTCCCCATCCGGCCTCTGATTTCACAGCCACCGGCTGTGAAATCATCACCTTCTCTCGACCTCCTCGTCGCAAAGGACTTCGTAGCACCTGAGGACGACCCTGGAGCCTCACTAGCAGACTCTTCCCTTTGCTGGAGTCATCTTCCTCCTTTCTTCCTCCTTAGCCACCAGCTAAGGACCCATAGGTCCCATTCTTCCTGTTAGATTAGGTTTATAATTCTGCATATTAATTTTAGCTGTAGTTAAGTAGTTTAGAGTAGAATTAATATAATTATTAATGTTCAGTTTCGCTATAGGATAAAGTAGCTGTAGTAGTAGAATTAGGCTTAAATTCTTCCCCCTCACCTCCTCTGATCATTCCAGATCAGAGGGGAGGACTTCATAGAACCATGTTTTCAAATTATCTCCCTCTCCATATTTTCATGTCCAGTTCTGATTTTCCATGACATGTTTTCTCATCTTCCACCCATACACTCTGACCCAATTTCAGATCTGGTTGGTTTTCAACCTCAGATTTGAAATTGACGTCAACAAGCACTTAAGGGGCTTCCCACTCACCTCACTCTTGGTCACAAAAGCCCCTGATTTGTGTTGAAACTTTCAGTTTGTCAGATTTCTCCTCAATTTGGATTTCAAGGATTTTTCTTTCAATTTGGTTTTACTGTCTGATCTGACAAATTGAATGAAGTTTGATTTGAATTCATTGTTGGCAAGGAATCTGAGAGGTTTTCTGGTGACAGAAATCATCTCAGAAGAGCCATACATAGATCTGATTTGATGATTTTTTGAATGCATTGAATGCAAGTTAGATCTGAGGATAATTAATGTAGTAATTTGAAGTGCGATCTTGCATTCATGAGTGTGTTTTGAATGGCTGTTTGGTGATTTCCTAACCTAAGGAGTTCTCAATACTCCTTAAGGTTTCATGAAACTGGGATTTAAACTAAGGGCTTTAATTGACTGAATTAATTCTCCCTTCATGCTGTCTATAGCATTAGGAAGAGTTAATTCAGTGATATTCGTGGATTTAATCTGAAATGAAGTTTTTGATGAGGGTTTTTGACATTTGAATTAGGGTACTTAGTGATTTTAGTAAGAAATTAAACCCTTGTTAGATTGGGGATTGAGAGAGATTTTCTTTTCAGTTTGGATTTTTTTGACTCTGATCCCAGTAAACAAAGCAAAGTGCTGCATCTTGCAGCTACATGTTTTCCTCTTCCAACTCACATTTCTTCTCAAATGGACTAACCGCAGCAGCAGTTAGACCATTTGGACAGTGACTTGAGCTGCTGCAGAGTTTGGAAGGTCTTGTTGCTGCTACTGTCTAGTTAATTGTAACAGATAGGTCCTAGTGTTAAACCCTGTAGACTCTAATTTGATCTTAGTTGACAGTTGATGGTATTTCATTTCATATGTATACAAACTTTCTTGTTTCAATACTTGAGCTCTAATTTCTATGCATACATGTCTATTCTTTCTCAATTCTGTCAGCTAGTCTAGTAAAAAAATAACCATCCAAACAAGAGTTAAAAGAGGAAACTTAACTGAGGACTCTCTCCTCAGTTAACTCTTCCCTTCTTCTCCCCTACTTCTGTCAAACTTGTAACAACAGTAGAAAAATTTAAAAAGAAACACCCAAAAGGACCAGAAATAAAAATATTTATATACCTATATATATACATATATATATTACTTTGTACATTAAGTATACTTATATAGACATAAGCTATATATTAGGCTACATATGTAAATAGACAGTGTAAATATATATATACTATATACTTAACTATGTAAATATAATGAATACTGTAACTTAGGTTTTAGATCCAGTTTAGACAATAAATATAATAATTATATAACTATATATAAATTGAACTAATTTATATGTATTATTAAACTAAATAGAGCAGTAAATAGTATAATTAAGAGAGGTAAACTATAAAACTGTATATATATCTATGCATATGTAGATTATAAGTAAATAAAATCTTTTATTTTAATTTAATCCCTTATAAATAATAAATAATGAATTTATTAAGTTTATACCTAAGTTGTTAAATTAAATTAGTTAAATTAGTAATTTAGAATTATAATTAAGTTAAATTGAATCTATATACTAAGACTAATATACTTTAAGTAAATTAAGCAAATTTAAGTATATTTATACCTGATTATATTAAGTTTAACTTAATTTATAAGCAGAACAATTAAAACTGCTATTTAAATGTAAATAACCCATACATTAATTTGGAAAAATATAATAAAAATGTGTATAAAATACTTATGTATGTATTCTAACTCTGTATGAGGTCAATTAGACCATTCACTAACTAATTTATAAGCAATTAATCAAGAAAACACTAAAATCAGTGTGTAAAAATAGTCTACTTTAGTAAATTTATTTATATAGTAAATCTAATTAAAATTTCAAATTAATTGAACAATTATATAGTATTATGTAAATACTTTATTTTCCATAATTTATTTTTATTTTTAAATAAATTATGGCCCTCGAATTTAGGGCCAAAATCGCTTCCAGCCCACAGCTGCACGCGGTTTTCAGCGCAGATGTGGCGCTCTAATAGCACCACATCGTGCGCTGCAAACCGCGTGCAGTGATATACATTGAATTCGTGTTATAGCTGATTAGTCGTCACGGGTGCCGGGCGCTCGAAACAACCGTTACATTAATACATACTGAGCATTCTGAACATGATTTGTGGGGCCGGGGGCCCGGATAGAGTCGTGTGTGCGTGGGGCTGAGAAGGCCCTGTGCTGAGTTAAGAAAAACGTAATTAAGTGGCCTAATGAGAATTAGGGCGGGCTAAGTAGAGGTTTGGTCCCACCCTCTTGGTGTTGTGTATCCCTCGAAAAGCGCACTCGCAAATTAAACACATTTTTAAGTACTTAAAGAGAGTTAATGACGATTGTTAACCGCCTCTCAGCCACGATGTTAAACTCATTACGGCAGAATGAAAACATAGAAGAAGAACATCTGATGAAGATTTGTGAAGGAGAAGAGAGAGAGACGATGTACATACGTAAGTAAAAATACATATACAATAAAAATATAAACATATATATATATATGTATACGTAGTATAGCCAATTATTTCTATAAATAAACCCATATATTTAATAACAGAATAAAATGTCACCATAAGCGTCGCTACAGACCCCAATTTCCCTCCTTAGATTTGTATAGTGTTTTATGGGATCTAGCGACGCTTACGTCTGTCACTATAATTGTTGTATGTGTCACTGTAGATATCAGACTGGTAAGTTAAGTTAATATACTATGTAATCTTAGTCTATTGTGTACTTTCATGTAAGTATTAATACTATAACTTGTAAAGACATAATTTAAAGTATAGTGATAAATTGTTTGGTGCTTGTTTATAGTTAGTTAGTTTTTGCAAGAATTACAATTAATTCTTAGTAAGTAGGCAAACCATGTCCACATTCATTCATTCTTTAATAAGACATAAAGCTTCTTTTTGAAATTAGAGGATAATTTTGAGATCAAAGAGCGATGTAATTCAATAAATTGCCTCCCAGTGAACGACCTGGAATAAAACCAATAAAAATTAGATAAGTAAATAATAATGGTTGTAATGACTGGTATTCCATACAACTCACCACAATGACACTCATGGTGTTTCAAACTACAACACATCATTATAACAATCAACATTCCACTCCAACCATTGCATTATCACCATCATTACCCGCGCGCAGCTCTCCTCTCTTTCTCTCTTAGGTTCTGCTCTCCCAGAGCCACATAGTTAATCGAGTAATCGGGTTGGGTGCGTATTCGGGACCAGGCCCACCAGCGTGCGGTGGTGGGCGAGGAGTGCAGTCGGGTCGGGTCAGGCCAAATCCTCGTGGGCAGTGCCGCGGACGAGACAAGGTCGGGTGAGAGGGACCTCACCTCATGATAACTGAGGCGATAAGGCTATGGCACAAATTCAACTTATGTGCCTTCAAGCGCTTCGCAGCCGCCGATGTGGTACTAAGCGTGCCTTCCTTCTTTGCGTGTCTGCGGCAGAGGGTGGTTGCCTCCAATTGCCTTAATCGCTGAGGCTCTTGTCTTCAATTGAGGTCCTGGGTATGTGCGCGAAGTGATTCTGCATAACCTGGACCTGAAGCCTGGAATTGGCAAGGCCTGGAGTGGCCTGGAGCTTGCTTCAAGCTCGGTTACCAATGGCGGATAATGCATGTTAAGACCCGTGCCATCAAAGTTCTTTAAGACGTCTGGGACTTGGACCAGACGTCTGGTCAGACGTCTAGACACCTTCCCAGACGTCTGGAAATCAATTTTTGTGTGCGTACGACTGCTAGTCTGCGCGCGTGCCGCGCGCAGACTGAACCCCAGCCGCCTATTTGTCTTTTTTCTTCCCTCGCCGACTGCAGCACCTTTTCCCCCCTCATGCCTACTTATACCCTCTCCTCTCCTTCACGCCACCCCACATCCACCCGTCTTCCCTTTCCTCCAGCGTAAGAGCGAGAGAGGGAGCGAGAGCAAGAGCAACAGCTGCAGCTGAGTGCAGCGGCAAAGAGGAGAGCACGCTAGTCGTGAGAGAGAGAGAGCTCGCTGGAGCAGTTCGAGGCTGGTCGGCATGCACGAGGCGGAGTGTTGCATCGAGGAGGTCCTCCCCGATGCTGCTGCAACTAGAGCAGCAGAGGAGCAAGCGCGACGCGGTCGTGCGCAGCAGGAAGAAGACGAAGGAGCTTCTGACTCTGGGATTTTTTCCCAAAATCAGACGTCTGGGCTTGCATCCAGACGACACGGACGACGTCTGGAGGAAGCCCCAGACGACTGAGAGGTACATACTGCGCATATACATCCCTTTTTGCGGATACGACCATGCAGGCCGTTCCGCCGATGCTCTGTTGCATGCTGTGTTAAGAGATTTTGTGCGCGTGTAGGATTTCGCTTCGGGAGGGCGCGGGACACACCCTCCCACACAATTCAGACATCTGGGCGAGGCACCAGACGGCGGAGAGCTTCTCCAGACGTCCGGAGGGATAGTCGGACGTCTGGAACTAGGTCCAGATGGTTCAGCAGGATCCCTGGACATCTGAGGAGCAGCGCGGAGTGAGGTATGATCTGGATCCCTTTTTAAGACGTCTAAAAGCTGTTCTAGACGTCTGATCTGAGTCTGGATTGTCATTTTTGACCCGTTTAGGGTCTGTTTAAGGCCCGATTTCCGCATTTAAGATCCCGTTCTTCTTCGTATAAGTTCCTTTACCTGTTGGAATGCCTTTTATCGTACTCTGAGTGGTTTCTTATGGTTGATCCTTGTGTTAGGACCTCGCTCTGTTGTGGATTTGGGGGTTGTGGAGGCACGTGGACCCACCGATCAAGCCCCCATTACTCCCGGTTTTGCGGGTAGAGTGGCTTCCCTTAGTTGATTACAACATAAATGCATATATGGAATAAATGATAGATCCTAGGGTATGGCATGAATCCTAAGACCAGAAACATTAGATTGAATGATAGATCCTAGGGTATGGCATGAATCCTAGGATTAGAAACACTGGGACGATTGTATTGAATGCCTGAATTGCAGTCTTGGATGAGTAGATAGAATAATAATAATTGCTTGAAATTGGATAACAGCTGCCTGTGAAATGTAGAGTACTGTTGTTAGTAACTGTTATAAGTAAATTCTGTTGTTGTAATTAAATACGAGCTGCTTGTATATAAATTGAAAAAGAAAGATTGAATGTTGGAAACACATGCTATATGCGAATAAACCTGAATGATGAAACCTAGTATGGCTTGGCTTGAGAAACATGAGCATGAACCCTACGGGGAATTAGGAGTAGAGCTCCTGGAAATAAATAGAATGGAACTGGAAAAGTGAATAGGAAAGTGTGTTGTCTCTTGGGTACGTGGTACCAAGGGAAGCACATGTTACCTCTTAGTGTAGAGAGGAGCTAGCCGCCCTAGGGTTGAGACCCGAGGTTAGGTTTGGCCACTTTGTACCGACTCTTGGCCCTCGAGTACACAATACCGGGGAGAGCTACTAGTGTAGGGAGAGTGCTAGCCACCCCACGGGACCCGGGGTTCAGCTAGCCGTCCTACATTGACTTGTTAGGCCCACTGGGCGAACCAGAGTAGTTAGGCGAGGGTGCGCGGACTGTGGAGGGGCTAGACCCCTGTTATTGAGAGGGTTATGCCCTATACTGGTTCTGTGCTGTGCTTTGGGCGCACCTGTTAACGAAAACGATTGACCGTGTGCCAATGCGGGGTAGCTACCCGTGCGTTTATCGCGCGTGCCGTAGTCACTATTACGCCTGTCAGAGACCTTAGGGTGGTTGACTGAGTGTAGGACCACCACGGGGGACTCTCCCGGCCAGGAGAGCACCACGTGCTACTTCTACTCTTTGAAAAAAACTGTAATCAAGATCGTTCCCACGAGGAACATTCGAGATCAAGAAAAAGACCTGATAAATAAACCAAGTGTTGAAAGAAAGAATAATTAGTTAAATAAAGAAATAAATTGAAAACAATAGTTACCTATCCACCTTTACTATTTCTCTTATTTAGCTGGTTGCCACTCTACTCAGCGTTTCACTGACGTGTTGTACTTACCACCTTTTTCAAGATCAGGTGTTAAGCAGCCAGAGCCTACGACTGTGGAGGGTGCTGGGCCTAGTAGAGCCCAGTAGTTGTACTTTTGTTGTACCCATTTTCTGTAGTAGTGAGTATTTTGTTACACTTTTGTACACTTTTATTGTAACTTCATATTCCTGTACCTGTTTAAAATTCTCTACTTTTGTGGTGTCATGTATTGTAGTAGTTCATTTCTTTACTGCTATACTTTGTTTACTTTTAGCTACTTGCATGGTGAATGTGGTTTATTTTACTGCTTTTTGGTTACTTTCTCGTTGGACGACTGGGTCTTGGGATCAATCAAGTCGGTCTGATTCTTGTGTCCTGTAGGGATTCGGGAATCGGGTCGTAACAATGCCTGAACCTGAAATCACAAGAACGGCCTTGCGGCCTCGTCAGAGCGCTCAGGGAGCGTCACCGGAGCACGGCAAAGATGTTGGGGTGGTCGGCGTGGCATGGGGATGCCTGTGTGAGAGTGCCTAGGGCACATCGTGTGCGAAGGTGTGGGCGTGTTCGGTGAGGTGCGTGAGTGAGTTAAGTGGAGTGTGAAGTGGGGGAAAAGGATCAATGGAGCGAGAGAAGCTTATGGGCTTGTCGGCGAGGGGTGGGATGGCCTGTAGAGGTGGAGCAGCCTCGCCGGAGGTGGTGGCCGGAGATGAAGGAGATGAGGGTGATGGAGGTCGGCGGTGGTCGATTTGAAAGAATAAAGGGTGGAGAAGAATGTAGAGGGGAAAAGGAGCTTATCTGGGAGGTGAAGAGACGAAGGGGGCCAGCAGAGGCATCAGGTCTGGTATGGCCACCGCCGGAGACGAAGAGTGGCTTCGGTGAGTGGAGATTGACGAGGACGAAGAGAGGGAGACACCTGCGGGTATGGCGAGGCACGGATGAAGTCAAGGAAGAGGAATCCGGTACAGGTATGGCGGTCGGACGACGAGGAGTAAGGGAGGTTGCCGGACGTCGAGGAACCTACGACCGTGAGGAGAAGAGAGGAATCAGGGGTGTTCATGATCGAATTCGAGCGTGGAGGAGTCGGGGCAATCTGGGCTTCTTTAAATAGAGCCCTGAAGGTCAGTTAGGGCTTGGGAAGCAAGTTTCCAAAGCAAGGAAAGCTCGCCGAAGAAGAAAGTCGTTGAGATACCCATATCTCTTAAGCGTTCACATGAGAGATTGGGAGAGAATCAGATCTCAAATGAGAGTTCAGACGAGAGAGAATTTCTCAGAGGATCTCCCTTCCAATTTTGGAGGAGATCCTCCAAGCAATCAGGGAGAACTCTCCTCCCAAAGCTCGTCGGAGTAGGACTCCTCCGTTGTAATGGCGGAGGGACCTAATTGCAAAAATGATGAAGAAGCTAGGGGGTAGTTTGTAAGGTTTTTTTGAAAGATAGGGGTAGAAATGTAATTAGACTGGACCTTTTTGCAAACTAGGTCAAGGCAAATTCATCTTAGGCCCAAATTTTGGTACAAACCTAATTTGGGCCTAAGGAATCCAATGGTGAAGTTGGATTTTGGATTTGACCACGTTTGACTGGAAAATCTACGTAAAAACCTAATTTAGGGCAAATATCTGTCTGAGACCCCATTCCAGGTCAAGATGGGTTCCACTGGCCAAATTGAAGGTTCTAAAACCTAGAGAATATTTTTATATGATTTTTAGAGGATTTAGGTGAATTTTATCCTGACCAAAGCCTTGGTTAATCAAGTAGGTCTGTTTTAGGGTTTCAAGAAATCATTTAATTCACAGGATACACACAAACTCTTTTCTGTCTGATCCAACCCACTTATTATCTTATTAATACCCTTTGACCTTTGTTTAGCCCTTGAGAAAACCCGTTGATGTCCAACTGACTGGCCATCAGCTCCAAGTCGACGGATGCGGACAGGCCCTGCGTCTCATGTGCTCCCCTAAGATTCGTCGATGTGCAGGCATTCGCCCGATCGAATAAGCCCATGGAGTCATTATTGATGGAGTTCTCGCATATATTTTCAAGAATCTCCCACACCGTGTCATGCTGACCCATGATGTTTCCTCCGCAGGTTGCATTGACGAATAATCAAATGTCTTCACGGAGTCCTTCGTAAAAAGACTGGGCTTATTCCCATTTAGGAACTTCGTGATGGGGGCACTTTCGCATGAGATCCAAGAATCGGTCCCATGCCTCATGAAGAGGTTCTCCCGTTTGTTGGGTGAAATGAGTGATCTGATGGTGCAAGACATTTGTCCGACCAACGGGGGTAGTAATTAGGTTGAATATGGCCCATCTTTAGAATAAAAGGCACAACATAAAGTAGAATAGGAGCATTGCATGCATCAAGTACCAAGATTGCTTATAAACTGTATTAATGGCCATTTGTGTAAAGCATTTGTCAAAGCAGGCCTCAGATGAGCAATCGGACCGCACGGATGGATTCAGGACGACGAACGGAGTCTAACGGACTCAAAATCGGCCAAATCCGACATCCGGAGCTCCCACAATGGGCCCAAGAAATCCTGACCGTTGATCTGGAGATCAACGGCCTAGAACGCGCCACGTCGCCCCGCCCCCGCCGCCCGCACGCCCCCAAGCCAGCCAAGGACGCATCTCGGCCGTTGATCTTCGATCGAACGGCCAAGATCCGCGTGCTTGCCCGCGGTCGCCGCGACAAAGCTCGGGCGTGGCGCAACGGTTAGCGCGCACGCCCGCGTCGCGGCGACGCGCGTTCGATTCGCGCGGAGCGAAAATCATTTGCGGGCGAAGGGCGCGGCAAAATTGAGCCGCGCGATCAGAAGCGAGCGGCCAGGATTGCGCCACGCGGCGCGACGACAGCGCCCCACCTCCCACGCGCGCGCGCACGCCGGGCGGAAACGCGCGCGCGCACGCGCGCCCAAAGCGCGATCCTAGCGCAGGCGCGGGAGGATCTCAGCCGTCCGATCATCAATCGGACGGCTCTCGTTCGACAGCCACGGATCGCGCCTGAAGAGAGAGAGGGGCGGGCGGCTGACCGGCGGCAGAAGGCCTTCACCGACGTATATGGAAGCGGTTTTAGCGACGTTCTGGATGTCGCTAAAGCACATTCTTCTTTTAGGAAGCCCTTAACTCTATTTAAACCCCCTTCTACCACCATTCAAGGCATCCCCTCCCACTTGCAACTACTCCACTCCTCTCCTAGCTAGTCTTAGGCACTCTTGTAATCGCCGGAGACGACGAGCCGCCGACGGAGCCTCCTCCACCGCCGTGGCTGCCTCGTCGCTCTCCACTCTCTCTCTACCTCTCTCTCTCTCTTTTAAAGCTTTCATTTACTTTTGTTGAAGCATGTATTTAATATTGTAAACCATGAACTATGAATGCATGTTTAATGAAATTATTTTTCATTTAGTTGCCTTTTTAATTTCTGTTTAAAGTGCATGATCAAAACCAAAGAGCTTTCTAACCCTAAACTCTCTCTATCTCTCGCTTTTCAAAACCGTTTCTTTCGCAAGCAAAACTCCGCCTTTTTCGTGACAACAAGTGGTAAACAAAATCCGATTTCCACGCCTCCCTGAGATCGACACTCGGACTCCCTCCGTTTACTTCTTTTAAAACCGACGTATCAAGTGCAACTATAACGACACCTCTTAACACACACGCACGAAGGCACGTCAGTTTTTGGCGCCGTTGCCGGGGAGGCAACGGATTTGTTTTATCACCTCCATTCCACCTTCATTCTCATATCGTCTAATGCCCTATTTTCCTTTTTACTTGACGGATGCAGGAATTCGGCGCATGGACGGCGAAGCGATGCATTCCACTATGGTAGCAAGGAAGTAGACGCCTCGAGGACCGATAGTGAGTACTCTCTCTCTCTCATTGTTTGCTTGCGTGAAAAATCTAAAAAAAATCATAAAAACTGAAAAAATTGGCGTGGTGAATGATTGCTTGACCCACATTCTTAACACATCACCCTACAAAAAAATGTACACTCTAATATGCTGGATAAATTCTTGGAGTGCTCTTTTCTCTTTCTCTTGAGTGGTGTTTGCGAAGCCACCGTGAGTTGACCTGGGCCGCACCACTCAACCCTAAAACTGACTCATCTAATAGAAGCTGCACGATCTTTAGGATGAGTACACTAGGGTTTTTAGAGCCTCTACAAAATAAAAGGAAATCTACTTTCACTAAGTTGTGTGCAGAACTTGACGTGCCCACTGAAACTTGTTTGAAAAAATTAAGACACGTCAACCCTAAAAAGTACTTAAGTAAGGATGAAACACTAAAAAGACACTATATCTTAACAAATCCTTGCTTGAAAATCATGTTTTGCTAGAAGCACACACTTTGAAAGTAGAACATTAAGAGGCACCACCCCAATCAACGCCTCATCACATCACCCTAAGCACAAGCACTATCCTAGCCCTTTAAAACTGAGTAGACGTGCCCTAGGCAGGACTGAGTTAAGTCTCAAAAGGTGAGGTTTTGTCTGTTAGGCACTTGGCTTTCATTCCCTTGGTAGAATCTGGTGACTAGGCTGCGGGGCAGTGTCAAACGACCGTGGTTGTGGGGTCTATGAAACCGGAGGCGCAAGCCAAAGGAAGAACCTTCCCTGCAATCCCCTCGTAATCAACCTGGCCAGATTAGCCTTGGGAAGGGGAGTCCAGTGTTTACGGACTTAATCAACCTTTGTGAGATTTCTAGGTCTCCTAAGGAATACACCATAAGGATTAGGCTTGTTTGTTTGATTGAGTGCACAACTCTCTCTCATCTGTTCTTCCCGCATCCCTCCATTTCTTCCATGGATTTCAATGCCTATCCATCTTACCCAAATTACCCCCAACATGATTTGTATGCTAACCCAAGTAGACCATACCCACAGCCGACTTGGGCTAACCAACCACCAAGTTGGGGATGCAACCTGGAATATCCCTCTTGGCCCAACTATGACCAAACCACACCAACCTCTTATTGGAATACACCCAACGTAGCCACCCAAGGGTGCGATTCAAATCATGGGGCTCCATATCTCGATTGTCCTCACGATGCCTCCTCATTTAGGTCCGACCCGCTCTACTGTGATAGGACCTACACTTTAGGAGAACACCAAGAACCCTACCCATCTCAAGATAATAACCAAGAAAGGTCATCTGAATTCAACAACCTTGCCTACTTGACCTTTGGATTAGAAGGAGTTCTAGACAAATGGAAATCAGAAAATGATCAGAAATCTAGTCAAGCCCAGGATCATCAACCTCTGATTTGGTCTCCTGATGTAGAATCTGACTGGGAGGAAGACTTAGAACCTCAACTATTCTGGAGTAGGACCAAACAGAGAATGGTTCCTCTTGAAGAACTGGACCCTGAACATGATAGAATAGAGGACCCACCCAAGAACCTAAACACCAATATGGATTCTGATCCACAACCTCAACCATACTCTCTTAACCTGGATTTCAAGGAGGAAATCCAAAGGACACCAAATGACACCATGTCAATTCTTGATAACCTCCAGTTAGAACTACACAGACAGAATCAAGAATTGGTTAAAGGGCAACATGCCATGTTGGAGTTGTTCCAACAATTGGGGGAAGAAGGCCAAAGAAAGCTGTTGCATACAACGCCATTCATGGAATTCATAAAGCAAGGACCTACCATGATCAATTAGACTACACCTAGTCATCCTGATTTGGTTCAGTCCACCATTGATACCCCTCAGGAGTTGGATAGCTCAGTGGATAAGGAAAGTAAGGATTCCTTGGAGCACAATTTGGGGAGCATTGAGAACAAACATCAGGAGGAAACTGAGAAGGTGAGGGGAGAGACCTTGGAATCTGAATCTAATCAGCTCAAGACAAGTAATCCGGTGGGAGTAGCAGCCAACGTCGGAAATGGAGAATGGAGTTACAATTTCAAAGAAATTGATTATGAATTGGTTAGAATCCCCATCACAAATTTGGAGGAGGGCCAAGAGAAAGAATATGATCTAGAGGATGAAATTGACCCTACCTCTAATGCAACCCCAAACAGTGAATCTAATACAAAGGAGGTTGAAGAAAATATTCTTGAGATCAAGGGCTTGGAGGGAATGAGCAATGAAATCATAGTTGCAGAAGAGATGGATTCGTCTTTGAAGAGAAGACTGATGCTTGGTTGTAGGGCTCAGTATGAAACTCTGGACTTTGTTACTTGCCCTACCAGAATAAAGATCCCGCAACCCGAATGCACTAGAATTGATACACTTTCGATGGATTACAATTTTATGGGGACACAAGCTGAATATAAGACCTACATCTTTAGTGTTTGGCATGTCATATTTGGGGTGCGTTCGTCCACAGCAACTTGTTTGCATGCCCACAAACTAAGAGAGGATCTGACACGGGCATGCATGATATATCTGTTACAGAATTCCCGCCCCTTAGGAACGGGACTCCACCACAACCTTATCCGCATCTGTGGACTTCTGATTTTGGGTCTGGTTAATTTTGAACATACCTTCTTGACCCAAGTCATTCCCGTTTGTGCACCGCCCAGCTGGAGGCGTTAAACTCAGCGCTTCCTGGGAGGCAACCCAGCGGATTCAGACTGATCTGGTAGTTTACGTCACTCAGGTACTATCTTTTTGAACCCTTTTGCATCCATGCATCTGCCAATGAGGACATTGTTCAACTTAAGCATGGGGGGGATGGTAAACTGCATAATCCTGAGCTTAATTAATCAGTCTGAATGAATAAATTAATTGATTAAAAAAAAAAAAAATGAATTTAGGAAGAAAAACTTAGGCATTAGAAACTTGTCAATAGTGGGAAATAATACAAAAAGAACTTAAACACTTAGACTTTTCAGGCCTTCAGGCTTAATTAGCCCTGGTGTCCATTAAAATATGGATTTAGCGGCGAACCCTTGCAACTTTAAGCTATTCTAATCCACCTAATAAATAAGGTAATAAGTATACGACTTATCAACTCACCCTCTAACTCAGGAAAACTTTGAGTCTAAGCATCTACACACATTTTTGCACAGACTCACTTCTCGGAGATTTTGACAGAAATTGGGTAGCTAATGAACTCTCTAGGGTGGTATGGCTGGCAAGTTGTCGTGGGTAACAGCCCATTGGCAGGTTGTCCAGAACCCAGCCACAGGCCATTTCTTTTTCACTGCCTCTAGGTACATTTGAGATTAGGGAAGCCACCTACGTAAAAAAAAAAAAAAAATTAAAAAAAAAAAAAAAAAGGGAAAAGAAGAAAAGAAAATAAACCACACTTCACCGCACAAGTATGGCTGGCAAGTGATCGTGGGTAACAGCCCATTGGTCGGTTGTCCAGAGCCCAGCTCAATAATTGCACAAAAAAAAAGAAGACCAAAAACACCTAAGGAAGAAGCGGGGAAGTAGTACAAGCCGGGGAGATATACACTGGAAAATCCTTGTGTTGACCCCAAGTAAAATGAACGCAGGGAGAAAGCTACCAATCGAACAAATACACCTTCAGGCAAAAATTTATTTTCTTTTCCGGTCACCTAGAGGCGTAGAAACTCGAAGTCTGTCTCAATTACCGTTAAGTAAGTCTATCACAACATTCACACCAAGATGCTTAGCACTTAGGGTTTTGACCGAGTTTTGGGTGGGTTGGGTAGCCGTAAAAAGTTACCAACCCACACTGAATTCTAAAAATTCTAAAAAGACATATATAGATATATACGTATACATAAGTATAGTTATATATATACAAAGCAAGGATTCGGGCGATTCGTATTTTGGCAGACACCCGGGCGCTGCTTAGTCTTTGTAGATTAAGATCTTCGTATAGTTCCTCTTATTGACAAGTAACAAAGTGCCTAAGCAATTACTTCTTGAATTCGCCAAAGAAATAAAGGCTAGAATAAACCTTGCTAGGGACTAGCAAGGAGTAAGCATGGGGGTATGATAACACCACGCAAGGGGGTAGTAATTAGGTTGAATATGGCCCATCTTTAGAATAAAAGGCACAACATAAAGTAGAATAGGAGCATTGCATGCATCAAGTACCAAGATTGCTTATAAACTGTATTAATGGCCATTTGTGTAAAGAATTTGTCAAAGCAGGCCTCAGATGAGCAATCGGACCGCACGGATGGATTCAGGACGACGAACGGAGTCTAACGGACTCAAAATCGGCCAAATCCGACATCCGGAGCTCCCACAATGGGCCCAAGAAATCCTGACCGTTGATCTGGAGATCAACGGCCTAGAACGCGCCACGTCGCCCCGCCCCCGCCGCCCGCACGCCCCCAAGCCAGCCAAGGACGCATCTCGGCCGTTGATCTTCGATCGAACGGCCGAGATTCGCGCGCTCGCCCGCGGTCGCCGCGACAAAGCGCGGGCGTGGCGCAACGGTTAGCGCGCACGCCCGCGTCGCGGCGACGCGCGTTCGATTCGCGCGGAGCGAAAATCATTTGCGGGCGAAGGGCGCGGCAAAATTGAGCCGCGCGATCAGAAGCGAGCGGCCAGGATTGCGCCCCGCGGCGCGACGACAGCGCCCCACCTCCCACGCGCGCGCGCACGCCGGGCGGAAACGCGCGCGCGCACTCGCGCCCGAAGCGCGATCCTAGCGCAGGCGCGGGAGGATCTCAGCCGTCCGATCATCAATTGGACGGCTCTCGTTCGACAGCCACGGATCGCGCCTGAAGAGAGAGAGGGGCGGGCGGCTGACCGGCGGCAGAAGGCCTTCACCGACGTATATGGAAGCGGTTTTAGCGACGTTCTGGATGTCGCTAAAGCACATTCTTCTTTTAGGAAGCCCTTAACTCTATTTAAACCCCCTTCTACCACCATTCAAGGCATCCCCTCCCACTTGCAACTACTCCACTCCTCTCCTAGCTAGTCTTAGGCACTCTTGTAATCGCCGGAGACGACGAGCCGCCGACGGAGCCTCCTCCACCGCCGTGGCTGCCTCGTCGCTCTCCACTCTCTCTCTACCTCTCTCTCTCTCTTTTAAAGCTTTCATTTACTTTTGTTGAAGCATGTATTTAATATTGTAAACCATGAACTATGAATGCATGTTTAATGAAATTATTTTTCATTTAGTTGCCTTTTTAATTTCTGTTTAAAGTGCATGATCAAAACCAAAGAGCTTTCTAACCCTAAACTCTCTCTATCTCTCGCTTTTCAAAACCGTTTCTTTCGCAAGCAAAACTCCGCCTTTTTCGTGACAACAAGTGGTAAACAAAATCCGATTTCCACGCCTCCCTGAGATCGACACTCGGACTCCCTCCGTTTACTTCTTTTAAAACCGACGTATCAAGTGCAACTATAACGACACCTCTTAACACACACGCACGAAGTTACGTCAGGGGCACTTTCGCATGAGATCCAAGAATCGGTCCCATGCCTCATGAAGAGGTTCTCCCGTTTGTTGGGTGAAATGAGTGATCTGATGGTGCAAGACATTTGTCCGACCAACGGGAAAGAACTTCAAAAACTTGGACTGAAGTTCATCCCATGTGTTGATCGAACGAGTCTAAGTTTGATACCAATGAGTATCCTTATCCATGAGGGAGAAGGAAAACATCTTCATGAGCAGAATATCCCGATTTTGTGCATCTAACCAGAAGGTCTGGACCAGATGCTTAAGCTGTTTAATGTGCTGGAATGGATCCTCGGAGTTAAGCCCATAGAATTTTGGTATGGCATGAATCATATTGGGCTTGAGTTCGGAATCAGGACCTCCAACCAGGATTCGGACTCGAGGCTCGATTACCACCGTAGAGGGATTATAGTGATCTCGCATCATAGGATGCTGCGGTGGGTTCACAAAGTTTTGGAAGAGATCATTTAGGCGCTGTAGCTAGTGCTCAAGGTTGTTCTCTTCTTCAACAGGTTGTGCCATGATGGAAGGAGATCTTGGTTCTGAATCCGAGGAAAGATCTATGTGGTGGGGTTGCTGCACAAACAAGGGTACCGAGACTTGGCCTCGGGGAGAGTGGATTTCTAAAGGAGGTCTTAAGGACCTCCTATCAAACATGCATCGAAGGATTTAATGAGATCAGAATGTGTTGGACCCAATCAAGACACCCAAAATATGTTGGGTGACTATAGATGTTCGGGGCGGATGATACTCCTTAGTCAGAAAGGTCGTCCACCTGAGAAATACTTAGGCAGCCAGAGAGGGAGAGTCCCGTGAAGACCCCTTCACGATAGAGCGTCCCCACGAGTTATAGGGTTTCTCCTACCCGACCTCTCTTGTCACTGAGATTCCAGGTAGACTAGAATGGGGACCTTGACCTTTTAAGTCTACCTTTTTTACTTAAAATCAAGGTGCTTAGGGTTCCACTTGAACTATAGGTCTTTTGAGTGCAAATAGTGACCTAATTTTAAGGTTAGTTGACCCAAAGGATCAACTTCACCTCTTTGTTCCTTTGAGAGCTTTTAGGTCCTTATTTTTAGGGTTCAAATGGATTAAGAGCCTGATTTGCTTAGGGTTTCTCTTGGATAGATCTTTTCAAACAAGGCTTAGGCACACCTCTTTTTGGAATTTTTGATTCTTTGCTTAGAAGAAGATGTGTCTCTAAAACCCTAGCTTATAATCATTAAGTTGGCTCTATTTTTCTTCTCTTCCTTTGCTACTCCTCTGCTATAGTGCTTCGTCTTCACCTTCTTTCTTCTGCTGCGCCTTCAACTTCATCCTCTTCTTCAGCAGCTGCATCCTCCTCCTCCTTTCTTCTTCGACTTCAGTCTTCCTTGCTAAGTCCTTCAGCTCCTTCCTTGGCTTCTTCTTCTTCTGCGGCTCCTTCCTTAGCTCCTGCACAGAATAGGGCAAAACCTACCCCTACCCTCCCCCGCATACGTTCTCTCTTTTCTCTCTTCGGTTCGCTCTCCTAGAGCTAATTGAGTATTCGGGTCAGGTCAAGCGCACTCGGGTCCAGGTGCACCGGCGTGAGTGATGCGCGAGGAGTGCAGGGTTATCGGGTCAGGTCAGCCAGGTCAGCGGAGGAGTGAGCGCGGACGAGGCGGGTGAGTGGGCGAGGAGACCTTACCCTGTGATCGGAGGCAACCAGGCTAAAACACAAATTCAATATAAGTCACGCACCTCACTCCTGAGTTCACGAGGTGGGACTTTTCTTCGCACACCCGCAGGAGGCCTTTTCCTAATTGCCGCTGTTGCAGTCGCTCTCCAGGCTCGTTCTCTATCTGGATGTGTTCGCGCACTCAACGCGTGTTACCTGGAGTGCAGCACCAGGAGCGAAGTGGCCTGAAGCGAGCTTGTGAGCTCTGTGCTTGTGTGTCAATGGTGGAGAGGGTCGGTCCTTCACTTCACTCAATACGGCCTGTTAGCCCCGTTAAAACACATGAGGAGCTTCGTCGTGTCACGACGAAGGTGAGGCGGTGGGTGGCTGGCCGTGGGGCAGCCTAAGCGTGCATGCCTAGGTCGCTCTGTGGCCATGTTTATAGGTTTGTTCGGTGGGAGTTTAGGGAGGTGTTGGTGGTCAAGGGAAGGGCGGAAGATGATCAGTGGGTGATGGCGGAGGTGATAAGGGGTCTGGTGAGGCGTGTGGAGGTGCGGAGCGACGGATACGCCTTCGCCGGTGGTCTTCCGGAGATGGAGAAGGTAGTGGTGGTATGCGGCGTTGAGGGGTCTAAAGTGCAAATTAAGAGAGGGGAAATGAAGAGGAGAGAAGGAACTTATTTGTGGTGATTGGAGCGAAGGGGAGGCAGAGGGGCGGAGGGTGTGTATCCGTCGTCGCCGGAGATGAAAGCCCTGAGATGGAGAGGCGGCGACGACGAGGAGGTCAGAGAGGCGTGCACTGGTACGATGCGACGCGGAAGAGCACGGTGGAGAAGACTCTGCCACTAGTATGGTGGCAGAGCGACTAGAAGAGGGAGGATAGATCGTCGGAGCTTGCGAGCTGTTGGTCGGAGATGAGGGAGGACGAATTTAGGGGCTTTCCCAGGCCAAATCAAGCTTGCCCCATTCGGCTGGACCTGGTGCTTCTTACATAGGCACGGGTAGAGGGTCAGACGCTTGGAGGGAGAGCAAGGCACTCGCCGGAGGTATGGCCGGAAATGATACCCATACCTCTAGAGCGTTCGCACGAGAGGTATGGTGCGAATAAGGGCATGGGGAGCTACTCAGGCGGTAGGGGACTTTGCAGAGGACTCCCCTTTCAAATCTGAGAGCAGCTCCCTGGGGAAGTGAGGAGAAATCCTCCTCGAAACTTCGCCGGAGTATGGGTCTTCTGCTGCAATGGTAGAGGGACCAGAATGCAAAAAGTGACGACAATGTTGAGGGGGTTTTCGCAAGGGTTTTCAAAAGTTAGGGGCTAGAATGTAATTGGGTGGACTAATTTGCAAAGTAGGTCAAGATGACCTTCCCTTAGGTCCAAATTTTTTGTACAAACCTAATTTGGACCTAAGAAATCCAATGGTGAAGTTAAATTTTAGGTTTGACCACGTTTGACTGGATATTTTGCACAAAAACCTAAATTAGGTCAAATGTTGAGCTTGGACCCCAATTTAGGTCAAAACAGGTTTTAAAGGTCAAATTGAAGGTTCTAAATCCTATGAGATATTTTTCCATGAATTTTTGAGGATTTAGTTGATTTTTATCCTGACTGAAACCTTGTGAAATTAAGTAGGTTTGTTTTAGGGTTACAGAATGTCATTTAATTCTTAAATTTCACAATAATCATTTTCTGACTAAACCATCTCACTTTTCCTCTTATAAAGCCTAATTGACCTATGTTTAGCCCCTGGAAAATCCTGTTGACGAACTGCACTGGTAAAATTACAGTTTTACCCTTTCTTTCATGTTATCTTCCCAGATTAGTGATCCCTTCAATTAGGTCTTTCTCTTGGTTATGTAGGAGCTTTTGTTCTCTTTTTTAGGTCAAAAAGAGCCAGTTAGGGCTCAGATGAGGTTCTCATCAGATGATTAGCCAGAGCAGACAGCTGACCCAGATCCTTCTCAGATGGGATGTTCTACACCACCACCACCTACCCGCGGTTTAGGTATAAATTTAAGGTTTGGTAAATGTTATGTTCTCAATTTTTTTTCTTTGGTATTTAATTTTATGTTATAATTCTGTCTTATTGGTTCACGTAGGGGGAGATTCCCACGCGGATAGGGACTTAGAGAGAATTCCGCATGGGGCTCGCATTTTAGTGCGGATTACACCAGCGGGGGAAGTAGTGGACTATCCTCCATTCGTCAGTAGACTGGGTACGCTGATGATGGTGATCATCCCACTGTCCCACTTAGATTGGAGGAAGGTACTAAACGAGCTGAAAAGAAAGCTTATTCGAGAGTCAGAGGTAATTGGTAAAAACTAATAACTTTTGTAAATTGCTTTATATAAGTGTAAATTATGTAACAATTTCTGTTCTCTTTCTAATGTAGACCATGTTCGAATGGGGCGATGATCTAAACATTCCTAAATATATCCTCAAGCACGTAATGAAAATTCATAAAGATTAGAGATTGGAGATAAAGAATAAAGTAAAAGATAATTTTTAACTGTATTTCTTTATTTCCTTTACCACTATTTAAATATTATTTCTAACATTAAAATTATATTTTTTAGTATTATAAGAATAGGAATCATGATGAGGCATTGCATAATGTGCCTCTTTTGATACAATCGCACATTTGGAAGGAAGCATGAGAGCATTGGCATGATTCAGCGATACAGGTAAAATTATTTCATATATTATCATTTATTTAAACATTTTACAAGTTAATAAATTGTACCTTCATTTTCAGGAGCAAGCCAAGAAAAATAAGGAAAATAGGGTTAAGACTCCACCGAAGATCCATGTCCTGGGTAAGAGGAGCATAAATCGGATGAAATCTATATATGTATCTTTAATTAATATTTTATTTTAAACCTTACAAAAATTTCTAACTTATTAAAATAAATTGTTTCAAATTATTGTAATCCACCATGCATCAAGGTGCCCAGCTTGATCAGGTGGGAGTATATGAGGCCACTTATAACAAGATGGGCGAAGAGGGAAATAGAGAGTGGCTTCATGACACATACCAACAGAGACACGTAAGTTAAAAAAATACAATACTTTTATTTTATTTCGTAATTATATAATTAAATGAAATTACTTAACGTAATTTAATATCTTTCAGGATAATATGATCAACTTAATGCATCCTCCTAAAGATGCAAACTTCGGTACAGTTCAGCAGCCACTAACAGCAGAGGAGGCCTACCGGACCGTCATGCCACCTAAGCATGGCGGGTACATCCATAGCGTAGGGAGGAGCGAGACCGTCTCGGGGTGGTATGGGAGAAGGGGAGCATCATCCTCTTCAGCTGAGGTGTAGAAGATGAGGAATGAGATTGCGGCATTACGTCGCAAAAACGAGGAGAAGGACCACCGGATCGAGAAGCTGACGACATTGGTCAAGGACAACGCGATGCAAACTAAGGAATCCAACAAGACCATCAAGGATCTCCTTGCATTACTTTAGAAGGGAGGAATTGATCACCCATCCCTTCATCAGTATAGAGATCGTCGTAATGACGATGATTTAGGTGGTAGCGGTGTTGGAGGCATTGGTGCCACAGCATAATTGTATTTTTTATATATATTACCATTTGCAATAAACTTTGTATACGTTACTTTTATTTATAAAATTTTAATTTTCATTTCTTCTATTTTTTTAAATGCATAAATTTTTAAGTTGTATGATTGATTTATACTCTTAATAGGACATTATTTACAGGTCTTTAACATAAATTAAATATATATATTTTAAAAATTTCTTATTATTCTCGACCGTTATTTAAATATGGTCGAGAATTGTTAATATTATCGACTGTTAAAACGATCGCTAATTTGATATTCCCAACCATAATAAAATAACCGTCACTAATAGTTAACATTCTCGATTGTCTAAAATGATCTATAAAATGAGTTTTCTCGGCCGTTACTCAATAACTGTCACAAAAAGTTAACATTGCCAACTGTCCCTAAACCGACGAAAATATCATTATTTTCGATTGTTATTAACAAACGGTCGGAAATACGCTCTTACTCGACTGTCTAAATAACGGTCGAGGTAAATACTTTCGCTGACCATGGACATTAAACGGTTGAGAAAGAGCATTACCGACTGTTGAAAACTGATGAGAGAACTGACTAAACGTCGAATGGGATGCGCCTTTTTTCGACCATATTGTTTAATAACGGTCGAGAAAACTCAATCGCGACTGTATATTCCTCGACCCTTTTTCTTGACGGTTATTTGAACATTTGCGATCGTTATTAACGGTTGAGAATACTCAATATTCTTGCAGTGTGAGGTTGTGGGTCATATACTTAAAAGAGAAAAGAATTAGGAAAATGGAGAATTGATGGTGAAGTGTACGGGGACATTCTTTGGAGGCTCGAAAGGAAGAAATTGGAGGTGAACTAAAAATGTACACAACAACCTAGTTTGCTATGGTTGGAAGACGAGCCAAAGATTATCATCCAATTATGAATGAAATATCTAGCAAAAAGAAGAAAGAAAAGGATGGAAAGAGAACTCCAAAGCATTTGTTGATATTAGATGGTTCATATGAATGGAAGGGGTGACTTGCTATTTCAACGAATTACTTCTTCAGATGGTGTAAACATTGACTTGAAATATCACCTAGACAATTCTATTGTTTTAGAAGAATTGTCCACCATTTTTTCTTAGAAATTGGCTGTGATATACTGCATCCATCAATAATATTATAAATAATGGATACTAATCTGCTACTTATTATCAGTAATGAGTTTGAAAAGGTATCTAAAAGATAAGAGGATATCCTTTCTATGAGATAGGTGAAGTGTAGGGCTTCACCAATCTAGTGTTTAAGCAAAATGTTGATTTCCCCCTCCTTGATCTCCCGAGCCACAAGAGGAGCCATCCTTCTCTAAGTATTATGAAGAAGTCAAATTCTAGCAATAAGAGTCGGTGACGGGGATTCTAATTAATGGAACTATAAAGAGCCTTCTTCAAAGAGTTGCTACACTTGTCTTCAAACAAAACTCTTTAGACTTGTTTCATGCGAATAACAAGGAGAAAGGAATAAACCCCAACAAATCTATGCCTAGGAAACCTAGTAAATAGATGGGCCAAAGGAATTAAGACACTTAAGGAATTCAACGAAAACAATGTTCAAGTGGTTAAAGATAGCTTGATGAACATCAAAAACCAAAAGAACAAGAATAGGAATAAAGTAGAGTACATGTTTGCTCAAAAGAAATCTACCCTTGGAGATGAGAAAGGCCTTCCAACCCTTAAGTTTCTAATGAATTTTGTCAATCAAGGGTTCGAAGTACGAACACTAAGCATGACCCTTGAGGATGAGAGCATCCTAAATAGGTGAAGAGAAGGACCCCCATTGTAACTTGAGATTTGAAGCGTGAGTAACTTGCCTAGAGGACGAGTACTCAAGTAAGGGCACTTTAGGGTTTGTTTAGGGATGGAGCTTGATTTGGAGGATAGCTTTGAAGGGAGAGGGTGGCAAGCAGAGGGGGAATGTAACGACCCGATTCCCGAGTCCCTACGAGACACGAGAACCGGACCGACTCGACTAATCCCAAGACCTAGTCGTCCAACGAGGAAGTAACCAAAAGACAGTAAAATAAACCACATTCAGCATGAATATAACTAACAGTAAGAAAGTACAGTAGTAAGGAAAGAAACTACTACAGTAGGTACCACCACAACAGTAAAACAACACTTATCATATAACAAGAACTGCAGGTAAAGAAAGTACAGCGGAAACAAAAAAAAACTACTCACTAAAACAGAAACAAAAGAGGTACAAGGACTGTGGTAAACTCTACTGGACCCTACTTGGCCCAGCGTCCTCTGCAGCCGCCGACCCTGGCTGCTCAACACCTGGTCCTGAAAAAGGTAACGAGTGTAACACGTCAGCAAAACGCTGAGTAGAGTGGCAAACTAACTAAAGGCAACAGTAGAGTGTACAGTAGCTGTTATGTTCTATTACTTTCTTTATTCACATCTTTCAATTTTTCTCACTATTTCATTTATTTCTCAGATCCTTTACTTGATCTCGAATGTCCTCGTGGGAACGATCTTGATTGCAGTCTTTTCCAAAAGTAGAAGTAGCACGTGGTGCTCTCCTGGCCGGGAGAGTCCCTCGTGGTGATCCTACCCTCAGTCAACCACCCCAAGGTCACTGACAGACGTAACGGTGACTACGGCACGCGCGATAAACGCACAGGTAGCTAGCCCGCACTGGCACACGGTCAGTCGTTTCCGTTAACGGGTGCGCCCAAAGCACAGCACGGAACCAGGGCAGAGCCCTCTCAGTAACAGGGGTCCAACCCCTCCACAGTAACCAAACCGGGGCCTTGCCCCTCCACAGTCCGCGCACCCTCGCCTGACTACCCTGGTTTGCCTTAGTGGGCCTAACAAGTCGGTGAAGGAGGCTAGCAGAACATCGGGGCTCGTGGGGTAGCTAGTACTCTCCTAACACTACTAGCTCTCCTCGGTACTACGTACACGAGGGCCAACAAGTCGGTACAGAGTGGCCAGTCCTAACCCCCGGGTCCCTGGGGTGGCTAGCTCAGCTCTGCACTAAACAGGGGGACAGTCGCTCTCCTTGGTACTCCGTACTCAAGGGCCAGCTCACTTCCCCAATTCTATTCCATTCGCTTTCCAGGAGTTCTACTCCTACTTCCCCGTAGGGTTCCAGAACATCTTATGTCTTACTTTCCAGTTTCACGTTCTTACAAACCATGATCCCAATCATGTTTCTTTATTCATAACAGGCAGCTGTGAACTCAATTTACAGGCAGTTTCATATATTCCTTTCCATTTTTCCAAGACTGCATTATTATATATTCCACTAGTTTTTCCATTCTATGATTCATGCCATATCCTAGGGTCTATCATACAATCTAGTTTTCCGGCCCTAGGATTCATGCAACACCTAGGAACTATCATTCCATATATTTCTCATTCCTAGGATTCATGCAATGTCCTAGGTTCTAGTTATGGTTCCATACTTTAACAAATTTTATTAATACTTAAAGCCACTCTACCAGGTACAACGGGAGTAATGGGGGCGTGATCGGGAATCCCGCGTGCCTCCGCGACTCTCAAGACTGCAACCGAACGAGGTCCTATCACAAGGATCAAACCCAAGGAGTGTCTCAAAACAGTGTATAGCTACTGTAGACGGGTAGAGGAATTACTTCTGAAAAGAACGCAACTCGAATCGCGGAAAACGGAGCCCGAACGGGCCCTAAACGGGTCGAAAAAGATGATACTGTGCAAAATCAGACGTCTGGAACTCCTTACAGACGTCTTAAACGGTGGATCAGAGAATTACCTGTTCAGCGTGGTTTCCCAGACGTCCAGAAGTCTGCGGGGACGTCTGTCCTATACCCCAGACGTCCGATGGTCCATACGGACGTCTGTAGGTCACTCCCGCCGTCTGGTACAACTTCTAGACGTCTGATTCGCAAAGGATGGCGAATCGGCGAACCTGCGCACAGCCAACCCCCCTCCCTCAGTACGGTCAGTCGACAAGAAGGAAGGAGAAAGCGGAAACTCACCTTTCAGACGTCTGTATGATCTTACAGACGTCGACCTTGCCGTCTGGCTATCAACCCAGACATCTGATTCTGGAAAATTTTCTAGAATCAGAATCCTGCTCGGCCTCCGCTCGCTACGCCGCCCGCGTCTCACCTCGCGCTCCTGCTGCTCAGACCGCAGCAGGTCCCTCTCCGCGTCGCTCCGCGCCCCCTGCGCCCAACGCCAGCCGGCCAAGCCGCTCCGGCAAGCTCGCCCTCACGGCAGAGCTCCGCCCTCGCACGCCGCACCTCCGCGCTCACTGCGGCCGTCGCTGCCACCCTCGCGTTCACTCTCTCTCGCGCACAGGAAGGAGAAGAAGGAGGAGACTGTGGAGACGGGAGGGGAGGCGTGGCCCTTTTAAGGCCGCGCGAGGAGGAGAGAGGAGGTGGCAGGCCGCCTGCAGCCGCAGAGAGAAAAAAGAGGGAATATGCGGTCTGCGCGCTCAGGCGCGCAGGCGACTCGCGTGTGTCGAAAATAACGGATTTCCAGACGTCTGGAAACGATCCCAGACGTCTTATCAGACGTCTGGTTGTGATCCCAGACGTCTTGTCCAACGTCTGAGCCACCTCCCAGACGTCTTAAAAGACGTCTGGGGCACACATTCGTTACAGGGAAGGTGTAGGAGGGGCACTTGTAAGGGACATCACATTACATGGCATCTATCATTTGAAAGTTAATTAGGTATTAAGTGGGAATTAATAGTAATAATTAATATACACATGCTTTCTTTTTTGCACATTGCAAATATGTTTATTGGGTTCATTAGAAATGTTTTCCTTTTTCCTAATGTGACCATGCATCTTGCTTTGAATTATATACCTATCAGAATTAAAGGATATCTAGGTCATAACAATTTCTGATTGGAATATAAATCAATTTTTTCCTAAAATAAATTTGTTTATTGTACAAGAATAGTCATTATCAAGATTCAATTCCAATTCACCCTTTATTTTTGATTTGATTATAATATTATTATATGATATGCAAGGTAACTAATTTCATATTACATTTAACCGATACAAATGACCTAATTTTTCTTATTAAATTATGAATCAAAAGGGTGGTAGAGGATGAAAGAGGATAGAATACCTTCAATCATTTAAATCAAGCTTCCGAAAAAAATGCCGAACGCATTTGGTGCTTTAGCGGGAATGAACGCACGCCTTCAACACGTTTGATCATTGGTAGGAGTGTGCGGATTCAATAGTTGCAACAATGATTGCTTTTTGGGTTACGGTGATTATGTTGGATTTCACGATTATGGTGGTTTAGGTTTTTTGTTAGGTTCATTGATGGGTTATTGAAATTAAGATTGAGATTTGACAGCATTTATAGGACTATGAATCCATTATATTTTCTTGAAAGGTAAATTAATTGAAATATTTATGAAAATATAAAATTAATAATGTAAACATCGGAGAGGATTCCTTATTTTCCATTTTCTTAAGGAACCCCCCTACCTTCGTCACTACTATTTTTAAATTAAAATTTTTATTGATCAATATATAATATAAAATTCACAATATACTTCTACATATTATTATATTCCTCCAATTTAATAAATAATTTTAAATTCGAACCTTTCCGGCCATTATATTCTAATTTCAGAATGCTAATCAATTCCATTTTCAAAAACCCAATTTTCTACCGATTTCAAAAAAAATCTCGTGATGAAAAAAAAATCCCGTAAACATAACCTTAATCTTCACCCTCTATTTTTTTAATTTCCTGGGTTTTGGGGTCAGTCAAAGTTGGTTGGGTGAAACTTTCATCCCTACGGATTAATCTCTCAAGCAAAATTCTCCAGCCGAGATTAGTTTTGGGGAGAGCCCGAGATGATGTCTCCAAACCCCGACGTCGTCGCCGATCGCCGCCACGGACCAATCAGGTCTCTTCTCTTCACTTCCCTTCCCTTCCCTCTCTTGTCTCCGTTTCCCACACAAAACACCTTCTTTAGTAATCCTTTTAGGGTTACCCATTTCGATTATAGCATAGGAATCGCAAGAGATGTTCGGGCTTTCGGTCGTCTTCCACTCGAGCTGATCTGGGTTCGGAATTGAGAGGCTTAGATACTTATCAAGAGGTCGATAAGTACCTATTTGCCATGTTCAAAGATTCTGGCTTTATTGTGATGCCAAAGTGGTGGTGGATTCGTTGTGATTCCTTTAAGGCTGGGGGTTTCCATGTGTAAAAATCCAATCTTGGGTGTTTGATTGTCGTGTATTGGTGTTGGTATGCTGAATTGAGTGACCTACGGTTCGATAGATACCCATATGTGATACGCCATAATTCGCACTCTTGCAGTGCCGCAATGGCGATTGATGAGTTGGGATTCTGTTAGGGTTTGGGGTTTCTATGCATAAAAATCCCATCTTGTGTGCTTGGTTATCATGTTTAGATGGTGGTATGCTGAATTGAGTGATCAATTGGTTTGATGGCTACCTATATGCAACATGCGAAAATTCCCACTTTTGTGGTGCCAATGGAGGTTGGTGAGTCGGGATTTGGTTAAGGCTGGGGGTTTCTACGTGTAAAAATTCAATCTTGCGTGCTTAGTTATCATGTTTGGTTGGTGGGCATGCTGAATAGGTGATCTATGGTTTTGGTGGCATTTGCATGTGGGTTTAGATGTGGCATGATTTGGTGAAGATGACTGAATTGGAGAATGAAGCATGGTCTGGTTTGAGTGCTTGGATGCCTCTATGTTCATTTGGATAGAAAGAAAAAAGGAAAGAAAAAACTGTTCTTGTCTACTGTGTCAATTCTAAATGCGTTATGGGTACAAGGATTTGCTTCTTGAGGTTGTTTTGTTGGTGGTTTATGCATATCCAGTTGGTGGTTTAGACACGTTCTCTACATCATTTACAAGAAAAGAAGAAAGATCTATGAACTGGACACACAGTGAAGGCAACATTTGCTTGAGAAGGAAATCCGTTCACCCGAGAAAGAAGTGCAACAATGTCAATCCTGAAGAGACCAGCCCAGGCAATGGTGAAGCTGCAATATGAGTTGTTTTTAGAATGGGGAAAGAAATATAGAAAGTGGTTTCTTAGCTTGCAAGATTGTTTCGTGTAAAATGAGCTCCTATTTATAATTTGTTTTATTTGTGTGGTAGACTTTTGAGTCCTCAGAACTATAGTAGGATCACCAGAATAAAGTTTACTTATCAAAGTTCTCGTAGCAAAACTATTTCGGCAGGCCTTTTACTTCTTCCTAATTCATCAAAGCCTGTTTATTGATCTGTTCTTTACCTTTGTAGGCAAACGCCACTGCAACTGGTTCATGTTGTCGGTGTTTTTTTGAGAACATGGTCTGCTTATTCCTTGTTCCGGTACTTTTCACAAGATGGAGAGTCTGTAGTTGTTTTCATCTTCCGCTGTTTGATCCCAGCATCTTTTATCTTCTTGGTACTTCACAAGCCATGGAAAGGAAGGCCACTTTCGAATACACAGGTCTCTTTGGCTTGTTTTATTTGCTATGCATATTGGTAAAGCAAAGGCATGTTTGTCTTTTCATTTCAAATGCTCAATGTTTTTTCAGGTCATACCTTCAGTAATTAATGGAGGGATGATGGCGACATACTTGGTGTTGTGGGGAAACGGGCTCAAGTCATGTGGTCCATTGATGTAAGTAGTTTAGCTTGGTAATGATTGTTAACCATTGTTATATACATCTGTGCACTTTTCTCGATCTAAGAAATTTGATCGGAGGTTTTCTTTCTTTCTTTCTTTTTTTCCCTCATTCTCTTCATAACATTCCAAATGAAGTCAAATGTTATTCCTACCTTTAATGGTGTACACCCACATTTTTTGGCCACTGTGCTTGTACCAGAAAGGAAGCAACACCGTTTCAAAGTTCTTTTAGGTATTAGTGAATTGAATATTTTTTAAGTATAAGATACCATGTAGATATGTACTCTAGAAGATCTGGCTATTTTAATATTGTGGCAATTCTTTTGGAGCTCTAAAGGAAAACGTGAGAAATTAGATTCTTAAAACAGGGCCAGTCTGCACGAATATGCCAAGCAGTACACGTTATATTGGTTTTGCTAGCATTTGCTGTTGTGCTGATGCATTATCCCGGGATTTTTTGTGTTTTTCCCTGCTCCTCCTCATGTCACATTGATTTTTTTAGTCTCATATGAATTTCAGAGCTATTTTAGCAGAATATGCTGGTGCTTCTCTTGGAGTCTTATCTGCAGTGCTATATGGGCAGAAAAGTCATGTTTGGAAAAAGGTTAGCCTTAATAAAAACATATAATCTTGTGCTTTAATGCATCTGCTTTTCGGACTTCTTTTTGTCATTGTTATTACTCTTCACATTCTCTAGAAACATTATTTTTGTGGAGAAATGTGCACAAAATAGCTAACCACTTCAAAACTTCTCTTTTTCTTTTCATTTTATGTTCTCATTAGGTCATTCTGATATTTGTTAATTATGAAATTATTTATTGAGGTCTTTGCAAAAGCTGTTATACATGGGATCAACGTTGGCCCTGGTTGTACTGATAGGTTGGTGGACTTGTTGCAATGTTGGCAGCATTCTACTTCTTATCTATTGGCTGGGCGACAAGCACTCATTCACCTTTCTGTATCCTTGTTTTAATGCATTGATTTGTTCCAAAAAGATAAAATATCTCCTCATTTTATCAATGAAACTGTGCTCCCTTACTTGAGATTCTAACTTCGAGGATGAGCTTATATTGTTGGAAAGGCTAATTGTTGTTTTTATCTAAGGCTTTGCATATGGATGGTAGCCTCTTCAGACAAAGGCTTTCCTTGTAGATGGTGGAATCTCTAGACAAAAGCTTGCCTTGTTCATGTCAACTGGGAACTGACATAGTTGAGTTGAATTTTTAATAGACATTTTCATAAATTGATTTTTTTTTTTAACTTATCTTGTACTTCCACATTAGCTGGCATATTAATCAGCATTGCTGAAGTATATATTAGAATACCATAAACTGAGAAACAGTATTTGTTCCTGACTTGTGGAAATATGAGCCACACAAGAATAAGTAGCATGAATCCATCCTTAAATCTATAAATAGATAACATCGGGGTTGAGCCAAGTGTTCAGGTGGAGGTTCTAGGAATGAAAGACATGATTGTACCCATCACTGCTGGAATATTTTCAGCATTGAGAAGGGTGATTGCACGCCGCATTTCCCTCAAGGTGAATTTTTCATGTCTTCAATACATTTACCTTTCTCCTTTTTTCCTCACATCACTGGGCTAATTGACATGGTTTCAGATCCCGAAATAAAATGATTGACTCAGACATGTGCTTTCAGAATCAGCTCAAAAGAAGATTGCATGCCATAACAGTAGGATCTGCCACATGTTTTCTTTTCCCACTTGCAATGTGGGATATTATAATTGTAAGTTTAGACATGATATTGTTTCTCCTGATTAAATCAATATAAAGTGGAAATATTTGGATTTCAAGATTTGAGTCAGCTGCTTATTATTCACTTATTTGCACTGAAATATAGGGACCTTCCAGCAGCATAAAGTTGCAGCATCCAAGTTGGGCCTATGTGAGCACAGTTGTATTTGGAATAATCTTCATATTCTACATCGACAATGTTGGTGAAGAGAGGTATTCAGGATTATTTTGGATTCATTATGACCAACTGAAAATCACTTGACTGTAAATTTGAGAGCAAACTGTAAAAAATGGTATCAGCTTTATGAGTCTCTTTTAGGTTGAAATGCACATTAGGCCTTCATTATAAATGTAGCTGACATGGCATGGCTTTTCATAAATTTATCCTAGACGATCTTTATTGATCTTTCGGACGTTGACCCAGATGTTAATCTTCTGCAATCTATCTTTTAAGTTGGAATCTTGGTTCATGTAGAATTCACCATTTTGCAGATTGCGTCTAGTGTTCTCTTCTCCAAGACATTTGATGGTGGCTGCAGGTTCTATCATTATTTTGGAGATTATGTACAAAATGGATTTTTCTCTGCTTGGATTTCTGGTTTGCTCATTTATACTTGGGTTTGGTATGAACCAGAAGACCAGTTCATCTTCTTTATCTTTTGCTGTGATAGTTGCAATAATTTGTTAAGATGGATGCCAATTTAGAAAGAGCAGTAAGAACTTTGGAGTGAATTGTTTTTAATGACGTTCTTGTGGAAGAAAAAGTAGAATAATACTTCTTTCTTATTAAAAATATAAAATCTTGGCCTCTTTATAGAGACGGGTAGGGTGGAGAAATTACATAGTAGTCCTACTTATTGCTTAAGAAAAGAACCATGAGGGGTAACAGGAATAGAAATAACAATAAAAACAAACTAAAGCCTATTTGTCTAAAGACTCTAACACTCCCTCCCAAGTTGAAGTATGCAACACCCAACTTGTTGGAGGTATAGCAAAATTAGAACTCTCCCCTCAGGACGTGATTGCCAGGCTGGAGTAGTAGGCAGGCAATCGCTTCTCACCAGTAGAAGCCCTGCTCTACTGGGCACATTCAATGTGTTTATCCCTTCACTTGGCTCATCCAAGCTTGATATTTCTATTTGCGATCATCGCAAAGAGATCTGTTCAACTAATATGAAGCTTGGTCAGCTTCCATTTGTTTCTTACATTTCTCCAGAGTTTCTCGGTCATGCTGCAGTATTTTGATTTTGAAATGTTGAGATCCTTGAGAAGTGTAAGGACGACAGCAAGAGTAGAATGGAGTTGAAAGAAAAAAGGCAAGATATGAGCAGTTCATCATTGTTTGAACCTGTTTTGGCTGTTTGGTATTTCCCAAGAGGTTTTTGTTTCCACGATCTTTAAATACAGCTATTGGTTTCAACCATGTCATCTGAGTGAGGGAAAATCTGAGAGTAAACGCATTTTGTAGATTCTATGCCTTGAAAGGAAAGATAGGGCTGAGGAGACTCAATCAACTTCCCTGTGACATCCGAAGTTTAACGCGGCATCTTGTCTTCTTTAATCTTTCTTGAATGAATCTATGCTGAAGAAGCAATCTAGAATCCATTTGCTAAACAACAGGTGCTTGGTAGAGACGGTAGCAAAGTTGGCGGTAAGAAGGTATTTGATGCCTATAAAGCTTAGAGAAGTGCCAAACACAAACATGAAAGGCCGACCCCTTTGCCTGCAGTATGTCAGGTTATCTACTCTGATTCACTATGATTACAATCTATCAAGGGTCATGGACCTAGAATCAGTTATAAATAAGGAAAATCATTTGATGCTTGATATTTTCCTTCCAACTCCTCCATGCTCTTCCCAGTCCTCTTCTGTAAGCTTTGATTTCAACTTCTTGCACTTTATGAACTGGGGGACTGATTATTAGCCTTCTGAAAAGTTTTGAGAAATAAACTAAACATTCCCGTCCATGCTGTGTTCAAATCTTATGTCCAGCCATGCCGATATCACTAGCAAGAGATGCTAAATTACCCATGTTTCATTCCTAGGAAGTTGAATGGTTATTGAGAATTCTTTTGGACACAACTGTACTAGATCCTGTTTACTTCACTGGCATGGCTACGGCATTTTATAAATGTTAGCCTTTCTCCCTTTAGAAAAAAAGCTTGCATTTCTCTAGTAGCATGCTGGCATCTGGTTAATGGTACTCACGGCGTTAATGTTATGCACAACTATATCCTTTTCGCCATCACGTTGATATATATTTATAGCAAATGTATAAGTTGTAACTTTCGATCACTAAAATTCAAATGCTGCTACTTATCTAAGTGGCCATGTGCTCACAGAGCTGTTTTTAAGACTGCTTAAAATGGTAATTTTCAAGTACTTTCTAAATAGGCTACACTGGCATAATAAATTATCTTTTGTCTTCTAAGAGATCCACTATCGGACCAACAACTTTGGAACTGCAATGCAAAAGTTCTGATCATCAATGTGCTAGTTCTATGATGTGTAATGAATTTGCATGTCTATGCTTATTTTGGCAGAAATTAAATCTACATGAGAAAATTAGATGTGCCATGGGAGAGTGATTTCTTTCAACTTCATCTTATTTTTCCTTTTTTTTTTTTTGAAGGAATATTAAAATTCACTTTATAGTGTCCTTGCTCTGAAAGATAAAGGATTACGCATAAGTAGGACGAAGACTGAGTATATGGAATGCAAGTTTAGTAGTAGAGGGAACAACGAAGGGATTGATGTAAAAATTGGAGAAGAGTACATTTCAATGAAAGATATTTTAAGTACTTGGGATCCATTTTCCAACATGATGGTGGAATTGATGGAGATGTTACACATAGAATTAATGCAGGGTGGTTGAAATGGAGGGGTGCTTCTGGTGTTCTCTGTGATAAGAGGATTTCTTTAAAAGTCAAAGGAAAATACTATCGAGTTGTGGTAAGACCAGCCATGTACGGCTCTGAATGCTGGGCTATAAACTATAGGCATGTACAGAAGATGTCTGTGGCAGAAATGAAGATGTTAAGATGGATGTGTAGTCATACAAGAAAGGACCGTATTTCAAATGAGTTTATTAGAAACAGGGTTAGGGTGGCATCGATAGAGGATAAAATGAGAGAGGCCCGTCTAAGATGGTTTGAACATTTACAAAGAAGGCCACTAGATGCTCCAGTTAGGAGATGCGAGAAGTTAGAGGCTGAACCCGCTAAGAGGGGGCGAGGAAGATCAAATAAGTGTTGGAAGGAAACTATTAAGTATGACCTCAATTACTTTAATTTAAGTCCTAAAATGGCTGAAAATCGATCTGTGTGGAGGCAAAGAATCCATATAACCGACCCCACTTAGTGTGGGAAAAGGCTTGGTTGTTGTTGTTGTAGTGTCCTTGCTTCATTGATTAGCTGATTTCTGTAGTAACCATTATTTTATTTATCAATTCATGGTTGGCTCTCCAGGCATCTATGAAGCAACTTCCTTGGAGCGAGTGAAGAGAGATGATCCTCCTGAACCACTATCAAATGGAGTGTTTCAAAATCAACTTGACATGTCATCACTACCGACCTAGGCTGAGGTACATACTTGAATATTTCACATCATTTTATTGTTTTTAACCCATCCAATTAACTTTTTAATTTAGAGAAATCAATGTAATCCGTGTTTTTGGAGGTTTGTTATCCGTATAGGATATTTGATTAGAAATAAAGGGTGATTTGGGGTAAATTTTCAAAAGCTCATACATCTAAAAGCGGGCTTGGTTAGGTGCTGCTGGATATAATCTGGAAGTTCCATGTAGAACCATACTATTTCCTTTCTATGCGAAAATTTACCAGAACTTAGTTACATAATGAGCATTGTAGATGATTTATGGCTTGTATTTTCAGCCTCTTATCTTTTTAAAGCTGAAGCTTCTATGGAAAGTTTATTCCATGATAACTAATCACTAAGTCACACAGCTAGATTTATCACAAATAGAATATTCTTGTTTTCCGATCGTTGGTGGCTTAGACTGAGCATTGATTGATGCTTAAAGCAAATATCAAGTCTATTTTGATGGAAAGAACTCATAGGGTAGTACAATTAGCCCTGCTTTTTCCCTGGATCAAGTCAATCGTGTTGATAATAGCATTTACTTGACCACTATACCACCAATCATCTCCTTTACAAGTAGGGAATGATTAGCTGATGATCTCTGCAATAACATTTACTTACACTACCACGACACCACCGGTCATCATCTTGATAAATAAGGAAGTGATTAGTTGATGACCTCTGAAAAGTGAAAAACCATCTCCCGATAATTTCCGAGAACTTCTAGAATCAGGCATGAGGATGCTTTGTCTATGTGATGATGGTAACTAGAAGATGATGAGGGTGAACGTGTGATTCAGTAATTTGCTTAAATCATTTAGCAACATGTGGCCAATTTATACCGCATCCATCTTTTGTACACACCTAGGCCACAAGGACCGAAAGGATTACTAACCACTTTATGACGATATGAGTTATTGTTTCCTATGTTTTGTTCAAGTATAGGTATATGAGAGATGCAAAGAATTTCTAGAGATCACTATTGCATATTTCCGGGTGGTACAAGGACAGAAACAAAACCAGAGAGTCCTCCAATCTTAGCAAAACCTGTAAGACTTAGTTGGAATATTGGGGAAGTTTCTATGTGCGATGGATAACATTTCATTGGTATTCCTTCTCACAAAAAAAATAAAATTAAAAACATTGGTATCTGAAGTGCTAGAGACCTTTCAAAAAGAAATACTAGAGTGGCGAACATTGCATACTGCTATTATTCAAAAATCCTTGTAAGCATGGAATCTAAAGGTTGTCTTGAGCATTTCAAATCTGGTTTCTTAAGCATTAAACCTTTTTTTCCATATTAATTTGAAAAACATGGAGTGCAGAATTATTTTCATCCTGGTGACTAAGTGGTTGCTGCACATCTGTTCTACCTCCATTTACTTCCAGAAATTCTTTTATGCATCATTCTTGATTCATGACAGACTCCTTTGCAGAAACTTTTGAGTTTGGAGATCACAACTCCAGAAGAACCATTCAAGGCCATTTTTCTAATGGTGGCGTGTGCCTCCACTTTGCACAAGTGGTTGAGCAGTACTTTGATTGTACCCTCTAGTTTTAGGATCTTTTATCTTTTACCATTGCCTGGTTTTTCGAAAGCTATTGTTACCCATGTATGTGTACAGTAGGTGAATTTAGTAAACTAGGTTGTTCTGTATTACAATTTTCCTACTCACACAAAAACCATTCAGGTTCCATGTTGGGCTAATTAATTTGTGAGGGCCTGAAGAATTCCATGTCATCTCGGGCGTGGGAGTTTACATTTGATCATCTTCCCCGTGCATTCCTTTCCCATCTAAATGTAAACTTACAGGGACAAAATTATCATCTTTTCATGGTACATAACAGCAAAATTAACATTAATCCTGATTACCCCATTTCAAAGTTTCTGATAAGTAGCCCACGTCGGCAGGCTTCTTAATTCAAGGTGAATTTTAGCAATTTAGCTCTTGTTTGCTGAAATTTATACTGGTTGATCATGCAATCATTATACTTAGCAATACTTATATGTTTACAAGTTACTATTAAATGCAACGCCAATAATTGGTTAGCATAGCTGCCCGATAAAAATAGTGGTTTGAGAATCAAAAATATGGACGTATATACGAAATCTTGGTGAGCTTAAATTTTGAAGGAAAATAATGTAAAGGAAAGTAAAACAAAATATCTTTATAGATGATGCCATTACTTATCATTTTATGGTTCTTCATGAGAGCCCTACAAGGAGATAGATAAAATATGGTTAATCACTATTAATAACCTTGGTTTAAGCAAAGGGAATGGGTATAAAAATGGAAAAGGTATTGCATTTGGCAAAGCAAGGAGGTGGGTAACTAAAAGTAAATTTAAAAATGTGGATCACGTCAATCTTCATATAAAAAGATAACATATAAAATTGGGGTCTACAATCATTCAAAGAGTCACTTTTTCTCCGTATTGTCATAAAATCTTGTTATATTTTACATTTCCGTATATTTTAGCTTAAGCATATTTCACGCCACCACTGGATCCGATTTATGTCTTCGAAATAAGTAAAGCAACGTCAATTTGTCTCTTCATTTGTGTTTGCCAATAGATCCAAAGAATATTTCAAATGTTTCAAAATTTTGTTTCATCCAATAAGTGAGGCTTTCTCCACCGAGAAATGGTACTCATATGTTCTACTAATTTTTCATCCACTTTATGCTACCATATATTTTAGTTTAAGGAAATTCTTCGATTGACATTATATATCGTGTACGTTGAAGTGTATATAGAAGTGTATATACAATTCTTCTTTATTAAAAAGAATAATCATATATCCAAATGGTATAATATAACTTGCAAGTGAACGTATAAATCAATGTACAAATCGATGTACTCTTATTATTTTTTGTTATGCAAAGTGGTGGGATTTGTTTTTTTTTTTTCCTTCTTCTTTTCTTTTCATCTTATTTCCTCTGGTAGCATTTTCATCGAATTGGTCCTTGTTTCTGTTACACCGATGTGGAATGGAGAGCACAATTAGGTCAAATGTTTACCTTCTTCTAAATATTCTTTCGAATATCCTTTTAGACATGGAGGTCCCGTATCCCTTATTCCTTCACATGATTGCATCGCCCATGGGAAGCAATATTTATGTGTGCGTACAACTTCTCTTTCCCAATACAAAAAGAGTTCTTTACATTACATAGATGAACACATCTTTTCTGCATATTTATGCATGCACGCTTGCAGAGTTGCTCGAATTTTTCTTGTACCCGCCATCTTCATAAGCTTATGTTTAACTATATTTGAGCTAACTTGCACTTACCTCCCGCAATTAAGGTGTTCTTTTCCATTTAAAGGTTGCTGAGATTGAGTCAAAATATTAAAAGATTAATTAATGGTAAGGAATCAACTTCGGAAGCTAGGTAATTCATGGTTTGAGACCACCATAAGTATTAGGAACTTTTCTAAGTATGGGGTTGCATATTAATCATAGAAGAGCTACCTTAGAGTAAAGCTAAGCAAAAGTGAGATCCTTAGGTTCTATCTTCAAGTTAAGATGAAATTAGAAACTTAAAAAAATAATTATAAAATGAAAATATAATAGTTAAGACCAAACTTTTTCAAGTAACCAAAACCACCAAGGGCAATGGAAAGAACAAACCGTATCACTTTGAATGTTAGGATATAAAGGAAGTCGGCGAAACGCTTTAGAAAGAAGAAGTTATCTGACGGAGTTAAACCCAAGGAACATTCTTTGTAAATATCATTTGCTTTGTAGGGTTACCGTCATAAGTATGAATACCATTGGGATATACGAGTGGTATCAAGAATTTACAAGGGTTTTCATGTAAGATATCCTATCTACAAATAGAGAAAGCACAGGGGCCTTGTGTACCATTGATTGTATGCTAAAGGGCACATATGTGAAAGACCCTGTCAAAAAAAACCAAACAGTTGTGCAGCAGCGGGGAGGCGCCAGGTGGTTTGAAAGAAAAAAAAAAGGCATCAAGAAAAGAGAGGAAGGTGGCAAATTCGTCCCTTCCTACATCTTTCCAATAAATCCCCACTTCTCAATTCCCATTTCCATCAGCCCCAAACTCAAAGAGCCATCAACAAGGAAAGAACAAATCTTGTGCTCTTCTTCTTCTCCATGGAGACCAGACTTCTTTCACCATCACAAGAACACAGCACCACCACCACCAACAACAATGGTAGCAATAGCAACAAGAAGAAGAGGAAGATGAAGGTGATGGTGGCGATGGACGAGAGTGAGTGTAGCTCGAGAGCTCTCCGATGGGCCCTCGAGAACCTCTGCACGCCGCTCGAGGCGTCGCAGCCGATCATCCTCTACACGGTGCAGCCAGAGGCCACTTTGAGCCACGTGCCGGCGGCCACCTATGGCCCCGCCCGCATGTTCACCGCGATGTCTGTCAGTTACGATCCCCCCCGAAACCAACCCTTCTTGGGTCTTCCTTGGATCGGATGGAAAATCCAAGGAACACCATCAAAATTTGATCTTGCTTGGATGGTCTCTTGTTTTGAATTATGGTGCTGATGGGTTCCTCTGTTTCGTTGGTTTTGTCGTTTCGACCGTTGCAGCTCCTGAATTGATCCGGTCGCTTAGGGAGAGCCAGAGGAGGATCGCGATGCAATTGCTGGAAAAAGCCAGGGATGTTTGTGCTAAGTATGGGGTATGGAATCAACCTTAATTAATTTTTTAAGAACCATTCTAATACATGACTTCTGAGTGGTGGATTGCCAGAGGCTTTCAGTAGAGTGATCATGTTGAATTTTTGTGTGCATATTTTGAAGTAATCTTGATTTTTCAACTGTGTATTTTGATCACCCAGACATCTAAATATGTATGTTTGAGGGAAGGCAGTAGGCAATCAGCCATTTTGACTTTTTTTTTTTTTTTGTAAGAAGTTCCTTTCATTGAGATTGAAGGGATGATGTAATCCTCGCGAGTGAGAATCCTACCGAAGAGAGTATAATCCTTGAGAACTTATGATACACACTAGATTTCTTTAATCATGTGGAATTCTTGTGTGCATATTTTGAATTAATCTCGACTCTTAACTGAGATGTTTTGAATTTATCATATATCTCGGTTGGTGTTTTCTGAGGATTCCAATACATTTGAACCAATCTGATTATTTAGAAATCATCGTGCATCCTTGATTTCTGAATGGTGGATTGATAATTGCTTTCAGTAGAGAAACCATGTTGAATTTCCGTGTGCATATTTCGAATTAAACCTGATTTTGAAAACCACATGTTTGAATTAACCAGATATCTAAGTTTGTGTTTTTAAGTTAGACATTTAAACTATTCTGATTACTTTAAAGAGCTGCCTGGCATTGGTACTGAAGGATGAAGAAATCCTTGTGAATGAGAATCCTACTGTAGAGAGCCATCCTTGAGAAATCATGATGCATATTTTATTACTGAATGTTGGATTTCCATTTTCTTCAATAAATACGTGAGCCTGATTTCTATTGTTCTTTTGGAGGTAGATGTTATACCGTTCTGATCATTTTGTTAGAACTGCCTGGCATTGAGACTAAAGGATGATAAATCCTTGTTAATGAAAATTCTATTGTAGAGAAGAATCCTTGCGAAATCATGTTAAATTGATGCAGCTTTTGAATGTAGCTTCTGGAGTAGTATGCATATTTTGAAAATACACTTGATATTTTTAAAGAAAAAAAAAATTGCCAGTGGATTCTCTCCCATAGGGGCACCACAGTAAAATCTTAATTAACGAACTCGGCCTTACGGATAACATTCTCCTGTCAAATTTATCCTGTAGAGTTTGATTGCATTTACTTTCATTTCAATAATTTCGTAAGATCAAGTTCAGTATCAGTCCATTTGTGAAATTTATCTTCAATTCATCAGGCTTTGACATGAGATACCCTAACGATGCAACGATAATGTTCTTTTATAGAAACATAGAAGTCCACAACAAGTGATGTTGTTTGGGCCAATTTCTAGCTGCACCTTTTCCCCTTTACACTTATCATCAAGTTCTGGAATTTTTTTTGAGTCTATTGATATTGGCTCATCGAATTGCTTCAAAAACATCAGGTAAGTACGGAAATGGTCGAGGAGATAGGGAAACCAAAAGAGACAATATGCACCGCAGTCGACAAGTTTGAAATCGATCTTCTTATCTTGGGAAGCCATGGGAAAGGAGCTCTTCAAAGGTTATCTTCTTGGTTGTTTTCTGTTTTCAGGATTGCCCTATCACACCTTTGGCATTCAATTCTCCTCATTTTGCATCACATAGAAATGAGCTTTAGTTGTAAAATCCACTTGCTTATGCCTTGGTAATTATTATTTATAATTGCTACAATATTTTTCTCCACATGCAGGGCCTTCCTAGGGAGTGTCAGCAACTATTGCATGCAAAACGCCAAATGTGCAGTTCTTGCAGTGAAGAACTCGATGTAATCTGAACATAAACTACATAGCAAAGTATAAGAGTGAAATAAATTTGATAGCATGTAGATATTGTTGTCCAAAAGTATTGATTTCATGTGAAAAAAAAAAGAAAAAAAAAAAAGAAACAAGCTTCGAATATTGGCAAGGTTTATACTGAACATTCTTTCGTCTCAATTCACGTGAATTGTTTCCAGTGAAATACTTCACCAGAGAGTTGAGCACAACCAACTTGGCAATGCTATTTCTAGATTTTAGAAAAGAAACATCTTAATAATCTAATAATCAGAGCCAATTCTTTCTTTGAAAGTCAAATTAATTATTCTTTACGTGCCATACACAAAAATAAAAGCGGGAACAATATAGCTCATGTAATGCAGGGCGAAGAATCGGTTCGCTCATTCGAAGACGCGGTTTAGGGTTTTTGCTAAACGGACACCACCTTGTGCCAGCCGCGAAATCACTACGGGCAATCTGGATAGGAAGTAGTCATCTGCATAAACCATTTAAAAGTAATCAAACTTCTACGAAACCAAATATATTTCACATGCAAATGCATCTGGATAAAAACAACCCACCTTCGAGCACCGAACCCTCTGGCGCATCCTCATACGCCCACGCACAGGCAGCTTTGATGCTTTCCCTCGCATATCTGCAGAAGACAAAAAAAGATAGAAATCAACACCTGAATTATTGACGAAGATTTCTTGTGTTGGAAGCTCTATTAATTTAAAGCTACCAATGCAATGTATAATATGTCAAGCTTGATTCAAATTAATGATATCAGCAGCCAATCTCTCTTAACAATCATATTAGACTTGAGGCAGAGGGCCATACACATCGGGGCATGTCGTTATATTCCTACCGCAGTGCTCCCATTTCTCGACTCGATCCGCCCACTCTTCCTGTTAACCAAACACAACATTGTTGAGAGCAAATTTAAAACTAGAAGCTATAGTTACCTACGGTTGCAATTTCTGGGTTATCTTACAGTAATATTTCTGTTTATGGCCTCGAAGAAGGCCTCGACATCGGAATCATAGAACCTTTCTTCGGCAGTCTCGATTATACTAGCATCCCAGACCTGTGTATTCCTTCGAAATAGAATTTAGCAATGGCCCGAAATTACTTTGAGTAGGGAGTTGAAATTTGCCCAGAAAGCTGATAGCCAACATTCAGTACCATCCATAGCAAGAAAATAATTATGAGCACTGGATGATATTTGCAAAAATTCTTGGATTGGGTGAACTTGATAAATGGTTTTAATTAATGCAAGCTGTGACTATATGTTACTGATTATGAGAAAATGGTAAGCACAATTCAGTTCAGTTATTCAGTATTCCAGCAAACCAGTAACTTTCAAGAATGTTGGGAGTATTGGTGAACCGATTAAAAAGAGTAGGATGTGAGTGTTAAATGGTAACTAACATCTGAATTCCAGGCAATCGAATTAAGAGCAATTACCTAGCAGTAAGAAATTGGCAAGAAGAAGCCATAATCACTAACGTAAAATTTGAGAGAAGTTTGGAGAGCTTACATGGTGTAGAACCTGTTTCCTTGTGTACCACTGGACCGCGATGGTGTTGCCTCCCTTATCAGAAGTAAATCCAACATGTAGAGGCTGCATCTTGCAAAAAAAAAAAAAAAGCATTAGCAATTAACAAACATTGAGGCTACTCTACATCGCGGGTCGCAAAAAAAAAAAAAACCTTGGCTTGCATTTGTGCAAGTGGGTGGGGTTAACCCATGTTTACATTTGCTTTGCAAAAGGGTTGAGGATGGGGTTAACCTGAATTTCTATTTACGGAAATGTTTCTTTGGTTTTTTTTTGGTTGAGGGGTGATCGGGGCGGTAGTTATTTCAGTTTTATGATCATTCTTGTTAAATGTGGTGAGGTAAACATCAGACATCCTATCATCTACAGTAGTAGGCTTTTCGACCGAGACCGGTTTATTCTCGTCCAACACAAATCGGGTTAACCCGTAATGTAAATGGCTGGATTAAGTTAACCCCTTAAGCGAAGCATTGAAAGGGGTTCTACTCTTAAACCCTGATCACCTGATGGACATCTCCCATGAAGTGGGAAAGGAACAGCAATGCTTCCGTCAGATTATCTGCACAAATCAGTACAAATCCAACAATCATAATTCTTCCCTTAAAAAAGAAAACCAAAGAAACAAACCAATCAGAAGCTCCAAACACAAGAACAGATTGGAGCTGCCAATTTATCATCATCAACAACTTCCAGATAAGTGTCTTGAGTATATGTAATTAATATATGTACATTCTCCTGATCTGCTGCCATAGTCAAGGAGTTGGTTGGTGTAATTCTTGATCGCTCCCGACACGCACGCTCCTCGCTCCCCTTCGTCATCCTTGCAGTCTCCTGCGATCGAAAACCACACGAACAAATTACGAAGCACGCGGCAATTCCACGTGAAATAACATAATATACTCCATCAGATATACTCCTCACTGGTGAAGCTGTAGCTGCAGAGGTGGTCAGGCGTATCTGCGAAGTGTAACGGCGCCGACCAGTGGTACCGGAAGCGTACGTTGTCCGCCCACGAGCACAGGCTGCTGAGGTCGCCCCCCGCGTACTCCGGCAGCAGCTCGCCGACGGCGTCGGCGGCTCTCTCGCTCAACCGATCCTAATCATTTGATTTGATTCATATATTTCAGTTGAAAGAGTTTGAAGATCATGACCCTTGATAAGTTTTGGCTCGTTCCAATGACTACGGTCCTTTTCAAAACGGTTATAGTCATATGTTAATGTTATCCGACAGTTACAGATCGGTGTCCATACAATTACGAGAAGAATAGACAAACATAAGCTTATTGTAAAAATCTCATAGTGTGCAATCGAATTACCATTCTACGAGATTTTGATTGGGTGTGATTTGGTCATCGCGATAAAAAGAGTTGGACATGAAGCTCCTCAGTTAGTTCAGGCTCATTCTAATGGGTATAAAGTGAGCTTTGAGGAAGATGGTTGGCCCAAGTGCTGTCTATTACAGAACGGTTATGATCATATGTTGTATGATAGTGACCGATCGGTTCGTTCCGCGGGAATATTTTCGCAAGAAAAATATTTAGCACACCTCACACTCATCCAAAATCTAACCCATGAAATCTTAGCCATTCATGGGAGAGAATGGGTTTCCGTCCTCCCACGAATGACTCAGATTTAATCGGTGAGATTCATGGATGTGTATAGCACAGCCCATTTCGCAAATGGGAACTGCGACGTAAAAGAGAATGGTCACAGGGATGGGATTGGGGTTGGAACCTGTGCTATCTTGCAGACGATCTGGTGGCCGTCGATTCCCCATGCATGGATCGAGGTTGGGAATGCAACGAACAGTAGATTGAAGATGAGAGGGATCATCAGAATTGTCATTTTGGAGTTTGGAATTTAGAGACGAGTTTTGTGTTGTCTGTGTGGAATGTGGAGATTGAGCACAACATATATATATATATATATATATAAAGTCCCCGAGAATGGAAAAAAATAAGGTTGGAACGTTTGGGCGTTACAGTTGTGGAATTAGGGGAGGCATTCAAATCCCGGGAAAACATTCCGGTCCTAAGATTCCAGGAATCCACTAGGAAATGTCAAAAATACCCCCCATCAAGTTCGTATTAAAGGATTTTTACTTTTTTTTTTTATTTTATTATTATATTCTTTTACATGGGTGTCTCTATAATCTTTTGCACTTTTAATAGCTTACGTGACTGCAGCATTGTTGTACACAATTTTGCATAGATGCCCTCCTTACTTCTGTTGCATCACGTATAACCCCTTGTATGCTATGTATTTACATTGTTATTCTTACTTAGCAAATTAGGCATGGATTTCTATATTTATTACTTGTATGGCTCGCTTGACCCTAACAACGACTAGATTACTAGGTTTAGATAGGCTTTGGTTATTAGCGATCATTAAAGAAATAATGAGTAGGTAGGTGTGCCAATGTAACACAAAACGTGTAAGAAGGTATATATGTGTGTGACAATAACGATCTAAGGCAAATCTTTGGTCAAGTGGAGGCATAATTGAAAATGCATCTTTAATTTAAGAGATGAAATAAATGCCAAAAAAGGAATAGGTTCTCACGATTGATTTAAAATTGAGCGTACAAAAGAAGATGGAAGGCAAAAGGTGGATGGGGGTACAGTGGTTGCTTCGATTGTAAAGGATTAATATGCATCAGCCCAAATCAAAGCTGCATTGATTACAGAGAGAGAGAGAGAGATTTATATCAGGTGATTGGAGAGGAAATTCGAAAAAATAATTACAGGAATCAAGAGTTGAGCGAGTTGAAAGGCATTACAGACTCTTGCCTTGCTCTCTCCTCTTTTGATTTAGAATTATAGGATTTTGATACCAATGGCCTATTGCCTTTGGAGGAGATCACCCATGCTCTTTTTTTTTTTTTTTTTTCCTTATCCTAGTAGAAAGATGAATATTTACTCAAAAATATTGCCAACCGGCCACAATCGAGCTTGCGCCCAAACAATACCCCTAACGTTATACATCATATTTTCAATGGTAACAAAGATTCGAGTACCACGTTAAGGTCAAAATAAATTACAAGAAAACTGGCAAACTTCTAATAATATCATTAAACACTACTACTAGATGAGATTTTTGAACGCCACCATGAAATCTTCTGATTCTTTCTTTCCACACCTACCAAATAAAGATCACCCATGCATTGATGTGAAAATCTGGCTGAGAGGAATATTCTTTCCCAGATGTCTCGATTTTTTGTTTGGAAACACCAAGTAGCATGCTGAATCAGACAGTTATTTGTTTTCTTTATCTGGATGCCACAATGATACCATAAAGGAGGTGCCATTCAATTTGACAGATGGGTATGGATGTGATTTTCCTATTGGGCCGAACCTGGCCCATTTAAGTTCCGTTCATATTTTGTAACGATTTCTATATCCTTGGAATCTCCTGCGGCTAATGAGAATATTCCCTGACATCATCTCATAAGTCATAACCACTGTCCGGGCCCACGAGAGCTAATTGAAATCCCAGATAATTTCCTGAATTGAACTCTATTCATCTGAGGTTTATTCTCCATACATCCCATCTTTTATGTTCGAAATCTAATTACCAAACGAATATTACTTTCTTCTAAAATGACACATCCATCAATATTGTTTTCAGCATATCTACTATTACGTTGTCTCTTATAGGCGTAGACGGATCCGAGGATGGAGGTCCCCATGCAATTAGTTAAAAAAAAAAAAAAAAAAAAAAAAGAGTATCCTTGGATCGCAAATAATTTACATGAAAAAGCTATCTGAATGTAAATTGGATATTAAAAAATTAATTTCATTCCAATCCCACTGCACATTCTTCTCTCCACCCACGAAACATTAATTTTATTCTTAAAAATTTAGAATACCATAAGAACTAGTTAACTTTTAATTAATTAAATTGTTTCTCTCCTACGTTTAATTTTTTTAAAGATATATATAATTATTTAATGATATTTTATTCTTGTTAATGCTACTAAATGCAAATCAATAGTTTCTCTTTTTTAAAGAGTTATTGATTTTTTATAAAATAAAAATAAATTCAAAACTTAAGAGACAAATTGAATGTAAATGTGATTTATCTATGTGATCATGAATAAATTGTTGATATCTATGAATATAGGAATTGGGGTAACTACAATAAAGTGTATAATTTAAATTAATTGTTAAAAATTAATGATGGATGAAAATTTCAATTATCTATATGCTTTCATCTTTTTTCTTTTCCTTTTTATCCTCTCTTAAATACTATTTGACTCGGTCAGCACTTACGCGTATTCTAATATTTTTCATTTCTCCTTTCAATCCTCCCATTCAAAAATAATCGTACTTCTCTTTTCCGTCACGTTAAAAATTAAAGTTGTGAAGTTTTCTGTCTCATGCAGTTACATATCACATCTAGAAAATGAGATCTTCCTCTATTAAAAGTCTTGATTGGCCTTAACATTCTTAGACAGATTATATTGTCTTAATCATCCATAAATAGCGACCCCATACTAACACCGTAGGTGCAAAATCGAACTACGTACTCACAAGGGGCATCATTGTAAATATGGGAACTTTAACTAGGGTTAGTGCAATATTGAATATTTATGGAGATGAATATAGATAAATAAAGGTCCAACATTCTAACGTGATTATCAATTTGATGACTTTGTTACTCCATCAAAATGATATCCTATCCATGCATAACAGAATGTTTCTGCTGTGTGTTTTAAAGATTATCGACAAATCTTAATTCCTTGCTTGAGATCCAGAGAATCCAAGTGCAATCTTCATCGGGCAAGAGGCATATCTAGTTAGATTTGCTATTGAGATCGTGTTGAATCTTTGATGGATCATACGATACATATAAGATCACGCACGTAGGGACAAAGCAACTGATCCCTACAGTATATATATATATATATGGGGTTGTTGATTTGTATCTCAAGGTTTGGGGATACTTTGACATGGGCATTGGCCTGAAAATTTAGCCGTCGACCCCGATCTTTTAGACGCGAGTCGAATTACTCCATCACCAAATTGTTTACCAAAGAGTCCTGAATAAGGAGGTTGGCTTAACCTATTTGCAAAGATCAAGTTTACTAAAGAGTCACAGGAGTGGCATTGGATAAATTAAAGGAGAAAAGGAGATCTTAAGAATCAAATTAAACGAAGATTCAGAGAATACATACAATCTAAAGATATGGCTAAACTACAAGTAAAAGAATACAAGTGATTGAGGCCTCTTAAGATGGGTTGGGGATAGGAATAGGTCCATTCAATGAAGTAATCATATAAAGGAAACAAGGGTATGATTACCTAGTTATCGAAGATATTGGTGTAATTATAAGGAGAGTAGTAGGATTTTCAAATTTTATTAGGTATTCAATAACATACAGAATACAATTAGTATTCTTATGTACGTCATGCATGTATGTCCGTTTTTCATGGCAACTCTGGTATTTATGGGTCAAGCATATGAACATTCCTCATGGCACATTTCAAGATACTTGGAAAATGGAGACGGTAATCTTGCACGGTGGTAGTTTGAGATGAACCCCACCTAGCCATGGTTCTCGAAAAAGAAAGGTTTGTGGGTACGAAGGTAACCACCACTGTGTAGGACTCAAGAAAGGAAATGCTCGACTTTCTGATCAGACATGTTAATCTTACCGACTAATCTTCTCTGGCGGTGTAGACTTACCATGTAAGCATTTTTTCAAGCCAGCAAGAATTGCTTGGTGGATTTGTTTTGTTAGACTAGCCAAACTAGTCGGGTGAGCATTGTGTCGACAAGATTTACCAGGTGAGCTCATCTTGTCTGGTAAGGTAATTCTATCAGATGAACCTTTCTCGCCTGCCTGTATATAAGAAGGATTTACATATTTTATCTTTATGAAAAATTAACCCCATTCTTTAGTAGATCTTAGGAGACTTTTTATTGAACCCATTGAATCATTTATTGATAGGAGGATTTACGTTTTCTTTGTTACATTTTCTATGTATATACATACTTTCGAATTTACTTCACGTTTTGTTTGTTGTACCAGGCACCTCCTATCCGATTCAAATAATAATAAAAGAAAAAGTTTGAGACCCATTCACGCAAATCATTACACAAGAGACGAATGGGGTTCATAACACTTAGAATCCAATGCCGTCGCATTTCATTAGTGGTACATGTGGCACGAATGTTACGTCACCTGTGCTACATATCACGAATGTAACGATTAACCAACAATGCCATTCAACATCAATGATATGTCACACCATGTGCAAATTATGCTGAAACAAATGCTGACGCCTGCGTGGATGTGGAAATGGGTCCACGTGCATGTGCATATGAGCTTCTTTTAACTTCTCTCCTGCCACTTAAGCAGTCTAATCAATGTTGCACATTTTACTTTCCGCCCATTTAAGAGGAGAAAAAAAGGATGAATGAAATGTTACAAGCACTCATCCTTTATTATCTAGAGAATTAGTACGTGTGAAATGATCAACTCATCTCTGATTTACTCGATTTGGTTCTGGATCATTAAAAATATATATATAGCGGTACACTAAGGGTGGATATATAAATATTAATCTCAAGATGTATTCAAACAAATATCCCTACATAAACCCTTGTGCGATGTATCAGATATAATGTGACATCACATTTTTGGAGGGGATCCACTTTTATCTTTGTTTGTGTGTATCTTTGGAGTTAGTTTATTTAGAGTATTAGGAAACTCATATTAGGAAATGTAAAGTTAATGTTAATTTTTATTTTTATTTACTTACAGAGTTAAAATCGAGTTCTATTTATTTTAACTAATGTTAAATTGTAGTGTTTGCTTTTACGATATTTACTTGAATTGATATTAACATCAATTTCTGAGAAGCACTAAGATTTGTGTGTCGGGGGAGTTATAGAATTAACACCTACTTTCCTAAGAATTGGTGTTAGCAAAATCGATGTCAAGGGCTCTTAATTCGGATTTTCACCGTATGGATTAATTTCTCAAGCAAATGGAGGTTAATCCTTCCATTAGGCCTCGTTTGGCTGGAGGCTCCGAAGTGGGATTGGGATACTGTTCACGATTAAATCTAGTATAGCACTTGGGATTGATATGGGTTGGGGGTGGAATCAAGAGATGAAGCAATCATTAACTATCGATCATTAATATCATGTCAAAAAATCTCCACTCTTACAAAAAATATTATTAAATAAATATCCACTACATCACATCACACTATTAATTATTTTATCTCACTATTTTTTCCTATACCACATACAAACACCAACAACTTATCTCTACAATATTTTATCTCAGTGTAACCCTTATCCTCCTGTCAAACACACTATCAAACGGTTAACCCATCAGGTAATTAAGGTTAGCCTTAGAATGAATCACGCCTCTCCATACGGTCAACACTTCCCTCATCGAAATATGGCCAACCAATTCAGCATGATGCATGCAAATCCCGAGGATGTAAAAGAGGGGAGTGGAACTGCAGCAGGGGCATGGAGAATTACGAATAGTTTAGCTTGTTCGGCAGAAGGCTAATCTTAATTAATGGTTAGAACTCAGGACAGATTTATAAATGCTGACCACCTTCATTCCAATCCATGGCTTGTGACCGTAGAAGAAACCACATGTGGTGTGATATGGAACAGTCTGAATAACTGTGGATCCCGAAGGGCAAAGGTGGCAAGATGAGAACTGTTCATTTTAGCATTAAAAATTAAGGATTGATCCTGGAAAATTAATCTTGCCTTTCTGACAAGTAGAAGTAAGAGCATGAAGAGTGCGGTGGTTGCATAGTTATCATCAAATCCAGAATCGTTATATATATATATGCATCACATGCAGCAGCTCTGTTCTTCAACGTGTAGTTATAATTTGATCCCAAGAAATCGATCTTTCGCCATCTGGACTTAATCTAGAATGTCAAACGAAATTTGGTAAATAGATAGATATTCCAAAAACGTTCTAATTACCTGTCTAGAATTAATGAGGTAACTCTAAGCCAGGATTTGAACGTTTAAACGTCGTCGTATAGCTGTTATACCATTCTTTGTCTAATGGTCGTGACCAGTAGGCATGGGTTGATCATGCGCCATTTGGACATCTGCATTCTAAAAAGTCGATTTTGATCCTATAATATCAACATTAAATATACTGTGAAGATTAAGTTTGTTAATCATTTAAGGAACTGCTCCTTCCACAGAAGAATCGCTTCCCCTCCTCTTCCCTTTTTCTTTCTCCAGTTCGAAACCTCAAAGTTCCTTGTCGTCAAATGGGACCTTGGCAGCTTTCGTGCTGGTTAGGATTCCTCTCTTGTCCGTTGATCTCGTGTCCCTTCGGTTTCCGTATTCGTTGCATCAGTTGACCTTTGTTGGTGGTTCCTTCCTACCAAGATGGTTGATGGCAATACATCTTATTTGGTGATATCTCCAACATCATTTGGGGTTGTCGATACCTCTGCTTTTGACTGTAATGGTCTCTTGTTGAGTTGTTGGATGTGTTTTATTCTTTTTGTTGCTAGGTTGTTTTCTTCGGGACCACGCTTGAAACTAGACTTCATATGATCAAATTTATTTGGTAGCTTCTTAGCTATTATCACTCATTTGTGCAAATTGTCTAAATCATCGTTCATGCGGTAGCGCAATTATTCATAGTGGTGAGGAATATACTCTCAAATCTGTTAAAGATTTGTTAATTGGATGATTCTTTTTTCTTTTATTTTGTTTGCATTTTGTTGTGTCTTCTTATTTTGGTGTTCTTCCCTCCTCTTTATGGGGGTGCTCTTGCTCCTCTTATTTGAGGGACGTATAATCTATCTAATTTTTTACTTTTCCCAGTAAGGTTACATTTTTTTGTAACTTTTACATTTTCTTAATGAAGTATTTTATCTTTAATAAAAAAAATGTTAATCATTTTAAATGCGAGATTTAGAAATGTCGGGAAAGCACCATCGTAAGTACAATTTGGTGCCATCACCCTTGGTCCTTGAAGTACATTTCAGTCATTGTACACGATCGGGATTGATATAAAACCCCCCATAATTAATAACCTCCCTTTAAGATATACATTCCTTCTCTTGATTTTTTTTTGTTTTCTTTCTATTCTCGGTGATAAACTAATCAAAGATGCCTTATCAGAGGGAATCCATAGTCGTCAACTGAAACCTTTCACTTAAAGATAGGGCTCACCGCTTACCATAGTGAGATAAAGATCGTATTAAATTCGTTGGTAGTTAGCATAGACTTGGCTTTTGGACGGTTTTGTCGGTGAGAGAATGTGGACGGGTTGGTAAGCCTTTTTTTTTTTTAAAGTTTTTCCCTTTGTGAGGTTCTCTTTGTTTTTCTGATGTTTTTGATCGTAGAGGTTCTCTTTGTTTTTTTAATGTTTTTGATCGTAGAGGTTCTCTTTGCTTTTTTAATGTTTTTGATCGTAGTTTGTTCCTGTTTTACCATTTGGCTTGTTGGGATGGGGACAAATCACCGTCTGTTCCCTGCATGTTTGATAGACGTCGGACTTGATCTTCTTCTTTAGCCTATTCTTTGCTCCCCACCTATAAAGCACTGTTTTGGCTTTTTTTCTTTTTTCTAAGGGAAATAATTGTACCTTGTGGGTTGACCTTTCATGCAACTTATTATTTCCTATTTGATCATGTCTCCTCTATCGGGTGTTACCCTTATGCGACTGTGTTTTTCTTTCCTATTTGTGTAATATCAATCTAATTTGTGAAGTCAATAAATCCTCATTTTAAGTGTATCTTTTAAGATTAATCGAGATTCGAATTAGGGATGTATCATTTCCACTGAAGTGGTATGAATATAATTACCAACTGAGCTATTTAATGAGCTTAGGCAAATTACCTTCTACCCTTATAGAGCTAACGCATGAGTTGAACATTAATGTTTATCTAGGCATAGCTAGATAAGGAATCAAATTCATTAATTGCCATTGCTTGATGATCAAGTCAAGACGTTGAATTGTATCATAACCATTGCCTTGTTGAAAGTAAGAAGCCTATGGCAAAGCCTATTCGCTTAATGTTAATTGAATTCTAGTTTTCTGTTGCGTATGAATACATGTATAGTTATGCAAATGGAGATGAGTAGTTGGAGTTAATTTCATGAATGGACAAGCAATAACTAGTAGACCTAGGTTGGTAGGCGAAAATGAGCAAGTTGGTTGATTCATTTTTAACAAGAGTTGTGAAGAACTATAAAAATACTCAATTAGAAGAAAAAACCCATCCATTAACTAGCTAGTTTATTGAAAGGGTAGTCACAATAACTCTTTCTTGACGTAAACTTTAAGTAAATGTCTACATAAGATTAGAGTTATTTAGGTGTTTAAGAAAATAAATATCAAGAAAGGTTTTTTCCTATGTTGAAATCTTGACCAACCAATTACTTTACTTAGAATTTTAAGTTTGATGGGTATATTTAAGTAGAGAGCACGTCAGATCTTAATTGCCATTGATCTATTGCTTGGACCTAAACTGCTAATTTGTTCACCTATGGACTAACTTCCAGAAGATTTGACAATATACTACGTTAAATTATGGACATAATCGATCAAATTTGTTTAAGACTTGTCCAGTTGCATGATTACACATAATAATCCCATTCAATAAATTAGATAATCTCAAATAATTAAGTAGCTTTACATCTTCAGTTGCATGTCAATTATTGCACTTCATGATCTGCCTTTATAAGATCTATTTTGATTATGTTGGGAACGGAATGGGTCTCTACTATATTTAGTCTCCAAAATGAGTGCCTTTTCTCACTTTGGCATTCCATTTTTTTTTTCCATATATTTGCCTTTCTTTGACAACATACGTATTCCGAGGTCAAGCTCACCTTAAATCTTCATATGCCACTGTGTCTTGAGGTAGTTGATGCATGTGGGTTAAGCTTGTCTCCTGCTTTAATTGGCATAGGTTAAATATTTCATACAGTGCCATCTCAAATATACTTGTAAATTAAGACTTTTTGGTTTTAGGATACACAATAAGCATGGAAAGTAATCAACGTATGAAATCCACTTTACCGAAGGTTTGAAAGCTTTGGAAGCATCACTAGGGTTATTAATATAACCAAGATGGATAAAAACTAATAATCATAACCTGAATATTTCATCAATTAGATGGTAAAATATGGCTAATTAAGGAAGTGTATGGAGAGAGGGCGAGAGTGCCATGAAAATAAACATGCCCATATGAATAATGCGAGGCTATGCACATGCTCCCTTGTGTTGGGTTATCTAGGTGAAACCTCACTAAGTGCCTAAAGACTCGCCTAAGATTTTGACCCAACCTTATTGTTGCAACATTGAAATAAGCATTCTGTTTTTCAAACAATCGAATAACAAGTTTGCAGTCATGACTACGTGAAAACGCGAGTAAATTATCGTCACCCGTAAGGCCTAAATGCATAAAACACGCAAATGCTCTCCCGGAGAAATTTACATAAATCTCGCCATCCTTTGGGAGCTATATAATATCACGTGCCACAAAGGAGAAGACAACATTTACAGGGAAATATAGAAACTTCCATTAATACACAAATAAACACAGATTAAACGCAGATACAAAGTGGGACTTCCCACCATCAACATAAGACGATCAAAGGCATATACACACAAATATTCCCCCCAAATCCCCATCTTTCCCTTTTCTACAAAACTAATAAAAACAAAGAAATTAGAAAAACAAAAGAAATGATATCAGGCATCACAGAGGAGATGGCAACATTTATAGGGAAATACAGAAACTTTCATTCGTACATAAATAAACAAAGATCAAACGCGAATACAAAGGACTTCCCACTATCAACATAGGACGATCAAAGGCAGATACACACAAATATTCCCCCTAAAATCCCATCTCTCCCCTTTCTACAAAACTTCAAAAAAAAAAAAAAAAAAAAAAAGGAAATCAGGAAAAAAAAAAAAAAAGGTAATCCCAAGACACAAACCTCTTCGCCACTCCCTTTCTTGCACAAAAGGTGGGCGTCAAAGCAGCGAACACACGAGACAAGCTGCCTCTCATTCACAACAACCCCATAACCTAGGGCCCACTCCGCAAAATATCCCCCACAACCCAAACACAACAAACCGTAGGGTGGGCCCCACATGCTGCCGTGTCTCACACCCGTCCCGCCACTTCTGGTAACGGCCAACAACCCCTCCCCAACAACCTCCTCCAACTGCTCCCCTCGTCCTCCCCATCAACTCCCCTAACAAACCTCCCAACCTCCTCAATGGCCACCCTCCTCACGTCCCTCTCCCACGCCTCCTCCACCGCCGCCTTCCCCCTCCCTTCCACCTTCCTCCTCACCGCCTCCGTCGCGTCGAGCCTCCGGATCGGCCACCCCATCCCGTCCCTCATCCGCAGTATCTTCCCCAGCTGCCTCCTCGCCAGCCTCCTCGTGTTCGCCTTCACCTCCTCCACCGCCTCCTCCACCGCCTCCCTCTCCCCCTTTTTCCACCACCGCTCCGCTCCTCCTCCCCACTCCCTCGGCGGGAACCTCGAGAAGAACTTATCGAACTCCGGCACCCCTATCGACCTATCCAACCCGGTGTACTCTCCCTTCTCCGCCCTGCTCGCGCGGTAGTTCCTCGCCAGCTCCCCCACCATTCCCCCACCCACCATCTCATCAACCCTCACGTCGAGGTACTCCGCCAGCACGTCCCACTCGACGTCCACCCACAGCAGGCAACACCTATAGTTCAGGCGACCGTCCCCCTCCGTCACCTGATCCCCCGCGAACGGGTCCCTCTCCACCGCGTGCTGTCTCGCCAGCAACGCGTGCAGGAAGGAGTTGGACCCTCCCGCCACGACGGGGAGCCTTCGCCGCGACCTGATCGCGGCGATGGACCTGGAGGCCGCGGAGCGGAACTCGGCGGGGCCCATCTCCCCCCCGGCCGAGGACTCCACGTTCCCCAGGAGGTGGTGGGGTATGCCCCCTCGCTCCGCGAGGGGTAGCTTGTTGGTGGTGAGGTCCAGGCCCTTGTAGACCTGGATCTTGTCCGAATTCACGATCTCGGACGGGAACGCGGTGCCGATGTCGATGGACAGCTTCGACTTCCCGGTGCCCGTGGCCCCGAGGATGACCGCCACGGGGTCGTCGTCCCGGTTGTACCCACCGGAGAGGCCGAGCCCCGGGAATCCCCTGTCGCCCCCACGTCGGGTCAGGGCAACGCTGGAAGGGGGCAAGCTGGCGAATCCATGCCGGGAAGGGACGGTTATAACCGGCGGTGGTGGCAGGATGACCGCTCGCTCCATGAGGGTTCTCATGCTTTTTTTATGCTCTGGAAACGCAAGAAAGGTGTTCGACGAAATGCCTGAGTGGGTGGTGGGAATTGATCAGGTTCAAGGCGTTCGATGAAATGCCTGAGCGAGTGAGAGGAAGTCTACTACCGTTAAGAGGTTGATACGCTGCTTGCTGTTTGTGGTGATTGGGGGGGTACTTGTGACTTATATAGAGGGGTTGGGGATACGTAGAGCTAATGATTTAAGGGTGGAGGGTGGGAGTATTATATTAATGCAAGTGCCCGAGGAGGAGACTTCGCCTACAAACCAAGTGCTTGTTTTCGCAAATGATACGTGTCTACTGGGGAGCAATGGACGTTGTTGAGGGCAGGGGGGGTTGGGGATTAGTATGGGGGCCATGTTTTATGTTTGCCCAAGTTGGGTCACGCATGCTGCTGTTGTTTCCATGGTGGGTCAAAGAGAGGGTGATGAGAGGGTGTTTCACCTGTGTCTCTCCCTCTCCATGTATGTGGATTAAAGAAATATGGAGTCCATGTTTCAATAAATGAAGGGTGGTTGCTTGGGTGGGGGGAGACCCATGCATTGGGGTATGCAAGAGAACAAACACATGGGGGCAAAGAGAGAGAGAGAGAGAGAGAGAGAGAGAGGTGTGTGTGTGTGTGTGTGTTGCTCATAATAATGGATAGAGGAGAGTCCAGAGGTTGCTTCCTTCTTGTTCCCCTCATGGGAAGGTAAAGGGGATGCGCTCCTCATGCATGCTGCCCGTTAGGACCCTTTTTTGGTTTTTTTTTTTTTTTTTTTCAATTTTCTAGATGTTGGGGTTTTTTGGTGTTTCATTAATTAGGAAGTACATGCAGGTGCTGAGGGAAATCTGAAAAAAATGGGGAAATTTTGACTATGGACAAGTTTATTATATCTTCTCCAGAGTTGTGTCTCACTTGAGAGATGTCAAAAGGGTGCATGTGTAAGACACTGGGTTGAGGCCATTGGTGGCTTGCTGTTCCCCATATATTTGTTGAATTCTGCCATGTGGGTAGAATAGTAGATTACTGGTTAATCCCCATGTAATTATCTGGTTGGTGGAAGTGGATGGAGATGTTAAGAAAGGTAATCAAGAGAGAAAAATATATTGCTAATTGAGGAGCTTGTGTGATTAATCGTGGGTACGATGGTGGATTAAGGGATGTATTAGCTAGTTTGAAGCATGAATGCAACTATCATGGACTCACGTGTAGCTTAGTGGGGGAAGGTAGCGATGGGAGGGTTATGGAAATGAGCATGAAAACTATTTTCATTTTGCTTAATGTTTTCATCGATTGTATTGACCCAAAGCTCGAATCGTCGAGTTGGAAATATTGGATAATAATAATTATTGAGCGTATGTCACTTTAAGAATGACAATTTTATATGATGCTTCCCTTCTGCTTGATCTATTCTCATTCCAAGTTGGTCGGAGCTCAATTTAATTTTGTATAACAACACGAGTTTAGATTCAAAACTAATTGAGAAAAAAAAGACTTTACAACTTATTAGGTATGGGCATGCTTGACCTATAACAACAATAAAAAAATGTTTAATCTGAAGTAATATGCCAGGTAATTATTTTTAACCCTTGATAAGTTAGCCACTATTCAATTTTCTGAGATCATGGTACTGTGATACTAACTTTACGTTGCAACCACTTTAATTTACTGTTTTCTAATTTGTATCTGCCATTTTTGTTGCATGAGCTGCTGGAATCTTCAACGACATGGCTCCTTTATTGTGCCTGCCGGTGTTCAACTTTGCATGACATTGATGAAGAGGGAAACGGTTTTGGCTCGCGCAAAGCACAACGCGCGCAAGAGGAGACAGATAGAGGTAAATTGGTCGTAAACTAATACTCGTGTCTGCTTGATCGGTCCCAATTGCATGCTTAATTTCCATCTCTACGACTCAACACTCCACATGCACGGCGAGCAGAATCAAGCTCTGGTTGGCCCGTAAGTAGTAATCGAAATTAAAGCACCTTTGCTATAATAATACCCATACGTTACGTCAAGTTTCCTTAATTTCATTAAATGCGGTCCCATGAGCATTGAGAGGCATACACCAATGTGGTCCTTGAACTTACTGTATGCCCTTAACTGGGGTCTTGATAAAAGCAAGATCCTTTGAAAAGACCATCGGCGACATATGCCATACAAGGAGTACTCATCTACACTATGCTTCAAAGCTCACCTAAATCTGAGCAACAACATGTATAAAACCCCCACATAAATTGCTGAAATACCGTCTTTGCTTTCGCTTTGTACACTCTAGTTCCTTATCAAGGCATTTGATTTCATCCCTATATTAGTCATTCCGGTTTAAACATATGTATAGCTTATACATATTTAAGCCATAGCTTATATACTTAGCTATTCATCCTGAGAAAGGTGGAGTCCATGAGCTATAGCTTATGTTAGAAATATAAGATAGAGGATAAAAGAATTGTTATATTACAAGAATAATAGTAGATCCTTTCACATAGGGGTTTCCAATTTCTTAATGATGGAAGGAATTTTGAATTCCAACCATCATGTGTAACTGCTACTTTATACAAACAGTAGGAGATAATTAAATGAAGCAAATCATATTTGCTAACTATTGCTAATACAACTGGAGAATGATTTTTGTTAGTTCTTTCTCAACTCAAGTGCTAAATAGGAGAGAGAGGGTAGACGAGCTTGATTACATATACCACATACGTCAAATGGACTTCTTAAACTCAATGAAATAATTCAAAATGGTCAAAGGAATCCTTACTTGCCCCTTGCTCCCTTTATACGTATAGTTTGGATTTCATACCTTTACACTACGTGCCGTAGAAGCATTTGGACATCCCCCGAACCATCTGACATCTTACTATTTTTGCCCCTTTTTACGAGGGATAGGTCTTGGCTCAAAATTTAATGTTATAACTAGCGTTGTTACGACACTTGATCCATAGGGAAAATACTTGCATGGATCTACATTGGTCATACTCTCTTAATTTATGTGGATCTACTTTCAACTACGTGTGCATCGTAGTCTCGTAATTTACTTACTTGCGTGTCCAATTTCTGCTGTGAAACAGATGGCAAGGGTGCCGATTCATATAACATTAAGCTGCTTGTCACTCTTCCTAGGTACATGGCCTTCTAAACCAAGCAAAGACAACTAATATTGGACATTGGTGGCGCCACCCTCTTAGAAAGGCTCCAACACGGTCCGTAGAGCTAAAGGAATTGGCTTTGCCGACCCAATGAATAATCATCATTAAGTTGAGCCTTTACTTGATAATTAACTAGTGCAACTATTTAGGATGTGTTAAAGCTGGATCTGTTGCCCAATGTTTGCAGAGAGAAAGGCACCAATCACATAGCTTAAGTGGCAACTTGTACATGTTTTTTGAGAGAAGGGGACCATTGATCACATAGTTTAAGTCGCAACTTGGACGTGAGTTAGTTCTTTCAGTAAGCATCTCATTGGACTTTATCCACAGCCACGGTCCAAAAAGGGAGGCTCCCGAAGGCTTCGAGATCACATCAGTGTTTGCTCTCATTGGAAGATTGACGGGGGAAAGCGAGAGGGAGGCATTAACTTACATGGGTTAATTCGTTGGTGGGGAAGGCCGGAAGATGCCCTTTCTATCTTACCATCACATCAGGGAGGGTGTCGTTTGAGCTTTTTCTGCCTTTGAGGACTTGCATAGCGAGAACTTGCCAGACCAATTAGGTAAACTAATGAGCATGCCTAAACAAAAATATCAAAAATTTATCAAGCTAAGCCAGGCCTAAGTAGATAAGGACTTGAGCTGTATAAGACACATAAATGGTAGACATACATTACATATACGAAATAAAAATACAAGATTGTATTCATAATTTTCCTAAACTAACTATATGCAATATCTCCTACCATCTTTAGCCCAACGCCAACAAATAATAATGCACTCTTACAAACCTTTTGAGAATCGCTTAGTCTCTAAAATGGGAAGAGTCCACCCTTTCTTTTTCCCCAACCGAAAAGAAAAACATGCGTTAAGCCTTAGATCCTCTTTAATTTGATAGAAAAAAGAAACTCATTGGTGAAAGTTTTTGGAACTCGACATAAAGCGATAACCTCTCTATCTAGAACAATATCAAGAGATAAATATCAATGTCGTAAAAAGATATTGCCATCTGTGGCTAGACTTCAGCCCATGTGGCAGTGACTCATGGGTAATCCTATGACTTCAAATATGTTTGGACCACGTGTTTGAAAGAAAACACTTTTCTTGGTCGGACCAACCTAATAAAAATGTGGAGAGGCTAAGGGTGACATTGATGCTCTCTCTTATTTTCCCTTTAAACAGGCCATGTTGCTACCAAGGCTACCATTTGTGTGGCTAGGCCTTTGAAACTCTATATTGTTGGTGGGTCTCGAACGGCCACAAAAGATTTGTAAAAGTTGGAAATGTTACATAGTCATGAGCATACATTGTTAAGAGGAAGTGGTTGAGTCTCCCATGCAACAGGAGGATTTGACCCAACGAACATCAGACAATCACAAGGAGGACAAGAAGATTTGGTGACCCAGTTCCACTGCAAGGGTTGTACATCTAAGAGGAGGATGATACTCCCAACTATGCACTAAAATTTGAGAAATTACAAGATTTCTCTTCCTTACCCTGAACTTGTGTGAGAGTTCGCTTGGCGATCTCTTCTCACTATTTGTAATATGAAAAAACCCATAGCCTAGGGGCCTCTAGTGTCCTTATTGTCAGACGACGTGCGTGTTGTCAGGATGCAGGTGGTCACTTCCATCTTGTTATATCTTTGATCTTGTCTTCCAGTCTTTTGACAGATTAGGTGGACCCCGATTTGGATCTAACTTGTCGTAGGTGGGATAGGTGATATCAATCTCACTTGTTTATCCTGTAATCAAGTAGCTAAATCCTCTATGGAATTGTATGCAAAATTTTGAATTTGATAACAATTTTGTCCCTCATCAATGAGCATTTTTCTACCACACTATTGCACTTCCAATTATGCTCTCACCACCTATTGTTCTCGTATTCCTCCACGAGTAGGCATCCCTTTGACATTTGGAAACTCAAACACCTCAAGTAAGTCAACCCCTAGGATGTTTTAAAGATTCAAATGGACCTTTCCCCATCCTTGTTGACATGCCAAATTAGATGCATAAATGACAAATCGATAATTTAATCTACAGACAATCAGTAATTTGGACAATCAATGGGAAAAGGAATTAGATTAAATGGATCTCCAGCAACAGTATGATGTAATTTGTTATTAGTTGATTGAGGCTCTAAGTGAGGATCCGAATGAACAAAATTTGTAATTAAATACATAGAAAGATGCACAAACAGTTTGTGATCGAGTTTCACTTAAAAAGATGTACATTTGGGGGATGGCGATATATTCAAAATTTAATATAATTGTCAATGATACAAGTTTTCTTGTTTTTTCTTTAAGGTTGCGTGAAGAGAGTTCTCGAGAACCCGTCTTCTCTATTTAAAGTATAAAAAAATCTAATAACATTTAATTCTTTAATGTACTTCATAGATTTCACGGCTTGTTCATTATCTAACTGTAAATAGCATTTATAATACCATTGTTAGTAATAATGTATGTAAATATTGTTGTCACTTCAATTTCGATCAACCAGATTCTTTGATGGGTCGTGCTCACCAGGATCCCCCTGGATATTGATGACTCAAATCCGTTTGGATATAGGCGGGTCGAGTTTGCCTAAATCCACCTAATTATTAGATATTCGAGTAATTGGATTCATCAGACCTTCGCGGGGGCTGGACTTCATACAAAGTTTTAAATCCACTTCTTACCCTTCATTATTGGTAAAATTATACTCTTAGATTATAGATTTTATAGAGACCAGTTTTTGCTCATGCGAGACGCATCATCTAGGTGCTAATTTTGATATGTAGGTGGGATGTTATTTTTTTGTTAACATAGATTTTTATTGAATGAAAATAAATTAATTATAATGATAATGGAACTTCACATGTTACAGGATGGGGGATACTATTCCCCACTTGATGGATGGGGGATTCCAAATAAGTAGGTAAAATGAGTAAAAATAAATGTAAAAAAAGAAATAGACTTCAAAGGAGGTGTCATTGCAATCTGAACTTACTCCACACCGAAGGATGACAACACCACTACGGAACCCAACAATTCGTATTAGCGGGATACAAGAGAGACCCGCAACTAAGAAGAATCGACAAATTCTTCGTCGTAGCAGCATCTTGAAAGTGGACAACGGTAGCCAAGCAACTACCCTACGCATCCTCAACTCATCCCCTCAAACCCCCATCCCACCTCCATGAACAGGAGCGGAGAGAGAAAAGGAGCACGAGCTCCTGTGGATGGCGAAGATCCCCGTCGTCGGGATCTACAAAAGCTCACCGTCGAAGTTGGAATCCCCTACCGACCATCGAGGGAGGTGTCGCCAGCCGGAGCTGAAACCCCCTGGAGTTAAGATGAGAAAATAGGCTAGAGGTAGAGAGGCTGAGTAGTCAAATGTGATGACGGCGTCGTGGCACAAAGAAGATGGTAGAGCAAGACCAAACTCAAGAAGGGTTTCTTGTTGCGGGAACGGGAGCAGAAAAGAAGAGGGCTATTGGTAATTGGGATGTTGGGGTGTGATTCAAGTACTCGGAGTCCAACAACAATCACTGAGACGGTTGATGCGTTCATCATAATCATTGCTAGCTTATTCGACAAAATTTGTGCTTCGCTTTTTGTTTGATTCCAACTACAGGCCAATTTGGTCTCTCACATGTCGGCTCATCTACAGATTATCTTATCCCCGCGTGAGATTCTTGTCTACGCTTGTTTCTCAAGTCCATAGTCATCTACTTTATTGCGTTTTCTTGCTTAAAGAACTTTCTCTTGCATAACAGCTCGTATACACTATGGGCTTTCAGGGTTTTCGGATATGGCCTTTGGATGGGCCGAATGGCAAGTGGCCATGTTTTGGGCCACAAACTGGGCTGCGTTTTGGGCCTCCAGAGACCTTCACAAAACTGACTTTCGACCTTGCGTGTTGAATTGAGGACGGGTTATTCCCCCCATAAAGGGGGTCAGGGAAAATATCCCTTTTCGTCAACAGCTCAATTAATTCATTTCATTATACCATATTAATACTAATATATATTAAAATATATTTACTTCAATATAAATATAATCATTCAAATATGTCTACTTTCTCGCAACTCCTATCTTAATATTAAATAAATTTTCAATAATATTATACTACAGCACCAATTATTTTAACCCATCCTTCATTCTTACACTCCAATCATGCAACTTTCACTATTTATTCGTATAATATTATATCCTGATATAACTTTTACCTCGCTGCCAAATGCAGACTTAGCCTGCACGGCAGATCACATCTCGATGAGAATCAACATCACATATGTTCCCGACGGTGGTTTTATTTTTCATATGCACAAACTAACCATTAATGATTGAGAAACGTATTGATAAACTTTGGGCAATGCCCTCTTAAAGAGTTGTATAATGACGACTCACCTATATCTTTAATGGGTTTCCTAAAGCAAGCTCAGAGCCATTGAAGTTGGATGAATCATATCTTGGTTGGAAGGACACTGCATTTCACCCCAATATCATTATTGGGTGCTGAGGTTTAGTTGGACAATTAGAAAAATACGCAAAAAAAAAAATGGAGTTGATCTGTTTGACTAGAGTGCTATTAATTATTATTTTGGTTTATATTAAAAAGTCATTGATATATTGTACTTCAAAATATCAATTTGACGGTTTATTTTCATTTTAAAAAAAAATTATATTTTTATTTTTATTTTGAGATAAAAAATCACTTGTATATTTTCGTTCAAAATCAAATATCACATATAATTTCTTAATTTACAAGTAATGGTGAGTTTTTAAATGTCAATGGATCCCATTATGTGATAATATTTGTATTATTTTTTAACTTTATTTTTTTAATTTCTTTACAATTTTTCTAAAAAAAATAAAAATAGAACATAGCATAGTGAGGCAAATAGGAAGTTATTCCATGTTACGTTGACCAATAAAAGATTATCTTTAAAATTGATGCCACCACATAATTTATCTCTCTAAACGTTGCTATCAAAAGGTTGACTTTAGTGGTAACCTTCTTCAAAACAAAAAATAAAACACTCACACTGAGCATCAACATGTCACACTAAACAATGTTGGAAGCAAATGCCACAAGCACTGCCAAGGGCGTAATCAGAAACCAAATACATATCTGTTAAGGCGAAATCAAAATTGAAAAATCAATGAATTTATGTGAAATAAATGAATTTTAAAAAAAATCCACCAATATATATACATCATATATACAAAGATCTCACAAGGAAAGAGAGAGGTCCAATCCACCTCCATCCTCCAACACCACACTTAAATCATAGGTGTTATCATTTATCTTCCTCTTGATGAAAATCTTCCAACTCAAACTTGGGTGACCAACATCGTGACTTCTCCATTTTAAACTTCTTGCTTTCCTGAGCAGAAGATGAGGTCTCATCTTCCACTTATCTCTAATGGAGTGTAGGCTCCCTGCCAACTTATAGAAGATGTCCATCTTCTTGCCTTCTTCAAGCGTCATGGAAGCCTTCTTCCTCCTCCTCTTTCTCTCCTTGTACATCTCCATGTAATTCGTAGGTGAACCACCTCAAGCTTCCCAATATATATTGTAGATGATTTATATCGCAGATGTAACATTACGGTGCTTTGATATTTCTATCAAATATAACTTGTATTTTCTAAGTGACCTTTACACAGATGCCATCAAAAACATTTGATGTAACGTAATTGTCATCGTACTTTTCTCATATGTCACCGCAATTGCTTTTCTTTTTTAGGTTTAGATACGATACAATTTAGAAGTGAAAAAAACAAATATTTACTAATATTTTATCATGAAAAATAGTAAATCATCTTGATGGGTCAAATGGTATTTTTGGAAGGTAATTAACTTTATAACAGCAGCTACATAAATAAATAATACCATGATAATTATTTAATATCAAAAATTTTCCAAGGAATTTATGTAAAAAAAGAAAAGAAAATAAGAAAATAAGAAACACGATTATCAAACGATACACGCTTAGATATTAAAAAAATGTATCTACGTTAGTTGTCACTCTGTTTCTGTGCTATTTAGATTGGGAGGTGGCACCATCTATGTTGTTTAGATTGGCGTGTGGGCGATGGCACCATACGCGATCAGTTGTAATAATTACGTGATACTTCTCCACGGTAATACAATCTATAAATTTATTATAGGGGTATTTCTTTATAATCCCATAAATAATAATTATTATAATCTCTTTTTTTTTATACTTTTATATTCATTCTAAATAATCTTCTTAATAATTATAACCATACTTCATTATAATCATTATAAAATTATAGTGATAAATAATTATAAAGATAAATAATACATTTATCTCTACTATATATTATAATGTAAAGAAAATTTATCCCTGTTATATAATACATTTATCTTATAATAGAACTAAATGTCTTAATTTATAAGAAATTTTAATTTTTTAATATAAAAAGTATAAGGATCAATCCCTATACAACAATCTATAATAATTATTCCAAAGAAGATTAGTCATAGGATACTTATAAATGATATAAAATGATTTATCTTCTATACTAAATAATATATATATATATATATTGAAAAAGAAAAGGGCGGTTATCTTGTAGATAACCACCCATATTCATTCAACATCAGAATAAAATTTCATTAGGGGTTACAGAATTGACCTCTAAAAATCAATCTGGAAAGAAATAGAGGAAATAAAGTTCTCAACATAAAGTCTCTCCCTCTTAAACACCACCCCATTCCTCCCCAACCACACCCCTCACAAAATAGCCAAGGCCCTTGCCCAATCATACTTAGAGCGGAAGGTGAAGATTCTGCCACCCGTATTTCCCCTGCAAAAGGAAGACCAGAAGCTAGCAGTGTCCTGGTGGGAGATCCAGCCAATCTCCATCTCCTGCCAAACCTGCGCTACAAACGAGCACTGAAGGAGGAGATGTTAAACATCCTCAATAGCCCCCCCACAAAGGGGGCACACTAGGTCGTTTGTCTGAGCCCATCTAGCTCTCCACTACTTCATCATGATCCTTCCTCTTCTCACCAATCAGGCAAAGATCTTCACTTTCAATGGACACTTCGCTATCCATATCAATCTACAATCCCGCATGAAGTCAACGTCCAAATGAGCCCCACCAGTCCCCAACCTGCGATACACCTTTGCCACTGAGAAGTCTCCCTCCTCCCAATAAAAACCATCATGGCCTTCGCCCGGGGCCCAACCCACCAACTCTTGCAATAGCCGCCGAAAGTCCTCACAGCTCTACTCGGAAAGGCTCCCCCGAAAAATGGGGCACCAGGATCTATCTCAGCATTCTCCAACCTTTGCCGAAGTATCCATCACACTACTCACTAAGCGAGGGAATTTCTCCCCTAGTGTAGAGCTGGCCCCTTACTAGTCGTCCTACTAGAAACGGAAGGTGTCCCTCACACCGAGCACCGGGTCAAAGAAGCCTCGCACTCTCATAGCCACCGTCGCCAGGACCATGAGGAAGTGAGATGCTCCAGGGGGAGGGGAGCAGAGAGGTCCCTACGATAAGAAATCACTATAGCACTGATGAGAACCTCGTCACAAACCCTAAACTAGCACCATTTAACCCTGATTTGCAAGAAAAAGCTCCTACATAACCTTAAAAAGGCTTGGCTCAGAGAGATTTTGAGTTTGCAAAGAAAACATAAACTGAGGGGTAAAAATGCAATTTCACCAATCCAATCTGAAAAAAGGGTAACTCAGGGTCCAAACATAGGTCAAAACAACCTAATAAGAAGAAAAGTGGGATGAAATGACTCAACAAAGGCTACAGTAACTCCGAAGAATTAAATGACATCCTATAACCCTAAAAGCAAACCCACTTAAATACACGAGGTTCGAGGTAGAGAAAAAATCAACTAAACCCTCTAAAATTCATAGAAAAATAATCTCTAGGGTTTAGAACCTTCAATTTGACCTTAGAAACCCATTTTGACCTACATTGAGAACCATGCCCAATTAACAACTTAATTTAGGTTTTTACGTAAATTGATCGGTCAAAAAAGGTTTAATATAGAAATAAAATTCACCATCAGAATCCTTAGGTCCTAATTAGTCATGTATAAAAACTTGAGCGTAAGAAGAAACCTTCTTGACCAACTTTACACTTTGGTCCTCATATATTTACTTTTTGGCCCTCAACTTTTGAACCCTCACATTTTGGCCCCTAACTCTCCTTCGTTCTTTGCGTTCAGGTCCCTCCTGCAAAACCTGACCAGCACCATGCTCCGACGACCTTGCGCGGAGCATGGCGCTGCGCAGGGTGAATGGGAGGGCCTGCCAGGTCAAGTGGGGGTGCCCTGCGTCGTCAGCCACCGCAGGAGCACCCCCCTGAGTGCTGCGACCACCCATACCGCCCGTGCGAACGCACGGACGATATGGGTCTCCTTCCTCCGGCGTCCTCCGGCGAGGGAGACACGTCGTCTCCCTCCGCCCTCCTCTCTGGTTCTGCCCCTATAAATACCCCCGTCGCTCCGCCGTTCTTCCCAGCTCGGATCTGACGTAGATACCCCCTCACTTCCTCTCTTCCCACTCCGACAGACGCCCCTTGCTCCGGCGGTTTCTCCTCCTCCTCCTCGTCGCTCTACTGCAATACCAACAGCAGAGCCACCTTCCTGATCTTCCTCCGCGTCGCGCAATACCAGCGCGCGCTGCTTCAGCCCCGTCGTCGCCGCCGTCCTCCCCCACTGGGCATTTCTTCTCCAGCTCCGATAGGTACCAGCCGGCAGCCTCTTCGTCCCCTTCGTCACTTTAGCTAGATTAGAATTAGTCTTCTCTATCCCCTCTTTCTTTTCCTCCCTAGTTTACAATCAATTACACCCTCGACTGACCCGACCACCGTCACCTTCTCCACTTCCGGCCACACTCCGGCAACCCGCTCCCATCACTCCAGCAACCCACACGGCTCGCCGACCACCGCAGAACCTTCGCCTCCTCACCCTGATCATCCTCCGCCCTTCCACTTCCCCCAAATCGCCCTCTGCAACTCCACCGAACACACCCATTTCCCAACCCGCAGTTTGACCTAGGGCGGCCCTTAGGCTCCGCCCCGCCACCTGCAGACCCTCCGACCACCTTCGCCGTGCTACGGCGAAGGTCCTCCGCGCATCTGATTAGGCCGAGAGGCCGATTCTCTGTGGGCAGGTACTTCGCTCGCCGCCACCATTAACGAGTGAAGAAGCTCCTTCGACCTGCTGCTCTAGGCACGCCGCTCCCAGATCAGGCTCCCAAGCTGTGCGGGGTATCTTCTCAAAGTGCCAGGCTGCAGTTGGGGCGAAGCCCTCGCGCGAAGCCTCGACTGCCGCTGCTTCCTTCACACAGGTGCCCAAATCGGGGTGGGACATTTAGTCCCACCTCGGAAACTCACTGAGGCGAACGGGCGCTTAAAGGCAAAAAGTGCCTTAAGCTGTTCGCCTCAGATCACGGGGTGAGGTCCCCTTCACCCTCCCGATTACCCGGCCTCGTCCGCGCTCACGCCCCGCGGACCTGGCCCGACCCGACTAAGCCCGACCTGCACTCCTCGCCCACCACCGCACGCCGGTGGGCCTGGACCCGGGCGTGACCCGCGTACCCGATTACCCGGTTACTCTGGGGGAGTTTGTCGAAGAGCGAATTCTGAGAGAGAGAGATGCGGGGGGAGGGTAGAGTAGGTTTTGCCCTCTGACGAAAACCTTGAAGTGTGCAGGCACATGTGAAGAAGAAGAAGAAAGCTGAGGAAGACACTGTAGCGGCAGCGGTTTAAGTCGTCTGATTGGAAAATCAGATGACGTCCTGAAGGCAAAAGAAGGACTGAAGAAGAAGAAGAAGAAGAAAAGAAGAAAGAAGGAGAGACGATGTCCTGAAAGCAAAAGAAAAGAAGAAGAAGAGCACGAGAAGAAGATCTGAAGAACAGAAGAAGAAGAGAAAACAAGGAAGAACAGAAGGCAGAAGAGAAGACTACGAGGAGATAGACAAAGAAGAAGAAACCAAGAGCCAAAGAGAAGAGAAGACAAAGAAGAAAGAAGAGAAGAAGAAGAACCCAAATTTTCATCTCTCTCTCTCTCTCTCTCTTTATTTTTGTAATAAGAATTTATACCCCTAGAACACGACTTGCTCCCTGAGTTCGACCTCGGGAGAACTTTATTTTCCGAGTAACAAATATTTGTAAATGTTGGCAATAACTACTATACTACAACGCTATAACAAAACCTAGTTGTCGCCACCGTTTGCCAAGCACCACCGCATAACCTCTCCAAGAAGTCCCTACTCATGCCCCACCAACCTTGCAATCCATTTCATAACAAGGCTGATGTTCGTTCTGTCCACGTCCTTAACCCCAAGGCCCCCCTCTTGTGTGGGCCTGCACACCTCCTCCCATGCAACCAACCTCGCCCCCCTTCCTGTCGCCCCTGCAATAGACCAGAAGAAATCTCTCATCAGTCCCGAGACCTTCCTCTTAACCTGACGTGGCAACCAGAAGACTGACAATAAGTAAGACAGCATGGAGGCCAAAATCACCTTCACCAAGGTCAGTCGCCCGCCCTTAGACAACAATCTGGAGGACCACCCTGTTAGCCTTCCTGCCATTCCTTCCAGCAGCGGGAGCCAATCCTAAAACCTGAGATGATGGTCCGACAGAGGGAGGCCCAGATACACTAATGGTAAGGAGCCCCTCTATGTCTCTAAAGCAGCACCCACCCTCTCTGCTTTTGTGGCGAACAAACTGATCGGAATAAACTTTGATTCCTGATAGCTGATCTGTAGCCCTGACACCTCACCAAAGAGCTCCAATAGGATCCTCAACCTCCTTGCCTCCAACACGGTTCCTTCGACTAGGAAGAGCGTTTCATCAACGTACTACAAGACCACCACCCCCTGCCACCACCAAAGTCAAAGCCCCTGAACAACCCCTTGCTGCAATCTCTGTGTGTCGCCCGTGCAAGTGTGTCTGCCGCAAGAACAAAAAGCATGGGCACAAGAGGGCATCCTTATCTGACCCTTCTTCTATGCTGGACCCAACCTCCCGCCGGGTTTCCGTTGATAAGGACTGAAAAGGATGTTGTCGTCACACATCTCTTCATCCAATCAATCCACATCGTAGGGAAACCCCTCCTCCGCAGAGACGCCCATAAGAAGCCCCACTGAACCGAGTCATATGCCTTGCTGAAATTCACCTTCCATAAAAAAGCCTGCTTCTTCTCTCTTCTCCATGCCGCCAAGGCTTCCATCGCAATCACAAAGCCATCCAAAATTCCTCTTCCTGTAATAAAAGTCGTCTGAATAGGGGAGACCAAGTCCCCCAGAAGGTCCCTCAGCCTGTTAGCTAGGACCTTAGCCACAATAAGGTAAACTGCATTAGACAGGGCAATCGGTCTAAAGTCCTGAATAGCCTCCACCCCTTCCTTCTTAGGTAGCAGAAATAAGTAGTATATGTTCAACTTATCAAAACCTTTGTTGTCGGACGTGAACTCGTCCACCACCCGCATCACATCTGCACCCACCAAAGGCCAAAACTCCCTGAAGAAGACAAGGAAGCCGTCTGGGTTAGGGCATCCCTCCGCATTAAGGCCCCACACCGCCTACCTCACCTCCTCCTCTGAAAAGCCAGCCGTAAGGCCTTCCTCCTGAGTCTCCGATATACGCTGCACATCCTCCCCCCTCCACCTCCAGCCTCCCCTGGATCGTTTTCCCAGTGAACTCTCTGAAATAATCTGCCGCCACCTGTCCCACCTCCTCCCTACCTGAGAAAGTGTCCCTGCCAATCACCATCTTATCAATCCAGTTCCTCCTCCTCCTAGCCGAGGCTATTTGGTTGAAGAACCTGGTGTTAGAGTCCCCTTCCTTCAACCAACTTTGTCTGGATTTCACCTTCCATTCCATCTCCGTTCATCTGTCTTCCTCCTGGATCACCTTTGACATACTCACCCTGTTAAGAATGTGGGCATCAGACGTAGTTTAAGACGTCTGGGAAGTGGCCCAGACGTTTGGCCAGACGTCTGGGACCCTTCCCAGACGTCTGGTTTTAAATTTTTTCGGCGTACGGGTTCGCGTCTGCGCGCCTGCGTGCGCAGACTGAACCCGCCGCCTTCGTCTTTCGCTTTCTCTCCCTACAGGCGCCATTTTCCTCCTTCTCTCTCTCCCCGCGGCTGCCTTATAAAATGCTTCCCCTCTCCCTCATCCTCACTCCATCCGCCTTCATCTTCTCCTTCTCCCTGTGAGCGAGCGAGCGAGCGAGTGCGGCTACAGCAGGCGTGTGGGAAGGAGTGTTGCGAGAGGAAGAAGAGAAAGCTCGACCGAGAAGGTGCGAGCTTGCCGGGGCAGCTAGAGCCAGCCGGCGGGGGAGCAGCGAGCGTGGGGTGCCGCGGAGGAGCTGCTGCAGCTCGGGCAGCAGGCGGACGCGGCGCGGTGCGGCCGTGCGTCGTGGGCGGAGGACGAACCGAGATCTGATTCTGGGAAAATTTCCCAGAATCAGACGTCTGGACTTACGTCCAGACGACGCGTAAGACGTCTGGAGGAAGGTCCAGACGTCTGACAGGTACTATATTTTCCTACCTTCTTCTATTTACGCGTGTACGGCCATGCAGCCGTCCGCCGCGTTCTCTGCGCCTCTTTGTGATGAGAGCGATTGCGTGTGTACACAGGTGTTGTTCGGGAGGGCGCGAGGGCTCGCCATCCCACGCGGATCAGACGCCTGGCCACAGTACCAGACGATGGAGAGGACCTCCATGTTGGTGCTAGAGCACCACGATCATTTGTTTTGATGATAACAAAACACGTGTTATTTAACATTTGCAATTTGAGTCCTAGATTTCAGGTCAATTGTAGATGTGGACGTGTTTAGAAGGAACTCGAGCTCGTATCCAGGATGGATTGGAGGAGCTTAATGAAGAACAGAGGAGGTTCGCGTGGAGTGACAGATTGAAGATAGAAGACAAGAAGAATATGATAGATTCTTTTTAATCCTTTCTTGTATCTCTTGTCTTTATTTCCTTGCTCTTTTTATTTTCCTTAGAATATTATGTTAAAGAGCCTCAAAGTACCCTTACAGTAGTCCTAGGAACACCGGCACAACCCTAGGATACTTAGGTTTTCTGTAGAATACTTAGAAAACCAATATAGGATTCAAACAGCACTTCCAGACGTCTAATTACCAAATCAGACGTCTGATAAAGTATTTTAAGACGTCTGACTGTTGTTTCAGACGTCAGATATCTGTTAGGCTGGACATAGCTAGTTCTGTCTGATGAAATCAGACGTCCAGACCTAATACCAGACGTCTTAGGAGACGTCTGATGGACTTGCCAGACGTTTAGATAGTGGACCGTTGGCTAGTTTAGCAGGCACTCAAGGATATGACCGTTAGAGCCTTATCAGACGTCCATAGGACTGTCCAGACGTCTGATAATTGACCGTTTTGCCTCGGCTGACCCAAAATCTCTTCTCAGAGATTTTCTAGTCGTTGCAATGGTTGGAAAATCCATTCCGTAGGAAAAGTTGGTTTCCAGACGTCCGGGCATAGTGCCAGACGTCCTGTATGTAGTCTGATCAACTTGAACAAAAACCTTGTTTAGATCTGATTCAAGTCAGGAGGAAACCCGCATAGAATCAGACGTCTGACCTTGAAATCAGACGTCTTAAAGTGGCCTTTCAGACGTCTGATGCCATAATTAGACGTCTGATAACCCTGTCAAATGTAATCATTGTCCTGATTTCGGCCTGATTCTCTTGGGCTTTGCACCCAACGGCTATAGAACCCTTCCTAAGCCTTCCAAAGACTTCCTAAGGCCTCTATAAATAGAGGGGAACCTTTGCAACACAAACACACACTTAGAGACACAAGATACACACTAAGAGAAACAAGAGACACACCTAAGCAACTTAGTTCCACTCTTTTGTGTCCAAGAGAAGCCCTTGCTCTCCAAGCTCTAGTTCCATTCTCTAGAGAGCATCAAGCTTCGCGCACCCGCTCTCCCGCCGTTATTTACGAGAGCGAAGTTGCGCCGTCGCGTGGCACACGCACCGCGTCACCAACTCGACGCACTCCTTGCAAAGGGGAGTTTCCTATTTCCTATAAAAGCTAGGTTTAAATTTCTTTGTTGGCTCTATAGGACTTGTTGTTTATTTTATCTTTGTCTTTTGGTTGGGTATTCGCTTTGCGAATTCCCGTCTCCTTCGTGGGACAAAATCCTTCTCGTGGAGAGAAGGGGTTGAGGAACGTTACCCTCGTACTTGTAGCGTGGTTGTACTGAGGTTGAATCACCCTCGTTTTAAAGTGATTCGGTTAGTGGATTTGATCAACTAGGTTGATCGGAAAATCCTAACTCGAGAGGGTTAGGTGGTGGTTTTCACCCGGTTTGGGTTTCCACCTAAAAATACCTGTGTACTTGTGTGTTTGTTTATTTTGTGAAGATTGTTTAATTTATTTCCGCAATTATTATGTCACCCCCTCTTCGAAGGGAAATCTACATTTGGTATCAGAGCAGGTCTTGCTGTTTCGGCGTAACAACCAGGAAAGAAGATCATGGAGGGAAGCATAGCCGCAATCAGAATCTCGGAAGGGCAGTCCACCGTCCGACCACCCTATTTCGACGGGAAGGACTTCGGATATTGGAAGTTGAGGATGAAGACGTGGCTCCAAGCCACTGAATTCGAGATATGGGGATGTTGCGAAACCCCATACGAGATCCTGAAGCGACCCTAAGGAGGCTACTCGCAGCTGCAGATTCGAGAGCTTTCACTCAATGCAAAGGCAATGAATGCCCTGTATTGCGCATTGAGTCCCAAAGAGTTCGAGAAAATCCAAGAGTGCACTACCGCCCACGAGATATGGAGGAAGTTAGAAGACACTCATGAAGAGATGAGCTCGGAGGAAGAAGAAGAAAAGGAAGAAACCGCTTGCTTTGGTTTCATGGCCAGAGGAAGCAACAGCGACAGCGAAAGCGACGACAGCGACAACGAGGTAAATTTCGATTTACAAGAAGCTTTTAATGAAATATTTGAGATTAGTAAATCACTTAAGATAGAAAATAAAAGCATTAAGAAGAACCTTAGTTTTCTTAAAAATGAAAATGATAGGTTAGAAAAACAACTTAAGGACATAGAAGCTAGTCCTAGAATTGATAACCTATTATTACAAAATCAAGACCTCATCAATGAAAATAATAAATTGATTGAGGAAAATGATAGTCTAAAAATAGAAATTTCTGATTTAAAGACTAAAATGAATACTATAGAAAAAGAAATTGCATGTCTTAGGGAAAACTCCAACAAATTAATCAACAAAGTAGATGATTTATATAGCCCTAAGATTGAGAAAGGATCTCCATCAAGGAAACCCGCTAACAGATTCGGATCCAAGCTCACTTGGATACCGAAGAAAAAATTAGAATCTTGTTTTGTAGGGTTCAGGGATAATTACAACATAAAGGACTGGACCTACAAGCTCAAGTCTGGTCAACTCGAGTTGGGAAAACAAAGGAGTAGACCAAGGAGGAGAACAAGAAGACCGACGAGACGGCGAACAAACGACGGACCCGCCGCACGTCGACCACCAGATTGGAGACCGGCGCCAATGCCCGGGCCTCCAAGCTACGGATGGGAGCCCTATCCGATGTGGCATCCACTACCACCATTCGGGCCACTTTATTGGCCATGGTAGGTGAGGTAAAATTCTTAACCCTATCTTTTTATAAGCATTTAAATAGGGGGAGTTAAAAAAATAAAAAATAAGAAATGATGAGCTAATTGTCAATTTTTAAGGGGGAGATGTAAGGTAGCTAAATTTCCTTTAGTAAGGGGGAGAAAAATAATAGCTATCTTGTTACAAAAAGGGGGAGAATATCACCTTTGTTAAAATAAATTCATAGAAGAGCATGTCTTAAGGGGGAGTTATAGAAAATTTAAAACCAATCAAACCTTTTTGGTAATGTCAAAAAGGGGGAGGATTTTTATGCATTATTATTTACGGTTTTGTCATCATCAAAAAGGGGGAGATTGTTGGTGCTAGAGCACCACGATCATTTGTTTTGATGATAACAAAACACGTGTTATTTAACATTTGCAATTTGAGTCCTAGATTTCAGGTCAATTGTAGATGTGGACGTGTTTAGAAGGAACTCGAGCTCGTATCCAGGATGGATTGGAGGAGCTTAATGAAGAACAGAGGAGGTTCGCGTGGAGTGACAGATTGAAGATAGAAGACAAGAAGAATAGGATAGATTCTTTTTAATCCTTTCTTGTATCTCTTGTCTTTATTTCCTTGCTCTTTTTATTTTCCTTAGAATATTATGTTAAAGAGCCTCAAAGTACCCTTACAGTAGTCCTAGGAACACCGGCACAACCCTAGGATACTTAGGTTTTCTGTAGAATACTTAGAAAACCAATATAGGATTCAAACAGCACTTCCAGACGTCTAATTACCAAATCAGACGTCTGATAAAGTATTTTAAGACGTCTGACTGTTGTTTCAGACGTCAGATATCTGTTAGGCTGGACATAGCTAGTTCTGTCTGATGAAATCAGACGTCCAGACCTAATACCAGACGTCTTAGGAGACGTCTGATGGACTTGCCAGACGTTCAGATAGTGGACCGTTGGCTAGTTTAGCAGGCACTCAAGGATATGACCGTTAGAGCCTTATCAGACGTCCATAGGACTGTCCAGACGTCTGATAATTGACCGTTTTGCCTCGGCTGACCCAAAATCTCTTCTCATAGATTTTCTAGTCGTTGCAATGGTTGGAAAATCCATTCCGTAGGAAAAGTTGGTTTCCAGACGTCCGGGCATAGTGCCAGACGTCCTGTATGTAGTCTGATCAACTTGAACAAAAACCTTGTTTAGATCTGATTCAAGTCAGGAGGAAACCCGCATAGAATCAGACGTCTGACCTTGAAATCAGACGTCTTAAAGTGGCCTTTCAGACGTCTGATGCCATAATTAGACGTCTGATAACCCTGTCAAATGTAATCATTGTCCTGATTTCGGCCTGATTCTCTTGGGCTTTGCACCCAACGGCTATAGAACCCTTCCTAAGCCTTCCAAAGACTTCCTAAGGCCTCTATAAATAGAGGGGAACCTTTGCAACACAAACACACACTTAGAGACACAAGATACACACTAAGAGAAACAAGAGACACACCTAAGCAACTTAGTTCCACTCTTTTGTGTCCAAGAGAAGCCCTTGCTCTCTAAGCTCTAGTTCCATTCTCTAGAGAGCATCAAGCTTCGCGTACCCGCTCTCCCGCCGTTATTTATGAGAGCGAAGTTGCGCCGTCGCGTGGCACACGCACCGCGTCACCAACTCGACGCACTCCTTGCAAAGGGGAGTTTCCTATTTCCTATAGAAGCTAGGTTTAAATTTCTTTGTTGGCTCTATAGGACTTGTTGTTTATTTTATCTTTATCTTTTGGTTGGGTATTCGCTTTGCGAATTCCCGTCTCCTTCGTGGGACAAAATCCTTCTCGTGGAGAGAAGGGGTTGAGGAACGTTACCCTCGTACTTGTAGCGTGGTTGTACTGAGGTTGAATCACCCTCGTTTTAAAGTGATTCGGTTAGTGGATTTGATCAACTAGGTTGATCGGAAAATCCTAACTCGAGAGGGTTAGGTGGTGGTTTTCACCCGATTTGGGTTTCCACCTAAAAATACCTGTGTACTTGTGTGTTTGTTTATTTTGTGAAGATTGTTTAATTTATTTCCGCAATTATTACGTCACCCCCTCTTCGAAGGGAAATCTACACTCCAGACGTCCGGGGTGACAATCGGACGTCTGGAAACTGACTTCAGACAATCCAGCAGGCTTCTGGACGTCTGAAGGACTGCGCAGACCGAGGTATTGCCTGATCGACATTTTGAGACGTCTGGAAGAAGTTCCAGGCGTCTGATTTTGGACAGACTCGTCATTTTTGACCCGTTTAGGATCCGTTTAGAGTCCGTTTTTCGTGTTTTAAGTTTCGTTCTTTCCGGATTTATTTCCTCTACCTGTTTACAGTAATTGCATAATGTTCTGAGTAACTCCTTATGTTGATCCTTGTGTTAGGACCCCGTTCCGTTGCGGCTCTGGGGGTTGCGGAGGCGCGCAGGATTGCCGACCATGCCCCCAGTACTCTCGATTTCGCGGGTAGAGTGGCCCTTTAATTTATTTAACAAAATTTGTACGATTATGAAACAGTTAATAGAGTCTAGGGCATTGCATGAACCCTAGGACGGAGAAATTAGATTGAATGATAGATCCTAGGGTATTGCATGAATTCTGGGACTGAAAAACTAGTTTGAATGATAGATCTTAGGGTACGGCATGAATCCTAGGACTGGGAAACTAGTGAATATATAAACATTGCAGTCTTGGAAAAGTGGAAAGGAAATGATAACTGCCTGTAAATTGGTTAACAGTTGCCTGTTATGAATGAATAAATACGGTTGAGAACATGGGTTATATGAATATAAAGCTGGAACGGTGAAACCTAAATTGGCTGAGTTAAAAGAGCATGAACCCTACGGGGAATGAGGAGTAGAACTCCTGTAAAGGGAATGGAATAGAATTGGGGAAGTGAGTTAGCCCTTGAGTACGAAGTACCAAGGAGAGCGACTGTCCCCCTGTTTAGTACAGAGCGGAGCTAGCCGCCCCAGGGACCCGGGGTTAGGTCTGGCCACTTTGTATCGACTTTTGGCCCTCGTGTACACAGTACTTAGGAGAGCTACTAGTGTAGGGAGAGCACTAGCTACCCCACGGGTCCCGGGGTTCTGCTAGCCCTCCTACACCGACTTGTTAGGCCTACGGGGCAAACTAGGGTAATCAGGAGATGGTGTGCGGACTGTGGAGGGGCAAGACCCCTGTTTGGTTACTGTGGAGGGGTTGGACCCCTGTTACTGAGAGGGCTCTGCCCTATACTAGTTCTGTGCTGTGCTTTGGGTGCACCCGTTAACGGAAACGACTAACCGCGTGCCAGTGCGGGGTAGCTACCCGTGCATTTTCATGCATGCTGTAGTCACCGTTACGTCTGTCAGCGACCTTGGGGTGGTTGACTGAGGGTAGGACCACCACGGGAGACTCTCCCGGCCAGGAGAGCACCACGTGTTACTTCTACTTTTCGGGAAAGACTACAATCAAGATCGTTCCCACGAGGAACATTCAAGATCAAGAGAAGGATCTGAGGAATAAATCAATAGTGAATAAATGGAGAAACATAAAGAAAGAAAGTAAAGATATAACAGTTACTGCCTACTCTACTGCTTCTTCTAGCTTTTAGTTGCCACTTTACTCAGCGTTTCGCTGTTGTGTCACCCTTATTACCTTTTCAGGACCAGGTGTTGAGCAGCCAGAGTCAGCGGCTGCGGAGGGCGCTGGGCCTAGTAGAGCTCAGTAGTGTTACCTGTAGTACCTTCTGTACTTTTCTTTCCGCTGTAGTGGGTAGTTTTCTGTTACCCCCTGTACTCTCTTTATTGTAAGCTTCATATTTATGTATATGTTTATTTCTCGACTGTTGTGGTGGTGTATACTGTAGTATTTCTTTTCTCTACTGCTGTATTTTGTTACTGTTTGTTATATACATGTTGAATGTGGTTTATTTTACTGCTCTTTTGGTTACTTTCTCGTTGGACGACTGGGTCTTGGGATCAGTCGAGTCGGTCTGATTCTCGTGTCTCGCAGGGATTCGGGAATCGGGTCGTTACACACCCTAATCTCCATATCCTCTGAGGAGATGGGAGCCTGGTCCTCCTGTCTGTCGATTCTATTGATCTCTGCCAAAGCCTCCTCCTTCCTGCCCTTGTTAGATGCCCTAATATCCCTTCTAGCAAGCTTCAGATAGTCGTGCAGCAAGGAAAGTTTCTTTGCCAGACAGAAGATCGCAGAACCTTCCACCTCCATCGAGTTCCACTTCTCCTCCACCAAGGCCTTGAACCCCTCCTCCAACAGCCACAATTTGTCAAATTTAAAATGTGTCGAACTGTACCCCCTCATTTTGTCGCCATAACAGAGGGGTGTGATCAGAGAAAGGCCTTTCTAGTGCACAGACATCTGCCACAGGGAACGCTTCAACCAGCTCCACAGTGGATAGAAACCTACCAATCCGGGACATCTAGCCATTGTTATTCCTCCATGTGTAAGCACAGGACGCGGGGGACCAGTCCACAAGATTATAAGTCTCAACAAAGTCCACAAAAAGGTCCAACCCAGGGTCCTGCCTCCCTTGATCACCTGGTCTATCCTCCACCTTCAGTGTCACATTGAAGTCCCCTCCCAGCAACCAGGGGCTCCCAATGGATTCTGTCACCACCGCCGTGAGCTCTTCCCACATCACCCTCCTCGCCTGTGCGTCCGTGGGACCGTATGCCCCTGTAACCCTCAACCTGGCGCCTCCCACCTTCCTGACTAAGCTCACCGAGATGATATGCTCACCACATTGGACGTCCTCCAAAGAGAAGTCATCCTCCCTCCACCCAAAGATCTGTCCTCCTGACCTACCATTCACGACAAGAGTGAGGAATCTCTCCATCCAAGATCCTATGATCTCTCTCCAAACTCGTCCATCGCAATTAGCCAGCTTAGTTTTCTACAACAGTACAAAGTCCGCCCTCCATTGCGTAATATACCTCCCCAAGATGGCCCTCCTTGACGGGTCATTGAGGCCCCGCACATTCCAGGTGAGCACCCCATTCATCTAGGCGATGTGGTAAGCTCCTTCGTGGCCTGGCTGAAGCCACCGGCCTTCGCCGTCCTATGAACATCCTCATCATCCCCGTTTAACACCTCCCTCGGCATTGGGCTCTGTGGATCTCTCCCACAACCATCCACCACCATTCAAGGTCTCTGTCTACCATGGAACGACCATCTCCTTCGATAGCGGAGAGCACCACCGTGCCCCTTGCTCACCAAGCGCGATGTCCACCCTACCAGAGGGACCTCCACGGGGTCACCCCCCATCGAGGAGTCCCAGCCGGTTGCTGCTGCCATGGGTACACCTCCCGCCATTCCAAAGGTTCTCCTCGTTGGAGGACCACCTCGCCTACCACCGCCAATGAAGAGTCTTCTCCCATTGTCACCATCGGGCGGGCCTCCCCTAGCAGGGGCCAAACCTCCTCAACCGGCCCGTGCAGCACCAATGCCCGGCCAACTCCCTCTTCCTACTTCGAGCACGGCACCTCCTCCGATGAACCAAGGGGCTGTGCGAAGCAACCAAAGGGACCATCGCCCTCGAGAGAGAGCTCAAGTCCCTGCTGCTCCAAGGGCCGAATCACTGCTTCGGACCTGGAGAGCGGACCTGGATCCAGATCTGCTCCACCTACGGTGCCCCGTGCCTCATCAGGTGCCGCACATGTGCTAGGGTTTAACTACCCCACACCACCGCATTCGAAGTGCCGCCCCACAAAAGTGTCCTCCAACCTTTTCGCTTTCTAGGCGCTTGCAGTCCCACAATCTCCGGTTGTCCTCCATGAGATCTTCGCGAATCTCTCAGGGGTCGAGACCTCGTCAGGGCCGCGATCCACACCTTTCTCAGTTTTCCCCCGTGTGGTCCTCGTGGATCCCTCGGGACCCGAGTCCATGTCAGCTGCCTCTCGCCTCCTCGTGACATTCGCTCACCGCCTCGCCTTCCCCATCGCCGAGCCCGCAACCCCGACCACCGCGGAAGTGTGCCGCCGTCCTCTCCGAAGCGAACATTCCACCACCCAGGAGGAGCCTTCTAGCCACAACAAGATCTTGTTGATCGACCTCGCTTCAACCTTAAGCTCGACTAGCGCAACCACCGGGCCCTTCGCCAGCCCAAGCACCTCGTAGCTTTTGACCCGAGCGAAAGGCGCCGCGATCACCTCCACCACCCCCACCGAGGGCAACCACCATCGAACTCCGGCAATGGCAACTTCCAGCACCGTCCTTTCGAGTAGGCGCTCCGACCGGGCCCCATCGTGCGGTGACGGACACCTCCCTCCTTTGGCGGTGCACATCGTGAACAGCAGCTCACTCCCCCTCTCCGCCGAAAGTTCGCTCGCCACAAATAGCCCCTCCTCCACCTGTAGCACCTTGGCCCCTCCCCTCATCGTAGCCTCGCCCAATGAGCTCTCCACCATCGACTTCGTAACCCCACCTTCCAAAGCCACCCCCATGATGCTCTCCTCCACCACTCTCCTTAAAGCCCTAATGCCCTCTAACCAGGGAGCCTGTAAAGACCCATTCTATCCTGAGCCTTTTAAGACGTCTGGACTGTCGGTCAGACGTCTGGTCAGACATCTGGACCCCTTCCCAGACGTCTGGAATTCAAAATTTTTGGTACGAGCTTCGCATCTGCGTGCAGACAATACCCTCCTTCCTCTCTCCTTCCCTCTTCTCTCCTCAACCGAACCCTAACGCACCCCTTTATAAACCCCTCTTCTCCTCTCTCGTTCTCCACACTCCACAGCCACCTTCTTCCCTTCCTCTCCACCACAGCGAGAGGAGCGAGCGCGAGAGAGAGCGCGAGAGCAGCAACGAGGAGGAGAGGTGATGTGAGAAGAGGAGGAGGAGCTTGAGCTCGTGAGCTCATGTGGGAGCCTGCTGAAGGGCGCACGGTTGGAGTGGCACCTGTGGGAGGAGAGCGTCGGAGGAGTCATCCCCGACACTGCTGCAGCCCGAGCTGCAGGCGAGGAGGCGAGGCCGCGGCAGCGCGCGGCGAGGGTAAGCAAGAGGAGGTTCTGGTTCTGGGTTTTTCCCAGAATCAGACGTTTGGAGTGATGTCCAGATGACGGAGTGGACGTTTGGAGATGACTCCAGACGTCTGAAGTCAGATCTTCGTGAAGGTACGTTTCCTTTTGCGGATACAGCCATGCAGGTCGCTCCGCAGCTACGTTTTGCATAGCTTATTGTGGGAGATTTTGTTGTCACGTGCAGGGATTGCTTCGGGAAGGCGCGAGACACACCCTCCCACATGTTTCAGATGTCTAGGCAGCTTACCAGACGACTGGAAGCACTCCCAGACCTCCGAAGAGGAGGTCGGTCGTCTGGAGCTGGGTCCAGACGGTCTAGAAGAGGTCCTGGACATCTGAGGTCGACGCAGAGCTTGAGGTGCGTTTCTGGTCACTTTTAAGACGTCTGGACATTGTGCCAGACGTCTGATTTGAGTCAGTAACTCTGTTTTTGACCCGTTTAGGGTCCGTTTGAGGTTCGTTTTACGCAAACAAGATATTACTGTTTTCCTTGTGAGTTCCTCTACTTGTTAGGAGGCTTTCTATACTGTTTTGAATGTTCCATTGTGATTGTTCCTTGTTATAAGATTTCGTTCCGTTGTAGGTTCGGGGCTTGCTGAGGCACGTGAGCCTGCCGTTCGAGCCCTCAATACTCCTGGGTTGTTTGGTAGAGTGGCTTCCCCTAATTTAATTATAAACCTGAATGCATGTGTGGATTGAATAACTAGAACCTAGGATATGGAATGAATCCTAGGACGAGAAGTACTTGAAATGTCTGTATGTGTGTTTGAATTGCAGTCTTGAATGAGTAACTAGAAATGATAACAATTGCCTGTTAATGAACAAGAGCTGCCTGTGAAATATGAATTACCTGTGCTAGTTAAATAGTTACATATGACCTTACCTGTTGTATACGTTAAATGATAGAATACGAGCTACATGTGTATAACCTGAGAATGGAAATGTGAATGATAGAAATACGAGCTGCATGTGTATAACCTAAAAATGGAAATGTGAATGATGAAATTTGGTATGGAATGGCATGAGAAATATGGGCATGAACCCTACGGGGAGTTAGGAGTAGAGCTCCTGGAAATAAATGGAATGGATCTGGAAATGTGAGTGGGGAAGTGTGCTGGCCCTTGAGTACGTGGTACCAAGGAGAGCGACTGTCCCCTGTTTAGAGTAGAGCAGAGCTAGTCGCCCTTATGTTGGGACCCGGGGTTAGGATTGGCCACTCTGCACCGACTTCTTAGCCCTCGCGTACACTATACCAGGGGAGCTACTAGTGTAGGGAGAGAGCTAGCCACCCCACGGGGCCTGGGGTTCAGCTAGCCACCATACACCGACTTGTTAGGCCCATTGGGCAAATCAGGGTAGTTAGACGATGGTGCGCGGACTGTGGAGGGGCGAGACCCCTGTTTGATTCTTAGGGGCTAAACCCCTGTTACTGAAAGGGCTAGGCCCTATACTGTTCCGTGCTGTACTTTGGGCGCACTCGTTAACGGAAATAACTGACCGCGCGCTAGTGCGGGGTAGCTACCCGTGCGCTTATCGCGCATGCCGTAGTCACCGTTACGTCTGTCTGTGACCTTGGGGTGGTTGACTGGGTGTAGGATCACCACGGGGGACTCTCCCGACCAGGAGAGCACCACGTGTGCCTCCTACTCTTAGGAAAAGACTGCAATCAAGGTCATTCCCACGAGGAACATTCGAGATCAAGAAAGAGATTTCAAAATAAAAACCAAAGGGTGAAAAGGAATAACTTGTAAATTAAAGAATTGAAATAGCTAGTTTACATGTTAGCTTTTACTGCTTTAGTAGTTGGCTTCCACTCTACTCAGCGTTCACTGACTTTGTCTACTCATAACCCTTTTCAGGTCCAGGTGTTGAGTAGCCCGAGTCTCCGGCTGCAGTGGGTGCTGGGCCCAGAAGAGCCCAGTAATAGTAGCCTTCTTTTTGTAGTACTTTCTGTTGTAGTGAGTTCAAACTCTTGTACCTTTACGTTTCTGTACCTTTACATTTCTGTACCCTATTACTGTTTACTGTTGTGGTGATGATATGTACTGTAGTAGCTTTATTTTCTTTGCTGCTGTACTCTTTTACTATTAGTTACTTAGCAAAGTGAATGTGATTTACTTTCCTACTTTTTGGTTATTTCTTGTTGGACGACTGGGTCTTGGGATTAGTCGAGTCAAGCCAGTCTCGGGTCCTGTAGGGATTCGGGAACCGGGTCGTAACAGAGCCTCCACCTTCATTTCCGGCAGCCCCTTTAGCGGTGACGATGGCAGCCCCTTCCCTCTTCCCACCTCGGCACCCCTTCGGCAGCTACCATTTCTATGGCCAAGACCTCCACACCTTCAGCATCGCCAAGGCTCCCTACATTCTTTGATCCAATGGTTGTTGCTGAGGCACTTGTAACACCTTCCACGCCCGGCCGCACCTTGTTGACCTTGCACGGCCGTCCATCAAGCAGTCATGCTCCGCTCGATTCCGACCCACCACCTCCGACCAGCTGATGCGATCGTCCATGATTCGTATAAAAAACGTCAATGTTGTAGTATATGTTACATATACAAACCGTTGTTACATCAAATTTATTTATTTACTTAATTTTTTACTGGTTTATTCCAGGTCGTTTACTGGGGCAGTTATTAATATACATCACTCTCTAAGTCCAATATTATTTTTTAATTCCAAAAAGATTGGTTTTATGTACAAATATGAGTGAATAAATTAATAAATGAAAGAATGAAATAATTTATATACAAAAGAATGAATTAAAATGCTTACAAATATCTATTTACAAACAAGCATCAAACACTTTGATTAAATACTATATATTATTTATTTACATCTTATAATACTAATACTTACATATCTATGTAATAATATCTATAATATAGACTATACTAACTTAACTTAATATATTAACATCTACAGTAACATATATAGTATGTACCACGACTTCTATAAATGTTGCTAAATCTTACGAAAAAGTGTATACATAAGCTAAGTTAAAAATAGGATCTATAGTGACATTTATTTTATATACAGTGATCTACTTATCTGTCACTAAAGCTCACAAGTTATTTATATACATATATGAGCTCAAACAATATACTATACTCTAACGTATACTTCTTATTACATTATTTATTTACAGTATACTATACAATTATACTTATATATGCATAATATATATATACATATGCATATATACGGCCATTCTTCTTCTTTCTCTTCTTTTCTTCCTCACACTAACACTCCCTTAGGTGATTAAGACCAGGTTACTATTCATTAATTAAAAATTATGATTTTTAATTAGCGGGCGACCCTTTCGAAGGATACACAGCACCCTCTCGGGTATGACTAGACCTCTACTAAGGTCGATCACCCTAATTCGTTAATTATTCCATTAATCTTGTTTTATGCTCAATATTAGGCCCACGTGCAGTGCACGGCTCTTAGCCCGTGCACCGCACACAAATCTCATCGCAAACCATGGTCACAGCTTAGATGGGTAAAGGGGTGATGTGTTTCAAGCACTCGGTGCCGGTGACGACTGAAGAGGAGGAGGGAGAAATTCATTTGAAGGTGCCTTCTCAACGCTGAAATCTCAACGTGCAAGTTTGATTTGGGGTTTTTGGCCCTTGATTTGAGGGCCATAAATTATTATAATTTAAAAATAAATTATGAAATCTTAAAGTATAAATATAGAGCTACTTAATTATATAATTTATTTATAAAATTAATTAGGTTTACTATATAAATAAATTAGCCAAAGTTTACAATTTATACATACTGTTAAGGGGGTTTATTCCTTAATTATAGGTTAAATTAGTTAATTAATTATCTAATTGACCCTATACAGAGTTCATACATATAATACAGTATTTAATACATACTTTTATTATATTTTAAAACATTTATTTGGATTTATTTACATTAAATTAGGTGAATTCAGGGAGTTATTCATGTAAATTAAGTATAAATAATATAATACATTATAAATATAGTTAAATTCGTTTAATTTACTTAAAATATAATAATATAAATGTACAATATAAGTTAGTTTAGTTATAACTTAAATTACTAATTTATTTTAAGTTAATCTAATAATTAGCTAGTAACTTAATAAATTAATTATTTATTATATATACATAATTAAATTATGTTACAGGGTTCATTATGTACATAATACATATATAATTACGTATGTACAATATTACTTATAAATAAGTTAATTTATTAGGGTTTCTATAATTATGTAGCTTATAATACATATAAGTTAATATAATTAATACATAATTATACTGATAGGTTATATATATAATAATTTAACTTAAATACTTAATTTACATTGTAGAATATAAATATACAGTTATTTATACAGTTTATACAGTTTATAGACATATTTTACACTATTTACATATATAGCTTAATATATACCTTATATATACAAGTGCATACATAATATACATGGTATTTTTGAGTATTTTTGGGGTTTTTCTTCTTTTTATGGGTTTTATATATTTTTTAGAGGTAGGGGATGAAAGAGAAAGAAATGAATGAGAAGAATAGCGTGTTTTTTAGGTTTTTAATAGTTGAGGTCTTTTATTAAGTTTTAAGGTAGACTGAACTGTCAGCTAGTATATTCTACAAAGTCGAGAATTCAGAATGCCTTGAAACTTGACATGTACTTAAAAATATGCCTAATCTTCATCAAGATAAGTTTATTTTATTTATTTTATATTTTTTAAATCATTTTTATTTATTTTCAAGTTTATTTCATTTTAGGGTCTTCAAAGTGTTTTGAAAGAGAACCTAAGACTTTAAACTGTAATGAGTGGCTGGGATGGCAGTGAGAATGCTCTAAAAAACTCATCACACTACATTCAACATACATGAACAATTAAACTTAATTTCTCCTGTGATTTCTATTGGTGCTAGAGCACCGCGATCGTTTATTTTGATGATAACAAAACACGTGTCATTTAACATTTGCACTTAAAGTCTTAGATTTCAGGTTAATTGCAAATGGAGACGTAGTTAGACGGAGTTCGAGTTCACATCCAGGATGGATTGGAGGAGCTTGACGGAGAACAGAGGAGCTTCACGAGGAGCGATAGCTTGAAGATGGAAGGATAAGAAGAATATGATAGAATTCTATTTATCTCTTTCTATGTACTTTTGTCTTTATTTCCTTGCTCTTTTTGTTTCTTAAAATATCATGTTAAAGAGCCTTAAAGTTCCCTAACAGAGTCCTAGGAGCACTTGCACAACCCTAGGATACTTAGGTTTTATGTAGAGAATTTAGAAAACTAAAATAGGGTTCAAACAACCTTTGTAGATGTCTAATCTGAAATCAGACATCTGATATTGACTTTTAGGATGTCTGACTGTTTACTCAGACGTCCAATAATGTTTAGGTTGGACTTAGTTAGCTTTGTCTGATGAAATCAAACGTCCAGACCTTAGTCCAGATGTCTTAGAAGATGTTTGAGGATTTTGCCAGATGTCAAATTAGTGGACCGTTGGCTGGCTTAGAAAACAATGAAGGATATGACCGTTAGCCCCATATCAGATGTCTGTAGAGGACCCCAGACGTCTGATACATGACTGTTTTGCCTCAGCTGACCCAAAATCTCTTCTCAGAGATTTTATAGCCGTTGCACTCCCTTGGGAATCCATTTCCGCAAAAAAGTAGGCTTCCAGACATCCAGACATCATTCCAGACGTCCTATATGTCGTCTGATGACAATTCACTACAACCCTATTTAGAAGACAGGAAGGAAACCCGCCTAAAATCAGACGTCTGACTTTGTTCGCAGACGTCTTAAACGAGTTTTCCAAACGTCTGATGTCAGGATCAGACATGTGATAACCCTGTTAGTGTAATGATTAACCCTGATTCTGGCCTGATTCTCTTGGAGGTTGTACCCAATGGCTATGGAAGCCTTCCAAGGCCTTCCAAAGCCTTCTTAGGTCCTCTATAAATAGAGGAGAACCTTTATCACTTAAAGATACACCAAGACACACTAAGCAAACCACTTTCCACATCTTTTGTGTCCAAGGGAAGTAGTTGAAGCTCTAGCTCTCCAAGCTTAAGTTCTACATCTAGAGAGCATCGATCATTTGCGCACCCGCTCTCCCGCCATAATTCACAAGAGCACCGTTGCGCCATCGCGTAGTTCACGCACTTCCAGAAAAGGGAAGCATCCTAACTCCTATAGAAGCTTAGTTTAAGAATTACTTTGTTAGCTCTATAGGATTATTGTTGTATTTTACTTTATTATTTGGTTGAGTATTTACGTTGCGAATTCCCGTCTCCATCGAGGGACAAAATCCTTCTCGTGAAGAGAAGGGGTTGAGGAACGTTAACCTCGCACTTGTAGCGTGGTTGTAATTGAGGTTGAATCACTCTCGTTTAAGTGATTCGTTTAGTGGATTTGATCCACTTGGTTGATCGGAAAATCCTAACTCGAGAGGGTTAGGTGGTGGTTTTCACCCGGGTTGGGTTTCCACCTAAAAATCATTGTATATATTGTGTGATTGTCTATTTTTGTGAGATTGTTATATTTTCAATTCCGCATTTTTACGTCACGCTGATCTCACCCCCTCCAAGTAGGGATTTACAATTTCATCCAATTTCTAAATATGGACAGTTAGGCACAAAAATAGCTGACAAAAGATGATTATATACATAATACAAGCTATTCAAATGTAATTAAAAAGCATAAAAGTACATGAATGCTTGTTACAAATTATTGCACATATTACAAACATGTCAACCATTCAACTATCTTAATTCTAGCCTATTGTCCTACTGATCTCAAACCAGCAACATCAGCAATAGATGCAGCAGCAGCTGAACACAACAGCAGCAACGCTGCTACTGGAATTCAGCTGAGCAGTAGCAGCAGATGAGCACAGCAGTAACCAAGCTACTGACAGTAGCTAAGTTGATCTGCTGCAACAGCTCCAGACATCTTAAGAAAAATTCCAGTGGTTGATGTTACAACCAAAGCTCAATTTCAGCAAATCAATTGGAGAATCCAGTACAGAAAAAATGATTCAAGATCAGACTTGGAAAGTCTGATCTTCAATCATTACTATCTAGACCAAATTCTCCCCTTCAGATCATTGAATTTAAGGTTGAAAAACCCATGGATATGTAGCTGCTATTGCAGCACTTTACTGTGTTAATTAATTGGGATTCAAAAACTAAATCACTAAGCACTTCAAAGGGTTGAAAAAGTTGGAAAATCACATTGAAATCGAATTGAAGTGTCAAACTTTGTATCAAAAATTTTTAAACAATAGTCCTCATTTCAAATCAGGAAAAAATACCCTAATTTAACATCTTCCTAATGCTATAGACAACATGAAAGAGGATCTTAGATCAGTCCACTAAGCTCAGCCCACTTGAATCCTAATTCTCTTAAACCTTAAGGAATATTGACAATTCCTTAGGTTTGAAATCAAAATTCCAAACAACAATTCCACTCAAAAAGACATCGTAGACCTCAAATCAACATGGTTGATTCTCCTTGGCTTTCCCACACATTGAAAATCATGGAAATCTCCATTTAAGCTCAATTTCACCATGGTTCATCTAAGGAAAAGTTTACCAATAGAATTAATCTTAGATTCACTACCATGGACAGATCTGTTTAAAAACATATCAGTTCACTTGATCAAAACCCTTCAAAACTCAATCAAATCAAAATCTCACGATTTCTCCTTGAAAACCAAATTAAAATTAGATCAAGCAAACTGATCCTTTTCAAATTAGATCAGGGGTCTTTGTGAACAAAATGATAGGAGTGAAGAGACCCCTAGATGGTTTTTGAGTGCAAATCTTCATCTCAAAGCTAGAGAGCAATGAGATGAAGATTTGACTCTAATGGGTGGGGGGGATTGCGAATTAAAACATGAGGGAAATTTAGAATGCGAAGCAAAAACATGAAGAGGAGGAAATCAATGATCAGTGGGGGGGTGAAATCATCTCATTTGATTTGAAATTTTTAAAGGAGGCAGAGTGCGAATTCTACTTTAAACCTACTCCTAAGACCATCACATTTAGATCATACAATTCTATGTCTAATTTCTACTCCTAAACTACTCTAATTATCACTGCAGCTACTCTAGAAAACAGTAAATCCTAATTTAATTAGACAAATGGGACCTTTGGATCCAGAGTTGGCGGCTAAGGAGGAGGAATGGAGGGGGATCTCCAGCGAGTGAAAAGCTCTCTAGTGAAGCTTCAGGGTCATCCTCAAGCATACGTTATCCTTAGAGACGAGGAGGAAAGTGAGGTGAAAAACTACACCACTGTCACTGATGTGGCGATTGAAAGGGTTAGGGGAGCTGGAGAGGACGAAGGGATCGACCTCAAGAAAGTAGGAGAGGAGGTCGATCCTTTGCGCGCGAGGCAATGGAGGTGCTTAAGTAGAGGATCGAGAGTAAAACTCCTCATCACGTGGTGGAATTAGATAAGTAGGTCATGGGCAGAGAGGATGAGAGGAAAGGAGCGCGTACAAGTTTAAATCAAAAGTGGGCTGTTGGATTAGATCTGGGAGGACATGTGACCACACGCAAGGATTTGCACGAAGGTTCTAAAGAATGCAAGCCACAGATCGAGGGAACAAAAGGATGAACGGCCATGATGGCCTCAGTTCTTCGCGGTGAACAATGACCACGTGAGCTGCAGGTGCTCGAGGGTTCTTTTGAAAAAATTGCGCTAGAAGCCCCTGCGCGAAGGAGTATGAAATTTGTAGGGAGGCCCATAAGTGATAAGGAATGGTGACAGAGCAATCCCTATAGGCTTGCAAATAGGTCCCTACGATTTTCAAAAAGGTCCTTAGAGGATTTCTAATGCATAAATTGTGTTATATGAAAGACCTGAATGTAAATCTATAATTGTAATGCCCTAATGATGTCCAAATGCACCAAGTTTTTATTGAAGCTCAATTGAACATATAAGAAGTTAATTTTACTTTTGATTTAGAATTTTGAGCTCATTTGTGCGTTAATTTACAATTGAATCACCATTTTACATTTATTAATAGATTATCTCAATAATTGACCTAATTATGTATTTTTAGTACAAAATTGATATTTTAGATCTTTTATGTTATTTCTCACACTTAACCCTTTTTATGTGTTAATTTGATAGTGTTTAACTTAGTTTCTAGCTTAACTTAAGCAATTTAGCTATGATGAGTCACAACTCATCAACAACGCAGGCCTCTGATCACACCTACGCCACCCTCCTCGCTCCGAGAGGCCCTCTCTCTGCCCTCCACCCCAATCCCACCTTCTCCCTCTCCTCCCTACCTTGGTGCTCGACTGCTCTCTCCAACACCCCTCCACCCCGGCACGTCCTCACTCCCTCGATCTCTCATTTTCTCCATATGAAAACATAAAAGTTCACTCATCGTCTTAATAATAATTATAAAAGTGGGAATCTATAATAAAAATATAGAAGAAATAATTATAAAACTATACTTTCGTAATCTTTTTTATTCTTTCATATAAATAAGATATAATTATTTATCATTTTATAAAAGTGTAGACAAAATAATAATTATAATACATTTATAGGATGACCGTAAAGAAGATTTTATACTTTGCAGGGTCATCTTGGAAATTTTATGTAAAAAATTTATAATTTTTTCAACTTTTATATTATAGTAAAATTACATAACTACCCTTAAATTAAATATTTATTATCAAGCATATTTATATACATAAGAATAGGATAAATATATTTTAATTACTTATATTACTCTAATACCTAATCCTTGATATATTCCTACTATTTAGTTATATTAGACTTGTAACTGATAATAGATAAAAAAAATTATCTATATTAATTTATTATTATTTTTTAATTGCATAAATATTATAATAAATATACCTCCAAATCTATTTCTTGAAACCCTCTTTATATCCTCATCGCCATGTGAAAGGCTCGAGGAATACATCACTCAATTTCACACCCATGCCCCTCTCCATTGTAACAAGTATATACATTAGTCATATATGACTTTTTTTAATAACTTAAATGGAAGAAAATATGTCTTTCATATTATATACCTTTTGGATAATTGTAAAGCTAGATTCAAATAAATACCTCTAACTATCAAAGTTAACGGATATGGACCGGTCGTCATCCAATCATACCCTTGCGAGCCATATATACGAAATTGGGCAATCCCAAAGTTGTGGTAGATATATGGTTAATATATTTTTTTTATCTTTCCTATCAAAAATAGTAATTTTCTTGCTGTATCTTATTCCAAAATATTCATGGGAAGGGTGTCAACTTTGTAGAGCTACATGCATACATATCAAAAACACAAGGTCTGACATCAATCATTTACAGGAATCGGTGATTGATGGAGAGGCGAAAGAATGAAAAAGGTATCAGCCTTGAGGAAAATTAACAAATGATGATGATCACCGTGGTTAATTTAATATCACTAATTAATCCACCCCGAGGTGATCTTATGCCACGTGATCATGTACATGCTAAATGTGAATATCTAGTCAAATTGATATATATATATATATATATATATATATATCGTAGTTGTGACATTACAGTGCTTTGATGTTTCTATCAAATATAACTTGTATTTTTAAGTGACCTTTACACAGATGCTATCAAAACATTTGATATAACATAATTGTCTATCATAATTTTCTCATATGTCGCCGAAATTGCTTTCCTTTTTCAGGTTTATATATGATATAATTCAGAAGCGAAAAAAACAAACATTAACTAATATTTTATCATGAAAAATAGTAAATCATCTTGATGGGTCAAATGACATTTTTGGAAGGTAATTAACTTTATAATAGCAGCTGCATAAATAAATAAATAAAAATACCATGATAATTATTTAATATCAAAAATTTCCCAAGGAATTTATGTAAAAAAAGAAAAGATAAAAAGAAAAAAGAAAAACGATTATCAAAAGATACACGCTTAGATATTTAAAAAATGTATCTACATTAGTTGTCACGCTGTTTCCGTGTTATTTAGATTGGGCGGTGGCACCATATGTGTTATTTAGATTGGCGTATGGGCGGTGGCACCATACGCAATTAGTTGTAATAATTACAAGGATATTTCTTGATAATAATATAATTTATCAATTTATTATAGGAATATTTCTTTATAATCCCATATATAATTATTATTATAATCTTTTTTTTTTATATTTTTATATTTATTATTAATAATCTTCTTAATAATTATAATGATACTTCTTTATAATCATTATAAAAGTATAGGGATAAATAATTACAAAGATAAATAATAAATTTATCTCTACTATATATTATAATGCAAAGAAAATTTATCCATGATATATAATACATTTATCTTATAATAGAGTTAAATATCTTAATTTCTAGGAAACTTTATTTTTTGAATACAAAAAATATAGGAATCAATCCCTATAATATATCTTCTATACCAAATGATAATTATAAAATGAAGTATCTATAATAAAAGTATAGAAGAAATAATTATAAAACTATACTTTCGTAAAAAAAATTAATGAACAACCAATCAAAGTAATTCAACTGTCGGTGATGTGATTTTTTTTATACGCATACACGACGCGATATATATATATATATGTTTGTTTCCTTGCACGAAATATCGTCCTATTCTTTTGCGCGGCAAATTTACGCGAAGACGTAATTAATATTTTTGGAGATTTTTACAGGTACACTTCTCGGAATATAAGCAATTACATGTATATCCGTAAACTTATATGCCTCTAAAAAGTTATTAACCATTACTTATTCATGTCCTTACGTTAACTCATTCTTAACTATCTAAGAATATGCTGTTAAGTTTAATGGTGTTACTTTAAAAAGAAATTACATAGATTCTCTTCTTTATATCCTTCTTTTTTTTTTTTTTTAATTTCTTCTTTTTTCTCCTCCATGGCTCCCAACCTAACCTTGCCACCTGCCTCTTCGTCTGCCACCTCTATTCTGACCTATATGCCATCTCCGCTTATGACCTAATGATCCACCCCTCCACCTACAACCCCCTACCAACCCTCCTTCTCTTGCGACCTCTCGTTGTATTGGGCTTCTATCTCATTTTGTCATGGCTTTGTTGGAGTGTTCTATCCTCCCTTCTCTTCTTCTAACTTCATCCATGTGAACATCCAACACAATCTTCTCCATTTCATCTTCTTCCTTCCCTCATCTTTCTCCTTCCACCCCCAGCAATTTCCCCAAGAAACCACCCAAAACCCACACCCCATCTTCTTTCCTTCGTCGATCATACCCCAAAGTCACCATCTCAAAACGGCCATCTCACCACCCTGACGACCACGGTCCTCATGCCTACCCCCAATCGCTGTCTGTCTCCGTCACTAGCATAGGCCACCGTCATTGTCGCCCTTCCTTACCTTCAGCATCTAATCCAACATCGAGTTCTCCTCTACCACATCGTTCCGTCGCCATCTACCTCTGTATTGCATGCCTGATCCACTTGCAACCCCCCATCACCCCTTCCTCCTCCTACCACTCCCCGTTGCCTCCTCCACTTCTTGCAACCCCCCTTCGCCCCACTATCTTCTCTGCCCCTTGGCTCCTGCTAAACACCACCACCATCCCCAAGCTCCTCCTCCTCCTCTTCCAATGACCTCATCCTCTTCCCCCCGCCTCTCTCTCTATATATACTCTTACTTTTAGGAGGCTTTTTTTTAGGTGAACATATGGGATATGATTAAGATCCATGTAATCATAGTTAGTCTACAAAATCAATATGCACTAATAGAAAGATATATTTGTCAAACGACCTAAGTTTACAAAGGTATAGGTGTAATCCATGAGTTTATGGGAATATAAATGTAATTAATCATATTTTCAGGGACTTACATGTTAAATCCTTGGAATTTTTCCTTATCGAGTCATCGGGAGATGGTTTTGATGATGCACATGCTGATGAAAGGAGAAAGACCCTACTTTTTTTTATTTCTCTCGAACACTTTAAAATACACAGAATAAAATTCACGAGCGCTTAAAGATTAGTATTAGTAAAAAGTATAATACTATAAGCAACATGCTTAAACCCTTATACTTCTAATATCACTTGGGTAATCCTTTATTATCGATTTAAATCGGGATGGCCCATGAAATAATGTCAGCCATGTGATTGAGACTTTATCTTTATTATCGATTTAAATGGGGATAGCCCGTGAAATAATGTCAACGCGATTGAGACTTGATCTGATCTACTGATAAATCAATTAATAATCCACAATCTTACCACCATCGATATGGAGAAGGTAACTGCCACGTGCAGATGACATGGTAATCGAGATAATATATTGTTCTTTATGGATAAAAGTCAGCTCACCATGACCCGTGTGATCCAATTTCACCCTCATTATTATGAAGATTGCAAATTTACAAATATTTGTTTCGATTATTGGTAGTATCTTCTCTTAAAATATAAGTCCTGTAGAAACAGAAAAAAAAAGATGGTGAAGAAAGGGGAAAAAGTTGAAAAGAAAAAGGAAGATCCCGTGGGCTAAACCCTTAATGGCTATTTTGAAAATGGCGATCAACGAGATCAAGTTGGCAATAAAGACCAGTGTGCTCATCCGGCCAGAGTCAAAATTTGCTCATTATTTATTTATGTATATTTCACATACTTGTTTTATATCTTTGACTTTGGAGCCTCTCTCCATCTCATAGATGTTCTTTCTTGTGTTTTTCTGTGTTGTGTGTCTGTCTTCTTGGTCAGTTTATCTCACCACTGTGATGGTGCTCTCAAAGGATGGGCAGAAGCATCCCGTGGCTCGTGAATCCGCTCCCATGGTGAAGGATGAGGAGGTGGAAGAATTATATCAGATAATTCAAAAGTTGCACTTCATGAGACCATGATCGACTGGGCAAAGAGAGGTGACAGGGTAGGAATGGAGACCTAAGTTTCGCATGGAGGACTTCGACGAAACGTCGAAGAAGGACGAGGGGGAGGTGAAGAAGGAGCGGTTGCAAATCGACCTGAACGCCAAGCCTGAGGATCGCTAATGAAGAAACAATTGAGTTTGTCAAGCATGGTAATTCAAAAAAGACATGAATTCTTCTTATTACAACGATTGCATGCATGTTGTGTTCCTTCTTTGTTTGTTTTTTTTCTTTCAAAGGAAATGAAAATAGATCCTTCTTTTCTCTCTTTCCTTCCTTTCTTATCATATTCTATGCAAATTATTTGATTTGATAAATGTTGGATTTGATCGTGATGGAGAAATTCATATGCAAGGCAGGGATTTTTTATTCTTTTGCACCAACAATTTACAACATCGATTTGAGGCACTTAAATTGCTAGATAAATTTTTTTCTACGTCTATTTATAGGATCTCTTTTGTCATGCGTGAAAGCGTGTTGGTTTTGTTTGCTTGTATATACACAATCCGGTGTTAATATACTAATATTGATGTGAATAGTTCGCATCTGTTCTATCCTACGTCACCGATTGTAGAATCACGTTATGGATCTAAGCGAACAGATCATACAATTGTGGTAGAAGGAAAAAAAATGGACGCTACTCCGACATATAAGCTTGCTTTTCATGATCGTATATTAAGGATCCAAGGACATCTTCTCGGAACTTAATGTGAGGAAAAAGAAAATAAGACCATACCTCAAAATATGTAACAAGATTAGAGTACTTGAACACCGTTTGAGGAGAGGGATTAGAGAGGGGTAACGCATGGAGCAAGAAATTATCACGGGATAAGGTTTTCCTTTCTTCCCTTTTTTTTTTTTGTGTGTGGCTAAGGGCTTGAATTCAAGGTTTCTCTTTCTTTTTGTGTGGCTAAGGGTTTGAATTCGAAGTCAAGAAATAAATTCGAATGGTCTGAAGAATAAATAATTTTAACGATATTACAAAATTGACCTTATATTACATCGTAGCGTAGATAAATACGAAACTGTTCCAACCGGAGTATGGAATCACTTTCCCACGGATTGGACAACCAAAAACAGGAATAACTTCCGTTCTAAAATAAGTCCCACCAATTAAGGATTTAGAAGGCCTATCTTTGATGAGTATGGTCGATTGTAGATGCGTTAATGTAGCAATTAGTTTACATTTTTTTTTTCTTTTTAACTTCTGCGTTGTTTTTATTTTACACTCTCTCTCCGAGTTCTAAGTCCAATTCAAATGTTATTTTTGTCATCGGTTTTCTCATCTTACATATTTTTTTTATTAAAAATTAATATTAAGTATGTCCACGTGAAAGTATAAAATAATATATATAAAAATTAGTATGTATAAATTTAATATTAGATATCGATTATAATTTAAAATATATCGAATAATGTATTTTTTAATGTATGACGTATTTGATTTGAAATACATTAGTTGAAAATAAAAATATATCAATGTATTTTTCTAAATTGGGACGTTTATTTACTTTTCAATCGGTGCAGTTTGGCTTTCAAATATTATCTTTTGGTGGAGAATTAATATGCATCGGTGTATTTTGATTTTAAATCGATATATTTCGATAAAAATAAAAATACATCTGTTGAAAATCAAAATACACTGATATATTTTATTAGATTAAGACACTTACTTATTTTAATCGATATATTTTACTTCTCAATCGATATATTCTCGTGTAAAATTAAAATGTATCGATTAAAAATTAAAATATATGTATACATTTAATTTTTAAAATGAAAACTTATTACGCATGATAGCATATTAGTTATAATACTATTCTCTTTCTTTTTTTCTTACTCCTTCAAATTTTTTCTCTCGTACACATATTGTAATATTTCTTGATCCATATGTTTTAGAGTAAAATTAAAATATATTAATTAAAAATTAAAATATATCAATACATTTAACTTTTTGAGCAAGAGCATGTGACATATGATCTAACAAAACGTTTGAATCTATATTGTGTAAATTAGTTATGTCACCTTTTTTTTTTTTCTTTTGCCCATCCAAACTCTCTCTCTCTCATATTTATATTACAATAGTTTTTTGAATAATAAAAATTTGACATTATTTTTACTTTTATCTTCTCCCAATAAGATAGTAAGGTGCAGAGTCAAAACTAATTCTCCTAACTAGGAGATATCTACGGAGACTCCAAAGGCCCAACAATTATACATACACCTCGTCTCCATCCTTGGGCACCCTTTGGGTCACGGGATAAATTTAGGTGTTAAAAGGAATAGGAGGATAAGAGGGAGATAAATTAGACTCTTCGTGCGTTTGTTAGGCCATGGGTGTTTGGTGTGGTCTTAATTTTGTGGGATAAGATGGTAGTTTTATGGTCAAAATCAAAGCAAGAGTTGATTATAAAATTTATTTTAATATTTACAATATATTTGACCATGTCTTATACCAAGGCCCAACTTTGGATATTTACAAATGACGTTTTGTAAGTTATAGGTCATGTTATAAATATATAGACTTTGTAAAATGTATATAAATATTTTGTAAAATCTTTCATATTTAACAATTGGTTTAAGTAAGTTATCTAAGCCTTAGATTCACCTTTGAAATTACCTTTCACTTGTGTGAAAATTATTTTACATATATGCAAAGTCACTAAATCATTTTTGAAATCACTTACATATTAAGAATAATTTTACATAAATATAAAATCACTCAGAATAATTTTGAATCAGTGTAAAATATTTATCACATGTACATTTTAGTTGAAAATGATGGGATGATTTTTTTTAATGTGATGGAGTTTATCACGCAGCAGATCTTACGTTATTCTATTTCTTTACATAAAATACCTAGTGTCAAGTGGGGACAACATTTACATCACCTTACATTGTAAAATACATCACCTGCTTCGTTTCCTACATTTTTTTTGGCAATGATTAATCAACGCTTGTGTAATCAAAGAGGGTTATCGAAGAATGCATGAGACCAAGGCAATTAGAGGGCGAGGTTGAAAGAACGCATTGGAAATCTAAACTAGGTTGTTAGAGATCATCCATCACACCCAATTGGACGTTCTACAAAGAGTGTTGCTATTAGGGACATTGGTGCATGAAGAACTCTACCCCATCGTCACTGACAAGTGGAGCGTCTCACTCTCGAGACCAGCCCCCACTTGTAAGCAATGTTCTAAAATTTGGAGTGTATTAACTATTTAAACTGGCTGGTTAGATCAATTGTATCGAAAATCTACAAGAAATTGGATGAACTAGTCAAGTTTTTGAATGGAGATTTAAATTGACGTCAACATGAGAAAAACTCAATTCAATTGATTAAGTCGGAGAAATCAACCCACCAATTGAACCTCCTTTATTTATTTTTTTTTGTATAAGAAAAAAGGTAAAAAAACTTTTGCAATCCCTTGACTCAAACCTCCATCTTAGTGTCTCATGCCCGTCGCCTCTCTGCTTAACCTTCATCCCCACTAATTTTGATACTCATCACCACTGATCGCCATGCTAAGCTTATTCCTTCCTTTCTACGACTACTTCTCTCATGCACATCCTCTCCAATGGATTGACACAATTTTAAACTCTTATATATCTTTATTAAGCTCTTAATTAATTTTTTGTATAATTAAATTTCTAAAAATACATTTTAAAATGAATATATATAATTTTTTACACCAGCTCAACCGATTTGAACCACTTGGTTGGACCGTCAGAAATCAAAATCAAAATCAAAATTGGAGTAACACTGCCTATAGCTGAGAGGAGGGTGAGACCCTTTTACATCTTCCTTCTACAGAATATGAAGGGGGCATTTTACAGGTCAACCCCTTCAAAACCGCTGGTTTATCCATCACTCCCAATCGGGCTCGGCCTATAGCTTAGCTACAACAGCTGGAGCTAAGACAAGATCACCACACACTATCAGCATCCTACCAATTAAGCATCACAAAATTATAGCCAATCAAATTAACGACCCTACGGCTAGCAAGCAATTAGCAGAGGCGCCACATTCCTTCTCCCGGACCGTTCCTTAATTTCTCAGTTTATTGCCAAGCAATACAGACGATGATCACACGTGCGAAACAACAGAAGATTGACAAACTCGTCGACGACAATAGCGGGAAAACAAAAACATCAAGAAGGAGCAAATCAAGAGGAAACAAAAACAACCAAATAGGTAACAAAAGAAAAAAGAGAAAAAAAAAAAAAAATGGAAAAAAACCAAACCGGAAGAAGGATAGACGAGAACGATGGACGGAGACACGTGGGGATGTAATAGATATATGTCTATGAGGATTAAGGATTAAGGATTAAGGGTTAAGCAGACTTCTCGAAGCCTGGTGGCTTGTAGGAAATGAAGCTGATGCACTGGACTTGGCGCTTGTTGTCGAAGCCTATGATCCTGTTGAAGTAGTTTGGGTACGCCTTCTTGCACTCCTCCACCTCCTTCACCACCAGAGCTGCGTCCGTGCACCCGAACATCGGCAGCTTCCACATCGTCCAATACCTCCCATCGTAGTACCCTGGTGACCTGTGGTTCTCACGGTACACGAATCCCTCCTGCATCCCCCCACCATACACACATATACAGTAGAAGATTACGAAATGTTTGATAGATTTGACAGGTTAAAATTATTCTACAGAGGAGTTAAAATAACTTCACCTCAGGTTTCAAGTCCTCTTAACCTAACACTATGGTTTAAGATAGTGTTTAATAATAAGTGGAATAGAACTGTGGAATGAAATGGTCAAATAAGTAAATTAATTTAACTGGAAGATTTAACTGGTTAAAGTTATTCCATGGAGGAGGTAAAATAACTTTACCCCGTTAACCAGATGTAATTAAGTGAGGTTAAAATGGAGGTTTAATCCCTCTTAACCCACCTACCCAACACCTGTGTTGTTGGAATGTGCATTATTAAACAGTGATTTTGGGAGGAGAGATCTACCTGGGTTCGAGTCTCTCCGTCACGATTAATAATTATCTAGGAGATCGGTGCATGCATGGGGAAAATATAAATGACTCGTATATGTGAGACGAAATCAAATGGCACCTTGGAGAATTCGATGCAGGGGATCCATCCGCTCCGGATCAGGTACTCAATCTCCTTGACCAGCTCCTCGTTGCTGAGGGTAGGGAGGTACGAGAGGGTCTCAAACTTCTTCCTCCCCTCTGGAGGCCACACCTACAAAAAAAAAAAAAACAAATCACTTTTTATATATTACATCGATTTGTACACACCTTTCTTACCGACAGACGAACAATATTATATATATGGGAGAGAGAGAGAGAGAGAGAGATACGTGCCTGCATGCACCTGACCCTGCCCCCATTGCTGGGGAGCTTAGACAAGTCGGTGGCGACCTTGCGGGTGACGGGGAAGGTGGACATGGACTTGAGCCCGACGAAGGGGGCGACGGAGTTCTTCTGGGCCACCGGGGCGGCGGTGGCGGCGGATAGCATGGAGGCCATTGGGCTCCTTCTCCTTGTTTTGGAATGCTCCCCTTCTTTTCCCGGGGGATGTAGATAGATAGATAGGCCCTTATCTCCTCTGTGGATGGATGGATGGGTGTGGAATTGGACATCCCCATTCCATGCCTCTATATATATTAATTAATTTACCCCCAATCGAATATTGACGTGGGGAGGGATCGGACGGTCCTCCGACGCCGTGGATGGGGGAGGGAGCGGCGGTGGCCGTTGGATGGGTGTGGGGATGACGTTGCACCAACGAGCGCCACACAGAGGGGAGGGTCAAGTGGATCGCATCGCCTTATCGCCAGGAGCCCACACGGGGGTGACACGTGGCGGTCCTTATCCTTTGTGTCCGAACGGGTGATGGTCGTTAGCCTAAAGGGTCTCACACCCTCCCTCTACCAGTGTTCTACCCCTACAATAGTAATATCGTTAAAATAGGTGTATGTACAAATATAATGCACAACGACTACTTCTTTTTTATATATATATATATATATATATATATATATATATATATGTTCAAGTTACTTTTCTTGCATCGTTCACGTTACATTGCCCTTGACGGGCAAAGACAAAGTATTACTCTTGTAGGAAAGGGTGAGATCCAAGTGGGAGTGTTTTACGAAGTGAGAATGTATAGAATGCTCGGAGGTCACGTATGTGAATCAGTACACATCACGAATATTGATATATGTGTATTATAGTATTGGCTTCAAAATTCAAGACTTATGTACTGTAGCTTATCAGTATCAGTGCTCATAAGGAGTATCGATACACGTAGGTTACAGATCAAGTTCTGAGTCTGAAGTGACCAAACCTGTAACTCGCTAGTATCGGTACCTGTTGGTTACAAGCCAAGATACCAGTACTCAACAAGTATCTTGATGAGTACTAGTATTTGTTGAAATTAGTTCAATTCTAGAGTAATACCAATGTGTCATTAGTACCGATAGTAGTCTGTCATATCGGTACACCATGAATACTAGAAAAGTATATGATTGAACTTGAGTCTCAAACTGTAAGCCATAGGTCAGTATAAGAACATGCGAGGTTTGCGACAGTTATAAATCCTCGCTAATAACCTTGAAATCATCACCACATATTGTCGCGGTATATTGTGTTGCTATTTCAATTTAGCAACGGTTACAATCTCCTATCGTTGCCTTCTCAACCCGCGTAGGCGAATATGGAAGTACGATTTGACGACAGTTTTATAACCATCGTTAAAATAAATTACTAACGGTTATCATGTAGACCATCGCTAACATTCTTGACGGGAACCCGATTTACAAGCCAAGAAAATGCATACCTTTTAGGGATGATTATCGTTAAAACCATCCTCTTTTTGTATTAGCGACGATTATTCAATGGTTGCCGAAAGAGATGGAATACCTCGCGCTAAAATCGTGTGTCACGTAATGGACTCATAACGACAATTATTAAACGATCGTCGAATGTAATTTATGACAATTTAGGTAATAATTGTCGCTAATAATACTTTAATTTTTAAAAAAATAATTAATTTTAGAATTACACATAACAAATAAGAGATACTCGAAAATAACCTAAGTTGTTTAAAATATTTAATCAAAAGAAATTATACAATGAAACTAATATATATATATATATATATATATATATATATATATATATATAAACAAGAGTCAAATATTACAATAATAATAAAAACATGAAGAATATAGACACATATAAACTATGCTGTGACACCTATGCCACCAGCCCCAGAACCACTATCATCGTCGTTGCCATGCCTTGAAATGTAGAACAATGAATGATTTAGATCAATTTTGATTTGAATCTACCCCTTAGATCATGATCTTCCCCTGTTCGGTCTCCATGATTCCATCTCCCTAATCGGATCTTGACGGTGCGCTTTGATTGTGCACCCTATTGGTGATCTTCTTCAACTGCCATGTGCATGATTCAATTGCTCTTGACCACCTCTACATGCGTGGTGCACTCTTTTATGCATGAAATCGTGCATTCCTGCCTAACTACCTAGTTGCCAACCCTACTATCCACGTGGAAAACTTGGAACCTTCACTACTAACTACTTGGGATCATTTCCTGAACTGCTTAAGGTCATCTCTCGTCTACTCCTACTACTATTTCGGATTGCCTCTTGGTCTACTGTTGTTTTTGCTTGGGATCGTCTCCTACTACTTGCCTACTCCCACTTCCAACCTGCTACTGTTGCCTACCTGCTCCTCTAGCCAGAAGATGTCTTGTGTGAGGAGTCATCTTGTTTTGTCCCTTATAAACAGTTAGGCTCAATTATCATATATGCTTCACCTTGAGAGAGTGTGTTAAAGTATTCTAAAGTTAGAATCTTTAGGATTAAAATTTAGTTTGTTTTTAGTAAGTTTAAGAGTCCTAGTTAGTTTTATATTCCTATTGGTCAATTTCATAACCCTATTGGATCTTTTTATGTAATTTTTCTAACGCTACTCTATATATAAGAAATATCAGTTCCTCCTATTTTTAATAAGAGACTTTCTCTCCAACAATAATAAAATGAAACTTCAACTCTAGCAACTTCAGATATCATGGAATAACCAGATAGAGTACTTGATAAGAAATATACCTAGCTACTTAGGGATTAGTCAACTACAGCTCCGAATATTAAATTTGCATCCAGATCAACAAGGTCCTATATCACATCTGTAGCAGCATTTACCTGTATTGTGACAAAAAAAAGATAAAAACAATGCCTAGATATTAGAAATATAAATTGGAAAAGATATCATGCAACTAGTAATTATACTAAGTCTTTGAGAACCAGATCTCACGTGTCAAACAGAAAAAGAAACCTACCATCCAATAAAACATGTTACCACAGAAAAACATCAATACGTGCTCTCCATGAGTACACAATAAGCATATGCAGATAGATTGAATTTGATAAATTTTAGAATAGGTATAGCTAAAGTTGAAAGGACAACAGGCAGATGATATTACCTTCCTAGTCAATAATGATTAAATCAGTGCATAAAGTAGATGGAAAATAAGAAGCAAATCTAGAAGCATGTTGATCTGGTTAACCATCTTAAGAGGATTTTAGTCGTAAAGATAAAGAAGAGTCTATTTCTTGAGTGATGTTGCTCAAAAAAAAGTGACTAATGTACAATCATGGAGTATTCATGGTCATGTATCAAAATTGCCTGCAGGGTAAGCATGTTCCTAATAGTTGTTTTCTTATTCCTAATAATTTCATTTGATTTATTAGTATTGTTATAATTTAAAATTGAACCCAGAATTGCTTTGTTTCTTGTGCAACAAACCCTAGACTTATCACATCGAATTATCGGTGCATCTTAGGATTGTCAGCAACTAAAGATAGAAGAGAAAAGATGTTCTCATCTTACATAATTTGAAACTTCAAGATGTTTAAAAACAAGTTGGTTCTGAAACTAGTTGTAGCTAATATGATGCAAGAAATCCATTAACAATTTATTAAAAAACACCATCTTTTATCAGATGATAAAAGCGGACAAAAATTGCAGCAAAAACTTCATAAGTGCATTATATGCATCAAATTAGAGTGATAGAAAACACCATGCCCCATACAAAGTCAAATATCAGTTTCCAACAAAGAAATAATAAAAAACAATCCAACATCAAATATCATAAAAAAAACTATAATCATCTTTCTCATCAAATCATTTATCACAATAGACCCATTACTTATCCTACCACTAAATCGATTACATTCTATAATTGAATGTCATCTAAACCAAACATAACCTTACGGACATAGTAATTGTTGCCATTTCGCAATGGCATCATCATTAGCCCAATAATCCTTTAAAATTCATTCTTCGTAGTAATGCTCTCTTTCTCTCCTTAAAAGAAGTTATTAGTGATATTCTTCACATCTCATCAAAGTTGTTTGGATCCTTCATAATATTTTCACTGACAAGAAATTAACTGTAGCAACAGCTAAGGTCATGGAAAGAACAATGTGTCTTGATAAAGAGGACCAGTATGGAGGCAATAAACCATAAATCATACATCCTAAATCCAAAACCCAACATCCAACACCTAAACAATAAAACTTTAAACTCTAAACTCAAAACCCTAAACCTAATACTTTAAACCCTAAAATCAAAACCCATAACCCAATACTTTAAACTTAAAATTCAATTCCATCATCAATTGAAAACCTAAACCTAACATCCTGAACCCTAAACCTAAAAAGTAAAGTCAAAGCCGAATAAATTTCAGTAGAGTTTCCCCTATAATATGCACATTCTTTAATTCCTGCATATAAAACACATTATGTAGGCATACCCTACATTCGGATCAAATAAAAAAAGTAACTAACATGTTTGCACACTGATGAGTGGCTACTCATCATAGCTAAAAAGCTATAGTTAAGCTAGAAACTAGGTTAAACAATACCAAATTAACACATAAAAAAGGTCAAGTGTGGGAATCAAAGAAAAAGACCTAAAACTTCAATTCTGTGTTAAAATAGCATAATTAGGTCATAAAATGAGATATTCTTGAGAAAAAGGTCAAATGGTGATCTAAGTGTTAATTGAACATACAAATAAGTTTAAAAGTCCAAATCAAAAGTATAATTAACTTCTCAAATGTTCAATTAAGCACATATAAAAACTTGAAGGCATTTGGACATCATTAAGGCCTTGAAACTTAGATTTTACATTTAGGTCCTTTGTGCATCACATTTCCTTCATTAGAAAACCTTCTCGGACCTTTTTGTAACCTGCAGGGACCTCTTTGTGAGCCCTTAAGGACCATTCAGTTATGATTTCCTACCAGTTATGGGCTTGCCTATAATTGTCCTACCCCTTCGCAAGGGGCCTCTCCCTACAATTTTTCCTTTAAACCCCAGCAACCTGCAGGCTCCGTGCGCGCACTGTGCGTGCATAGAACACGGAGGATCTCGACCGTCCATTCCCCTTTGATCTTGATTTGCGGCTTGATCTCAATCGAAGCTTCACGCGAAGCGACGCGTGTGCTCACCTAATCCCCTAGATCCCATCCTACGGTCAATTTTCAATTTGGCAGCCCACGCACTCATCTCCTCTCATCCTTGCCGCCGGTGCCCTTAACAACTATCCTCACCCACACTGTGATCTAAGCCACTGAGATTGCTACTTAAGCAACTCAGTGGTCGCGCGCGCAAAGGATCGCTCTCTCCTACCTTCTTAGCGATCATTCCTCCACTCAAGTCTCTTCTCCTCACCAATTCCCTGATTTCACAACCACTGGCTGTGAAATCCCTGACTTCTCTCCGACTCTCCTCGTCGTTAAGGGCCACATAGCACCTAAGGACGACCCAAAAGTCTCACTAGCAGACTTTTCACTTCGTTGGAGCTTTTCCCCCTCCCTTCTTCCTCCTTAGCCACCAGCTAAGGACTCACAGGTCCCATTCTTCCTGTTAGAGTATTTTTAAAGTTTTCTAAATTTGCTGTAGCATTACATAGATAAATTAGAGTAGATTATAGTAGAATTAGATGCAGAGTTAGTAGTTAAATTACCGTTCTGATTAGTTTAGCATTAAAGTAGTCTTAGTATAGTAATTTCCCCCCCTCACCTCCTCTGATCATCCCAGATCAAAGGGGAAGAAATTCACCCTACCACAGTTCATTTTATTCTTCCTCTACATGTTTTCATCCCATTTCTGCTTTTCTTGATTGGTATTTCGCAATCCACCCACTCATTAGACCTAATTTCATATCTGAATGGTCTCCACTTCAGATTTGAAATTTGCGTCAAAAGTCATATTAAGGGCTTCTCACTCACTCCATCTTGTTTACAAAGGCCCCTGATCTGAGCTAAAAAGTGAATCAGTTTGCCAGATTTTTCATGAATTCATATTTCAAAGATTTTTACTCAATTGGGTTTTGAATGCATTGATCTTGCAATTTGAAGAGTTTTAATTTTTATTCACTGATTGGCAAGGAATCTGAGATGATTCTGATGTCGGAATTCATCTTAAAAGAGACATAATCTGATTTGTTATTGTTGAGGATGTGTAGATGCCTTGTAGAGCTAAGGAAGATCAACCATGTTGATTGAGGCTTTATTAGGGATTCTAATATGATTGGTTTTTCTGAGAGTTTGATTCTCTCTTAAGAGATTCTCAATATCCCTTAAAATGTGTAATATCCTGGGATTCAGTTTTTGGATTTCTTGTGTTGATCCTAACTCTTTCTACATGCTGCCTATAGATTGGTTGTGATTAACGGTTTTTATGAATTGATTGGTTGTGATATTTGTGACAAGGAACTTGGATTTTATGCTGAACATCTAAGCATGTTTTCTTTTACATGAATTTAAAACCCTTGTTAGAAGTTGATTTAGTGATTTTTATCTTTGTGTTGTTGAATCCTAGAATTAGAGTAAAGTGCTGCCATAGCAACTACATTTCCTCCTTTAATTCCAGCTTAGTGTTCCCTGATTAGCTCTTTTAAATCCCTGATTAGGCTGTCTTGAATCTGATCTGGGATAGAAATGGCTAAATCAGGAGACACAAGTTTGATTTAGCTTTGTTTCTGCTGCAAATTTAACCTAATTTCAGATGGACTAACTGCATTAGTAGTTAAGCCATCTGGGATGAAGCTTGGTTTGTAGCAGATGATGGATTTACAGCAGCTACTGTGTTGCATTTATTGAATTTTGTAGCTGCTGTGTTTCTGTTGTTTTAGTAGAAGAGGGCTGTATGGATAACTTGGTGGACAGTAGGTCTTTGATGTGATTTGTTAGATAGCCGACATGTATTAAAAGTGTTTTGGATTGTAAACAAGCTTTCATATGATTTCAATTGCATTTTTAAAGTCAGTGAATGCTTGTAATCTATTTTAAATCTCTTTTGTCAATTAAATTTTATGCTTAACTGTCCACAAGTAGAATTAAATAAAATCCACTTTGATTTGTGTGCTTAAATGTCTTTATCTCTGTTATGCATTACACTGAGACTGTTGAGGCAGTTTACTGCCTTTTAGGCTCCTTAGGATCCATTCTAGGCATTAACACACCTTAGGAAACCTTTAAAAGGCCTAGAATGTGTGAACTTTGGACTTAAATAAAAATCATATAAAAAATCTAAAAAAATAAAATAAACCTGTCTGATTGAAGATTAGGTATTTCTTTACATACATACCAAGTTTCATGGCAATCAGAACCCTTGACTTGATAGAATTTACCAGTCGACGGTTCTGTATACCATGAAACTTAATAAAAGAAATCAAACATAAAAAGGCTAAAAACACCTCTTTCTCCTCATCTATTTCTTTCCCTCTCATCTCCTACCTCCATAACATATATATAAACCATAAAAGGTGAAAAAAAACCCCTAAAAATACTAAAAATCCTTTGTATAATATGTATATAAGTGTATATTTAAGCTATATAGTAAGCTTATTAACCTATAAGGTGAATTATACATATTTATAATATAATAACTCATGTATATATTGTAGTATATAATTTAAGTATTTAAGTTATATTATACTGTATATAATTAAATTATATAACTAATTATTAAGTAAACTAACTCATATGTACTAAATAGCTATATAAATTAATAATCTCTATAAATAATCATATTCAGTTATAGTACTATACCTACGTATTTATATATAAATTATGAACATATTAAACCCTGTATCTTAATTTAATTATATTATAGAATAAATAAGTAATTTATTAAGTTAGTAGTTAAGTTATTAGGCTAAATTAAAATAAATTAGTAGATTAAGCTAAAACTAAGTTAACTTATACTGTATATATATATGTTACTGTATTTTAAGTAATTTAAGCTAATTTAAGTATATTTCTATTGTTTATATTATTTAAACCTAATTTACCACCTAAACAGTCTAAAATTATATTAATTCAATGTAAATAAAATAAAAATCAAACTTGTAAAATACAATAAAAATGCTTATAAAATATTTAAACATGAATACTAACTCAGTACAGGGTCAATTAGACCATTTAATAACTAATTTATACGTAATAAAAGAATAAAACATAAAATTAGTTATATATAAGCAATATACTTTAGCTAATTTATTTATATAGTAAATATAATTTAAACGTTAAATTAATTGTACAATTGTATAGTACTATGTAAATACTTTATTATCCTATAATTTAATTTTATTTTCTAATAATTCATGACCCTCAAATCGAGGGCCAAACATTGGAAATCTACACTGCTGCATCTGAAACCAAGCGTGTAGCTGTGGCACAGTTAGTGCCACTTCGTTTAGGGTTGAATGGGCTGAGCGGTATAAGAGTAAAAAGTTATCTTATCGCTCAGTTGTCATGAGCTCTGGGCGCCCGAAAGCTTAAGCATTTGAGCATATTCACTTGAGCATTCTGAGCATTGTGTGTGAGGGCTGGGGGTCAGAGTGTGTGTGCGAGGGCTTGGTTAAGCCCAAACGTAAGATAAAAATGTACTTAAGTGGCCTAATTAAGGAACTAGGACGCGCTTAGTAGGGGTCTGGTTCCACCCGATCCTCGGGTGTTGTGTATCCCTCGAAAGACGTGCCCGCCAATTAACAATTTTTTGGTTAAGTAATAAAAGCCCTAATGACTCATTAAGCACAAAGGAGTAATCAGCTTAGATAAGAAAGAAGAAGAACACAGTGGATACTTAAAAGGTAAAAGAAGAAGATATGTGTATGTATAATATATAACGTATATCTGTATGGATAGTATATGTAAATAAATAAGTATAAGGTAAATAATAAGTATACGTATAAGTAGTATAGCGATATATATATATATAAGTAACTACACATTTTCATTGACAGAATAAACTGTCGCTAAAAGTAAGATAAGTGTTGCTATAGACCCTAGTTTTTGCTTTAGAATTTGTATATAGTTTTTCTGGGGTCCAGCGACGTTTGTATCTGTTGCTGTAACTTCTATATATGTTACTGTATATGTTAGTATATTAAGTTAAGTTAGTATGATATGTAATATTAGTTAGTAGTGTATATTTATGTAAGTATTAGTAATACAACTTACAAATAGATAGTATAGAATGTATCTATGTATTATTTGATACTTGTTTGCAAATAGATTTTTGCAAGCATTTTCATTGATTCTTTTTGTACATAATGAAACCCTTAATTCATTTTTTTTATGGATTCATTCATTATTGATTGTATATAAAATTAATTATTTTTGGAATTAAAGAATAATCTTAGACTTAAAGAGTGATGTAGATCAATAATTGCCTCCCAATTAACAACTTGGAATAAACCAGTAAAAATTAAGTAATTAAATAAAATTGACGTGATAATGATTTGTATTTGTGACACATATTACAACAACAACATTTTCTTTTATATATAAACTGCATTTCCAGCATTTGACGATTATACACCACACATTTCATGTGCACACCATCACACAACAATAATGACAATATAATTTATATGAACTAACAATTTAAATCAAATAATTAATTATCTAACAATTTTCATAAAATTTCCTAACAAGTAACTCAATACAATAACTTACATGTGAATTAAACAAAAATTTACATATAATTAATTAACATACAACTTTCATTCAACACTAATTTACATGCGAATTAATATTTCAAATAATAACAAATATAATACAATTGCATTAGATTTAATAAATATAATTAATTTACTAAAAACAAAAGTGTGGGGGAGGGGGAAAGTTGGGAATTGGGGGGGGGGGGGGGGGGGGGGGGGGGGGGGGGGGGGAAGGGGAGCAAGTAGGGGGGGCACAGCAGTGGGGAGGAGGGTCGCGGGTTGGGGGGGCATGGTAGGGCAAGGGGGTGCAGCAGGGAGGCGAGGGCGCGAGTTGGGGTTGAAGGGCTACAGGGCGAGGGGGTGAGGGCAGGCGGCAGGTGGCAGAAGGTCAAGAGGAGGAAGAGAAGAAGGGTGTTGCGGCTTCAACCTTGCTGCTGGTTAAGGACGATGAGCGGTCAACGAGTGGGGGCAGTGGCCGCACCAGAGGTTGAAGGTTGCGGAGTTGAGGAGAGGAAAGGTGAAGAGAAGAAAGGCGATCAGCCCCACCAAAATATCTCCAGCTTCGATGACAGTTTTCAAAATAACCGTCACCCAATGACACAATGGAGGGCGCACTTGGAGACGATTTACCTCATAACCGTTGCCAATTGAATTTAAGTTATTTTCTGCGTAGCCGTCGAAATTTGGAGTGGCGTGCTTTTGCATGGACATTTGGCGACGGTTTCAAAAATACTGTCCCTAAATCTCCAATTAATTCACGAATGGCGCACAAAAAAACCACGCTCTCCGATAATCATTAGCAACGGTTATTGTAAACCATCGCTAAATCTTACCCCGAGGTAAGTTTGGTTAGGGGGAGGAGAGAGGAGGCTTTAGACAACGGTTCGTTAGATGATCGTTCCTAAAGGCATCCATTAGCGACGACTATAAATTCATCTCTAAAAAATCGTTGCAAACAACGCTTTCTGTAGTAGTGGGTACCGGTACTTGACATCAGTACCAACATGACTTTGGATATGGGATCTAAAGCTGTAAGCCATTGATGTCGGTACTAGTTCACCAGTATCGATACCTAGTATATAAGATACTAATACTAAAACACCTATATCGGTACCCATTCAATACAAAGTTCAATTGATAATTAATTAATATTTAGATTCATCCTAAGCTAGATGTAAGTTATTTATGAATTAACCCTAACAATACATGCACAAAAACTAAGAAAGAGAAAATAAACGAACACTTATATTCTTCCATCCTACTAAACTCAGTGAAAATTGAGAGTGACCATACTATCTCCAAACATATATTTATTCTCAATGAGACTAGCTTACCAATTTTTTATTTTAATTGCAGTCGATTGCTTGCTCTTGTAAGTGTACATTTTCTTTAAATTTGAATCCAATAAAATTTAGCAAAGAAAGGCTCAGATCATAAGCTTACTTGGAAAGGGAGATTAGCAAGTGAGATAGGTGGTATGATAGCTTATGAATATCACGAAAGCTGACCAGGAATTAATGCTTACTCATGATGATGTGTAAATATGGCCTTCGATACGTATAGGTTAGGAGTTGAATACCGTACGTAACGGAGATATCTCTCTTCTTCACGGGGATTTTCCATGAAGTACACATGTCCTACAAATTTGGAAATTAGATGAATCATGAATGGAATATATTCTCTCTTCTTGCGATTCTCAGATATGCATTTATATAGAGTAAAGGGTATCTTCGTTCATTTTGCTCGTTTTTTTATATACCAATTACCCTTCAAATATCCATATCTAATTTTTGAAAATTTTGCATAACTTGAAATATAATTTTATAATTCATACTCAAATTATCATGTTTAACGTGGATCGAAAGAAAAAAAAATTAAAAAAAAATGCAATGTAACAGTAGAATCCTTTTCATACACATAATTAAAAGTTAAAGTGCATAAAAATATATTATATAATGTATTTTGTAACATCGTAAAATAATTTGAGATAATTTTACATCAATATAAAATAAATTTACATCGATAAAAAATAATTTTACGTAATTTTAAATTGATGCGAAGTAATTCTACACTAATATAAAATGATCATAAATTAATTCTATATCTGTGAAATAATTCTTGATAATTTTATAACAGTATAAAAACACATCAGCCTATATATTTTTGTATCTGCATCCCAATTAAATGGAGCACATGCTTAATTCCATTTACGTTATAAAAACACGTGCGTTATTGATGTTAGAGGAAAAAAAAGGAAAAGAAAAAGAAAAAAAAAAAGGAAGTCATCCAGTAAAATTAAGGTACAAAGTAGTTAGGTTGACAAGTTAAAAGAACAATTTTTTTGACTTGTCTGCCTGTTGTTACTTTCTTCTCACGGTCAACTACGATGATAACAAGAATGGGCGATTTACTTGCTATTAATATAATAGCATTATTCGAGCAACCACGCATTGGTCTGGAGGATTGAAAGGAATGTGTGAGGATCAAATGGTGAGGGCCAAATCCTAATGATTTGGACCAATTTATTGATGGAAGGAGAGAGCAGACACTACTAATTAAAAGCCTTAGCAACTCCATGTGGTGAGAAGCCCGTCTCCCCACACAAAATCTTGGTTGTCTGCATGCATCCAGTGGTTAGGAAGAACATGTATATTTGATCAATTATTTTAGTGAATTGAAAGGTATGAGTTGTTTGTTTTGCCTTCATGAGCTCGTTATCTTCTAAGATTTTGAAGGATTCCCTTCCCTTCCTGTGTGATGACAAGGCCTCCACGTCCTAATCTTATTGGCTGCCACATACTATATTAATTATTATATCCCATTTCTATTATGGGGTTTGGTGTGTGCATGCGCCCAAGGGAAGAAAACATCGCCTGCTCTTGAGAGTTTCAAAAATTAAATGATAAAGTAGTCAAGCAACGCTATGGAGCATGCCCAAAAATTACCATAATTGGAGGAGGATGAACCAAAAAAAATGGTAGAAAATTAGAAAGAGAGTTATATAAGGAAGAGACAAACAAAAAGGCATCTTCTCTAGGGTTGGAAAGAAACAAAAAAGAAAAAAAAAAAGAAACCCTCAAATTCAAAGTGAGAAAGGGAAAGTGAGAGGGAAAGTGCCCAAAATAGTTGAAATTGGTGTGCTAAGAGTAAGTTTCTTTTTTTTGCTCCTCGACGGTGTCACATTGATGACCATGATCTCCTGATCGAAGTTTCAGACTCTGCCATTTGGCTACTGCACCATCCTTCTTAGTTCATATTCAAATACAAGTACTTTGCAACATTCTCCATGTCTGCTGATTTTATTTGAAAATGTTAAGCATACTAGGATTGCACTCCAACCCTAGTTCTTTATCACCATCCATAGGAATGAATATAGGGTGGTGGGAATAGAGGAGTATGATAACCATTTCCCATGTCAAAATAACTTCAACCATTCTCTTGCCTCTCAATCTTTGCACTCGTTCCCTTCCTTCTCCTTTTCTCTCTTGTCTTCCTCAAACAAAATTAGAACTAAAATAACGATTGATGTGGTTCAGTGAATTTGTTATTAATTTTCTTCTTTAATTTATATGAAAGATATCAATCTTAAGGAAGTAGATAGATGCATTTTCAAATTTTAAATTCTACATCCTAGACAACCATTGATGCATCCCCTTGGGACCACACCATCACCAACCTCCATCGCCAACTAGTGTATCGGGTTCAAGGGTATCGACCAATGAACACTTGGGCATGGTTTGCTTTAACTAGATGGGCCTACACTTCAACCCGAGCCAGCTCAAAGTGGTTTCAGGGTTTATTCATGCTGCTAAGGCACGTTTCGGCCCAACCCAATTCCAGATCTTGCAAATATCAGAGCTTATAAATTAAGGCTTTGGGTAGGTGTTATTAAACTCAAGTCAATGCCTTGGCCCCCAGGAAAGAAGGTGGAGAAAAGAAGCACGTCACTTTCTTTTTGCCATTTATGGTTGGGCTGAAATTTTCCCTTTAGCAAACCTAACAACATCAGGCCCACTAGTTACGAGTATTCTGGCCCAATGAGGACTTCCTATTCTAACAAAACGTATATTTTGGAGGAGACAGCTGCTAAATTTTTCAAACTCAAACATACATCCTTGTGGAATAATAATTATACACAACCCAAAAATTCTATATAATTCTCTTTGCTTTTCTTGTATGGTTTACTTCCTTCCTTTTTTGCCGTCTACTATAGTTCATTAACATTAACTTAATTCTATATCACCATCTTAGTTAATAATATGTAAATGACCTTTAGTTTAGTTGATCACATAGCACAGTCACCCTCATCTCCTAGTCAATTCATTTTTCGATATATTATTTTTAGTCTTATATCCATTCGTCCATTTCAGTTAGATTGTGGGACTTGGTTTCTTGGTGATGATATAACACTAGCATTTTATTTTTCCTCTATATTTTAGTTCATTGGTTGATATTCGCGTAAATAAAAAGATTATCCACAACCTAACAAATTCTTGGGATCGTAAGTGATCCCCATGCTTCCCCAGAACTAGAGCAATTTGCACCAAGAAACCCAAAGTTGGAATGAAAAGGGAAATTAAGTGGCTTTGGTGTTTAATTAGACATCTTAAGAAATTAAGTGAGAATAAAGGATTTATTCTCAGGAATAAACAAATTCTCTCCTTGAGGTGAAATAAGTTGATCCCTAAATTATGCTATGAAACCAACATAGAAGGATTAGGATGCTTGGTTGCCAAATATGCATCCAATGCAACAAATGATGTAATGTAAGGAGAGCATCCATTTCCATCGGGAAAACTTGCCAACCCATCACGGAAAAAATAATAATAAGAAAACAATTAACATGGTTATAAGTGTGGAACTTGACAAAAGCGTTAACCCACAATGGGCCTTTCAGCTCAAAAGTGGGCCCTTTCCAGATTCAGGCTCACTGTGGTTGGATCAAACTGAGCCTACGGTAGGCCCAATTACAAGGAAGGCCCGTGTAATCTTTTTGAGTTCTTGACGAAATAATGCAGGTTAATTATATTTCTCCGGTTAAGTTTCTGATTTCATTCTGAACTCATTCTGATTATGAAATTCATTTTTATCTGCCTGCCGACATTACTGAAATGTGTTATTGGAATCATACCCTAAGTTCGAGTAGGGACAAAGGTTGGAAAACATAAAAGCTTATGTGTAGAAGTGCGAGCGTGGTTTCAACTTGTATCCTTCATTTTTATGCAAAAAAAGTGCTGACACATGATAGGATATACTGGTGCAAACTAGTCAAATCACCTTCGTAACCATTTTATATTGGTGTAAAATCACTTTGTAAGGGTATAATTTTATTTTACACCCATGCAAAATAACTTTGCATTTTCAAAATAATTTTGCACAGATGCAAAGAAAAATTGCAAAGGTACAATCTTATTTTAAACTACTTTGAATTGAAGTAATCTTACTTTCCACCAGGGTAAAATTAAATTACAAGTGTTTCTTCACCTATGATAAGTGATTTTACACTTGAAATGTGATTTTTCACCTTAGGATGGGTTTAGGATTTAGGGTTTAGGGTTTCGCTAAACCCTAAACCCTAAATCCTAAACCCTAAAGCCTAAGGTAAAAAATCACTTTTGAAGTGAAAAATCACTTCTCATACGTGAAATCATTTTCCATAAACCTAAACCTTAAACCCTAAATCCTAAACTCATAGGGTTGTTTGGACTTTCAGGAATTTTGAGGGGTTTCCTCGTAAATTTTCTATGCACCAGAAGACCCCATGCGGAGTATTTTGGATTTTGGAGAGGTTTAATGCAAGTTTTGCACCCCCAGGAACTATCTTGAGGGGCTAGTGTTACTACCCGGTTCCCGAATCTCTACAGGACCCAAGACCGGCTCGCCTCGACTAATCCCAAGACCCAGTCGTCCAACAAGAAATAACCAAAAAGTAGGAAAATAAATCACATTCACTATACAATATAACTAACAGTAAAAGCGTACAAGTAGTAAAGGAAAGTAAAAGTTGCTAGTTCAGTACATACAACCACAACAATAGGAAAGTAAAACAAAAGTAACAGTAAAATGAACAGTAAACAAAAGTTTGAAACTCACTATAACAGAAAAGAGAGTACAATAAAAGTACTAAAACTATGGCTGGGCTCGACTGGGCCCAGCACCCTCTACAACCGGAAGTTCGGCCTATTCAATTCCTAGACCTGTACAGGGATGTGAGAAAACGGAGTCGGCAAACGCTGAGTAGAGTGGTAACCAAACTATCTAAAGCAGTAAAAACTAGCATGAATATTTATCCTTTTCCAGTTATTTATTTTACAGGTAATTTCTTTTCACCCCATTGGTTTACTTTCAGATTTCTTTCTTAATCTTGCATGTTCCTCGTGGGAACGATCTTGATTGTAGTCTTTTCTTAAGAGTAGAAGGTACACGTGGTGCTCTCCTGACCGGGAGAATCCCCCGTGGTAGTCCTACACCCAGTCAACCACCCCAATGTCACTGACAGACATAGCGGTGACTACGACACGCGCGATAAGCGCACGGGTAGCTATCCCGCACTGGCACGCGGTCAATCGTTTCCGCTAGCGAGTACGCCCAAAGTATAGCACTGAATAATACATGGCCTAGCCCTCTCAGAAACAGGGGTCTCGCCCCTCCACAGTCTGCGCACCCTCGTTTGACTACCCTGGTTTGCTAAGAGGGCCTAACAAGTCGGTGTAGGGTGGCTAGTTGAACACCGGGCCCTGTGAGGTGGCTAGCTCCCTCCCTATAATAGTAGCTCACCTCGGTATCGTGTACGCGAGGGTCAACAAAAGTTTGTGTAGAGTGGCCAATCCTAACCTCGGGTCCCAACCCAAGGGCGACTAGCTCCGCTCTACACTAAAATGGTACAGTCGCTCTCCTTGGTATCATGTACTCAAAGGCCAGTACACTTCCCGTCCACATTCCAAGCTTTTCCATCTATCCACAGGAGCTCTAGTCTTAACTCCCCGTAGGATTCATGCTCATGTTCACGACATTATTCCAATCCAGGTTTCATTATTCATAATTCGGTTCTTGTTTATACACATGCAGCTCGTATTTCCACAATTTAACACATGCAACAAGCGATATCATAGGTAACTGTTTAGTTATCTCAGACAGCTCATATTCTAACAGGCAGCATGTATTTATTTACAAGCAGTGGCTAATAATCTAGCTCATTCACATATAAATACAATTTCAATCACGCAAGCACTTGGTTCAATTATTTCTTATCTTAGGGTTCATGCCACATCCTAGGTTTGTAGTTGTCTACTTTTCATAGATGCATTCATATTTAATAAATATAACAGGGGTGAACCACACTACCAGATAATCCGGGAGTACTGGGGGCTCGAACTGCAGGCCCACGTGCCTTTGCAAGCTCCAGACACGCAATAGGTCGAAATCCTATATCAAGGAACACACCACAATAGAAGATTCAGGACAGTGTATAAATGTTTCTAATACGCAGAGGAATTCACAAGGAAACCACAGATACTTCATTTGCGTAAAATGGATCTCGATCGGACCCCAAACGGGTCAAAAATGCGTTTACAGACCCAAATCAGATGTCTGGAAACAAGTCCAGACGACTTAAAAGTCATAGAGACTCACCTCAAGCTCCTGTAGTGACCTCAGACATCCAGGACTCCTCCGCGACTGTCTGAAAACAGTTTCAGATGTCTGAACAGTCCTCTAGTCGTTTGGGAACGTCTTCGGTTGTCTGGTAAGCTGTCCAAATGTCTGAAAGAACGTGGAAGGGCGTGCCGCGCACCTTCCCAAAGCTACTCCTGTGCACGACAGAGCAGCACGCCACTTTTAGCCCAAACAACTTAACTATGGTGCGGCCTGCATGGCCGTAACCGCGAGGAAGACGTACCTTTGCAATACACTTGCTTTCAGATGTCTGGTGTCGATGCCAGACGTCCAATCAGTCGTCCGAAAGACACTCCGGACGTCTGATACTAGAAAAATTTCAGTATCATATTGTGCTCCTACGCTTCTCTCCGTGCTTCTCCGTAGTTCCTTCCACTCCGCTGCAGCTCCGACTTCTGTAGAAGGTCATGGACGACGCCCCAACGTCCTCCTCCCCCTCACGCTGTGGTGGTCGTGCAAGCCTCCAACGAGCTTCCACGAAGCTCGTGACCTCGGCCCTCTCCTCCTCCTCACGCCCTCTCCTCCTCCTCTCTCTCCCACACTCTCTCTTGCGTGCCTCTTGCTCACGGCAGTGGAGTGGAAGGTGGTGGTAGTGGTGGAGTGGAGAGGAGAGGAAGGGGGTCTCTTTTATAGGGTCAGGTGGTTAGGGTTTGGAGGGGAAAAGAAGGAAGGAGAGAGAAGAAGAGTCTATGCATCGCCTGTGCACAGACTGCAAGGTGCGTACAGATTTTTCAATTTTCAGGCGTTCAGGAAGGGGTCGAGACGTCTGGCTAGACGTCTGACTAACACTCCAGATGTTTTAAAAGGCTAAAATCAGGATGGGTCTTTACAGCTGGATGCAATTGTCACGCCACCTTACCCTCACCCACACCCTCCACACCACCTCGCCCCTACCCCCATGCCCCCCATACTCCACCTTATCCCTCCCCTACCATACCCCATACGCCCCCCCCATACTTCCCCCCATCCCCACACACCTTTAAATCCCCCCTCCTCCATTTCATTCTCCACCACAACAACCGTGAGAGGGAGAACGAGAAGGAGATTGAGAGAGGGTGTGGTTGGGAGAGGAAGAACGGGGAGCGGAAGGAGCTCAAGAGGGAGGAGAGCGTGGGCGAAGGGAGCGACGGGAGGAGAAGCTACTGCTGCAGTCGTGCACAGAGGGGAAGTTTCGCAAATGGTTCTGCAAAGTTATTTTTCCATTGAATCAAATGTCTGGGGATCCCTACAGACGTCTGGTCAGATGTCCGGAGGCAACACCAGACATTCGATAGAGTGATTTTCAAAAGGTATTGTCCTGACCGCCTGTGTATATTGTACATTAGTCTACGGGTGACTGTACGTGACTGTGCGCATGCTGGGCCGTTGGGAAGAGCATAGGCGCGTCATTCAAGGCGCTTTAGGACGTCTAGACACCTCGTCAGATGTCTGACCCTCATCCCAGACGACTAGGAGCCCTGCTAGACGTCTGGAGAAACCCTCAGACGACTGTGAAGGGCTCCAGACATCTAAAAAGAGATGCAGAAAGCAAGGTGAGCTACTGCATTCGTTTAAGATGTCTGAGACTCTTTCCAAAAATCTAATTTTAGTCAGGATTAGTGCTATTGGGCCGGTTCGAGGCCTAAACGGAGTCGATTTTTCACAAACAAAGTATCGTTGGTTTCTGTTTAGAATTCTCTATGTTGTGGTATAGTGTATATACTATTTTGAGCTCATTTTACATGTTGGTCAATGCTATAGGTCTCCAGTCCGTAGTGTACACGGGATCCGTGGGGACATTGGGATCCACCGTTCGAGCCTCCATATCTCCCGTATACTCTGGTAGAGTTGTCCTCTTTAATCCCTGGTTTAAATGACTAAAAGTGCATGCTATATTAGAAATATCTAATTGAACCCTAAAATATGAAATGAACCCTAGGGCTTAGGAGAATGCATGTACATTACTTGAACCACGCTATTATACTCTAAAATGCATGTTAAAGTCTTTACTGCTAGCAACTGAATAGTTAATTGATGTGGTGATTATTTAATTTGTTAACTTACGAGCTGCCTGTTGTACGAATGAGAAATCCGTATATGATAGATATGCATGTCACAAAATGAAATAAGATGAGTACGATGCATGAACCCTATGGGAATTAGAAAAGGAACTCACGTATACTGAACGAATATCGGATGTAAAAGGGAAGTAAACTAGCGATCGTGTACGTGATATCGAGTGCAACTGTCCCTTTAGTAAGAGAAGTGAGATGGCCCTTGCGTACGTGGTACCGAGGAGAGCAACTATCCCTTTAGTGTGGGAAGTGAGCTGGCCCTCGTGTACGTGGTATCGAGGAGAGCTACTATCCCTTTAGCGTGGGAAGTGAGTTGACCCTCGTGTACGTGATACCGAGGAGAGCTACTGCCACCTTAATGTAGGGGGCAGCTAGCTGACCCTTAGGACCCAGGGTTAGGACTGGCCACCCTACATCGACTTCAGTTGAGCCCACTGGGCAAACAGGGATAGTCTGACCAAGGTATGCAGACCCGTTATATTCTGTTCTATGCTGTACGTTTGGGCGTACTCGTTAGTGAAAACGACTGACCACGTGCCAGTACGGGGTAGCTACCCGTGCGTTTATTGCGTGTGCCGTAGTTACTGCTACGTTGCAACCATGACCTCGGGGTGGTAGACAGGGTGTAGGACAACCACGGAGTACTCCCTCGGCAAGGAGAGTGCCACGTGTACATCCTGCATCACGAAAAAACTGCAATCAAGATCGTTTCCTTAGGGAACAAGTGGGTTAAGAGATATTGTGGACTCTTACAAGAAACCAAATCAGAAACACAGATTTTTTAACGGAAATAAACAGTAATACAAACTAGAAATTGGATGGTTAGTTAGTTGCTTGTTTCCTTTATGTTTAATTACATATAAATGACTTAAACATCACTTTATTCAATGTTAGCTGACCACAAATTTATGTAACTTGTTCAGGTCTGGGAGTTGAGCAGCTAACACCACCGGTTGCAGAGAACGCTAGGCCCAGTTGAACCCAGCCGTAGTTTTTTCTCTTTTCCGTTGCAGAGGTCTTTTGTTAGTAGTGGGTACTTTAGCATGTGGTACTTGTTTTTATTTTATGATGGCTATGTAAGCATTTCTACTCCGTGTGTGGCCTGTAGTACCTAAGAGATTCTCTATTCTATTTTTCTTTGCTATCTACTACTACTTAGTTATATTGTATATGTGGTTGTAGATTGATATTTATCCATTTGGTTATTTCTCATTAAACGACTGGATCTTGAGATTTAGTCAAGGTGAGCCGTTCTCGGGTTCTGTAGGGAGTTGGCAATGAATTGTAACAAAGGCGCTCGTCGATGGCAATGGCTGCAGTGGCCACTGATCAGTGGCTGTTTGTGGCGTGAGGAGGGGCTGGTGGCTACTTGTTGGAGCATGGTCTGCAATGGAGGTGGTGATGGGTTGTTTCCATTTGTAGCAAGAGATGAACAAGATAAAGATGAAGGAGATGGTAGTGGTGGTGGTGCGTGGAATAAGTGGCCGCTTATGCTGTTACTCAATGGGATAAGTTCTTTGTTCTTTTTTTTTTTAGGCAGCATGAAGACATTTATGCAAGATTTATTCTTTCCTCTAGTTTTTCCTTTGAATATCTGTTGGATTACCATTGAAAAATCCTGTGGAAGAAAAGTGGATGAACCAAAGTTCATCCTCTTGCTACTTTGAACTTCATCTTCTATAGACTAAACTTTTTATTCTCTACATTGCACCTTTCTGAACTATATTTTTTAATCTTGATCTTTATTTTTTTCCTTTTTAAGTGGAATTTTGATCTTTTCTTGAACTCCATTTTAGGGATACAGAGACAAATGAATATCCGGGAAATAATGGAGGATGTTGGCAAGATAAATCATGGACATTATTGGCATGAGAATCAAAATGGCCTTACATTTCCCGCTTGTCAGGTTCATGCCATCTTGTTCCATAGTTTAGAATTCATTCCAAGGTAGATGAAATGTGTTTTGAATTTTGTAATTGTTATAGCAATCTTTGGATGTCAAATGCTTGTGTCCCCTTAATGTCACAATTTCTTCCAGACATACTTTTCACCAATCACACAAGTAATATGTACCTTTCAGATAGGGCACAACAAAGATTTATTTTGAGGGGACCACGGCCTTACCAGAAAAACCCAGATACATAAGAAGGAGCAAATAACACATATTACATCAACACCATTACATAAATATCACAACGTCTCCCTAAATGACTCATCCCCATTGATAGGCCATAATCCAAAGCCTAAACATATCCAAAGTAGACATTAAACCTAGCACATATCCCCCATGAAGGCCCAGACGGGCCCACGCAAAAGTGTGTAGCACATAATCAAAAAAACCAAAGCTAGAGCAACGTCAGCCAGACATCCCATCTCCAACGTAAAATTTCAAGAAGCATAAATAGTATAAAGCACAAACAATCAAAGCACAAAGATTCACATTACAGTACAAACTAACACAGCAGGAAAAAAAAAAATGCAGACCACAGCATACTTAACAGATAACAGAAACAATAAAAACTTAAAGGCTCGACTCACAGCACAAATAAGCACAACCCTAAAGGAAAAAAAAAAAAGAAAAAGAAAAAAAGAGCCACAATACAAAGTTCCTAAACCTCAAGCACCAGTTGAATAAGTATGAACGTCTCATAAGACAAAATAGCAAAGTCCCAACGACTAACAGCAAGAAATTTCCCTAACCCTTAGCATACGCTAACACAACGTAGGCATCTCTTAAAAAAGATAGAAAATATCGACTCACAGTATAAAGCTGGGGAATCCAAAGTACAAATATTTGAAAAAGGAAACACATGGCCCACATCCCGCAGCCCAATAGCACCTGCTCTGATACCCATGTATCGCTTGGGTGCAAAATGGGCCCATGCACTCAGTAGCGCCACCCCCACCCCCCCCCCCTCCCTCACACACACACACACACACACACACACACACACGCACACACACACTTCGTAGTATAAGTTGGTCGTGTAAAATGTCATCGAAAACGACCTGTTTATACCATTACTCGTGAACAAATGCAACGTTTTCCCAAGCTTTCAGTGGCGGCCGCCGCCGTGGTGGTGGCAATGGATGGGGGCCCCTTAAATGGGCCTCCGATCTGGACTCATCTTTCCACAACATAGTGGACACGTCGAACCTTCGTCTTCTTTGATGACGATAACATGACACGACACGGATCGTCAGAGAAAACCATAACAAGGGCCCCCAAACTTTTGTGATTTTTGTACATTGATAACACCACAAATTCGTGCTATCCTTATGGCCATTGGAGATGATGGATTGGGTCAGGTACGGAGTTGGTCGCACCACCGACAAAAGAGGGACCTAAATGTCAACCAGCTTTGCTCCACTTGCTCCCCGTGAGTGGGGGTAGTTTTGTCCATTCATCTTCCCGATTACTTACTTAAAATGATTGGTTGACCTTCACTGGTCCTCGAATCAATGGGTACACTCGGCAGGAGGGTTAGAATTGAAGTAAATTAATTTGAAAAGGGTATTTATTCGATGGATTTTTAATTTGATTGATAGGTTTGCATTGGTTGATATGTGACGTAGATTTAGTGGATGATTTTTCCAATATAATGATATGGATGTGAGTGGTTGATAGATATTTTTTTAATAATTAAAATACAAAGAAATGTACGAGGTGAAGTAAAATGTAGTGTAAGGAATTGAGAATGTGAATCACACTTAACATTGATATTTAATGTAAAAGATTAAAAAGATATAAATTTCGTTACATGGTGACTCCTACTTCACTTAAAAAATGCATCATCACTTCGTACTAAAATGTACAAATGCAAGTCTCATTTTACATTAATGTCAAATTATCATGGAGTGATTTTGTACCGATGTAAAGTGATTCTGAAGGTGATCTAGTGATTTTGCATCAATATAAAATGATTAAGAAAGGTAAATTCAGTGGTTTGTATCGATGCAAAATGATTCCATTGGTTTGAATAGTGGTGGATCCCAATACATGTCAATACTTTTTTACACAAAGGGAAGATATTTCAAGTGGGAATCATGTTCACACTTCCTTACATTTAATTTTACATCACCTTTTACATTTTTATACCTACATCTCTTTTAATATTATGATATGATTGTAAGTTAATGTGAAATTATGAATATATTTTAATGGATATATCATATTAGAGTGGAATTTTAAATATATATTAGTGTTACTGTAATGTAAGAAATAATAATAATTTATATGAAATGAAAGAAAGTTAATCTTTTGAAACTATCTGTAAACCCACCCCTAACTCACACAAGGGAAAGTAAAGTGAAGAAACTTTCCAAGGGAGAGGAGAAAAGGCCATAGTTTAAGGTGCAACGTGGACTCAAACACGATGGTCATCTAAGTTTGATGGGTTGACGACTTTGAAAACGTTGAATGCATCTTAGGTGCCTTTTTTCCCTTTATTTCAATATTGGTCTTTGCTAGCCAGGTTGTATGATGTAGCATATGGAGGAAACCAAATGAGAAAATATGAACTCACTGGCAGCTAATAATATCTTGTTGACTGCAAAGGAAGGGGGGCACATGGTAGAACTTGGAAAAACCAGCACCAATAAAGAAGGGTCATAGTCAAGCACAATTATTTAAGTTACCCTGACTCTCCACTTAAAGACCACAAGTGCTTTTAAGTCAACACAGGTGTTCCACAACCTAATTCAAAGCAAGCTATTCAAAAGTAAATCACTGATCGCAATGCAAACACTTGAATGGATCACAATACTTAAATGGTTTGCTTAAATGATTCGCGTAAATGGTGCGTGTGCCAATACCTATAAATAAAAACTCATTTAACCTTCTTAAACTTTTATCCTATCGACTGACTCAAAAAATAAAAATGAACATCAACTAAGGTCATAATTAAAGTATACAACTGTTATGACCCGATCATGGCTCCCTACATAATTCGAGAATAATTCGCCTCGATTAAAATCCTAAGTCTCAGTCGTCTGACGAGAAATAACCAAATACACAAAATCATTCCACAACTACATATGCAATGTAACTAAGTATGAAATAGGTAATAGACAATAATGAAAAATAAAACAAAAAATCTCAAAGGTATTACATACCGCAAGCAGAATAGAAATGTTCATTGATATAACCATCACACAAAAGTAGAGAGAAACATAATAAAAATAGATACTACAGGTTAAAGATACTCACTACTACAAAAAGAGGCCTCTGGAACAAAAAGCAAAGAAAGTACAACTATGGCTGGGCTTGACTGAGCCCAGCACCTTCTGCAGCTGGTGGCGCTGGCTGCTTAACTCCCTAACCTAAACATGGTTATATATATCTATGATCAGCTAACGTTGAGTAGAATAGTGTATATGTTATTTACATGTAATTAAACATAAAGGAACAAACAACTAATCATACATTTGCCAGTTATTTATTATCATCTATTTTCGTTTCAATCATATAGGTGTTTCCGATCCTGTTTCTAATAAGGGTCTGCAATGTTTCTTAATCCACTTGTTCTCTAAGGGAATGATCTTGATGTAGTTTTCCTGTGATGCAGGATGTACACGTGACACTCTCCTGGCCGGGAGAGCACCCCTTGGTAGTCCTATACCTGATCTACCACCCCGTGGTTATAGCCGCGATGTAGCGGTGACTACAGCACGCGCGATAAGCGCTTAGGTAGTTACCCCGCACTGACACGCTGTCAGTTGTTTCCGCTAGCGGGTACGCCCAAACGTACAATACATAATAGAACAGGGGGCACACCCCTACATAATCTGCGTACCCTCGCCCAGCTATTCTGGTTGGCCCAATGGGCCTAACAAGAGTCGGTGTAGGGTGGCCAATCCTAACCCTGGGGTCCCAACCCAAGGGGCGAGTAGCTTCCCGCTATACTGAAGTGACAGTAGCTCACTTTCTGTAACTAAGTCCATACCACCAACCAGCCTGTAGGCAACATGTTCCAGCACACATCGAATTTCCAAATCACAGTATTTTGATTCCTTTTCTAGTTCCCTGTAAGGTTCGTGCATCAACGTTTGTTTTATTTCATGATATGTCATATATCTCCATTCACATTCCAGTTTTTAATTGTATAATAGGTAGTTTGTGATTCAACAAATTTAGCAATCACCATATCAATTAATTATTTAGTTGCTAGCAGTAAAGGCTTTAACATGCATTTCAGAGTGTAACAACGTGATTCAAGTAACATGCATTCATCCTCCTCAGTCCTAGGGTTCATTTCATATCTTAAGATTCAATCAGATATTTCTAATATGACATGCACTTTAATCATTTAAAACTACAGTATTAGAGAAGACCACTCTACCGGGGTATACGGGTAGAATGAGGGCTCATACGGTAGATCCCGACGTCTCCGCAGGTCTTGTGTACATTACGAATTGGAGACCCATATCATTGACCAACATGTCAAACAAGTTCAAAATAGCATAGGTATGATACTAACACGTAGAGAATTTCGAAAGGAAACCAACGATACTTCGTTTACGAAAAATCGACTCCGTTTGGTCTCTAAATCGGCCCAAAAACACGTACTCTGACCAAAAGTCCTAAACGTCTTAAACGATCGTAGATGCTCACCTTACTTTCCTATGTTTGTATCTGTCGTCTGCTACCCCGCACAGTCATCTGAGGGGGTCTCCAAACGTCTGACACTGCTCCTGGTCGTCTGAGAGGACAGTCGGACGTCTAACAATGCTCCCAAACGTCCTAAAGTGCCTCGAACGTCGTGCCATGTGGCTTTCCAATGCCCTAGTACCTGTGCATGCATGCACAATGAAAAAGCGACACGTAAATATGACTGTACATGCATGCAAGCTCCAAGGGCACGTGCAAGGTACGTACCTTAGCACTCTATGTGCTGTTAGACGTCCTGAGCCCTCTCTGAACATCTGATGACCCCTCCAAATGTCTGAAAGAGGTTACAGACATTTGATACTACGGAAATGTCCGCGCGTAGAGCTTCCCCACAAAGTCCATATGTAGTTCCTTCTCCACGTGCTGCTACAACCGTAGCAAAGCTCCCTGCAGCAGTAGCTTCAGGAGGTCCTCCTTCACGAGCTCCTCCTCCCCTCCCAGCTCCTCCGAGCTCCTTCCCTCGCCCACACACTCTCTCTCTCACTTGTCCACGCTCTATCTCTCTCCCTCACTTGCGCTCTCCCTCCCACTCCTCCGTGTTCCTCTTTCTCCCCTGTTATAACCCTGGCATCAAACGTCGTTTAAGATGTCTGGGAATTGGTCCAGACGCCTGGTCAGACGTCTGGAAGCTTTCCCAGATGTCTGGAATTAAATTTTTTCGGCGTACGTGTTCGAGTCTGTGTGCATGCGCGCGCAGACTGAACCGCCGCCCTCCTTCACTTTCCTTCCTCCCTGCAGGCGCAGACAGCTTTTTCTCTCTCTCTCTCCGCTCGGCAGCCTTCAAATACCCCTCTCCTCTCCCTCACCCTCACTCCACCGCCTTCTTCTTCTTCTTCTTGTCAGCTAGAGCGTGAGCGGGCGAGGGCAGCCGCAGCGGCGGCTGTGAGTGCGTGGGGAGGAGGGGCTATTGCGAGAGGGAGAGAGAGCTTGGTCGCATGGTTGCGAGCTCGTCGGAGCAGCCAGGGCCGACCGGCGGTTGCGCAGCAGGCGCATGGTGCTGGGGAGGAGCTGCTGCAGCTCAGGCAGCAGGAGGGCGCGACGCGGCACGGCTGTGCACTGCGGGCAGAGGGCGAGGAGGTCCTGATTATGGGAAAATTTCCCAAAATCAGACGTCTGGACATACGTCCAGACGATGCAGGAGACGTCTGGAGGAAGGTCCAAATGTCTGAAAGGTATGATATTTTTACCTTCGTCTTCTTTCGCGTGTACGGCCGTGCAGCCGTTCCGCCGAAGGCTTTTGCATCGTTTCGTGTTGAGGACGGCCGCGTGTGTGTGCAGTAATCGTTAGGGAAGGCGCAAGGGCACGCCATCCCACACAGATCGGACGTCTGGGCACGGCACTAGACGACGGAGAGGGTCTTCACGCGTCCGGAGTGACAATCGAACGTCTAGAAACTAGGTCCAGACGGTTCAGCGGGCTTCTGGACGTCTGAAGTACCGCGCAGGATCAAGGTATGACCTGAGCTATCATTTAAGACGTCTGGAAGATGTTCCAGACGTCTGATTTTGGGCAGACTTGTCGTTTTTTACCCGTTTAGGGTACGTTCGGAGTCCGTTTTCCGCGTTTCAAGTTTCGTTCTTCTCAGATTTATTTCCTCTACCTGTTTACAGTAATTGTATACTGTTCTAAGTAGCTCCTTGTAATTGATCCTTGTGTTAGGACCCCATTCCGTTGTGACTCTAGGGGTTGCGGAAGCGCGCGGGCTTGCCGATCCCGCCCCCAGTACTCCTGATTTTGCGGGTAGAGTGACCGTTTCAATTATTTATCAAAAATTATGCACTTGTGAAATAATTAATAGAGTCTAGGGTATTGCATGAACCCTAGGACTGAAAAACTAGATTGAATGATAGATCCTAGGATAATGCATGAATCCTAGGATTGGAAAACTAGATTGAATGATAGATTTTAGGGTATGGCATGAATCCTAGGACTGGGAAACTAGATTAAATATATATACATTGCAGTCTTGGAAAAGTAGAAAGGAAACGATAACTGCCTGTAATTGGTTAACAGTTGCCTGTTTATGGATGAATAATTAAGGTTGAGAACATGGGTTATATGAATATAAAGCTGAAATGATGAAGCCTAAATTGGCTGAGTTAAAAGAGCATGAACCCTATGGGGAATTATGAGTAGAATTCCTAGAAAGTGAATGGAATAGAATTGGGGAAGTGAGCTGGCCCTTGAGTACGGAGTACCAAGGAGAGTGATTGTCCCCCTGTTTAGTGCAGAGCGGTGCTAGCCGCCCCAGGGACCCGGGGTTAGGTCTGGCCAATTTGTACCGACTTTTGGCCCTCGTGTACACAGTACCAAAGAGAGCTACTAGTGTAGGGAGAGCACTAGCCACCCCACGGACCCAGGGGTTCTGCTAGCCCTCCTACACCGACTTGTTAGGCCCACTGGGCAAATCAGGGTAGTCAGGCGAGGGTGCACGGACTGTGGAGGGGCAAGGCCCCTATTTGGTTACTGTGGAGGGGCTGGACCCCTGTTACTGAGAGGGCTCTGCCCTATACTGGTTCCGTGCTATACTTGGGCGCACCCGTTAATGGAAACGACTGACTGCGTGCCAGTGCGGGGTAGCTACCCGTGCGTTTATCGCGCGTGCCGTAGTCACCGTTACGTCTGTCAGCGACCTTGGGGTGGTTGACTGAGGGTAGGATCACCACGGAGGACTCTCCCGGCCAGGAGAGCACCACGTGTTACTTCTACTTTTCGGAAAAGACTACAATTAAGATCGTTCCCACGAGGAACATTCAAAATCAAGAGAAAGATCTGAGAAATAATTCAATAATGAATAAGTGGGAAAAATAAAGAAACAGATTAAAAATATAACAGCTACTGCTCACCTTACTGTTTTCTTAGCTTTTAGTTGCCACTCTACTCAGCGTTTCGCTGATGTGTCACCTTTGTCACCTTTTTCAGGACTAGGTGTTGAGCAGCCAGAGTCGGTGGTTGCAGAGCATGCTGGGCCTAGTAGAGCCCAATAGTTTTACTTGTGTAGTACCCACTGTACTTTTCCTTCTGCTGTAGTGAGTATTTTCTGTTATCACTGTACTCTTTTATTGTAAGCATCATGTTTATGTATCTGCTTATTTCTTTACTGTTGTAGTGGTGTATACTGTAGTATTTCTTTTCTTTACTGCAGTATTTTGTTACTGCTAGTTATATACATGTTGAATGTGGTTTATTTTACTACTCTTTTGGTTACTTTTTCGTTGGACGACTAGGTCTTAGGATCAGTCGAGTCGGTCCGATTCTCATGTCTCGTAGGGATTCAGGAATCGGGTCGTAACATCCCTGATGTAAACACATTTACACTACTTAAAATGTCTATTTATGCATGTTCTTAAGCATAGGATTGCATTTCATGATATAAATATTGCATAACATGCATCATCTTGCATTTAGAGTAGTTTGAATAAAATGGAGGTTAATTGTCTCCTTTTATGTGCTTGGACAGGGCAAACATTTTATCGGGGCCTCGGATCAAAGATCCAACCGTATGGATGTGATTAGGGCGACGATTGGAGTTCAACGACTCCAAGATCGCCCTAATCAGGCATTCGTAGCATCAGATAGAGATCAGGGAACCCTAGAAGATCAAGGGCCAGGATGGTGTAAATCCGCACTTCAGATGACAAATCCGACTGCACGGATGAATTCGGATCGACGATCGCAGCCCAACGACACAAAAATCGAGTCAATCCGACATCCGTGGCACCATCTACAACTTCCAGAAGTTGACGGCCAAGATGACGCCACGTGGCGCCATCTCAGCCGCCAAAACGGCCGCTTGCATCTTGTGAAGACCGCGCACCCGTCTCCTCTCCGCTGTTGGATCTCAATCCAACGGCTGCGACGCGCCCGCGCTGAAGTCAAGCGCTCGACACAAACGCGACCGCAGCGCAGCGGTCGAGCGCTCTAACGCGAAGCAGGGACGCGCGTTCGAGCCGCGCCCCGCAGAAATTGGAGCGGTGGCGCGCCTCCAATCGACCGCACGATCGCGATCCAACGGCCGCGCGCGCCCGATAGCGCCGACGCACGATTGGACGCGCGCGTGAACGTGCGATCGCACGCACAGGCGAGCGGGCGGCAGCGGTGAAGGTGCGATTTTAAGCCGTCCGATCTCGCGATCGGACGGCTGAGACTTCGCGGACGTGCGTAGGCGTTACGCACGCGGGCAGTCGAGCGGGCGCGCGTGGGCGCGGGGGCGATGGCCACGTCGGGGCTTTAGTGACGGATTTATCCGTCACTAAAGACCCCTTATTTATTATTTTGAAGATGTAATGTCTATTTTGCCCCCACTCCTTGCAACTATAAAAGGAGACCCCCTCCATACGAAATTCTCATCCCTTCTTTCTCTTCTCTACCCCTCCAAAGCTCAAGAGAAGCTTGTCCCACACCCGGGATGCTTCTCGCGAGATAAAGTCCAATTTTCGTTCCTCTTCGGAAGTGGATCCCGCGACGACGACGGCGTGCTGCTTCGTTCCCGTTCTTCTGCTTCGTCCTCCTTCGTCCCTCTTCGTTCTCCTTCGTCCAGGCGTCGTCCCGTCCGGCTCGTCCTCCAAGCAACCGTCGAGGAAGATTTCTCTCTCCCTATTCATTTTACCGCTTTGTAGTATAGATTTACTGCTTTCTAGATTAAGCTACTCGTCCTCCAAGCAATCGTCGAGGAGGACATTTCTCTCTCCATTCTTTTAATGCTATTTAGAGTAAATTTATCGCTTTCTAGAGTAATTGTTTTATACTTTCTAGTTGTAATAAACAATCTCTTCAATACAAAAATTCCTTGTTTATTCTATATCTCATTTTGATTTCTCTGTGTAATATTCTCTTTCTCTCTTACTCTCTCTCTCTCTTCTATTTATTGTAAATAATTAGATGGTTCTAAATTTAATTATTCTGTAACAAATAAAAAGAAACGCGTATTTTGTAAATCAAACGTCTGCCTCCCTGTGTTCGACCCGGAATTTCAATTTCGGTATAAATTTTATTTGTTGAACACGAATTCTTCGCTTTTGAACTACGGCGACATGTTTTCCAAAACCAATCTCGTTAGCGTAGGTTCGTAATCGTTTAACAATCCCCTCCTCTCCTTCTCCCCCACTCACAGCTGCAAGGGGATGGGGGGAGAAGAAGGTCGCCGGCGATAAGATGGGTGGAGTGGAGATGGTGTCGTTGGGTGGAGGAGTGGAGGTGGCATCAATTTTATAAAGAGAAGGGCTAGGGTTTTGGGTGTGTGTGTGCATGGGTTGAGGGTGGAGGGGTGGGGGAAAATTGCAAAGTTGATCCCATATGGTCTTCTTTTTTCCTGCAAAGCCCACAACTAAAATCCCAGGGGTTTAAAACTACAGTAACACCCCTATAATTTTGAAAAATTCTCGAACAACCCTTGAGAAGAGTCATTTCAACAACAATCAACATATACTTGCAAGCTAGCACATCATTCCATGAGCTAAACCAAAGCAAAGCCAACAAAAGCAAGCACTCATCCAAGTTTAGGCGCATCACACGTGCCACACAAAATCGATCCAAACTCCTCCCAAACCGGTAAATCAAAAGCCCTTTCAACACACTTAAATTGTCCACCACCTACGAGTTGGACGTTTGCAGAGAAGACTTAGATTTGAATCTTACTCGCAACTTACAACGAAAGAAAATAAAAAAAAAAAAGGATGAAAATTACTTTTTTATTTTTGTCCTAACTATTGAATCCATGACAACGTCGTCATCCAAAGTTGCAAACAGAAGCAAAGATCTATCATCCATCTAAATTTGGAAGCTCCCATCGATTTTTGACTATCACCAAACAGATTCCTCAAAACCCCCGCGGCCCCCCCCCCCCCCCCCCCCCCCATCCATCACAAAATTTAAGGACGATCTCATCTCAACCATTCTCACGGAAACCAAAACCACCAAGACAATAAAAACACAGAATGCTTCCAACGTCCAATCACAGAACCCAAACCCCAAAAATCGATAAAATTATTTGCTGAGAGGTACTGATTTGGGGCAGTGGGCATACAATCTCAATTCTTGCAGCTCCCAAAAACCCACTAAACACGTCAAACCCAAAAAATTAAATAAAAAGAAAAAAAAAAAAAGGGAAACAGAGGAACCCATCAAACCCCCATCAGAGGTATCATCTTTCTCCTCTGTTCTCCTTCCCCTGTTAAGCTGCAAAGATCTGCTCTTTCATAGGTTGATCCATCACCATCCACTCCTCGACCACGTCAAAATCAAAATCCCCATTAAACCCATCAAGATCATCAAACAAGCACATTGGCAGAGGCTCCATACGCATCTCCAACTCCCCTGTCTCCTCCTCAGCAGGGAAGAAACACGGGGGAAGTCCGTCCTCCTCCGAAAAGAGCGATCCCGTCTTTTCCGCCTCCGTCACCGCCACCGCCCTCAGTATCGCGTACTCATTCTGGTTCGGATTCGGATATTTCAGAGCCTCCTCTGTTCCACGAATTCCCCTGTTTCTGGAAGCAGTCGGTCTCAATTCCTTCTCTTTTCTCTGTTTTATCTCCTTCTCCTTCTCTTTCTTCTCCTCCTTCGACTTCTTCTCGGCCGCGATCCGCGAGGCGGCGTCGCGGTAGGCCCGCGAGGCTTCCTCCTCGGTGTCGAACGTCCCGAGCCAAACACGCGTGCGGCGGAGAGGGTCGCGGATCTCCGCCGCCCACCTCCCCCACTTCCTCCTCCTCACCCCCCTCCTCCTCCCCTCCCCATCAGCCACCGGCGAAGCCCTCTCCGTTGGCCTCTCCGGCAGCCTCACATCGACGACTACCTTCTTCTTCTTCTTCTCGTCCTTCCTCCTTCTTTTACTCTTCCTCCGCTCCTCCACTTCCTCCTCAGAGGAGTCCTCTGTTGCGTAGGGGTCGTCGCAAACCACCGTGACCCGCCGGAGGCGGCCATTTCGAGTGAGACCCATGTGGTGGATATGAAGGAAAGTTGGGAGCTTGAGGTGTGGTTTGGGTTTTGGTTTCTTGTGAGGGGACGTGAGAGGGAGGAGGGGGATATAAAAGCCGAGACCTTTGGCCCTATCGATCCATCTCTTTAGCTGTCTCTGCTTCCTCCATCCTTCTCTTGTCTCGGTTGTGAGCCCCCCCCGCCTTCTTTCTCTTACTTCAAATCCCGAAGGGACGGATGAGGGAGGATTGGGATAGAGTTATCCCAAGTCAAAGTATCGTAAAAATAAGTAAAATGGGATAAAATAATTAATATTAATGGATAATTTTTTAATATTATAATAAAAATATTGATAAATATTTTAATAAATATATTATATAAGGGCAGGTGTATTTTAACACAGAGAATCAAATTTCTCAAATATTAATCTATACCTTAACACATGCCTCTCCCTTTAACCCCAACAAGGGGACCCACCATCGGATGTGGCCATGCACCTTTCTCTTGTCTTCGTTAGCCACTTCGCCGCATCGGATTTGACATGGGTAACCTGCTGTTGTTGATTGATACATAGGGATAAGCTATATACATTTAACTTTAGATTTTATTTATTTGATTTTCTTTTGATATTCCTTTAACCGATCCTATGTCAAACGGAGCTCAAGGGTGCATGGGGATGCAAAGGCTGAGATGGTATTATGTGTTGTGTGTTATTTTTCGTAGTTTACCGTCCATCTATCTTTCTACCTTCTATATTGTTGGCTTCATGTCTTACCACTCATGTGACATGTGATTTAACATTGATGTTGATTGATAGGGTTGGGCAAGTTGTATCACTTAACTTCAGAGATTTTACCTCCTTGACCGACCCTCTGCCAAATGAAGCCCGAGGGTGCATGGGGGACACAACGGTTGAGATGGTATTGCATGTTGTGTGTTGTTTTCTGCAATCTTTCATTTCTCTATCTTTCTACCTTCTGTATTGTTACGTTGGTTCTAGCACTTATGTGATGTGTCTCTTTTTTTTTTTTTTGTCTGTGTGTGTGCTCATGATAGGAACATCATCATAAGTCATAACTAGCTCATTTTGACTCAATTAAGTCAGTAAATGCTCCTACATAACAGCTAGAGAGTCACAAGTCATTGCATAATCATTCTGAAAGAAAAACAAGAAACTAAGGTTAAAACTGCAATTTTACCAGCTCATCATTAATGCAATACAACCACTCATCATTAATGCAGTACAATCACGGATTTTCTCAGGGGTTGAATAAGGGTCAATTGGTCTTAAAAAGATAACAAGTGGGACAAGACAGACAAGAAAATGTTTGCACGTATTCTAAGTATTAAATGACTTTTGAAACCCTAAAAACAGACTCACTTAATTAACTGAGGTTCTGCTCATGATAAAATTCACCTAAACCCTCTAAAATACATAAAAAATATTCTCCAGGGTTTAGAACTTTCAATTTAACCATCAGAACATATTTTGACCCAAAATGAAATCACAGACATACACTTGCGCTAATTTAGGTTTATACATAAATTACTTAGTCAAACATAGTCAAAACCAAAATCCAACTTCATCATTGGATTCCTTCGGTCAAAATTAGGTTTGACCCAAAATTTGGACCCAAGATGAATTTGTCTTGACCTAGTTTTTAAATTAGTCCTGTCTAATTTTATTTCTGCCCCTAACTTTCAAAATTCTTTCAAATAGGTCCCTAACTTTGGCGTTGCTCTTACAAATAGGTCCCTATGCCATTAAACTTATTCCTACTTGCTCTGGCAACCTTAAAAAGGAAAGAACTCCCTGATTTCTTGACGAATCCCTTTCAAATTTCAAAGGGAAGTTCGTCAAGAAATTCCCTTCCTTTTGGACCTAATCCTAAGCCCTGAAACCTACCTAATCTTGGGAAGCTTGCTTCCCAAGATTTGGGTATCAAGAAACTTCCAACTCCAATGAGCTTTCCAAGCTTGGGAAGCTTACTTCCCAAGCCCTAACCGACCTCTGATTACCTATAAAAGACTCCCCAGATCACCATGGATTTCCCAAGCTTGAATTCAACCAGAGATTTCCTCTAATTCCTTTAACCTCCTTCGGCCGATTTTCTCTTGAAGCTCCGGCGACCTTCCCTACTTTACTTCGTCGTCTGACCACAATACCAGTGGCAGACTCTTCCTCCTTGTCTTCTTTAGCGTCGGGGAGCACCCGTTGGCGCACCTACCCCCTTCATCCTCACCGATCACATCTCTCTAAGCAACTTTGTCTCTGGCGTCGGCCGCACCTCACCCAGCGCCAACTCCACTCCTCTTCGTCTGCCTCCCCTCCTAAAGAACTCCTCAACATCTCCTCTTCATTTTCAGACCTCTGCCACTTCGTTTCGACCGCCGACTTGCCCCATCGCCCTCCGTCTTCCACCTCACCAGCGTACCTCTGGCGAGCTCACACGGCCACTACACGCCACCAATTCAGCCGCTGTTCATCTCCACACCTCCACTGTGTTCCAGAGAGCAAAAGTCCTCTGGTCTTCGAGGCTATTGGCCTCCCCACTGCCCCACCGAGCACCGCACTTTCACACCTCACCTTCCATCACCGTCTAGCCACCTCACACACTCCCATACCTCATAAACACCACCGTTCAATTCCCCACCTCACGGCGAAGCTTATGGACTGTTTTAACTGGGGCTCTTAGCCCGTTTTCGTGTTTGCAGGTCCTAGGTCTCCGCCGCCATTACCGAAGCTTCAAGCGAAGCTCGAAGCTCGCTTCAAGCACCTGCAGACCCCAAGCAAGGTTCCAGGCATTGTGGAACACTTCCAGGATCGCAACCAAGGAGGCAATTAGGCTCTTTGACTGAGCCTTTGACCACAATCACACGAAGAAGTTGCTGCAGTCGCGCGCAGAGAAAGGAGGGTGGGATAGTTCCACATCGTGGACTGACGAGTGCCCGCGCCCACATAAATTTAATTTGAGCTTTAGGCTTATCGCCTCAGCAGGGGGTGAGGTCCCTGCACGCCCCCCTCACACACCTCGTCTGCGACATCTCCCCTGTGGATCTAGTGCGCCTGATAGCCTGCCTAAGCCCCACACTCCTCAGCTGTGACCCACGTTCGCAGCCCTGGTCCCAGGTATGCTCTAGGTTTGATTACCCGTATACTCGATACTGTTGAAGGCTCTGGGAGAGTGTGACCCAGAGAGAGAAAGAGAGATTGCATGGGGTAGGGGGAGGGTTTTGTTGCTGAAGACATTGGCTGACACTTAGCCAATTTGAGAAGTTCCCCACCCCTGTGAGAAGAAGGAGATGGAAGCAGAAGAAGAAGAACAAGAGGCTAAACAGAAGAAGAAGAAGAAGAAGAGAAGAGGTAGCAGCACCAGAGAAAGAAGAGAAAGAAGAAGAGGCTAAGAGAAGAGAAAGAAGGCTGTGCGCTGTAGCATCAGACATTTAAGCCGTCTGATTAACCATTCAGTCATCTAATAACTGATTTCTAAGCTTTATTTGATTGATACTGTTGATAAATTTACTATTATTGTAAGGGATATTTAGTGATTCAAATTAATATTTTACCTCATTCTTTTTACAGTATTGACATTTATTTTCACTGCTATATCATTATTGTTTGGAGTATTATTGCAAATTGTTTATATTACATTTAAATTGCAATTCTTAAGATTTAAATTCCATATTACTCCCTGTATTCGACCTCGGAACTTTTTCGAGTACTAAAATTTATTTGTTTAAGTGTTATTTTGGCTATACTGCAACGCAACATTCTTAAAACACCGATCAAGCGTTCGAACAGCTCATGTGTGCCACACCTTTTGTCTCCTCACATGTTTGATGTGTTTTTTCTTGGGTGAAGTGTGGATAGGGGGTAAGATGCTCTCGTACCTGTGTATGTTAATATTACGATAGGTCATCAAACCCAAGCTTAACAAGTGAAAGCTGAACTTGTCTGGACAAGGCTTGTCAGCTCGGCTCACTGAATTTTTTATTCGAACTCGAGTCGAAAATCCAGACTCATTTCATTGTTGAGTTGAACTTGGCCTAACTTTTCAACTATAATTCTAGACTCATTTAAAATTTATCATACATATAAATATAGTAGATAGAGTAACTAGTAGTTGATACCACCCCTTGCGAAACAACCCCCACAGCCCATCCCAAGTTCAAGTTTCCAACTTATGGAGGGCTTACTTTGCCTCCTCCTAAAATAACCCTAGTTATTTTTGCTAGCCCGCTACAATTCAAATAAAGGTCATTTTTCCTTTTTTCTTTAAATCAAATGATGCTCATTTAAGTGATGGTCAGCCCATTTGGTTCATGAGTCCAATTGAATGCAATGAGTCAAGCTTGAGGGTTCATATATGTAATAGATAAGTCTCTTCGGTTCACGAGAGAATTTAAGATCAAATGAGTCAAGCTTGGACTCATTTAAGTGACATACCACGTGAGTCGAGTCAACTCGAACTCAAACGACTCAAGTTAGAGCTGACTCATTTGAGCTTGAGTTCAAGCTCAAGCCCGATGGGGCTTGTCGAGTTTAAGCTTGGGTCAGACTTAGCTCGACTCATTTAACTCGATATCCAAGCGTAGTTGTAATGTTCTCAAGATTGTAGGCTGAACTTGATGTGTGATATTGCTTCCTGGGAGGGAGCTTAATTGATCGATGTGATTTGTTTCTTCGATCGTAGAATTGTTTGACTTGCGATTCTCCATGGCTTCCTTCAAGGTAAGTATGCACTTTGAATTCTTTTGTTAGGTTTCATCCCATGTTTTTCATGTGTATGTGTGTGTGTGCACGTTTTGTGTTCTTTCTCTTCCATGGAATAAAAGGGTTGTCTCCAAAATAGTGATAATTATGAGTGATCATAAATTGGCAAGGAAGTAGTCCTCCTTTTTAGTCATCAAGGGCAAGGGTCCAATTCATATTCTTTTGGTAATCTCAAACCAACAATCTTATATAAAGCTGATGTTCATCCGAGTTCGAGTCATGTTTCATCCGAGGGTGATGTTGAACGCACATCAAGCTTGGGTCATTAAAAAAACAAAGATTACTCGTACCTATGTGTATTTCTCTTCTTAATCTTCTAAATCTATTGACTAGTTCCCAGCGGAAGCAGCAATTTCCATATAACTCTCGCCCTATATATATATATATATATATATATCGACACCAACTATATATATTATGTATAAGTCAATCGATTTTAATCTTGTGTGTAACGTAAAAATCACCAACTAAATTATTATTTGTGGTATTGTAACCGCACGGAGTAAGTGGAAGTTATAAAAAATATATATAACTATCTTCTGTACCGGTATGAAATTTAATTTTAAAAAGATACAACTAATCAAATCAATTAATATTAATAAATATTATAAATATAACATGAATATAATTATTTTCATAATATTAATTACATATAGCACGTAAAATAATAATAAAAATATTATAATATTATGGTATATGATTTGTAATAACACTTGAATATATATAGTTGTAACAAATAAATTTTATCGTTGTAATAGAGAAAATGAATATTGTAGTAAATGTATGATGATGTTGTAACATCGCCAGATTAAACAAAGTTGTAATATAACTGATGTTATACAATAAATGTATGTCGTAGTGGGTTCTAATCAAATTAATTAACTTAATAGATACAAATGACGTAACGTATACAAATAACACCAACAAAAATATTGTAATAGCTTAGATGATCCATTGTAATATAAGTTGATTTTATTTGTAATTAAATAACTTTAATGATGTAATAGGATCAATGTAAGTTGTAATAAATACATACATAAGTTATAACATTATCGGAGTAAATCATGTTCTAATACAATCTAATTAGTTAGTAAGACGATTATCCATCATATAATATATTTAATGTATGTTACAGATAATATAATATGTTAGAGTTGTAATATGACTGTAGCCATAAAAAATATGTAGGCCACAGGGATTTTTGAGTATTGTAATACAATTAGTAATGGGTTGTAACTTATATATAATGTGTATTTAAATAAACTTACATTATAATATGCGATGATGAGAATATCCATGTAGTGATGGATATAACTCCAAAACAAAGTGCTCGATATTTGCATAGGATAATTGAGAGTAATTGCCAAAAAAAAATTTAACACTTAAAATAACATAAAAATCTAGTAATTAACAAAATCAAAAATTAAAATCACTAAAATCAGAGCTAACAGTTTTATCTTTAGTTTCAGAAGGGAGACATTTGCTAATTTCTTGGAAAAGGTCAACGAGTAATTACCTCTTTCCTCTCTCATGATTTAAGCACTCGAAATTTTTTTCCCCTTCCATCACCTCCATTGCGGATTTATCATGTTCCAAGGTCTTGCATTCAATAGATTCATGTTATGAAATTATCAAACTTTATTAGATTTTTTCATAATTTTGGTTAGTAACATCATGCCTTCGTATCTTTAGCTCACACATTGTAATCAGGTACACACCATTGAAGATAATGAAGAAGATGCAAGATAGGAAGAAGAAGAAAGATGGTGCAAAAGCTCATTTGTTATTGACCTTTTATAAATCAGATGGTTGCACAATAGTACCATCTTTTAACAAACTAAAGCACTCAAGAGTAGAGGAATCTTTAAGTAATTACAACATTTGCCACAATTATTTAACAGCTCCTAATATGCCCCCGCAAACTTATGGGTGCTGTTGAGACATAAGTTCATTGTGCAAAAGCTATAATCTGGCCGTAGGTAGAGGTTTAGTCATTATATCTGCAATCTAATTTGTTGTGGGGAGATATTTAACAAAAAGTTGTTGTCTGGCAACTCGATCTCATATAAAATGATAGTCAATTTCAACGTGTTTTGTACGGAAGTGAAATATTGGGTTGTTTGTCATATACTTGGAACCAATGTTATCACAATAAATGGTGGGTGGTTCAGTTGAGTGATCGAGTTCTTGAAGTAGAGATTGTATCCAAATCAATTCGGCAATAGTGTTAGCAATAGCGTAATACTCTGCTTCAATTGAGGACCATGACATGAAGCCCAATTTGAAAAAAATTAAGTAATGATAGCCGACTGAGACTTGCTAGGGAATTTAATGCCATGATGAATGTTGCCCTTTAAGTATTGAAGTACTTGTTTGAGTGCTTGGAAATATATGTTAGTTGGTTGGTGCATAACTTGACTTAAACAATTGATTCCAAATGAAATGTCAACCCGAGTAAATAGAACATATTGAAGGCTACCAACAATTTGTTTAAATATAATTGGATTAGATAGAACCACTGCTGAGTTTTTAGTAAGAAAGCTAGCAGTAGTAGGAGCCATAGGCATTGAAATAGGTTTTTATCCATCAAGATTGGATTTCAGTAGAATATTAGCTATGTAGCTCTCCTGCGATAGAAAAATGCCATCGGTTAAATGGGAGATCTGAATTCCCAGAAAGAAAGATGGACAACCAAGATCAAGAACAGGAAATTCCCTTGAAAGTTGTTGAATTTGTGTAGCAACAACTGGTGATGAACTTAAGAGCAAAATATCATCAAAGTATATAAGAAAGTAAGCAACATAAGAGCTAGTTTGCTTAAAAAATAATGAAGTCTTAGTCTTGGAGCCTTGGGAACCCATGTTCTCAAGAAATTTTGATAGATTATAAAACCATGCTTGGGGAGCTTGTTTTAGGCCATAAAGAGATTTATTCAATTTACATACATATGTGGGATGATCAGGATGAATAAATCCTGAAGGTTGTGTCATATAGATATCCTCATCAAGAAGTCCATGCAGGAAGGCATTTTGGATGTCAAGTTGTATCATGGTCCATTGATTCGCAGTCGCTAAGGACAAAAGAAGCTAAAATGTGGTATGTTTGTGTTACGACCCGATTCCCGAATCCCTACGAGACACGAAAATTGGACCGACTTGACTGATCCCAAGACCTAGTCGTCCAATGAATAAGTAATCAAAAGAGTAGTAAAATAAACCACATTCACCATGTATATAACTAGCAGTAGCAAAAGTACAGCAGTAAAGAAAAGAACTACTACAGTACACACCACCACAACAATAGAGAATTAAACAGGTACATAAACATGATGCTTACAATAAAAGAGTATAGTGGTAACAAAAAATACTCACTACAACAGAAGAAAAGGTACAGTAGGTACTACACAAGTAAAACTACTGGGTTTTACTAGGCCTAGCACCCTCTGTAGCCACTGGCTCTGGCTGCTCAACACCTGGTCCTGAAAAGGTTATAAAGGTGACACATCAGCGAAACGCTGAGTAGAGTGGCAATCAAAAACTAAGAAAAATAGTAAGGTGGACAAGTAGCTGTTATTTTTAATATCTTTCTTTATTTTCCCATTTACTCATTTTTGGATTATTCCTCAGATCTTTCTCTTGATCTCGAATGTTCCTCGTGGGAACAATCTTGATTGCAGTCTTTTCTGAAAAGTAGAAGTAGCACGTGGTACTCTCCAGACCGGGAGAGTCCCCCATGGTGGTCCTACCCTTAGTCAACCACCCCAACGTCACTGACAGACGTAACGGTGAGTACAGCCCGCGCGATAAACGCATAGGTAGCTACCCCGCATTGGCACGCGGTCAGACTTTTCCGTTAACGGGTGCGCCCAAAGCACAGCACGGAATCAGTATAGGCAGAGCCCTCTCAGTAACAAGGGTCCAGCCCCTCCACAGTAACCAAACAGGGGTCTTGCCCCTCCACAGTCCGCGCACCCTTGCCTGACTACCTTGGTTTGCCCAGTGAGCCTAACAAGTCAGTGTAGGACGGCTAGCTGAACCCCGGGGCCCGTGGGGTGGCTAGCTCCCTCCCTACATTAGTAGCTCTCCAAGGTACAGTGTACGCAAGGGCCAAGAGTCAGTACAAAGTGGCCAAACCTAACCCTGGGTCCCTAGGGCAGCTGGCTTTCCTCTACACTAAGAGGTAATATGTGCTTTCTTTGGTTCTATGTACCCAAGAGACAACAAAGTTTCCCGTTTTACCTTTCCAGTTCCATTCCATTTATTTTCAGGAGTTCTACTCCTAATTCCCCGTAGGGTTCATGCTCATATTCCTTTAACTAAACCAATTTAGGTTTCATCATTTCAGCTTTATTTTCATATAGCCCATGTTCTCAACAGTTAATACCTATTCATAAACAAGCAACTGTTATCCAATTACAGGCAATTAGCAATTTTCTTTTTACTTTTCCAAGACTGCAATTCATATATTAACGACATTCGTCTCGGTGTTTCTGTTCCTAGGATTCATGCCACACCCTAGGATCTATCATTCAATCTAGTTTTCCAGTCTTACGATTCATGTCATACCCTATGATCTATCATTCACTCTAGTTTTCCAGTCCTAGGGTTCATACCATACCTTAGAATCTATTAATTATCTCACAAGTGCATAAATGTTGATAAATAATTAAAGGGAGCCACTCTACCCGTAAAACCGGGAGTACTGGGGGCATGATCGGCAAGCCCGCATGCCTCCGCAACCCCAGAGTCGCAACGGAACGGGGTCCCAACACAAGGATCAAACATAAGGAACTACTCAGAACACGATACAAATACTATAAACAGGTAGAGGAACTAAATCTGAGAAGAACGAAACTTGAAACGCGGAAAACGGACTCCGAACGGACCCTAAACGGGTCAAAAACGATAAGTCTGCCCAAAATCAGACGTCTGGAACATCTTCCAGACGTCTTAAACGGTGGCTCAAGTCATACCTTGATCCTGCGTGATCCTTCAGATGTCCAAACTCCTGCTGAACCGTCTGGACTTAGTTTCCAGACGTCCGACTGTCACTCCGGATGTCTGGAGACCCTCTCCGTCGTCTGGTGCTGTGCTTAGACGTCCGATCTGCGTGGGAGGGCGTGCCCTTGCGCCTTCCCGAATGAGACCTGCACGCACACGCGATCGTCCTCAACACGAAATGAGGCAGAACTCCTTGGCAGGACGGCTACATGGCTGTACAAGTGAAAATAGAAGGGATCGAAAAATGTTGTATCTTTCAAACGTCTGGACCTTCCTCTAGACGTCTCCTGCGTTGTTTGGACGTAGGTCCAGACATCTGATTCTACGAAATTTTCCCAGAATCAGGACCTCCTCGCCCTCCGCCGCTGCGCACGGCCGTGCCAGGCCGCGCTCGCCTGCTGCCTGAGCTGCAGCGGCACCTCCGCAGCGCCATACTTCCACTGCGCACCCGCCAGCCGGCCCTGGATGCTCCGGCGAGCTCGCACTCTCGCGCTCTAACTCTTCTCCTTCTCGCTGCAACTCCTCCCCGCGCACACACGGCAGCAGCTGCTGCCCTCACCCTCTCACTCTCACGCTAATAGGAAGAAGAAGAAGAAGACAGTGGAGTGATGGTGAGGGAGAGGAGAGGGGGAGGTATTTGAAGGCACCGTGGGGGAGAGAGAGAGAGGAGAAAGCTACGCCTGCAGGATGGAGAGGAAGAGAGAGGAGAAAAGAGGGCGGCGGTTCAGTCTGCGCGCGCATGCGCACAGACGCGAAATCATACGCTGAAAAAATTAATTTCCAGACATCTGGGAAGGCTTCCAGATGTCTGGACCAACTCCCAGACGTCTTAAAAGACGTTTGATGTCAGGTCTTAACAGTTTGACTACGGGACTGAATGTCTCCGAGTAGTCAAGGCCTTCTTGTTGATGAAAACCTTTAGCGACAAGGTGAACTTTGAAGCATTAAATTTCTCCACTAGCATTTTGTTTAATATGAAAAACTCATCGATTGCCAATGGCATTCATATGCGGTTGTCATGGTACCAAGGTCCAAGTGTTTTTACTTAGAAGAGCATCAAATTCATTATTCATTGCTGCGAGCCAATTGGACTCCTTAATGGCTTGGCTAAAGCATGTTGGGGAACTGTGGGACGATGGTGGTGGCGAGAGGATCTGGGGTGGTGGTAAGGACATATTTGGTGGGGTTATTTTGGCATTGGTTGGTGGTTGTGGAGGAATATTTAGTGGTGGAGTAAGGTCCGGAGGAATTGGACAAAGTGGTTGAATTTGGAAAAGTGTGTGACTAATGTTATGGAAGGGATACAAAACTTCATCAAAAATAACAAACCTTGATATGAGTAATTTACCAATATTGTTGTTATAACTACAATAGGCTTTATGATGAGCACCATATACCAAAAACATATGTAATGTGGGCAGGGGTTAAAGTTTATGTGATGTATATGCACGCATCAATGGATAGCAGCCATCGTTGAAATTTCATAGAAATGAATAATCAGCTTGCTTACGAAATAGAAGTTCATAAGTTATATTTCCTGCAATAGCTGATGAAGGGAGAATGTTCATAACAAAAACTGTAGTTTGAAGCGCATAATGCCAGAAGTGTGTAGGAAATGAACTTTGACAAAGGAGAGCACATGTGAGTTCTATCATATGTCTACTTTTACACTCCGTAGAAGAATCCCTTTGGATTTGAACCAGTTATGTAATTTGTGATATTCACCTCCTCAATCGAATTGTACTGCCTTAATTGATACACGAGATTACATTTCAACAAAAGGTTGCCAACTGAATAAAAATAAATGCCCATGTATACTTAGTAAAATCATCAATGATGGTAAGAATGTATTTATATCCATCATTTAATAAAATCGGAGAGGTTCAAACATCTTGATAACTTTTGGCCTGAAGACAAATATTGCATGGTTGAGGAAACTTGAAGTGGTGGGGAAGAGCTCGTGTATTTATTAAGGTCCAAACAGTGTCATAGTTGTCATGACAAAGTCGATGATGCCATAATTGGATAGGGGCATTCTCGACAGAGAGCTCAGCAACTGCACTGAGAGATGGATGGAGCTGAATCTAACTTTATTTGGAATCCATAGTTGATATATACCATTTTTAGCTTTCCCCTCCAACATGACCTTCTTTGTTAAGCGATCCTTCACAATAACATTGTTAGAATCAAATTTGACTATACAATTATTATCATTGGTGAGCTTATGAACGGACAACAAGTTCCTGGTTGTATCAGCGACATAGAGAATGTCACGAAGATGCAAAGCCCTTGAAGGAAGATTAACAAATGAAGAGCCAATACGAGAAATAGTCGCATCAGCACCAGTGTACTTAGTGGAGATGTCCTGATGCCAAATGTCTAGAGGTGTGGAATAAACATTTGCTGAATTTGCAGTAGCCGGAAGTGACTAATAAGCCTGATCAAATCGATAATAACAGTTAAGAACAACGTGATTGTTCCTCCCACAGATCTAACATGGGCCAACAATGGAATTAGCAGGAGGATGAGAAAAATTTTGAGAAAAACGACCGCGTCCTCTGTTGGTAGGAAATGTGGATCTTCCACGTCTGTTCCAACGTCCACGACCATGAGGACGAGGTTGACGACCTCAAAAAGACGCAGCATTAACAGAAAAGCAGCATGTTCGGTAATATCCGTAAGTGATTGATAGCATAAGAAGCGTTGTTCATGATTTAAAAGATGACTAATCAACTCTTCATACGAAATAGAATCAGCGCGGTTCGTAGCAAACGTAACAACGGAGTCAAAATTCAACCCCAAACCATTGATGATAGATAGGACGAGTTCATCGTTATCGATTGGTTTGTTAAAGGCGGTAGGAAGATTAACAGCAATAGATCTTGCCTTGTTAGTATAATATGTAATAGAAAGGAGCTGGAAATATAAACAAAATCAAAAACCTTTCTCTAATCCTACCTCTCTTTATATAGAGAGAGAGGTGGAGGTAAATTACATGTAACCCCATTAAGAAAATAAAAAATAATAACGCACCACATGACAACATGAAATTAACTAGACTTTGTAACACTCCCCTTAAAGTTGGAGCATAGATATCGATCATGCTCAGCTTCAATTCGATACATATGTATCAAATGCAGATCTAGCTAGTGATTTGGTAAAGATATCAGTCGTCTGTGCCTCTGAAGTAACTTGGGAGGTAAAGATAAATCCCTTCCAAATTAAATCTTTGGTGTAATGGCAATCTACCTCCACATGTTTGCTACGTTCATGAAACATGGGATTGTTGGAAATATAAGTGGCAGCTCTGTTGCCACATCACAACTCCATAAACCCATCAATCTGTATATGTAGATCACTCGGCAAGGATCTCGCCCACATCAATTCTACTGAGGTCTGAGCCATAGCACAATACTCAGACTCAACACTGGATCTGGACACCACAGTCTGTTTCTTGCTTTTCCAGGCGACCAAATTCCCTGCAACATATGTACAAAAACCTGTGGTAGACGTCCTATCGTCATGGCTACCTGCATAATCTGCATCAAAGTATCCAACAACCATTATAGATGTCCCTCTAGTGAAAAGAAGACCTTGTCGTGGTGCTCTCTTCACGTACCTGAGCACCATCATGGCTACATCCCAGTGCTGTCTAGTAGGCCTCTCCATAAATTGGCTTAGCTCTCCTACTGCAAAGGAAATATCTGGCCTAATAATTGTCAAGTACAGCAACTTTCCCACCAGCAGGCGATAGTGTCCACTATCAACTGGCTTTGCATTATTGTCACATAATTGTGCTTTAGGATCCATGGAAATATTTGTTGGCTTGGCTCCGAGCATACCTGTCTCCTTTAGCACATCAAGAGCATATTTCTGTTGAGATAGCACAATACCACGCCTACTACGGGCTACTTTTATTTCAAGGAAATATCTCAATGACCTTAAATCCTTTATTACAAACTGATCTGCCAAAACCTATCTGATCTCAACCACACCTGTTGTAACATCACCAGTGCATACACACTCCCCCTGAACCTCGTAACTGGGAGGTTGCTACATATAAACCTCTTCCTGCAAATCCCCATAGAGAAAAGCATTCTTCACATCAAGCTGGTGAAGATGCCAATCTCGCTGAACTGCAACTGAAATCAGAATCCTAGATAGCTGAGCCACCGATGAGAAAGTGTCAAAGAAGTCCACCCAATATATCTCGATGAATCCTTTGGCAACAAGTCGGGCCTTGTATCGTGCAACAGACCCATCTGGATTGTACTTGACTGCAAACACCCATCTGCAGCCAACTACTGTAGCACCCTCTGGTAAAGGTGTAATCTTCTAAGTACCACGAGAAGTAAGAGCAGTCATCTCATCCTCCATGGCCTGGCTCCACTTTGGATCAAGCATAGCCTGCTGGTAGGTGGCAGGGATAGATATGGCAGAAAGTGCATGACAGAAGCTCCCAAAAGCTAACCCAAGGCCATCAGTAGCCAAACTACCGGCAACACGGTATCTCGACTCACAAGTGCGGGGTGCCCTCCTAATGGCAATAGGAAAGTCAAGATCAGCCACCTGATCCTCCTGTACTGGCTGTGAGGCAAAAATATCGTCATCCGGACATCTATCATTAGGGGATGCCGTATCATTACTCTGCAACCTGTCTGTGGTCTCCTGAGGTGGAAGAGGTAGAGTCTCTATGGCTACTATTGGAGGTGGCATCTGGAAGGTACTGTGGGGTCGCTGATATGTAACAACAGTCTCAAAGAACTTCATAGGACCCTCTGTAGTAAGAGGGGTAGAGATAGGTATCTTCTCTAAGGGAATAGAAGGTATAGACATTGGAGCCTCCGTAACCTCAGGAGATAAACTCCGGGCAGCAGTGGAAAAATATAGGATAGACTCATGAAAGGTGACATCAGCACTCACATAATGCCTACCAGTAAGAGGATCGAAACATCTATATCCTTTCTGAGTTCATGAATCTCCCAAGAACACGCACTTGACCGCTCGTGGTGCCAACTTGTCTCGCCCTGGAGAAAGAATATGAACAAATGCTATAGATCTAAACACACGTGCTGGTACATGAAACAGCCCCTGCTCTGAATGCAATATATGCAAAGTGTGGCGGCGCCCCTGGATGGAGTAGTAGGCGGAGCAGCAGCAGCTCCCTTTGGGCGGTGTGGCTATGGAGGAGTCCGGTAGACTCCTCTGCATTGTGGGTGGTCAACGAGTGATGCCCCGCCACCTCCTGATAACACCACGCAAGGGGGTAGTAATTAGGTTGAATATGGCCCATCTTTAGAATAAAAGGCACAACATAAAGTAGAATAGGAGCGTTGCATGCATCAAGTACTAAGATTGCTTATAAACCGTATTAATGGCCATTTGTGTAAAGTATTTGTCAAAGCAGGCCTCAGATGAGCAATCAGACCGCACGGGTGGATTCAGAACGACGAACGGAGTCCAACGGACTCAAGATCGGCCAAATCCGACATCCGGAGCTCCCACAATGGGCCCAAGAAATTCTGACCGTTGATCTGGAGATCAACGGCCCAGAAAGCGCCACGTCACCCCGGCACCACCGCTCGCTCGCCCTCAAGCCAGCCAAGAACGAATCTCGACCGTTGATCTTCGATCGAACGGCCGAGATCCGTGCGCTCGCCCGCGGTCGCCGCGACAAAGCGCGGGCGTGGCGCAACGGTTAGCGTGCACGCCCGCGTCGCAGCGATGCGCGTTCGAATCGCGCGGAGCGGAAATCAAGCGCGAGAGAAGGGCGTGGCGAAATTGACCCGCCCGACGGAAATCAAGCGCGAGAGAAGGGCACGCCGGGCGGAAACGCGCGCGCGCACGCGCGCCCGAAGCGCGATCTCAGCACGGGCGCGAGAGGATCTCAGCCGTCCGATCGAAGATCGGACGGCTCTCGTTCATCATCCACGGATCGCGCTTGGAGAGAGAGAGGGGGCGGGCGGCTGACCAGCGGCAGAAGGCCTTCACCAACGTATCTGGAAGCGGTTTTAGCGACGTTCTGGATGTCGCTAAAGCACATTCTTCTTCTAGGAGTCCCTTAACTCTATTTAAACCCCCTTCTACCACCATTCAAGGCATCCTCTCCCACTTGCAACTACTCCACTCCTCTCCTAGCTAGTCTTAGGCACTCTTGTAATCGCCGGAGACGACGAGCCGCCGACGGAGCCTCCTCCACCGCCGTGGCTGCCTCGTCGCTCTCCACTCTCTCTCTACCTCTCTCTCTCTCTTTTAAGCTTTCACTTACTTTTGTTGAAGCATATATTTAATGTTGTAAATCATGAACTATGAATGCATGTTTCATGAAATTATTTTCCATTTAGTTGCCATTTTAATTTTTGTTTAAAGTGCATGATCAAAACCAAGAGCTTTCTAACCCTAAACTCTCTCTATCTCTCGCTTTTCAAAATCGTCTCTTTCGCAAGCAAAACTCCGCCTTTTTCGTGACAATAAGTGGTAAACAAAATTCGATTTCCATGCCTCCCTGAGATCGACACTTGGACTCACCTCCGTTTACTTCTTTTAAAATCGACATATCAAGTGCAACTATAACGACACCTCTTAACACACACGCACGAAGACACGTCAGTTTTTGGCGCCGTTGCCGGGGAGGCAACGGATTTGTTTTATCACCTCCATTCCACACTCATTCTCACATCGTCTAATGCCCTATTTTTCTTTTTACTTGACGGTTGCAGGAATTCGGCGCATGGACGGTGAAGCGACGCATTCCACGACGGTAGCAAGGGAGTAGGCGCCTCGAGGACCGATAGTGAGTACCCTCTCTCTCATTGTTTGCTTGCGTGAAAAAGCTAAAAAAAATCATAAAAACTAAAAAAATTGGCGTGGTGAATGATTGCTTGACCCACATTCTTAACACATCACCCTACAAAAAAATGTACACTCTAATATGCTGGATAAATTCTTGGAGTGTTCTTTTCTCTTTCTCTTGAGTGGTGTTTGCGAAGCCACCGTGAGTTGACCTGGGCCGCACCACTCAACCCTAAAACTGACTCATCTAATAGAAGCTACACAATTATCTGGATGAGTACACTAGGGTTTTAGAGCCTCTACAAAATAAAAGGAAATCTACTTTCACTAAGTTGTGTGCAGAACTTGACGTGCCCACTGAAACTTGTTTGAAAATATTAAGACACGTCAACCCTAAAAAGTACTTAAGTAAGGATGAAACACTAAAAGACACTATATCTTAACAAATCCTTGCTTGAAAATCATGTTTTGCTAGAAGCACACACTTTGAAAGTGGAACATTAAGAGGCACCACCCCAATCAACGCCTCATCACATCACCCTAAGCACAAGCGCTATCCTAGCCCTTTAAAACTGAGTAGACGTGCCCTAGGCAGGACTGAGTTAAGTCTCAAAAGGTGAGGTTTTGTCTGCTAGGCACTTGGCTTTCATTCCCTTGGTAGAATCTGGTGACTAGGCTGCGAGGCAGTGTCAAACGACCGTGGTTGTGGGGTCTATGGAACCGGAGGCGCAAGCCAAAGGAAGAACCTTCCCTGCAATCCCCTCGTAATCAACCTGGCCAGATTAGCCTTGAGAAGGGGAGTCCAGTGCTTACGGACTTAATCACCCTTTGTGAGATTTCTAGGTCTCCTAAGGAATACACCATAAGGATTAGGCTTGCGTGCTTGATTGAAACACATTTCTCGCATCTGTCGCCCTCCGCATCCCCTCCTGTTCTTCTCTAGTGTATGCACGGGAGGCGCTCACTGCATCCCGAATTGTGTGTTTTGGGGCAGGAATCTAGGCGACGTAATTCTGTTGAAAACATGGCTGAACCTAGGGTAGATGAGGCTGAAGATCAACCCCCACCAGATGCTATGGCTATCATCCAGGCTCAAATCAATGCTAACCATCGGCTTCAGCAACAACAAATCCACACCATCATGCAAGCCATGCAACGGTTACAGAACCCACAAGAACAACCACCACCTTTCAATGACATACCAGGACAACCACCACTTGATTTACCACCATTTCAGGACCAGCCAAGACCCCTCCATGATTTCTATAACCCTTTTGCCATTAGAGTCGAGCCACACCTTAGGATCCCCGAAGGGGGAGACGATTTTGAGCTAAAACCTAATGTATTAAGTCTAATCCAGAGCCACTTTCATGGAAGCTCAAATGAAGACCCCTTTCAGCACCTAGAAGATCTCGACCGCATAGCAAGAACAGTAAAACCTAGGAACATTAGCCTTGACATTGTTCTAATCAAGATGTTCCCTTTCTCATTAAGAGACAAGGCTTCTCATTGGCTTAGAACCCTAGGTAGACCCATCACCACCTGGGAGGAACTGAGGCATGCATTTTTAAAGAAATTCTTCCCCATAGGAAAGACCAATGCCCTCAGAAGAGCTATCACTACCTTCACACTCCAGGGTGGGGAACAATTTCATGAGGCCTGGGAAAGATTCAATGAACTTTTGAGGAAATGCCCACACCACGAAGTTCCAAGGTGGCAATTGGCTCAGATCTTCTACCACGGTCTGGACAGCAACCTACGGAACTTCGTCGATGCCTCATGCGGGGGAAACTTCCTATACAAAGACGAGGAGAGCGCGTTTGAGCTCTTTGAGTCTATGAGCGAGAATTCGCTCAACAATGCCTCCATGAACCAGTTTAACAGGTCCAATCAACCCCGTGGTGGGATTTATGAGGTGCAAGCAAATTCTGGAATGGTTGACATGGACATCATTGCCAAAAAGTTGGATCGAGTGGAATTGGTGGACAAGAAGATTGATGAGCTTCTAAACCAGACCAGGAACCCCTTGCAGACTTTCACCCTAGCAAAGGGAGCACATAATGTTGACCTGGTCCAACCCTTCACCCAACTAAACCTGGAACAACCCCCAACCACGTTCCAGGGAGGGACCTTTGCTCCCTCGACCCTTGATTACTCCCTTCCTTCTTCATCAACATCGGCTATTCTAGAAGATGTGCAAGCCGTCCAAGGATATGCAAAACCTGACCCTTTCTCCAACACTTACAACACCGACTGGCGTAATCACCCCAACTTTGGTTGGACAAACCAGAAACTACCGCAATTCCAAAACCAGCCCAGGCCAAACCAACAGCCACACTTGCCCCCCTATCAGCAAGGACCACCAGTTAGACCCCAATATAACCAAAATAGGGCGGCCCCTCCCCCACAAAACCAAATGGACACCCTAATAAAGATGATGGCTGACATGAACCAAAAACATCAGGAAGAAATGGCCTTGGTAAAGGGACAGTTAAGCCAACTCTTGGACTGTAAACAACAAGGATCTCTACCTTCCCAACCGTAACCAAACTCGCGAAACATAATTAACGGGAGGATCTCAGCCGTCCGATCTTAGATCAGACGGCTCTCGTTCATCATCCACGGATCGCGCTTGGAGAGAGAGAGGGGGCGGGCGGCTGACCGGCGGCAGAAGGCCTTCACCGACGTATCTGGAAGCGGTTTTAGCGACGTTCTGGATGTCGCTAAAGCGCATTCTTCTTCTAGGAGGCCATTAACTCTATTTAAACCCCCTTCTACCACCATTCAAGGCATCATCTCCCACTTGCAACTACTCCACTCCTGTCCTAGCTAGTCTTAGGCACTCTTGTAATCGCCGGAGACGACGAGCCGCCGACGGAGCCTCCTCCACCGCCGTGGCTGCCTCGTCGCTCTCCACTCTCTCTCTACCTCTCTCTCTCTCTTTTAAGCTTTCACTTACTTTTGTTGAAGCATATATTTAATGTTGTAAATCATGAACTATGAATGCATGTTTCATGAAATTATTTTCCATTTAGTTGCCATTTTAATTTTTGTTTAAAGTGCATGATCAAAACCAAGAGCTTTCTAACCCTAAACTCTCTCTCTATCTCTCGCTTTTCAAAACCGTCTCTTTCGCAAGCAAAACTCTGCCTTTTTCGTGACAATAAGTGGTAAACAAAATCCGATTTCCACGCCTCCCTGAGATCGACATTCGGACTCACCTCCGTTTACTTCTTTTAAAATCGACGTATCAAGTGCAACTATAATGACACCTCTTAACACACACGCACGAAGGCACGTCACCTCCTCTTCTCTTCATCGAACGGTGACAGCGGTGCTGAGCAAGGTGGCGGCGGTGGCGAGGCTGCGAAAGGTGCCCTGTGGGTTAGGGTTAAGGTGGAGGTCTCAGAGGTTTGTTTGGGTGGGGTATTTAGGGCATCGGTCTAGGACCGTTGCTCTGATACCAAGTTGAAAATTGAGTAAAATCAAAAAACTTTCTCTAATCCTATCTCTCTTTATATAGAGAGAGAGGTGGAGGTAAATTACATGTAACCCCATGAAGAAAACAAAAAATAATAACGCACCACATGACAACATGAAACAAACTAGACTTTGTAACAAAAGGTCCCCCGTTTTAATAGTTGTAAGTTCAGCTTTGTATTAAAAAATTTTAGAGCAAGAATGAGATTAAAAATAGCACTCTAAGAAGAGCCACGCTTCTCATGAAGATGGAACATGAACAAGTTGCAAGCAAATGTCTTTGGAAATAGAGGCGAGAATCCAGTTGAAAACAAGCTTATCCTTTCTATGCCATTGAATAAATGCTACACTGTTAGACTCAATGGGGGGTGGAACAATTCCATCTATATATCCATATAAATCATAAGCGTATAAGAGGGGAGCAAGCTATCCTTTCTATAGATTATAGTTGGTGTTGTTTAGCTTAAAGGAGATAAAATTTTGAATGTTGGTGGGTAGATTTAGGGAGATGGCACCGGGAAAATCTCCCATGTTTTCAAAACTACTGCTTGAGCTGGACATGTTGACCATACATGGTGTTGAGCCTTATTTGCTCTGATACCATGTAAGCAGATCAGGTACACGCCATTGAAGGTAATGAAGAGGAATACGTGAGATAGGAAAAAGAAGAAAGATGTGCAAAAAGGCACCAACCAACTCGTCTATCGTTGGCCTTTTATAAACCAGGTGGTTGCATGGCAAGACCACCTTTTAACAAACTAAAGCACTCAAAGGCAGAGGAATTTTTAAGTAATTACAATATCTACCATAATTATTTAACAGCTTCTAATACACATGCTGAATTTCTAAGCCCATGCTAATGGACGAGTATGAACGAGTAATTGAGCAACCTTATGAGGGTATTTGTGGAAATATGGCAAATACAAGGAGCATACATGCAATATGCAACTATTTACGAAGGTATATATGAAAATGGATGCGAGTACGAAAATACACGTTGTAATGTATTTTGCAACGCGCGGTCAAGAATCAACTGATTGAAAATGAGAATCAACCTGTTAAAAATCAAGTAAACCAAAACTCACTGGTTGGAAATAATTTTCAACTAGTTGAAAATCAAAATACATCAGTTAAAAATCAAAACACACCTGTGGAAAATGAAAATACAACGGTGTGTTTTACTTTTTCACCTGTGGAAAATGATTTATTCACTTGAAACGTGATTTTTCACCTATGAAAAGTGATTTTTCACTTAAAAAGTAATTTTTCATCTATGAAAAGTAGTTTCCACCGGTGGAAACTACTTTTCATAGATGAAAAATTGGAAATCTAAAATACACCGATTGAAATCACCATTCTTATTCGTGCATTGTAAAATATATTGTAAAGTACGTTTGTTTACGTTTCCTCTATGAAAATATATTTATTTTAATTGAGGCACATGAAGGTAACTTTGTTTGGTGTCTAGGGTGACAATGAAGGTGTGATGCATTATACATTTTTACTAATGGGGTGTGCATAGCACATACCGTTTGTGCATCTCCCATTTTGTAATTGTTGGATCTCTTCAAGGGTTGAGATCATTCTAAATAGCTTTGCTCTTAATACACATGAGATGAGATTCTCTACTTTATCTCATAGGAATCTCATGCATCAAGGATATTCCTTCCTCTTTTGGAAGAAGAGGGGTCCTACAGCTCAATTATTGGCTTAATTATGAATGCCAATCCATAATGACTTTTTTGTTCATATCCATCATTGATGGATAATTGTTACGAACGCGCACTTCAGATGTCTTTTAAGACGTCTAGGAGGTGGCCCAGACGTCTGACCAAACGTCTGGAACCACTTCCAGACGTCTGGGAATCGGTTATTTTTGACACGCGTGTTTCGTCTGCGTGCTTGAGCGCGCAGACCTGCGTACGCTCTCTCTCCCTCTCTTTTTCCCTCTCTCCTGCGGCCGCAGACCCACCCTGTCCGCTCTCTCTCTCTCCTCCTCGCGCGGCCTTAAAAGGCCAAGCCCTCTCCCTCACTCCCGTCACCTTCGCCCCCTTCCTCTTCTTCTTCCAGCCAGTGTGTGAGAGCGAGCACGAGTGAGCGGCGGCAGCGACAGCCGCGGTGAGCGTGGGAGGAGGTGCTGCGCGTGGAAGAGGCGCTCCGCTGTGAGGTCGAGCTCGCCGGGGCTGCAAGGGCCGGCCAGCGGGGGGCGCAGCGGGTGCAGAGCGACGTGGGGGGGGACTGTTGCAGTTTGAGCAGCAGGCGGACGAGACGCGGCGCGGCCGGGCGTCGCGAGCGGAGGGCGAGTCGCGCCCTAGTTCTGGAAACTTTTCCAGAATCAGACGTCTGGGCTCCTAGCCAGACGACGGGCACGACGTTTGGAAGACTGTCCCGACGTCTGAAAGGTGAGTTATTTCCGCTTCTTCGTTTTCTTCGACTAACCGTACTAAGAGAGAGAGGAAATGGGTACGCGCAGGTTCTGAGATTTGCATCCAACGTGAATCAGACATCTGGCTGCAGTGCCAGACGACGGGAACGACTTCCAGACGTCCTGGGTGACCATCGGACGTCTGGGAACTAGGCCAAACGCCCCAGCAGGCTTCTGGACGTCTGAGAGACCACGCAGAGCAAGGTAACCCCTGATCCACTTTTTAAGACGTCTGGAATAAGTTCCAGACGTCTGATTTTGCACTGTTTCGTCGTTTTCGACCCGTTTAAGGCCCGTTCGAAGTCCATTTTCCACGTTTCGAGTTGCGTGCTTTTCGGAATTACATCCTCTACCCGTCTACAGTAGATATATACTGTTTTGAGAAACTCCGTGTGTTTGATCCTTGTGATAGGACCCCGTTCCGTTGTAGTCTCGGGGGTTGCGGAGGCACGTCGGATTCCCGACCACGCCCCCAGTTCGCCTATTGTAACCGGTAGAGTGGCATTTAAGTTTATTAGCATAATCTGTTAAATTATGGAATCATAAATAGAACCTACGACATTGCATGAATCCTAGGAATGAGAAACGAGATTGAATGATAGATCCTAGGGTGTTGCATAAATCCTAGGGCTGGAAAACTAGATTGTATGATAGATCCTAGGGTATGATATGAATCTTAGGATGGGAAAACTAGTGGAATATGTGAACACTGCAGTCTTGAAAATGTGGAAAAGAAATAATAGCTGCCTATAAATTTGTTTAAATAGCTGCCTGTTATGAATAAATGAACATGATTAAGAATATGGGATGTATGAACGTGAAACTGGAAAGGTGAAATCGGAATGCGCTGAGTTAAAGAGCTGGAACCGTATAGGGAATTAGGAGTAGAACTCCTGGAAAGTGAATGGAATAGAATTGGGGAAGTGAGCTGGCCCTTGAGTACGGAGTACCAAGGAGAGCAACTGTCCCCCTGTTTAGTGCAAAGCAGAGCCAGCCGCCTCAGGGACCCGGGGTTAGGACTGGCCACTCTGTACCGACTTGCTGGCCCTCGTGTACGTAGTACCGAGGAGAGCTACTAGTGTAGGGAGGTACTAGCTACCCCGCGGGCCCCGGGGTTCTGCTAGCCTCCTACACCGACTTGTTAGGCCCACTAGGGCAAACCAGGGTAGTCAGGCGAGGGTGCGCGGACTGTGGAGGGGCAAGGCCCTTGTTTGGTTACTGTGGAGGGGTTGGACCCCTGTTACTGAGAGGGCTCTGCCCTGTACTGGTTCCGTGCTGTGCTTTGGGCGCACCCGTCAACGGAAACGACTGACCGCGTGCCAGTGCGGGTTACCTGCCCGTGCGTTTACCGCGTGTGCCGTAGTCACCGTTACGTCTGTCAGTGACCTTGGGGTGGTTGACTGAGAGTAGGATCACCACGGGGGACTCTCCCGGCCAGGAGAGCACCACGTGCTACTTCTACTGTTCGGAAAAGACTGCAATCAAGATCGTTCCCACGAGGAACATTGGAGATCAAGTGAAGGATCTAAGAAATAGATAAATTGTGAAACAATAGAAAGACGTAAATAAAGGAAGAAAGAAAATTAAAACAGCTACTGTACACTTTATTGTTTCTTTAGTTTAGCTGCCACTCTACTTAGCGTTTTGCTGACGTGTTACACTCGTTACCTTTCAGGACCAGGTGTTGAGCAGCCAGGGTCAGCGGCTACAGAGGACGCTGGGCCGAGTAGGATCCAGTAGAGTTACCACTATTCTCTTGTACCTCGTTTTGGTTCCACTGTAGTGAGTAGTTCTTGTTTCCGCTGTACTTTTCTTTACCTGCAGTTCATATTATGTTATGAATGTTGTTCTACTATTGTGGTGGTATATACTGTAGTGGTTTTCTTTCCTTACTGCTGTATTTTCTTACCGTTAGTTATATTCATGCTGAATGTGGTTTATTTTACTGCTCTTTTGGTTACTTCCTCGTTGGAGGATTAGGTCTTGGGATTAGTCGAGTCGGTCCAGTTCTCGTGTCTTGTAGGGACTCGGGAATCGAGTCGTTACAAGATAATATATCCAAGTTTAGAGGATTATCTCATGTTTTTTTTGCAATCCACTTTTGTTAATTTTGCACGAGCTGTTGCAGTTCTTTTAGGGTATAATTCAGATCAAGATTTTAAAAATCAGATGGGTTCGGCTGATCCAACCAATTGGACCGGGAACTAGTGATGGATTGGTCAAATCGATCAATTTTTAGAGGAGATTTTTAAACCGGTGGAACCGGCCAAAATCTGATTCAATCGGTGTCACCCGATGAACCGGAATCGGGCAATCCAACCGTCCCCCACCTAAAAAAAAAAATAATAAAATAAAAAGACCCATCCACCCGATGACCACGATGCTGCCTTCCTAAGTTCCCAGTTCTCCCCCTCCCTTCGAAGTTCGAACGGCCAACCAAAGTTGCCTGCAGCCCTAGTTCAATGCAACCCACCGCAGCCAACGCAACCCCTCCTAATGCTCCCACTGCAATAGCGCCAATGCCACCACCCGCTTCCCACCGTGTGATGCGCATAGCAGCACCTCGCCACCTCCTTCCCACCACACACGCAAGCCGTAGTGGCCGCACAACAACGCCGACCTCCTTGCCACCGCTCTTGCAATTCTTTTAGGGTATAATTTAGATCAAGATTTTAAAAATCGATCCGCAACGCCTTCGCAGCGTCGACCGTTGTCCTCCTTGCTGACGGCAAGTAAACTTCCACAATCTTACTTGCCAGTCACAACATGCATATGTTATTCTCTTCTTCAATCTTTACCAAATGTCAAAAATAGGAGAAACAAAAAAACTGAAAAAGAACGGTAACTTTGGACAGAAATTCAAAAAAGATTAATGTGTCTTTGTTGGTCTCTCAAAAAAAAGGAGGAATTCATGACCTTCCCACTATGATTTTGATACTTAAATGTGATTTTATGATATATATAATTGTTTATGTGTAATATTTGATGTGTAATATGTAATTGGATTTTCCATGTATTTTATGTGATATAATTTTGTGAAAATGATGACTAATGGGAAAGAATCATGTTTTATATTTTTCTTGTCTTATTTTATTTGTAAAACAATGGATAAAAATAAGGAAGGAGTCCCTGATGAGTTTAATCCTACTCCTGAAGTTAATAAAATGACAGTTAGAAGAAAATAAGATATTGCTTGAGATCATTGTACACTTATTTCATCAAAACCTTTCAAGGTAAAATGTAATTACCATCCTAAGATTATCAATGGAGGGATTAACAGATTTAAGGAACACTTGGCAAAGAAAAAGGAGTAGACCGAGTCATGTAGAGTATCAAATGAAAAATGCATTGGAATCATATCAAATAGAAGAAAGGAGAGTTGATGAAACCTTTCCAATGACTTCCACTGGCTCTCAATCAGTTTCATTTCATGATTTACCTAAGCAGCCATTGAGCCCATCAAGTAGTATTGCATCGAAAGATTCTCAAACCTATAGCTTAAAAAATTTTTTCCCTTCAGCTACTACACCTAAAAGTCAACCTTCAATCAAAAGTGTTTTGGCTTCAAAAAATCTTATTCACACTGCTGATTTTAAAATTGCAAAGTGGTTTATTAAGGCACGCATACCATTTCACACAATTGAGAATCAAGAGTTTCAGGTGATGTTGAATACTGTTGCATCCGTTGGATTTGGTTATAAATAACCATCTACATATAGGGTAAGTGTACCCTTATTACAAGAAAATATGAAGGATATGTCTGATTACATTGAAACATTTAGAAGACATTAGCAAAAATTTGGTTGTACACTTTTGGCAGATGGATGGACGGATGAACGGTAAAGAACATTAATTAATTTTTTGACATATTGTCCTATTTTTATTAAATCAGTTAATGCTTCTAATAATTCAAAAATATCGAAATATTTATGTGACTTATTCAAAGAAGTGATTGAATTTGTGGGATCGCAAAATGTCGTCCATTTTATTATAGGAAATGCAGCTAACTATGCTGCTGCTGGAAAAGCATTGAAATATGATTATGGTCATATTGATTGGAATCCCTGTGCAGTTCACTGCATTGATCTTATTCTTGAGAAGTTTGATGAATTGCCTTCTGTTTAGTCTGCCATTATTGAGGGGAGAAAGATAACAAAATTCATCTACAACCATGGTTATATCTTGAATTTGATGAGAAATCATTGTAAAAAAGAATTGGTTAAACCAGCAGTCACTAGATTTGCGATGAATTTTCTTGCATTGCAGAGTTCATGTGAGTAAAAAGATTCCTTAATATCTATGGTTGCTTCTAAAGGATGTTGGAGCAAAAAATTTCAAAGACAAGAATTACCAATGAAGTCAAAGACGTCATATTAAGCTCCGATTTTTGGCATTTATGCTTCAAAGTAATTAAGGTTGTTCAGCCTCTTATAAAAATTTTACGGATGGTGGACGGTGATGAACGGCTTTCAATGAGCTACATTTATGCTAGGGTAAGTGTAGCGAGAGCAACAATCAACGCTGCATTTGATGATGATCAAAATGAATACAAGGAAGAATATTTGAAGATATTTGATGAGAAGTAGGAAAATCAATTTCATCACCTCTTTCATGCTGCGGCTTACTTTTTTAATCCAGAATTTTATTACAAGGACCCCACAAAGATTTCATACGGGGAGCATAAGATAATGACTTTTTTTTTGATGTCGTGTTCATGATGTTTCATGACCAACAACCTAACGTTGATCAAATAAACAAAGAGCTTGGAATATATCGCAATGCTAGGAAAATGTTTGGTCATCTAATGGCAAAGCGGACATACAACAAATTTCTCCTTGTAAGTCATTATAGCTCCTAAAAATTTACTCAATTATTATTATTTATATTACTTCACGTTATGATTATATATTTTTTATTATAATTGACTGGTGATAAAATTTTAGTGGAGAAGCTCTCACATTACAAAAAATGGCCATTAGATTATTAAGTCAAACTTGTAGTGCATCAGCATGTGAGAGAAATTGGAGTGTATTTTAAGATATTTACACCGTAAAAAGGAACAGGTTATTACATGCAAAGTTAAATAACCTTGCATATGTAGAGTATAATTTGAGATTAATGTATAATATTATAAATGAGATTTTATTCGTTAACTTTTTTATTATTAGTTTTATATGCCATTTTTAACCTATCATAATTATTGATTTGAAATTCAAGGGAGAGTCAAAATGAAAATCGATGAGATCTTATTTCATTTGAAGGGATGAACTTAGTAGAGAAATGGACAAATGAACCTGAGAATATCCCATTACAAGATATAGAGGCTTGGCTGGATAAGGAAGGTTTGAGACATATGTCTGTAATGGTACTAATTTATGTAAATTTTAAATCCTTAGAATTATATCTAAATTATTGTGAAGTTAACATTTATCTAATTTTCTCTCATTTACTTTTTTACAGGATATCAATAATACTGAATGATCGTCACGAAGATCAATTTGGATTTTTTTTTTCTGAATTTGTTTGCTTATATTGTCTTAAAATTTTGAAACCCTTCTATTACAACTTGGTTTTTCTTTTTTTATATACTTCCCTTTATGTTTTTTAATTTAGTGTTTAGTACTTCCATTTTATTTTATAATGTGATTAAATGTTTCATATGCAAAGTAACATTTTATGGTAGTTATATTTAATTTTTTATATGTTAAATTTTGATTAAACTCGATTAAACTCGGTTGATTCAATACAAACTAAACCTAAGTATAATTTATTTAATTTTTTCCGATCCGATTCTAATGATGACATCATTACCAGTTCAACTAGTTCAAAACAACAGTTAAATCACTAAAAATCAAAATTAAAATTTAACTAATTCGATGATTGATCCAATATTTAAACCCTTAAATCAAATCGCTACTATGATGTTCAAGAGATTTTGCTGCTGGTGGGCATTATCCTCGTTCAAGCAATATCAATGAAGATGGAACCCATCTCACTGGAATTTGAGAGATGGGACTGATTCGCTCTGAAGATGGGACTATTTTGAGAAATAATTTTTATTTTATACAATGCATCAACGTATGGATGTCAATTTTTTAAAGAACTTGAATGATGCCTATTGTTAAAATATTTTTGTATACTAAACGTATGGTTTCAATAAGAAGATTGAATGTAATACTTTTGATGATGGAATTTTTTTGTCAAGTCAAATGTGAAATATATGTATGGAATAAGTCTTGTCTTTTGTTCCACCCAATGGACAACGTAAGCATCCTAAGTTAAAAGGGTGATGAAATTTACTTTACATGTGAGGTCTATGAAGCCTCAATTTCATTCAGATGCTATGACATCTTTGAAAACTATTGATGGAGGGGAACATTTAGCGAGACCTAAAATCAGAAATTTTAATATCGAATATTTTTAAGTGCTCTTCAAATGACATACCCTATGAAGGCCAGATCACCAAGATCAAGACGAAACAACAAACTCTTGCATATTTCAACTTCAACTAGTTCCGGTAGCCATATTAAAGGAATGCATCCAGCATAAAACCCCAAATATAAAATGAGTTTAAAAGAGATGAACATATTAAAGGAAAGAGATCCATCAGTTTCATTAATCAAATAACTTATTACGTAGTGGCTAGTTGCAAAAAAAGAAATTGTAACTGCAAGTACAATAACATATAGACACTAATACCAGAATCTTCTTCCTATTGAGTACATCTTTGGTTCTATTCCTAAGGTTGAACCCTACTTCAAGTTTATCACATTGAAGTCAAAGTTCTTCCCATTCTTTCTAGAGTGCATCTTGTATAGAAATGATCCTTGGATGTCTATCAAGATAGTCTTCTAACAAAAAAATGATACTTCATTAGATTCTAATCATTCCAAAAATAACTCCTACATTGATGTCGACCCTACGAGTGCTTAACTTAAGATAAAAAAATGATGGTTTCCTTAGGAGGCTATCATGGATACGATCAAAGATCCAAATTGACTTAAAAGAAAGTGCATATTGCAGCAACCCATTAACATCATCAAGTGAGTACGTTATCTGATTTCAATACTAGCAAACACCAAGTGATATGTTTAGTGATATCTTCAGCCATATAATCAATCATGCAGGACATGTATATAGCCATTATATGAGGTTATATGGACATAATCGATAGCCTAAAGTGAAACATAACAATCTAATTAATTCAAAACTAAACGTGGCATTCATCCTACCATAACACAAATATTATTCATTTAGATTACAAAATCAAATGTTATAAGCACCTCCTTTGTATTCTTTGGATTGTGAAATAAAAATAAAATAAAGTAAAAACAAGAAGCCAGAAGAGAACTTGAAAGGTTGCCACAGAGGAGAAAGAGTAGAGGTGGCAAGGGCATGGAAGAGGGAGGAGGAGGCGGAGACATGCTGGGGAAGGAAGGAGTGGGTTGGAAGGGAGGAGGCAAGGGGGAGGGGGAGGGGGAGGGTGGTGTGGGGGTTGTCACTATGGGCAATGGTGGTGGAGGTGGAGGGGTGCTAGTGGAGGAGGGTGGCCATGGGGCAACGGTGGAGGAGGGGTTAGGTTGATGGCAGGTGGGAAGGGTTGGGTGTCCATTAGACATGTGTGGGTTGGGTCAGTGGTGGAGACAAAGAGGGTGAAGTGGTCAATGGCTCGATGGTGGAGATACGATTGCAAGTTCACGAGGTAGTGGTCGAGGTGGAGAGGTGGGATTGTCGAAGGGTGGTCGAGGGGTTTGCAAGAGTGGGGTGTAGGGATACAAACAAATTAGATTCGATTAAATCTATACCTATATCTATTTACAAAATTCGTACTCATACTCTATCTATTTATTAATCGGGTACAAAAACCTAAATCCATACCCATATGCATCTGCTTATCGGATATCCATTTATAAATTGATCTTACAATCAAATCGTGTCAAATTAGAGTCAAAGAAAAGAAAATTCTATAATACAATTCATTAATTATTTATTTTTAACAAGCTTTAAATATAAGAGACTGACTTACTTTACTAATTTATTGATCTCCATTAAAACTACTACAAAAATAGCCCTTCAAGATGAATACATCAAAAATCAAAATACAAAGAAAAACTAAATACAAATACCTTTCAAACAAAAATCTCCATATCCAAAATAAATGTTAAATGAAAACTTCAGAAGCATTCTCAACATTCAAAATCATAGAGGGAATCATGAGAAAGATTAGGATTGGGGGAATGAGACACGTAAGATGGGACTTATATATCTCAGGTAAATAGGGATTTTATCCAGGTATTCGGGTAAGGTAATCAAGTATAAATTCATACCCTTACCCAAACCCATCGGATTTTTTTTGATAAAACCCATACTCAAACTCGATCGGATTCAAGTTGGATTTTATCCATTCATTTTAAGTCAGGTTGAGTCGAGTTCGAGTCAGATTTATCGAAACTTCCATCCCTAGTGGGGTGGGGGGAGATTGGAGGAAGGGGTACATTAGAATTGAAAAAAAGGTGGACAATTGAAGCCATTTGATCCACTCATTGGATGAGAGTAGATCCAATGGTTGATAAGGGGGCTTGCGCACTAGGATTTCGAACAGAAAAACATAGCTGAATTTCTTTTTTATTGTAAAAGTTTCTACACAAATTTCATTCAAACGTTTGCTACAACATAAATGCATGGCTTCATATTTCCACATATATGCAAATGCCTCTCCAGAACGTATGTACTTTCTCCTAAAACATATGATTTCGACTTGCTTTGTTGTTTCCGGGATAGGGTACTTCACTTTTTAAAGAAAAACTAGTTGGTAGCCCACACTTTGCCGCAGACTCTTCCAATCCGTGCTTTGGTAGCTTCTAATGTAAATGCAACCAATCATTCATACTCGATATAAATATGAAGCAACAACTAATTTAACTAAATTAAGAGTAAGTTGACTTCCTGCTGTCCAATTGACTAATTATGGTCCAGATCTAGACACTCTTGGTTTGAGAAGTTTCCAACATGCTAATGTTCAAATTATAGTTTGCATGTATGTGTGTGACCCATGAAGCCAGATGTTCCCCTATGCATATTTTTGGTTGACATTCTGATAGTCAAAGCATCAGCATACCTTCACCCTTAGAGGCCTATCAATACGTTTCTCTCATGTGTATCTCCAATCCACACAGACATGCTTGATGAATGTCTTGAGTCCGTCAACATTGCTGTAAATCCAGAAAAAAAGGAATAAGTACCATAATTTACAGAGAGAAGTAGCTTTATTTTTGGAAAAGTAGAAGAAAAATCACTTGAGATCAGCGAGACTCTACTTCCAGTAAACCCTACGGTTGTATATTAAACACTACTAAATTCTTATATTTTCAACTTTTCATTCTATAGAAGGGATGGTTACAGATCTATTTTATATTAGACATGGATTTTCATACTTTAGCACACAATCTAATATTATATCATATATTAAGTTGGATTTTACATTTGTTTAATAAATAAATAGGTACCCAATATAGAAATGGGTATTAACAAATAAATGGGCAATGGATGTGATTTTGAATTAGGGAACTCAGTGGGTTAATCTGTAGGACATGATTAATGTTCTTTCAGGAGGATGTGAGTGTATAACCAAACGCAACTCAAATCTAACTTCTGCATTGTAGAAAAAGGGTTATCAAGAAAATGTCACATTCCTGTAACAATCATTCTAACATTTTTACAATAAGTGTGTATAGATCCCCCAAGTATATTTTATCATGTTATTGACTTGTTTGGATTTTCAAATGAGCTCTCTTTTTATCCATGCCAACATTGTTTATTAAGGTAGCTACATCAGCAATAATAACTATAGCTAACAGACTACAACATTAGGTTGCAAAGATATTAGTACCTGATTACAAAGTCTCAGATCGGGATATCCTATATGTTGATTCGGCATTTTCATCTAATGGAATGGCTCAAAGCGAATTAAGCTTCCAATATGTGGACCTCATGGTGAGAATAATGTCACGAGGATGAAGGTTGTCATGAGGATACTGAGAATCATGGACCTCATGGTGCTTCCAATATGCAAGAGTAATGTGGAAGGTTTGGACTCTATTGAAGCAAATGCACACACTTAGTGCTAAATATGTTTTCTTATTTTGCATGTTCCTATGCTACAATGAAATGCTAAACTTTCATTGTGCATTTGCACAAATTGCCTCCATATGACCTCTGCGAAAAAGGATAATGCAGATTGCTTGGCAGAAAAAGAAACAGAAAAAATAGATGGAGGAACAGAGTTTGTCTGACACTCCAGCTAATGTTCCTTCTGCATCCATAAATTTGGGCTACAATATTTTCTTTATTATTAAAAGATAACAAAGAGTAATCAGTAGTTTTTTTTAATTTCAAATTGATATATTTTAGTTGCTTATTGTTAACTCTCTTTACATTAATTCAAGATGAAAAGAAAATCATTTTTCTAACAATTTTTTAACGGAAGTTTCACTCAATTATCTTAAAAATAAAAAGAATTAAGCTCTAAAAATGCAAATGTCAACTGCATAACACAAAACTGAATAGCACCAAAAGCCTGTTCGAAAATGGTCATTGGCATTCCTTTCTGGACCCTTATCTCATTTTAAACTTGTCAATCACTCTACCATCAATAATTTTTTCTCTCATATTTATAAGCATGCACCATCTAAACGTTATTACCTCCCTGATGGCTAAAAGATTAATTACTTAAATTTTGTTCTAGGTGTGAAGTTTTCGTACAAAACGAAATGAAAAAAATGATGTGTACATGATACGTTTTTTTTTTTCGAAACTGATGGGTACATGATAGGTGTAAAAGTTATTTGACAGGTAGAAGAAAGACATTTAAGACATCATGTTCAAGAGAGTCAAACCAAGCAAGAGATTGACAATAAATTATAACTCCATGTCTTCTGCAGGGGATTATTTCCCAAATTTCAGAAAACAAAGTCCAAGGGAAAAAAATGCTCAGTCTCAATGTTGCCTTTATTTGAGTTGCATCCTAATCTTTATTTAGCATATTATTAAAAAAGCATAAAAGACAGAATGCCTCTGCTGAGATTCAGAAAGCTGAGAATATAAACAGCAAAGTGGTCGACAAACTTACTGCACTTCACTACAGTGGCTACAAATGAAGATCGAGAAATTAGCGTAGATGTATTGTGGCCCCTGTTTAACAAAGATTTATTAAAGAAAATTACCACAAACAAAATAAAATCTCATCACCAATCTTCTGATTGTTTTTTTCTCATCTGTCTACTACCTTAATGTAATGCAACTTACACATTATGCTCCACTATTAACAACTACCCATGATCTAAAAGGATGAGACCAATGGGCTCTCCCCAACGACTCCCACGTCCCCAACCGACGTCCTTGGCACCAGGAAATCAGTCTTAATGCTTCAATTGCTTATCAATACCACAGAATCATCATAGACCCTCGCAAACAATGCAAATTTTGTAAAATAGAAGATATCCCATGCAAGTTTTCCATAGGAGAAAGGCATCAAAACTTTACAATGTGGAAAATTTGAAGGACCAACAAAAAAAACCAAAATTTACCTTTTACAACCATACATCTTATCTATGAGCTCCTCCCATGTTCTCTTTTTCCCATGGAGGTCGTTGATCACCTCCAGCTTACGAAATCCTTTATAACAAAAATGAAAAAGCAACAACATAAAACCCAAGAATATTTAAGCAAACAAAATTTATTACTTCAACAACAACCAACCATACCATCGCCAATTAGCCTCCTGCAGTTTGAGGACCGTGTCAGGATGGCTGATGCTATGGCGGGGATCGGAGAGTTGCATGACCTGCAATACCAAGCATGACATGCCCTCCACATCATCACACCAAGCATCAGGCAGTAGGAAAAAAAAGAAAAGGTGGATGCACTATCAGGAAGATACATACATACTTACCACATCCAATGACGAAGAGTTCCTCGGACAAGTAGGCGAAAGAGGGTTTCCTGTTGCCGCTCCTCTCTGGAAGATGCTCACGATTGGTGTGCTTGAGCATGGAGCAGCTGCCAAAGGGTCCATTAATCTCAACCCCCCCATAGAAAAAGGGTCAACAGTAACCAACGAAAGGAAAACGGATCGAATAATCAAAATTTGGAAAAGAAAAAATTTAAAAATACCTTCTTTTCCCCCTCCTCTCATCATGGCTTTCAAACCGAACTCGCGTTGCAAAATATGCCTTGAATGGGTGCAGGTGGTGTCGAGGAGGTGCGGGTCGGAGGGGTCCTAGTCGAAGGAGATGATGAGTGGGGCGCAGTGCTCGATGGACTTGGAGTTGTCGAGGAGGGAGAGAAGGAAGGCAACGCCCACTGCTCGAGTGGCCGATCTGCTAGAGGCAGAGGTAGTCGTCGGAGGACGTGAGGAGAGAATGGGTAGGGGAGGGGTCGAGGGACAGGCCGATGGTGAGGAGGGTGGAGGGGGGTGGGGTGAGGGGAGTTGCAGGTGTGGGTGTTTGGGTCGGAGCCGTCGCTGTTGCCAGTGGTGGGGGGTCGGGCAAGAGGAAGGAAGGGTCGAGCATGGAGGGCATGCTGGCGTCGACGGGGAGGGTGTGGAAGAGGAGAGAAGAGAGGGTAGAGGGAGAGGAGGGGGAGCGGGGAGCGGAGAAGGGGATGACGCTCACGCTTCACGTGACGAACAGGAGCATCGGATTGGGGGAAATGTTGGAATCGGGTTCAATCTTCCTGATAATTACATCAACGGTCATCGCCAACGGCTGCTGCAGTAGCAGTTACGGTGCCCTGCAGACCCAATCTCACACGCCCCCTGATAGATATTATGGATGTGAACCATTCTGGTTCTTTGGTTACGGCCTTCTCGCTAATTTATTGGTTTGTACTGAGCACTGAAAACCTTCTCGACGTGCTTTAGTTTTCATGTCAACCACGACGTATCCTTAAATCGGTGTGGGATAGGCACTACAGTGATTCCTGTTCACTTTTTTTTTTTTACTTATTTCTATTCGACCATTGTTAATTTACAATAATATCTCCCCTGAACATCGAAAAGATCGAGTCTTACTCTATGGATGTATTTTATGTTCATATTATCACTTTTTGTTCCTATCTGATGTACTTTTTCTTTATAAAATTTGTTAATTACGTTGTATCACAAAATCGTATGATTTAAAATGTGTAACGATTTTGTAATATAATATTTTGTGATTAGTGTTAAAAATAAATAGGTTATTGATATTTGTATTGTGATTTTGTAACGTAAGTGTCGTCAAATATATGTTATTTATATGTACAATACGATTTTGTAATACAATATTCTACGTTTTGTAAAATAAAAAAATCTTTTGGTTATTGATATGTGTACTACGATTTTGTAATATAAATATTTTTGATGAGTTGTGACAATTAAATTTGTTGGTTATGTTGTATTACAAATCGTACCATCAAACATATGTTATTATATGTACAGTATGACTTTATAATACAGATATTTTTTTAGAGTTTTGACAATACGAAAGTACATGAAATAACTTTTCAATACAACATTTTATGTTTTGAAATACAAAATAAATGTTGCATATACAAATGCTTGGATATGACAAGAGCTTGCTTTATAATACTATAAATATTTTTATAACACAATATTTCGTATTTCGTAATATGAAAAAATGTTGCACACACATGTAATAAGGATATTTTTTGTGATAACTTTAAATTTTGCGTTACCAAAAAAGTTGGAAGCTATTAACATGTTAATTATAGTTTTACAATATAACAAAATTAAAATCTTTTCAAAATACAAAAGATACTATAGTTAACTTTTACGTTACAAAAAATCTACTCTTCTTTAATAGAGTTGATTGTCCAAAGTTATTGATCACTTTTTTGTTCTTTTTTTCCTTCTACTTGATTGTGTCGAAAGATGAGCATCAAAGACTACCAAAGCATAGGTCGAAGGAATGTAGGTTACCAACCAATAACTTATGAGTTCTCGTCAAATTTAGCAAAGCCCAAAATATTTTTATATTCAAACCACATATTCCATGCTACATCATGGATAGTGTCCATAAATAGACTTAGCAACCCCTCCTTAGTTAAGTGGACACCCGATTTACATATTGGTGGATAATAAGTGAATTTGCAAATGGGTACGGATTTGGATCCGTTTGAAATTAATACCTTTTTCATATGGTCGTCCAAATGTGTTTGTCATTGTGTTGACAAAATTCCAGTCTTCTTATTGGGCTTATTCTCTAATGAATAAAAAAGTTCGACCTTGTTAGGCCATTATAGGCCCATGACAATTACCAGCTGCGTGAACCTGCTTCGTAATATTTATTATTTATTGTTGAAGAGGGTATTGGGCCTGCTGAAGCTGGTTCAAAGAGGCATTGCGTTGGCCATCCGCGATCGAATCCGAGGGACCCATATATCATCATCTCTAATTAACCATCAATCAGGTCTTTAACTCAACCAATCTCCTAATTTTCAAGAAATACAAGTTCCTTTTGCACCCAAGCAACCCTTCTTCAATTTGATTTGGTTAATGCATGCAACAATGCAAATGAGCTCATAATTGAAAATTTCTAAGTGTAGATGCATGAGTCAATTTGAGTTCAATGTGAGAGGGAGCTAAAGCACTTCAATTCAAGTGCTTGCAATCACCAAAATGAGATTCCACACAAGGTTGAACCACCAAAGTATGTAAAAATGAAAATGAATATGTAGGGGATGAGATTCGTGATCAAATCAAGGCAATTTTAGGATTGTGGTGGGGTTGGAGTCAAATCAACTCCAAGACTCCCCAACCAAAGTTTGGATCCGGAATGTGAAATAATCTGGCAAATAAGAAGTGACAATCGATTTAATTCGCCTCAATGATAACTTCGCATCACGAAATAACCAAGAATCGAAACTCCCGGATTATTTTCATGCGCTAAAAAGTGGAAAATCAAGGGCAATGATGGTGACAGAGGATTTTAATCCACTAGCCCAAGAAATCCCAAAATTTTTTTAAAAAATTTTTCTATATTTGCCAACGTAACAGAATGACCTAAATTACAACGAAGAAGACACCTACCCCTTAGCAACGTGGGCGAGGCTCCAATGCGACGCCGATGATTTCACACTCTCGCGCCCACCTCGAATTTTCCCACGTCTCCAACCCCCTTTACATGTCTCCTCCTTGCAACAAGTACACCTGCACAAAAACAAACAAAACACACGTGAAGGGTGGGAGGAGAAAATCAAAGGAAGAAAGTAGAAACTTACTCCAGATAGCACCTCCCTAGCAATGGCGCTAGAAAAATGTGTTGCAGACTCGAATAAGCTTATTTAATATGGTGATATTATTGTTGAAATTAGTATAATGAGTTAACCTAAATCGACTCTACACCAGTTTCACAAAATTTTAACCTGGCCTACTTGATTTTATCTTGGTCACTTGTAAACTGAGGTCGATCCAAGGGAGGCAAGAATTAGGAGATTACGAAGTTTCTACACCTTTCCTAGAATGTATCTCTTCCTTGCATTTATTATGTTTTTGATTTTTTCTACTTTTAAGATTTTTGTGATAATGTTGTTCTTGAGGCACATCCTAAAAAATGAAGTCCTTGCCTTGACCCAAATGATCCTTGGCTTGAAGCCAACTTAAGGTTCCAAGATTGATCTTGTCACTCACAAGATTGGATACCTGCAAGATAAGAATTATCTTTTCTCTTTTATACTCTTTTTTTTATCTTTTTAATAGCAAGAATAAAAGACAGATAAAAGCAAAATAAAATGCAAGGAAGAAATGAGAAGAGATACTTACCTTACTATATGTATATATATATAGTAGATATGTAAGTAGATATAGAATAAATATAGTTATATAGATACTATAAGAGTCGAGATGGAAATGGGGATGGGATGTAGCACGGTGTCAAGTTGATTCACGTCTAGCAAGATGCAACTAACAAGACCGTAGTGCGTGAGAAGCTTGCCGATGGCTATAGTGTCGCACTAACTGCGGTGAACAGTGCACTACAGTGCCATGTAGAGAGTGGTAACCGATTGAGGCAGTGCGGCTCGTGAGGGAGCCGTGGAGCACGCACACTCGCGAGGAACGGGAGCCTGAGGGTTCTGTGCACGTCCGCAAAGGTGCTCGAAGGCGCAAGGCGCACCATGGCTCAGGCCAAGCTTCAAAGCTCGAAGCTCCACCCTAATGGCGAAGGCAATGAAATAGAGGAAAAAAGGAAAATAGAAAACAAAGCCGAGCACACAAATGAAAATCAAAATAGGGAATCCACCACGCCCACCTGCTCGCGAAGGAGTTGGGCGGTGGTGGAGCTCACCGTGGGGTCTGAGACCACGACGAGCTTCTCCTACACACAGTGTGCCTCTTCTCAACTGGTGGGAAGAGGAGCTATGTACTGAGAGGGAGAGAGTTGCCGACAGTGAGAGAGTACGTGGTGTGCTGGCCTGATGGTGGGAGAGGAGGTGGCTATGTGGGGTGGAGTCCGGCTGAAGCTCTGGAGGGGAGGGGTGCATGCACTTTTATAGGGAGAGCGTGCACCTCTCCTCATGCAAATGGACGGGTGCATAGCTCTATGCAATCACAGCCGGATGGGGAAAAATAAAAGAAAGATGGTGAATTTGCAATGCAAGCATGAAATGACCCACCACCCTTGGGATATTTAAGACGTCTGGGAGATTGGTCAGACGTCTGTCCAGATGTCTGGATTGAGGGCCGGACGTCTAAAAGTAGGGGGAAAACTGTACATGTGCCTGGTTTCAGCTCTCAGGCGTCACGCACTTTTCCTTTTATTTTTCTTTTTCCCCTCCGTTCTCCTTGTTATGATTGCTTATGCAACGAGATCATGTTTTTTTACAAAGATGTTCGTTGTAGTATAGTTAAAATTGTCGCGGAAACAAATAACAATTTTATTACTCTAAAGTCAAAATTTTCGAGGTTGAACTCAGGGAGCAAATTGGTATTTTAGAAACAAAAATCACAAATCTCAAAATATGATATTTAACAATAATATGAATGAGAGTCCATGTATAAGAAAACTAAAAAGAGAATAGAAATGGAAGAGGAAATTGAGTATTCTCTTGATGGCTTCTTTCTTCTCTTTCTTCCTTTTCTTTCTCTTCTTGGCTGCACCTTCTACTTCGTTCTTTCTCTAACTTTCCTTGTGAATCAAACGTCTGATTTTATGAAGCAGATTCCTTATCTTGCGATTGCTACAGTGCTCACTCTTTCTTCTTCTTTGTTTTCTTCTTCTTCTTCTACTCTCTTTCTTCTTCTTTTCTCTGCGGCTGTTGATGAGAACCTCATCATGAGCCATAACTAGCCTATTTTGACCTAATACAGAGAATAAAAGCTCCTACATAACCTTAGAAAGGCTTGGCTTAGAGAGATTCTGAGTTTGTAAAGAAAACATAAACTGAAGGGTAAAAATGCAATTTCACCAATCCGATCTGAAAATAGGGTAACTCAGGGTCCAAACATAGGTCAAAACAACCTAATAAGAATAAAAGTGGAATGAGATGACTCAATAAGGGCTACAGCAACTCCAAAGAATGAAATAACAGCCTGTAACCCTAAAAACAAATCTACTTCAATTCACGTGGTTCGAGGTAAGGTAAAAATCAACTAAATCCTATAAAATTCATAGAAAAATAATCTATAGGGTTTATGACTTTCAATTTGGCCTTAGGAACCCATTTTGACCTACATTGAGAACCATGCCCAATTAACAACTTAATTTGGATTTTTACATAAATTGACCGGTCAAACAAGGTTTAATCTAGAAATAAAATTCACCATCAGAATCCTTAGGTCCTAATTAGTCATGTATAAAAACTTGGGCCTAAGAAGAAACCTTCTTGACCAACTTTACACTTTGGTCCTCATATATTTACTTTTTGGCCCTCAACTTTTGAACCCTCACATTGTGGCCCCTAACTCTCCTTCGTTCTTTACGTTTAGGTCCCTCCTGCAAAACCTGCGCAGCACCATGCTCCGGCGACCTTGCGCGGAGCATGGCACCGCGCAGGGTGAGGGAGGGGCCCTGGCAAGTCAATGGGGGGTACCCTGCGTCGTCAGCCACCGCAGGGACACCCCCCTGAGTACTGCGACCGCCCATACCGCCCGTGCGTTCTCCTTCCTCTGGCGTCCTCCGGCGAGGGAGACACGTCGTCTCCCTCCGCCCTCCTCTCTGATTCCGCCCTTATAAATACCCCCGTCGCTCCGTCGTTCTTCCCAGCTCGGATCTGACGGAGACACCCCCCTCAATTCCTCCCTTCCCACTCCGACAGACGCCCCCTTGCTCCGGCGGCCACCTCTCCTCCTCCTCCTCGTCGCCCTGCCGCACTACCAGCAGCAGGGTTACCTTCCCTCGATCTTTCCGCGTCACGCCGCACCCAGCTGGCGCCTCTCCGGTCCCTTCCTCGCCGCCGCCCCTTCCTCTGGACAATTTCTTCTCCGGCGACAGTCGATACGACTGTTGCCTGCGCCAACCGCTCCTCGTCCAGCTTAGCAGGTAGAACTTCTCCTCTTCCTCCCCTCTTTCTTTTCCATACTGAAAACCCTTACTGTCGCCACCTATTTTCCACCGATCACCCTCACCTTCTCCACCTCCGGTCAAACTCCGGCGACCCGCTCCCATCGCTCCAGCACCTCACACGGCTCGCTGACCTGTGCATAACCTCCGCCTCCTCACCCTGATCCTCTTCCGCCGTTCCACTGCCCACCAAACGCCCTCTGCAGACCCACCGAACACACCCACTTCTTCGCCCGCAGTTTGACCTAGGGTGACTTGTTTGCTCCACCACGCCCCCTGCAGACCCTCTGACCACCTTCGCCGTGCCACGGCGAAGGTCCCCCGCCTGTCTGATTAGGCCGAGAGGCCGTTCTTCTGTGACCAGGTGACTCGCCCGCCGTCGCCGTTACTGAGCAGGCAGAGCTCCTTCACCTGCAGGTGCAGGCACGCCTTCGCCCAGGTTCGACTCCCAGGTTGCGCGGGGTGTCTCCGCAAAGCGTCCCAGGCTCGCAGTTGGGGCGAAGGCCTCGCGTGAAGCCACGATTGCCCGCTGCTCCCTCCGCTGCGGGCGCTCAATTGGGGTGGGACATTTAGTCCCACCTCGGAACTTCTCAGAGGCGCGCAGACGCATAAAGGCAAAACGTGCCTTATGCTGTTCGCCTCCTGACCACGGGGTGAGGTCCCTCGCACCCGACCCGGCCTCGTCCGTGATCACGCTCCGCGGACCTGGCCCGACCCGATTAACCCGACCTGCACTCCTCGCCCACCACCGCACGTCGGTGGGCCTGGTCCCAGGTGCGACTCGTACCCGATTACCCGGTTGCTCTCCGAGAGCTGTCCTAAGAGCGAACTCAGAGAGAAAGAGACGCGCGGGGGAGGGGGGTAGAGTAGGTTTTGCCCTGACTTTGAACTCTTGAGCATGCAGGCACAGGTGAAGAAGAAGGAAGCTCAGGGAGACACTGTAGCAACAAGCGATTTAAGTCGTCAGATTTTCAAATCAGACGACGTCCTGAAGACAGGTGAAGGCAAAGAAGAAGAAGGAAGGTGAGGCAGAGGAAAGAGAGGAACACAGAGAGGCCAAGTGAAGACTCTGCAGACATCAGAAGACAAAGAAGAAGAAGAAAAGAAGAGAGAAGGAGCAGCCAAGTGAAGAAACAGAAAGCAGAAGAAGAGCACGGGAGGCAGATCTGAAGCAAGAAAAGAATAAACAAAGAAAATAAAAAGAACAAAAAGACAGGATCGTCCAACCAAGAAATAGAGGAAGCAAGAAAAGAAGAAGAAGAAGAACAGGAAGAACAAAAGCCAAAGAGAAGAGAAGACAAAGAGAAAGAAAGAAGAGAAGAAGAAGCCAAACTTTCATCTCTCTCTCTCTCTCTTTATTTTTCTAAGAAAACATGTATATCTCTAGAATACGACTTGCTCCCTAAGTTTGACCTCGGGAGAACTGTATTTTCCGAGTAACAAATATTAGCAAATGATGACAATAACTATCTGTACTACAACGACTTAAGAAAAGCTAGTTGCTGCCACCGTTTCGCCAGCTGTGCTTCTCTTTTCCTTGTCCTTTGGCTTCTTCTTCTTTGTTCTTCTCCGCTGTAGTGCTTCGTCTTCTTCACCTTCTTTCTTCTGTCTTCAGCTGCTCCTCTTCTTCTTCCTTTCTCTGCCTTGTCTTTCTTCTTCAGCCTTGCCTTTGCCACTCCTCTGCTACAGTGCCTCTCTTTCCTCCTTCTGTCTCTTTTCTTCTTCAGCCACACCTTCTCCTTCTTCTTCTGCCTCAGCTTCTCTGCAGCTACAGTGCCATCTTCCTTCTCCTCCTTCGCTGCTCCTGCCTTCAAGTTCTTCGGCAGCTTCCACCTCCTCCTCCTCCTCCTCCTTTTTCTTTGCTGCACAACACCATGCAGCAAAACCTACCCCTACCCTCCCCGTGTCTCTCTCTCTATTTCACCCTTAGGAATGCTCTCCCAGAGCCAATCGGTATTCGAGTCGGGTCACGTGCACCCAGGTCCAAGCGCACTGGTGTGGGTGATGAGCGACGAGTGCAGGGTTAACGGGTCAGCCAGATCCGTGTAGGAGTGGTCGCGGGCGAGGCGGGCGTACGTGGGCGAGGGACCTCACCCGGTGTACTGGAGGCGAAGAGAAGAAAACACAAATTCAATAGAAATGTCTCACCGCACTTCTGAATTTTCGAGGTGGGACTAAAAGTCCCACCCGTTTCGCTCGTGCATCCGCAGGAGGCTTTGCTCAATTGCTCCAGCTACAGTCGCCGAAGCCTCTGAGTGCCAGGTGCGAAAGACTCGTGGACTAATTCCGCGCACCTGGGACACCTTAGCCTGGAGCTCGCAGACAAGCTCCTTCACACCTTTGCTAATGGCGGCAGAGGGGTGAAACCTGAAATGCACAAATATGGCCTCGCGGCCCTGTCAGATGCCTTGGGAAGCTTCGCCGTGTCACGGTGAAGGTGAGACAGAGGTTGGTTGGCTGTGGAACGGCCTAGGCGTGCGTACCTAGGTCGGACTATGGTCGTGGTTATGGGTGAGTTCGGTGGGTGTTTAGGGAGGTGATGGCGATTGATGGAAGGGCAAAATGTGCTTAGTGGGTGATGGCGAAGGTTCTGAGGTGGGTGGCGAGGCGTGTGGATGGGTGGAGCAATGGATTCGCCTTCGTCGGTGGGCTGCCAGAGGTGGAGAAGGTGGTGGTGGTCTGTGGCGTCAAGGGGATAAAGATAGCAATAAAGATAGGGGAAATAAAGAGGAGAGAGAGGGGAAGAGTTCTAACCTACTTAAAGGACGAAAGAAGGGAGGAGGCTGATGGCTCATATTCGCCATCGCCCGAGATGAAGACCCTAAGATGAGGATGACGGCGACAAGGAAGGGGTCGAGGAGGCACGCGCGGGTACGGCACGACGCGGAGGAGCACGACGAAGAAGACCCTGCCACTAATATGGTAGCAGAGCGGCGAGATGAGGGAGAGGAGGTTGCCGGAGATTGTGGGAGTCTGACCTGAGATGAGGACGGAGGAGATTGAGGGGGCATCTCAAGCCAGGACAAGCTTTTTAGAAGCGACTGGACTGGGAGCTTCATTTATAGGCAGGGGTGGAGATTAAGATGCTTGGAAGGCGAGCAAAATCCTCGTCGGAGGTCACCGTGGGTACAATAACCATATCTCTCAAGCGTTCGAACGAGAGGTATGGTGCAAATCAGGGCATGGGGAGTTGCTCAGGCAGTAGAGGATTTCGCATAAGGTTCTCCTTTCAAATCTGAGAGCAGCTCCCTGGGGAAACGAGGAGAAATCCTCCTCGAAACTTCGTCGGAGGTATGGGTCTTCTGCTACAATGGTAGAGGGATCGGAGTGCAAAAATTGATGAAGAAGTTGAGGGAGTTTTTGCAAGGGTTTTCAAAAGTTAGGGACCAGAATGTAATTGGGTGGACTATTTTGCAAAGTAGGTCAAGATGACCTTTCCTTAGATCCAAATTTTGGTACAAACCTAATTTAGACCTAAGGAATCCATTGGTAAAGTTATATTTTAGGTTTGACCACGTTTGATTGGATATTTTGTATAAAAGCCCAAATTAGGTCAAATATTGAGCTTGGATCCTAATCTAGGTCAAAACAGGTTCCAAAGGCCAAATTGAAGGTTCTAAATCCTAGGGGATATTTTTCCATGAATTTTAGAGGGTTTAGTTGATTTTTATCCTGACTAGAGCCTTGTGAAATTAAGTGAGTTTGTTTTAGGGTTACAGAATGTCATTTAATTCTTAAATTTCACAATAACCCTTTTCTGACTGAACCATCCCACTTTTCATCTTATTAAGTTCATTTGACCTATGTCTAGACCCTGAGAAATCCCATTGATGTACTGTAATGGTAAAATTACAGTTTTACCCTTTGTTTCATGTTCTCTTCCCAGATTAGTGATCCCTTGAATTAGGCCTTTCTCTTAGTTATGTAGGAGCTTTTACTCTCTTTCTTAGGTTGAAAAGATCTAGTTAGGGCTTATGTTGAGGTTCTCGTCACTCCTCACCTAAACCCTAACATCCTCCTCTATTTAGACCCCTCCATCTCCACTCCACCCCCACCATTCCAACCACCGCCACCTTCAACTTTCCCTTACGCCAGTGACCTCCACCTTCTCGGTGAGGGAGAGTGATGTAGAGTGGGGGAGAGTAAGGGGAGAGTGAGGGCGAGGGAGTGAGAGGAGCGTGTGGGAGAGGAGGTGCAGGGGAAGAGCCCACGATCGAGGAGTACCGTGCAGCGGGTGTGGCGGCGTGAGCTCGAGGAGGAGGAACTCAAAAGGGAGAGCTCTAGAGAGGTTCGCGAAGCTTGCGAGCTCGAGCTAGAGGAGTTGAGGCCATGCGAGGAGGGGGAGCTCGCGAAGGGAGCTTCATGACCTCTTGAGGCGACTGGCATAGCAGCTATAGGCGGCATGGAGGAGTTCGCACGAAGGAGAAGGATCGCGAGAGGAAGTGCTGGATACTGGCTTTCCAGTATCAAACGTCTGGCACATCGACCAGACATCTGGAGAAGTATTGAGACGTCCGGAGCTGAAGCTGAACATCTCAAAACACATTTCTCGCGTGAAGGTACGTGTTGTCTGCACAGGTCTACCCATGCAAACTGTAACGCAGGTTTCCTTTGGCTGAAAATGGGTCTGCATCTTCGTACACAAGTGCATGGCGTTGGAAAGGTGCGTGATGCACCTTTCCAAGCAACTTTTGGACGTCTGACCACATCGCCAGACGTCCGATGGCACTTCCAGACTACTGGAAGGAGGGTTTTATTGGTACTAGAGCACCGCGATCATTTGTTTTGATGATAACTGATGAGAATCTCTTCATAAACCCTAAAATAGCACCATCTAACCCAGATTTGCAAGAAAAAGCTCCTACATAACTATAGAAAGGCTTGACTCAGAGAGATTCTGAGTTTGTGAAGAAAATAAGAACTAAGGGATAAAAATGCAATTTCACCAACTCAATCTGAAAATAGGGTAACTCAGGGTCCAAACTTAGGTCAAACCAACCTAATAAGAAGAAAAGTGGGATGAATTGATCCAATAAGGGCTACAGCAACTCGAAGGAATTAAATGACATCCTGTAACCCTAAGAACAAATCCACTTCAATTCACGAGGTTCGAGAAAAGAAAAAATCGAATAAACCCTCTAAAATTCATATAAAAATAATATCTAGGGTTTAGAACCTTTAATTTAGCCTTAGGAACCCATTTTGACCTACATTGAGAACCATGCCAAATTAATAACTTAATTTGGGTTTTTACGTAAATTGACCAGTCAAACAAGGTCTAATCTATAAATAAAATTCATCATTAGAATCCTTATGTCATAGTTAGTCATGTATAAAAACTTGAGCCTAAGAAGATACCTTCTTGACCAACTTTACATTTTGGTCCTCATCCGTTACTTTTTGACCCTCAACTTTTGAAACTCTCGCATTTTGGCCCCTAAGTCTTCTTCGTTCTTTGCATTTGGGTCCTCCCTGCAAAACCCTGAGCAGCTACATGCTCCGGCGACTTTGCGCGGAGCATGGCGCCGCACAGGGTAAGGGAGACCCTCTGGCAAGACAACCGGGGTTTCCCTGCGACGTCTGCTGTCGCAGGGACACCTCCATGGTCTCTGCGGCTGCCCATACCTCCCGTGCGAACGCATGGAAGGTATGGGTCTCCATCTCCGGCGTCCTCCGGCGAGGGAGGCACGTCGCCTCCCTCCGCCCTCCTCCCTGATCTCACCACCATAAAAGCCGCCTCCGTCTGCCGCACTCAGCAGCTCGGTTCTGACGGAGAATCACCCACAGCTTTCCTCTCTTCCCACCCCGGTAGAAGCCCTCCAGCTCCGGAAGTTCCTCCTCCTCGTCGCTCTGCCGCAATACCAGCAGTAGAGCTGCCTTCGCCCGCTCTTCCCGCGTCGCGCCGTACCCAGCGCGCGCTCTCCCGCTCTCTCCTCGCCGCCGCCCCCTCACTCTGGGCACCTTCTTCTCCGGCGACAGTCGATACGACTGCCGCCCTGCTCCGTCCCCCTCTCGTCCCTCCAAGTAGGTACAGTTCTTTCCTTTCCTCTCCTCTTTCTTTTCCCTACTTCAATTTGTTCAACTACCCTTCGACCGCTCCTGATCACCCTCACCTTCTCCATCTCCGACCAACCTCCGGCGAATCGCCCCCATCATTCCACCACTCCACACGACTCGCCAACCAAACCAAAACCTCCGCCTCTTCACGCTGAACCACTTCCGCCCCTTCATCTCCCGCCATTCGCTACCTAAAGACCCCCCGAACAAACCCATTCCCCAGGCCACAGTCCGACCTAGGGTAGCCCCTACACGCTGCCCCACGACCTACCAGACCCCGCACCACCTTCGCCGTGCCACGGCGAAGGTCCCCCGCTTGTCTGATTAGGCCGAAGGGCCATATTTCTGTGAACAGGTCACCCGTCCTCCGCCGCCATTGCTTAACAGGTGGAGCTTCTTCCGCCTGCAGCTGCAACGTCGCTTCGCCCAGGCTTACACTCCAGGAAGCGCGCCTCGCCCTCACGCGCCTGCCCAGGTCTGCAGCTGGGGTGAAAGCCCCGCATACAGCCGCGATTGCCTGCAGCTTTCTTAGCTGCAGGCACCAAATTGGGGTGGGACATTCAGTCCCACCTCGGTAGTTCTGAAGGCCGCGCACCCGCATAAATGCAAAAAGTGCTATAGGCTTATCGCCTCAGCACACGGGGTGAGGTCCCTCTCACCCGCTTACCCGGCCTCGTCCGCGACCACCCCCCGCGGACCTGGCCTGACCCACTTACCCGACCTGCACTCCTCGCCCACCACCGCACGCCGGTGGGCCTGGACCCGGGCGCGACCCGTACCCGATTACCCGGCGGCTCTGGGAGAGCTATCCTACGAGTGAAATTTGAGAGAGGGAGACGCGGGGGAGGGTAGGGTAGGTTTTGCCCTGACCAAGCTGTGAGTGTGCAGGCTGAGGCAGAGAAGAAGAAGAAGAAGAGAAGGAAAGCTTGGGAGCAAAAGAAAAGGAGCAGAAGAACAAAAGAGAAACAAGAAGAAGAAAGGAGGATGCACTGTAGCAAAGGCTACTTAAGTCGTCTGATTGAAAAATCAGACGACGCTCTGCAGAGAAGAAAAAGAAGGAAAGAAGAGCAGGCACCGTAAAGAAGAAAGAAAGAAAAAGAACAGAAGGAAGAAGACAAAGAGCTGAAGGAGAAAGAAGAGAGAAGCAGAACACGAAGAGAGAAGAAAAGCTTGGAAGCAGAAAAAGAAAGAAGACTGAGGAACTGAAGAGAAGAGAAGAAGAAGAAGACAAAGACGAGAGAAAGAGGAAGACAAATCTCTCTCTCTCTCTCTCATTTTTTGTAATAGAAACATTGTACTTCTAAAATACAGTTTGCTCCCTAAGTTCGACCTCGGGAAAACTTTTATTCCGAGTAACAAATTGTATTAAACTGGTAATCGCTTCTCTATACTATACTACGACGAGATATTAGAACTATAGACGAGAGTAGCAACCAGTTTTTGGTGCCGTTGCCAGGGAGCAACGGCTATTCTAGAAGTTATAAAAGTTCTATTCATAAGTTCCTAATAAACTCTCTCTTTGGTGTAGGTACAGGAAGAAAGAAAGACGCAGCCACACCACAGCCACTCCAAGGACAGGTAACTTCCCGTTAAACCCTAAAATTGAAAGAGGAAAAACAAAGAAAAACTAGGAGTAACCTGTCTTTTCATACATAGTAATAGCTGCATGTTCTCAGAACCACTATTCCTGCACACAATTTTAAAAGGTAATTAAGGGCTAACACATCCTTGCCTGAGCCCTAATTACCCAAACAAGGAGTTAAATGGACCAAGTAGAGCCAACATAAGGTCAAACATTAGGATTTTAGAGACACACCTCTTAATCAAGAATTGAGGAAATCCAAAAGAGGTGTGCCCAAGCCATTGATTGAAAATAATTAATAAGAAAAGTCCTAAATAGTTGGCTCTCTCTAAACACTTGAATCCTAAAAACAAGGCCTAAATTCTCAAGGGAACCACTGGGTAAATTTGACCCTTAGGGTCAACCAACCTTCAAATTAGGCCACCTTGTTCACAAAAACACCTAAAAGTTCAAGTGAAACCTTAAGCACCTTGATCTTAAAATAAAAAAGGTAGACTTAAGAGGTCAAGATCCCCATTCTGGTCTACCTGGAACCGCAGTGACAAGAGAGGTCGGGTGGGGGAAACCCTGTAACCCGTGGGGACGCTCTACCGTGTAGGGGTCTTCGCGGGACTCACCCTCTCTGGCTGCCCAGGTAATTCTCAGGTGGACGATCTTTCTGATCAAGGGGTCCATCTGCCCTGCACCTCTATAGTCACCCAACACATTTTTGGGTGTCTTGATTGGGTCCAGCACTTTCTAAACTCCTCTATTCCAACAGTGCATGAACGGTAGGAGATCCTTAAGACCACCCTTAAGATCTCCTTTAGGAATTCACTCTCGTCAAGGCCAACCCTCGACGCCCGTGTTTGAACAGCAATCCTACCCCATCATTCTCTCATCTGATTCTGAATCAAGCTCTTCTTCCTCCCCCATCATGGCTCAGCTAGTTGAGGAAGAAAACAATCTGGAGCACCAGCTCCAGTGACTCAATGACCTCTTCCAAAACTTTTTGCACCCACCGTAGCGTCCTATGATGCGGGACCATTACAATCCTGCTGCGATGGCCATTGAGCCTCGAGTCAGAATCCCGACTGGAGGACCTGATTCTGAATTAAAGCCCAACATGATTCATGCTATACCTAAATTCCATGGGCTTAATTCCGAAGATCCCTTCCAGCACATCAAACAACTAAAGCATCTGGCCCAAACTTTTGGGTCAGATGCGCAAAATCGGGATATTCTTCTCATGAAGATGTTCTCCTTTTCTCTTATGGACAAGACCGCCCATTGGTATCAAACTCAGACCCGGCCGATCAACACTTGGGAAGAACTTCAGTCCGAATTTTTGAAAAAGTTCTTTCCCGTTGGTCGGACCAACGCCTTGCGCCATCAGATTACTCACTTCACTCAACAAACAGGGGAACCTCTCCATGAGGCATGGGATCATTTTCAGGATCTCATGAGAAAGTGCCCCCATCACGGAGTTCCTAAATGGGAACAAGTCCAATCTTTTTACCAGGGACTCCGTGAGGATATCCGTCTTTTCCTCAATGCAACCTGCGAAGGAAACATCATGGGTCAGCATGAGGACACCGTGTGGCAGATTCTCGAAAACATGTGCGAGAACTCCATCAACAATGACTCCATGGGATTATTCGACAGGACGAATACCCGTGCATCAATGAATCTTAGGGGAGCACATGAGATGTAGGGCCTGTCCGCATCAGTCGACCTGGAATTAATGGCCAGTCGATTGGACAAGGTCTCGATTATTGAAAAGAAGGTGAATGAGCTGACCCAGCACCTGCAGCGAGCCACCTCTGCGCATAACCCCTTTGCACAACCTCCTTCCACAAGGGAAACTGTGCAAAACATTCTCCATCGATCTTCTCCTAGGATGGATCCATATCCACCATCTGATTCTCTGACCGGAGGACCATCCGATCCTCTCTATACCAGCCCGGGGAATTCCATCCCCTCTTTCTCTGACTCTCTGGAGGTGCCTCAGACCTGCGAGGACCTCAACACCATCCAGAATGACCCGTTCTCCAACACCTATAACCCTGGATGGTGAAACCATCCCAACTTTCAGTGGGCAGGAAATTCCCAAAGACTGGCTTATCAGCCCCGCCCACAACCACCTTGACCTTACCAGCCGCCTCAACCTTGGCCCAATCCTACTTATCCATCAGGGCCAAATCAGGATCAAATGTCCCTTATCCTTCAGACTTTGGCTGACATTCAAAGAACGAATGCAGCTATTCAAAAGCAACACAAGGACGAACTTACAGAGGTCCGAAACCAATTGGCCCAGTTGGCAAACTCTTGCTAGCCAGGCACTCTTCCTTCCCAACCTCTTCCTAATCCGAATAACGTGCCAACCCAGCAGCGCGTTATGAACCCAAACCCGGGCCAAGCTCATATGATTTATCAGGCCCCCTCTGTTCCTTCACCCGACGGGACAGAGGCTTCCACTTCTTTTGCCGGTTACCAGCAGCAACCTATCTTACCCAATCCCAACCAAAACCAGGTAGGACTTAATTCCGTAACAACCCGTAGTGGTAAGGAAACCCAAGACCCACCTCACCCAAACCACTCCAAGCCTGGTAGTGATCCCAAGCCTAGGTCAGTAATCCAGGACGTTCCTACTCCTGTCCCAGATCCAAGACCTGAACTGATCCTAGAAGAACCACCCAAGATCCCGTTTCCCGAGGCCTTGACCAAGGGAAAGAAGACCACCAAGCCCGTGGCACCTGAGGAGGACCTGGTCAAGCTCTTTGAGCAGGTCCACATAAACATCCCCTTGATGGATGCAATCCGCCACGTACCGGCTTATGCACGATTCTTAAAGAATGTGTGTACACCCCAGCGTAAGCTGCGAGCCAAGGGCGGGAGTCCAATTGTTCTGTCAGAGCAAGCCAGCCCTGTTATCCTAAGTAGACTTCCACCCAAGGCAAAAGATCATGGTACTCCCCTGATTTCCTGCAAGATAGGTGATACCCAATTTGATAGAGCCTTGCTAGACTTGGGTGCTTCCATAAATCTGATACCCACATCCTTACTTGCCCATCTAGAAGAATCTGAGCTAAAACCCATTGAGGTGACATTACAATTAGCAGATCGATCCATAAAGTCACCGAAAGGAATTCTCGAGGATGTTATTGTGAGGATACGGGATTTTTACTTTCCTGCAGACTTCATAGTCTTAGACATGGACGTACCTGAGAACCCTAGGGATACACCAATCATTTTAGGGAGACCTTTCTTGGCTACTACTAGAGCCAACATTAGCTGTGAGGAGGGCCAAATAAAGCTCAAATTTAGGGATCAAACCTTGAAAATTGATATATTTAAGGCCCAACAAGGAATTAATTGCGGTGTCATCGAACAAATTTGTGACATTAGGACTTTGGTTGATGAAACACACTTCCAGAATGACCTGATTATGCCTCATCAACCACAGAAAGATCTTGACCCGCAATCAGAGGAGTCAAATCCAGACATAAACAACCCAATAACTCCTACCCTTGAACCTCAGGTCTATGCTGAACCACCCGCTGCTGCTGATAACCCTATCCTCGAACTGAAGCCTCTTCCTGCTCACTTAAAATACATCTTTCTGGGTTCTAATCAGACCCTCCTTGTGATTATCAATTCCAACCTCAATCCCGAACAGGAATCCCATCTGATTACTGTCCTCCAGCAACATCGCAGAGCCATCGGGTGGACTCTCGATGATTTGACTGGAATAAGTCCCTCTTATTGTACTCATCATATCTATTCAGAAGAGGGTGCACGACCTTCTCATGAAATGCAGAGACGTTTGAACCCTAATCTGCAGGAGGTCGTGAAGAAGGAGATCATCAAGTGGTTAGATGCCGGAATCATCTACCCGATCTTCGATAGTCGTTGGGTGAGCCCAATTCAGGTTGTGCCTAAGAAGGCAGGACTCACCACTATAACGACTGAGACCAGAGAAATCATTCCTACCCGATTAGCCAACGCGTGGAGAGTCTGTATAGATTACCGCCGACTAAATTCCTCCACGAAGAAAGATCATTTCCCACTACCTTTCATTGATCAAATTCTCGAGAAACTAGTAGGAAATAGGTTCTTCTGCTTTCTTGACGGGTACTCCGGTTATAACCAGGTGGCAATCCATCCTGAGGACCAAGAAAAGACCACGTTCACCTGCCCCTTCTGAACATACGCTTTCCGAAGGATGCCCTTCGGTCTTTGCAATGCACCCACTACCTTTCAGCGGTGCATGCTTGCCATATTCTCAGACATGATAGGTGATTTTATGGAAGTCTTCATGGATGACTTTTCAGTTTTTGGAGAATCATTTGACGATTGCCTCCAATACTTGGTCCAAATACTCAGGCGATGCATCGAGGTGAATTTGGTTCTTTCCTGGGAAAAGAGCCATTTTATGGTGCCTGAGGGAATTGTCCTGGGACACTTAATTTCAGAAAAAGGCATCCAAGTGGATCGAGCTAAGGTTGATCTGATCTCTCGCCTTCCTATACCTAGCTCGGTCAGGGACATCCGTTCCTTTTTGGGGCACGTTGATTTTTACCATCGTTTCATTTCGGATTTCTCGAAAATCGCGCGCCCCTTGACTTCTCTTCTCTCTAAGGATGTACCCTTTGAAATCTCCAAGGAATGCACACTAGCCTTTGAAAACCTGCGTGACCGAGTCACCCAGGCACCTATCCTACAATCCCCTGATTGGTCTCAACCCTCTGAGATCATGTACGATGCATCTGATTTCGATGTAGGAGCGGTCCTAGGTCAGAAAGCTGACAGGAAATCCGTGGTCATCTACTACGCTAGCAAGACACTTGACGAGGCTCAGCGTAACTATACAGTTACGGAGAAAGAGCTGCTAGCCGTAGTATTTGCCCTTGAAAAGTTCCGATCGTATCTTCTAGGTTCCCATGTCATCATTTACTCGGATCACACGGCTGTAAGGCATCTCCTTGCCAAGAAGGACGCGAAGCCCCGACTAATTCGTTGGATCTTGCTGTTGCAAGAATTTGATCTTGAGATTCGCGACAAGGCGGGAAGGCAGAATGTGGTAGCCGACCATCTGTCCCGTCTTCCTTCTGAGATTATCAACCCTTCCGGACCCATCACAGAACATTTTCCTGATGAGCACCTGCTTACTGTCGGTACTAGACTTCCATGGTTTGCTGATATAGTAAACTACTTGGCATCTCATTAGACCCCGTCTGATTGGCCGAAGGCCAAGAAAGACAAGTTGCGTTCTGATGCCAAGTATTACATCTGGGAAGACCCGTACCTTTTCCGCATAGGTGCTGATCAAATCATTCGGAGATGTGTCCCGGAAGAAGAATTCAACAATATCCTCTCTTTCTGCCATGACCAGGCATGCGGTGGCCATTTCTCTAGGCATAAAACCGCATCAAAAGTCCTCCAGTGTGGTTTTTACTGGCCTACACTATTCAAAGATGCATACAGTCACTGCAAGACATGCAGTCGTTGCCAGACTTTGGGCAACATGAGCCGTCGTGACATGATGCCTTTGCAGCCGATTCTCGTATGCGAAATCTTTGATGTTTGGAGAGTTGATTTTATGGGCCCCTTTCCTGCTTCGGATGGTTTCGAGTACATTCTGCTTGCTGTGGACTACGTGTCCAAATGGATTGAAGCCATACCGACCCGAACCTGTGATCACAAAATCGTTCTCAAATTCATTCATCAAAACATTTACTCAAGGTTCAGAATTCCCTGTGCTATAATCTCTGATGGAGGGACCCACTTTACAAACGCTCAGTTTAGGTCACTGATGACCAAATACGGGGTGTCTCACCGAATCTCTACTCCTTATCACCCCCAAACTAATGGTCTAGCTGAGTTGTCAAATCAGGAGATCAAGAAGATCCTGCAGGTCACTGTTCGGCCTGACAGGAAGGACTGGTCGTCTCGACTTCCGGAAGCGTTGTGGGCCTATAGGACCGCCCACAAAACCCAATTAGGCATGTCTCCCTTTAGACTGGTGTACGAAAAGGCATGTCACCTTCCCGTAGAACTGGAGCATAAATCCTATTGGGCAGTACAGAACTGTAATCTAGATCTTTCGAAGGCTGGAACCCACAGAAAACTCCAAATCAGCGAGATCGATGAATTACGCCGAGACGCGTATGAGAACTCGCGAATCTACAAGGAGTGGGTTAAAGCCTTCCATGACAAGCATATCTCGAGAAAGATCTTTCATCCTGGTCAAAAGGTCCTACTCTTTGATGCCCGACTCAAATTTTTCCTCAGAAAACTGTGATCCAAGTGGGTCGGACCATATTTAGTCCGACAGGTTTTTGGTAATGAAGCTATCGAAATCAGTCCGCTCAGCCACGATTCTGAACCTTTCATCGTGAATGGTCAGAGACTCAAGCCGTTCATTGATGTGACTTCTACTGATTTGGCTGAATCATCTCTTATCCTCCATTTCCCTTGAGCTCATTGCCCCCAGCCAATGACGTAAAACTCAGCGCTTAACGGGAGGCAGCCCGTCATTTTCTGAAAATCTAAAACCCTTTTCACACTTTTATGCACTTAAAGTTCACCCTTTTAGACAGCCGACTCCACCTCAGATGCTTGCATCTGGGATTAGAAATCGTCCGCAGAATTCATTCCGACCCATTCACTCATTAAAACATCTGTCTTAAGGAATGAACTAAGTAAATAAAAACCCCCTAAAACATAATGAGGACATTGCAAACCTTAGGCATGGGGGGTATAAAAGTGCAAAACTTGAAAAAAATGATCTTAAAAAAAAAAATTCACATATGCCAAAAACACCATAAAATTTAAGAAAAAGAGGAGAAAGGAAATTTTGTGGGAGAAGGGAAAAGAAACAAAATGAAAAGGAGCACAAAAAAAAAAATGAAAGAAAAGAGTGATAGCCCTTAGTAAGAAACTAAGGAATTGACCTAAGTTCTAGACCTTATTCAAGAAAAGAAATGAAAAGTGCATGGTGAGATTAGTAAGAACGCAAACTTTAGGAATTCTTGGATAGACTCTTAGTACCCAGTAAGATCTAGACAATCCTCAAGAGGTTGAGGAAAATGAAAAGCTTAAGTATTAGGTCAAAGGCTTAGGGAGTATTTGACCTCATTAACTAACTTATGGTTTACGGGACTCAGTAACCTAAGCACCCCAATCTCACACACAGCCCGGTTCAGTAAGGGTAAAAATCAAAATCACGCAGAAGCGTCACAAAATTTTGAAAAGTGCACCTAGAATAGGAGAGGCCAATCAATACAAGTTGATTTGGACGAGTTCCCAGCACGGAGAGGGGGGAAATCCCCTCGAAGATGCGTAACAAAATATCATCTCATCGGTGCTTGTCTCTTAGGATATTTACATATCCTACTAGGGGCATGTAAGCACTCTGCTGTTTCAGATTCCATGGATGGCATTATTACGAAGTGTCAATTGCCAGGGTCTAGATTCGGTCTCGGAACACCATGGATGGGATTATCTCGAAATCTCAATAGCCAGGGTTCCGGGGGTTGCCATGGGCGGTGCTATCTCGAAGCATCGATTGCCAGGAACCTTTGAGGATTGATGATGGGAGCAAGGAATCTGATACAGACCATGTTGAAAAGCCAATCCTAGGCTAGGAATAAAAGAAAAAGAGAGAGAAAAACTCTCCAAACAGAAAAACTTTCTATCCCTCTCTCTTGCAAAAATGCACTGCGAACTGAACCAGGGCTACAGTCATTTCAAGCACGGGTGCTTTAACCACAAAGTCAATTAGACCTTAGGTTAGTTCTTATGGGCCTTAAAAACCTTTGCCAAAGACTGAGGCTAAGGCTAGACAGATCTGGATCGTGGTTGGTATTAGAGTACCTTTTAAGCCTATGGTCAGCATTCAAACCTAATCTAAGTTCAAATGAAAAAGCACTTATCTGAAGTTTTAAAAACATCATGGTCTAGACCAAAGGTTAAAACCTTAGGTTTTTACTAGAGACTAGCAAAAGCTAGGCATGGGGGTATGATGAGAATCTCTTCATAAACTAAACTAGCACCATCTAACCCAGATTTGCAAGAAAAAGCTCCTACATAACTATAGAAAGGCTTGACTCAGAGAGATTCTGAGTTTGTGAAGAAAATAAGAACTAAGGGGTAAAAATGCAATTTCACCAACTCAATCTGAAAACAGGGTAACTCAGGGTCCAAACTTAGGTCAAACCAACCTAATAAGAAGAAAAGTGGGATGAATTGATCCAATAAGGGCTACAGCAACTCCAAGGAATTAAATGACATCCTGTAACCCTAAGAACAAACCCACTTCAATTAACGAGGTTCGAGAAAATAAAAAATTGAATAAACCCTCTAAAATTCATATAAAAATAATATCTAGGGTTTAGAACATTCAATTTAGCCTTAGGAACCCATTTTGACCTACATTGAGAACCATGCCAAATTAATAACTTAATTTGGGTTTTTACGTAAATTGACCAGTCAAAAAAGGTCTAATATAAAAATAAAATTCATCATTAGAATCCTTAGGTCATAGTTAGTCATGTATAAAAACTTGAGCCTCAGAAGAGACCTTCTTGACGAACTTTACATTTTGGTCCTCATCCGTTACTTTTTTACCCTCAACTTTTGAAACCCTCGCATTTTGGCCCCTAAGTCTTCTTCATTCTTTGCATTTGGGTCCTCCCTGCAAAACCCTGAGCAGCTCCATGCTCCGGCGACTTTGCGCGGAGCATGGCGCCGCACAGGGTAAGGGAGACCCTCTGGCAAGACAACCGGGGTTTCCCTGCGACGTCTGCTGTCGCAGGGACACCTCCATGGTCTCTGCGGCTGCCCATACCTCCCGTGCGAACGCACGGAAGGTATGGGTCTCCATCTCCGGCATCCTCCGGCGAGGGAGGCACGTCGCCTCCCTCCGCCCTCCTCCCTGATCTCACCACCATAAAAGCCGCCTCCGTCTGCCGCACTCAGCAACTCGGTTCTGACGGAGAATCACCCACAGCTTTCCTCTCTTCCCACCCCGGCAGAAGCCCTCCAGCTCTGGAAGTTCCTCCTCCTCCTCCTCGTCGCTCTGCCGCAATACCAGCAGTAGAGCTGCCTTCGCCCGCTCTTCCCGCGTCGCTCCGTACCCAGCTCGCGCTCTCCCGCTCTCTCCTCGCCGCCGCCCCCTCTCTCTGGGCACCTTCTTCTCCGGCGACAGTCGATACGACTGCTGCCCTGCTCCGTCCCCCTCTCGTCCCTCCAAGTAGGTACAGTTCTCTCCTTTCCTCTCCTCTTTCTTTTCCCTACTTCAATTTGTTCAACTACCCTTCGACCGCGCCTGATCACCCTCACCTTCTCTATCTCCGGCCAACCTCCGGCGAATCGCCCCATCATTCCACCACTCCACACGACTCGCCGACCAACCCAAAACCTCCGCCTCTTCACGCTGAACCACTTCCGCCCCTTCATCTCCCGCCATTCGCTACCTAAAGACCCCCCGAACAAACCCATTCCCCAGGCCACAGTCCTACCTAGGGCAGCCCCTGCACATCACCCCACGACCTGCCAGACCCCGCACCACCTTCGCCGTGCCACGGCGAAGGTCCCCCGCTTGTCTGATTAGGTCGAAGGGCCGTATTTCTGTGAACAGGTCACCCGTCTCCGCCGCCATTGTTGAACAGGTAGAGCTTCTTTCGCCTGCAGCTGCAGCGTCGCTTCGCCCAGGCTTGCACTCCAGGAAGCGCGCCTCGCCCTCACGTGCCTGCCCAGGTCTGCAGCTGGGGTGAAAGCCCCGCACACAGCCGCGATTGCCTGCAGCTTTCTCAGCTGCAGGCGCCAAATTGGGGTGGGACATTTAGTCCCACCTCGGTAGTTCTGAAGGCCGCGCACCCGCATAAATGCAAAAAGTGCTATAGGCTTATCGCCTCAACACACGGGGTGAGGTCCCTCTCACCCGCTTACCCGGCCTCGTCCGTGACCACCCCCCGCGGACCTGGCCCGACCCGCTTACCCGACCTGCACTCCTCGCCCACCACCGCACGCCGGTGGGCCTGGACCCGGGCGCGACCTGTACCCGATTACCCGGTGGCTCTGGGAGAGCTATCCTACGAGTGAAATTTGAGAGAGGGAGACGCGGGGGAGGGTAGGGTAGGTTTTGCCCTGACCAAGCTGTGAGTGTGCAGGCTGAGGCAGAGAAGAAGAAGAAGAGAAGGAAAGCTTGGGAGCAAAAGAAAAGGAGCAGAAGAACAAAAGAGAAACAAGAAGAAGAAAGGAGGACGCACTGTAGCAAAGGCTACTTAAGTCGTCTGATTGAGAAATCAGACGACGCTCTGCAGAGAAGAAAAAGAAGAAGGAAAGAAGAGCAGGCACCGTAAAGAAGAAAGAAAGAAAAAGAACAGAAGGAAGAAGACAAAGAGCTGAAGGAGAAAGAAGAGAGAAGCAGAACACGAAGAGAGAAGGAAAGCTTGGAAGCAGAAAAAGAAAGAAGACTGAGGAACTGAAGAGAAGAGAAGAAGAAGACAAAGACGAGAGAAAGAAGAAGACAAATCTCTCTCTCTCTCTCATTTTTTGTAATAGAAACATTGTACTTCTAGAATACAGTTTGCTCCCTGAGTTCGACCTCGAGAAAACTTTTATTCCGAGTAACAAATTGTATTAAACTGGTAACCGCTTCTCTATACTATACTACGACGAGATATTAGAACTATAGACGAGAGTAGCAGCCAATAACAAAACACGCGTCATTTAACATTTGTATTTGGAGTATTAGATTTCAGGTCAATTGCAAATGGAGACGTAATTAGACAGAGTTCGAGCTCGCATCCAGGACGGATTGGAGGAGCTTGATGGAGAACAGAGGAGATTCACGAGGAGCGTTGGCTTGAAGAAGGAAGGAGTTGAAGAATAGGATAGATTTTCTTCTCTTGTACTCTTTGTATTTTTCGTTTCTTTTGTTGCTCTTTATTTTTGTTACTTAGATTCATGTTAAAGTACCTCAAAGTACCCTAACAATAGTCCTAGGAATACCAGCACAACTCTATGATACTTAGGTTTTCTATAGAATACTTAGAAAACCAATATAGGGTCCAAACAGCCTTTTCAGACATCTAATTCCAAGATCAGACGTCTGATTGTTGATTCAGACGTCTAATAACAATTAGGCTGGACTTAGAAGTTCTGTCTGATGAAAATCAGATGTCCAGACCTTAGTCCACACGTCTTAGAAGACGTCTGATGACTTTGCCAGACTTCTAATTAGTGGACCGTTGGCTGGCTTAGCAAACACTCAAGGATATGACCGTTAGAGCCTTATCAGACGTCCTTAAGCCTTTCTAGACGTCTGATAAATGACCGTTTTGCCTCGGCTGACCCAAAATCTCTTCTCAGAGATTTTCTAGTCGTTACACTCTCTTGGAAATCCATTCCCACGAAAAAGTAGGTTTCCAGACATCCAGACATAGTGCTAGATGTCCTGTATGTCGTCTGATGGACTTGCACGGGAAGCTTGGTTTAAATCTTGGTTGGCTCTATTGGACTATATTTGTTATTTTACTTTGTTATTTGGTTGGGTATTAGCTTTGCGAATTCCCGTCTCCTTCGTGGGACAAAATCCTTCTCGTGAAGAGAAGGGGTTGAGGAACGCTACCCTCGCACTTGTAGCGTGGTTGTAATTGAATTTGAATCACCCTCGTTTAAAGTGATTCATTTAGTGGATTTGATCAACTTGGTTGATCGGAAATTGCTAACTCGAGAGGGTTAGGTGGTGGTTTTCACCCGATTTGTGTACTTTGTGATTGAATTTTTGTGAGATTGTTTATATTATATTTCCGCACTTTATCACATCACCCCCTCCTAGTACGGAAGGGCGATTCCTACAGGTTTGACGTCTGGGACTTCCCTCAGACGGAATGCAGAGGAGTCCGGAGGTCTGAGGCAGCCGTAGAAAGTGAGAGGTATGATCTAACATCTTTTAAGACATCTGGGACATGTCCAAGACATCTGATTTTGAACAGTAATCGTGCTTTTGGCCCATTTAGGGCCCAAACGGAGTCAATTTTTCGCAAACGAAGTACCGTTGTTTTCCACTTGATTTTCTCTATGTGTTCGTGTTGAATACCTACCATTTTGAGCTCATCTGATGTAAGTTACTCGCTGGTACAGGTTACCAGTCAGTGGCATATTCGGGGCCCACGGAGACATGAAATCTGCGGCACAGGCCCCCATTCCTCCCGTGATACCTGGTAAAGTGATTTAATTTAGTTGTTAATATATAAATAAAAATGTACTTGCTTGGAATAATCGGATCGAACTCTAGGATGTGGAATAAAACCTAGGGTATAAATGTATGAACCTATTTTGAGTTGTACTGTTTACTTGATGCATGTTTAAAATAAATTGCTAGCAAACAGTATTAGTGTAATTATGCGATGTATATTAAAATACGAGTTGCCTGTATGTGAATGAATTATGAAATGCATGTTAGAATACGACTGCCTGTATGTGAATGAGAGAGCGAACGGTGAAATCACAAGTTGCATGTAAATGATTGAGAATTAAATTGTGCAAACACGAGCTACCTGTATATGAATGAGGAACGAGTTATGAAACATGTGATCTGAATGTCAATAAATGAGATGAATAATGAGCATGAACCCTACGGGGAAGTAGGAGTAGAACTCCTGTGTTTGAAAGGAATCTAGAATGCAGACGGGAAGTAAGTTGGCCCTTGTGTACGTAGTACCAAGGAGCACATTGGTTCTTTTAGTGTAGAGAGGAGCTAGCCTCCCTTGGGTTGAGACCCAGGTTAAGATTGGCCACTCTACATCGACTCTTGTAGCTCGCAAGCCCGAGTGTGTGCGTGAGGGTGTTCCGCAGCTACTGGAGATAGGGGCCTGGTGTGCTGCAGCCTAGAGCAGCTCACAAATTAGCTTCAACCTACTCGTCAATGGCGGCGAGCCCTTGGAACCTAAAGGCACTAAAACGGCCTCGCGGCCACATTAAAAAGCTCAGGGAGCTTCGCCAAAGTGCGGCGAGTGTGCAGAGGTGGTCGGTGAGGCATGGGAATGCCTGTGGGAGAGTGCCTAAGGTTTACTGTGGCCGTGGAGTTGGGTGTGTTTGGGGGCGAATGCAGAGGTATTGGCGGTCAATGGAGATAGGGAAACTGATCAGGGAGTGATGGTGGAGCTTCTGAGGGGTTTGGCAAGGTGGATGGAGGCGTGGAATGACGGGGTCACCTCGCCGGTGGTCTGCCGGAGGTGTGGATGATGGTGGTGGTTGGCGACTGTCGAGGGGTTAAAAGTGACAATTGACGAAGGCGAAATACAGAGGGGAGAAAGAGGAAGAGCTTTTACCTAGCTAAATGTATGAAGGGGGGGTTAGGAGGCGGACGGCGCAATTCTACCGTCGTCGGAGATGACGCCCTGTGGGGAAGATGACGACGACGAGGAAGATAGCTCAGAAAGTGCCTGCTAGTACGGCGAGGCACGACGAACAATGGCGTAGCAAACCCTACCACTGGTATGGTGGTAGGGCGACGAGAGAGGGAGCGGAGAGTCGTCAGAGCCTGCGGGCGAATGGCCAGAGGAGGAGGAGATGAAGGTTGGGGAAACTCCTTGGCCAAAACAGGCTTGCCCTGATTGGAGAGCCCTGCCATTCCTTTTATAGTAGCTGGCGGGAGGAGATTCTCGAGGGGAGATTGTGGAGAGCATGCCATAGTTGGCCGGAGATGGAGACCCATTCCTCTCATGCATTCGCACGAGAGGAGTGGGCAAGGGCAAGCCATGGCAGGGGGTTCCTGCGAAAGAGGACGACGCAGGGAACCCCCCTCTCGTTCCTTAGAACGGTTGCCATACCCTACGCGGAGCCATCCTCCGCGCAAAGTCACCGGAGGTATGGCACTTGCGCAGGGTGGCAGGGAGGACCGTTCTGCAAAGAACGACGAGAAAGATAGGGGGTTTTTAGTAAGGGTTTCAAAAGATAAGGGTCAAAAAGTAATTCAAGAGGATCAATTTGTAAAGTCAGTAAAGATAGTCTTCTCTCAGGCTCAAATTTTTGTAACAACCTAATTTGAACCTAAGGAATTTAATGGTGTAATTTGATTTTAGGTTTGTCCACGTTTGATCAGTTAATTTACGTAAAAACCCAAAATAGGTCATAAATTAGGTATGGTTCTCAATTTAAGTCAAAATAGGTTGCAAAGGCTAAATTTAAGGCTTTAAATCCTAGGGAATATTTTTCCATGAATTTTAGAGGGTTTAGTTGATTTTTATCTTTCCTAAAAATCGTGAATTAAAGCGGATTTATTTTAGGGTTACAGAATGTCATTTAATTCTTAGAAGTTGCTATAACCCTTTTTAGATCAGATCATCCTACTTCCTTCCTCATTAAGCTTATTTGACCTGTGTTTGGACCCTTAAATACCCTGTTTATGTACTGCATTGGTAAAATTATAATTTTAACCCTTATGATTTGTTTTTCTCTTCAACTCAGAATTCTCTGAGTTAAGCTTCTCTTTAGGTTTTGTAGGCGCTTTTTCACACTTCTTTAGATCAAATTGTGCTAGTTAGGGTTCATGATGAGGCTCTCATTATACCCCCATGCCTAGCTTTTGCTAGTCCCTTAGCAAGATTTTAAGGTTTTAACCCTTGTTCTAGACCATGAATTTCTTATCGAGTTTAGATAAGTGCTTTTTCTCTTGTAACCTTGATTAGGTCAGAATGCCAATCATAGGCCTAAAAGGTACTCTAGTACCAACCAAGATCCAGATCTTTCTAGCTTTAGCCTCAGTCTTTAGCAAAGGTTTTTAAGGCCTATAAGAATTAACCTAAGGTTTATTGGACTTCGTGGTTAAAGCACCCGTGCTTGAGATCATTTTAGCCTTGGTTCAGCTCGCAATGCATTTTATAAGAGAGAGAGGTAGAAGATTTATTTGTTTGGAGAGTTTTCTCTCCCTTTTTCTTTTTTAATTCTAGCTTAGGATTGGCTTCTCAAAACTATCTGTATCAGTTTCCTTGTCCCCATCATCAATCCTGAAAGGTTCCTGGTAGTCGATGCTTCGAGATAGCACCGTCCATGGTAACCCCCAGAACCCTGGCTTTCGAGATTTTGAGATAATCCCATCCATGATATTCCGTGGCTGAATTCAGACCCTGGCAATTGACACTTCGTGATAATGCCATCCATGGAATTTGAACCAGCAGAGTGCTTACATGCCCCCAGTAGGATATGTAAATATCCTAAGAGACAAGCACCGAGGAGATGATATTTTGTTACGCATCTTCTAGGGAAATTTCCTACCTCTCCACGCTGGGAACTTGTCCAAATCAACTTGTGTTGATTGGTCGCTCCTACTCTAGGTGCCATTTTCAGAATTTTTGAAACGCTTCTGCGTGATTTTGATACCTATGCTTACTGAACCAGGCTGTGTGTGAAATTTTGCATGTTTAGGTTACTGAGTCCCGTAAATCAAAAGTTAGTTAACGAGGCCAAATACTCCCTAAGCCTTGGACCTCATACTTAAGCTTTTCATTTTCCTCAGCCTCTTAATGAATATCTAGATTTTAATGGGTACTAAGAGTCTATCCAAGAATGCCTAAGGTTTGCGTTCTTACTAATCTCACTGTGCACTTTCCATTTCTTTTCCTGAATGTGGTCTAGAACTTAGGTTAATTTTTTAATTTCTTACTAATGACCATCTTCTTTTCTTTCATTTTGTGCTCCTTTTTATCATTTTATTCTTTTTCTCCTCCCATTTTATTATTTTTTTTTCAAAATTTTTTTTAATTTTTATGGTGTTTTTGGTATATGTGAATTTTTTTGTTTGAAACCTTTTCTTTGCACTTTCATACCCCCCCTATGCCGAAGATTTGCAATGTCCTCATTGTAACTTAAGAGGGTTTTTATTAACGTAGTTCATACATTAGGACAGATGTTTTGGTGAGGAATGGGTCGGGGTGACTATTGCGGATGATTTCTAATCTCAGATGCAAGCACCTGAGGTGAAGTCGGTTGTCCTAAAGGGTGAACCTTAAGTGCGCAGAGGTGTCAGAAAAGGTTTCAGATTTTTTCAAAAAGAATAACGGGCTGCCTCCCGTTGAGCATTGAGTTTTACGCCATCGGCTGGGCATAATATGCTCAGGGAAAATGGAGGATAAATGATGACTCAGCCAAATCTATAAAGGTTACATCGATGAACGGTTTGAGTCTCTGATCATTCACGATGAAAGGTTACATCGATGAACGGCTGAGTGGACTGATTTCGACGGCTCCATTTCCAAAAACTTGTCGGACAAGGTATGGTCCGACCCACTTGAATCGCAGTTTCCCAGGGAAGTGTTTGAGTCGGGCATTGAAGATTAGGACCTTTTGACCAGGATGAAAGATCTTTCTAGATATGTGCTAGTCATGGAAGGCTTTAACCCGCTCTTTGTAGATTCGTGAGTTCTCGTACGCATCGAGGCGTAATTCATCGATCTCGATTATCTGAAGCTTTCTGTGAGTTCCAGCCTTAGAAAGATCTAAATTGCAACTCCGTACTGCCCAATAGGCTTTGTGCTCCAGTTCGATGGGAAGGTGACATACTTTCCCGTACACCAGTCTAAAAGGAAACATGCCTAATTAGGTCTTGTGGGCGGTCCTATAAGCCCACAAAGCTTCCGGAAGTCGGGATGACCAGTCTTTCCTGTCAGGTCGAACAGTGACCTGCAGGATTTTCTTGATCTCCCAATTTGAAAGCACAACTAGACCATTAGTCTGGGGGTGGTAAGGAGTAGAGATTCGGTGAGACACCCCGTATCTGGTCATCAGTGACCTGAACTGAGCATTCGTGAGATGGGTCCCTCCATCAGAGATGATTGCACGAGGAATCCTAAACCGTGAGAAGATATTCTGATGAATGAATTTGATAACGATTTTGTGATCACAGGTTCGGGTCAGAATGGCTTCGATCCATTTGGACATGTAGTCCACAGCAAGCAGAATGTACTTGAAGCCGTCTGAAACAGGGAAGGAGCCCATAAAATCAATCCCCCAAATGTCAAAAATCTCACATACGAGAATCGGCTGCAAAGGCATCATGTCGCGATGGCTCATGCTGCCCAAAGTCTGGCAACGATGCATGCCTTGCAGTGATTGTATGCGTCTTTGAAGATGGTGGGCCAGTGAAAGCCACACTGGAGGATCTTAGATGCAGTTTTATGCCTAGAGAAGTGGCCACCGCTTGCCTGGTTATGGCAGAATGAGAGAATATCAATGATTTCACCCTCCGGGACACATCGTCGGATGATTTGGTCAGCACCTATGCGGAAGAGGTACGGGTCTTCCCAGATGTAGTACTTGGCATCAGAGCGTAATTTGTCTTTCTTGGCCTTCAGCCAATTAGACGGGATCTGATGAGATGTCAAGTAGTTTACTATATTAGCAAACCATGGAAGCTTAGTACCAATAGTCAGAAGGTGCTCATCAGGAAAATGCTCCGTGATAGGTCCAGAAGGGTTGATGATCTCAGAAGGAAGGCAAGACAAGTGGTCAGCTACCACATTCTGTCTTCCCGCCTTGTCACGAATCTCGAGGTTGAATTCTTGCAAAAGCAAGATCCATCGGATTAGTCGAGGCTTCACGTCCTTCTTGGCAAGGAGATGCCTCACAGCTGTGTGATCCGAGTAGATGATGACGTGGGAACCCAGGTGATAGGATCGAAATTTTTCAAGGGCAAATACTACAGCTAGCAGCTCTTTCTCCGTAACTGTATAGTTACGCTGAGCCTCATCAAGTGTCTTGCTAGCGTAGTAGATGACCACGGGTTTCCCGTCAAATTTCTACCCCAGAATCACTCCTACAGCGAAATCAGATTCATCGCACATGATCTCAAAGGGTTGAGACCAGTCAGGGGACTGTAAGATCGGGGCCTGCGTGACTCGGTCACAAAGATTCTCAAAGGCTTGAGTGCATTCCTTGGAGATCTCAAAGGGGACATCCTTAGAGAGAAGAGTAGTCAGGGGGCGTGCAATTTTCGAGAAATCAAGAATGAAACGACGGTAAAAATTGACGTGCCCCAGAAAAGAACGGATGTCCCTAATCGAGCTCGGCATAAGAAGTCGAGAAATTAGATCAACCTTGGCTCGATCCACTTGGATGCCTTTCTCAGAAATTAGATGACCTAGCACAATCCCCTCAGGCACCATAAAGTGGCTCTTTTCCCAGGAAAGAACCAGATTTACGTCAATAGAATGCCTGAGTATATGAACCAGGTGCTGGAGGCAATCATCAAATGATGCCTCGAAAACTGAGAAGTCATCCATGAAGACTTCCAGATAATCACCTACCATGTCTGAGAATATGGTAAGCATGCACCGCTGAAAAGTCGCGGGTGCATTGCAGAGACCAAAAGGCATCCTTCGGAACACGTATGTCCCGAAGGGGTAGGTGAACGTGGTCTTCTCTTGGTCCTCTGGATGAATAGCTACTTAGTTATAACCGGAGTACCCATCAAGAAAGCAGAAGAACCGATTTCCAGCTAATTTCTCGAGAATTTGATCAACGAAAGGTAGTGGGAAATGATCCTTCTTCGTGGAGTTGAGTCTTCGGTAATCTATACAGACTCTCCACGAGTTGGCTATTCGGGTAGGTATGACTTCTCCGGTTTCAGTCGTAATGGTGGTGAGCCCTGCCTTTGTAGACACAACCTGGATTGAGCTCACCCAACGACTGTCGGAGATCGCGTAGATGATCCCTGCATCTTACCACTTAATGATCTCCTTTTTCACGACCTCCTGTAGATTAGGATTCAAGCATCTCTGCATCTCACGGGAAGGTCGTGCGCCCTCTTCAGAATAGATACGGTGGGTGCAATAAGAGGGACTTATTCCAGTCAAGTCATAGAGAGTCCAACCAATGGCTCTGCGATATTGCTGGAGAACAGCAGTCAGACGGGATTCCTGATCAGGAGTGAGCTTGGAATTTATAATCACAGGAAAAGTCTGATTAGAACCCAAAAAGATGTATTTTAAATGGTCGGGAAGGGGTTTGAGCTCAAGAATGGGGTTATCAGCAGCAGCGGGTGATTCAGGGTGAGTGTGAGGTTCAAGGATAGAAGTTATGGATTTGTCTGAATCAGGGTCTGACTCCTCTAATTGCGGTTCAAGATCTTCTTGTGGTTGATGAGGCATAATCGGGTTATTCTTAAATTGTGTTTCGTCAACCAAAGCTCTAATATCACCAATTTATTCAATGACACCGCAATTGATTCCTTGTTGGGCTTTAAAGATATCAATTTTGAGGGTTTAATTCTCAAATTTCAGTTCTATTTGGCCCTCCTCACAACTAATGTTGGCCCTAGCAGTGGCCAGGAAAGGTCTCCATAGAATAATCGGTGTATCTCATGGGTTTTCAGGTGCATCCATATCTAAGACTATGAAGTCTACAGGGAAATAGAAATCCCGCACCCTAACAATAACATCCTCAAGAATCCCTTTAGGTGACTTTATGGATCGATCTGCTAACTGTAGTATCACCTCAGTCGATTTTAGCTCACGTTCTTCTAGGTGGTTAAGTAAGGATGTAGGTATCAAATTTATAGAAGCACCCAAGTCTAGCAATGCTCTGTCGAACTAGGTTTCACCTATCTTGCATGAAATCAGGGGAGTGCCTGGGTCTTTTGCCGTGGGTGGGAGTCTGCTCAGGATTATAGAGCTGGCTTGCTCTGACAGTACAATTGGACTCCCACTCTTGGTTCGCGGCTTACGCTGAGGTGTACACACATTCTTCAAGAATTGTGCACAAGCTGGTATGTGGCGAATCGCATCCATCAAGGGGATGTTTATTTGGAAGGAGCCACGGATTTGGTTGTCTTCTTTCCCTTGGTCAAGGCCTCGGGAAATGGAACGTTGGTTGGTTCTTCTAGGATAGGTCCAGGTTTTTGATCTGGGATAGGGATAGGAACATCCTAGATGACTGCCCTAGGATTTGGGTCAATACCAGGCTTGGAGTGGTCTGGATAAGGTGGATCTTGTGTCTCCTTACCACTACGGGTGGTTACAGAATTTAGTCCATCCTGATTCTAGTTAGTGGTTGGTAGGATAGGCTGCTGCTGTTGATAACCCGCAAAAGAAGTTGAGGCCTCCATCCCGTCAGGTGAAGGAACAGAGGGGACCTGGTAAACCATGTGTGCGTGGCCCGGGTTTGGGTTCATAATGCATGGCACGTTACTAGGGTTAGGAAGAGGCTGAGAGGGAAGTGTGCCTGGTTGGCGAGAATTCGCCAACTAGGCCAGTTGGTTTCGAACATCTGTGATTTCGTCCTTGTGTTGCTTTTGAATAGCCGCATTCATTCTCTGAATGTCAGCCAAAGTCTGAAGGATGAGGGACATTTGGTCTTGGTTTGGCCTGGATGAATAAGTAGGGTTGGGTCATGGCTGAGGCGAATGGTAAGGACGAGGTGCTTGTAGACAGGGCTGAAAGGGTGGTCTTTGAGTTTGGGAATTCCCTACCCACTGGAAGTTGGGACGGTTTCGCCATCCAGGATTGTAGGTATTGGAAAATGGGTCATTCTGGATGGCGTTGAGGTCCTCGCAGGTCTGAGGAACCTCAGAAAGTCAGAGAGTGGGGGAGTAGGGTTCCCCCAACAGGAATAGAAAGGATCGGAGGTTCCTCCCATCCTAGAGTCAGATGGGGATGTATATGAGTCCACCCTAGGAGAAGGTCAGTGGAAAATGTTTTGCACAGTCTCCCGTGTAGAAGGAGGTTGTGCGAAGGAATTCTACATAGAGGTGGCTCGCTGCAAGTGCTGAGTCAGCTCATCCACCTTCTTCTCAATGATAGAGACCTTATCCAATCGACTGGCCATTAATTCTAGATCGACTGATGTGGACAGGTCCTGTGTCTCGTGTGCTCCCCTAATGTTCGTCGCTGCACGGGTATTTGTCCTATCGAGTAGTCCCATAGAGTCATTATTGATGGAGTTCTAGCACATGTTCTCGAGAATCTCCCACACGATGTCCTCATGTTGACTCATGATATTACCTCCGCAGGTGTTGGTGCTAGAGCACCACGATCATTTGTTTTGATAATAACAAAACATGTGTCATTTTACATTTGCACTTGGAGTCTTAGATTTCAGGCCAATTGCAAATGGATACGTGATTAGACGGAGTTCGAGCTCGCATCCAGAACGGATTGGAGGAGCTTGATGGAGAACAGAGGAGATTCGCGAGGAGTGATAGATTGAAGATGGAAGGACAAGAAGAATAGGATAGAATTCTGTTTATTTCTTTCATGTACTCTTGTCTTTATTTTATTGCTCTTTATTTCCTTAGAACATTATGTTAAAGAGCCTTAAAGTACCCTAATAGTAGTCCTAGGAACACCAGTACAACCCTAGGATACTTAGGTTTTCTGTAGAGAACTTAGAAAACCAATATAGGGTTCAAACAGCATTTCCAGACGTCTAATTCCAAGATCAGACGTCTGATAATGTATTTTAAGACGTCTGACTGTTGATTCAGACGTCTGATAATAATTATGCTAGACTTAACTAGTTCTGTCTGATGAAATCAGACGTCCAGACCATAGTCCATATGTCTTAGAAGACGTCTGATGGATTTGCCAGACGTCCAATTAGTGGACCGTTGGCTGGCCTAGGAAACACTCAAGGATATGACCGTTAGAACCTTATCAGACGTCCTTAGGCCTTTCCAGACGTCTGATAGATGACCGTTTTGCCTCGACTGACCCAAAATCTCTTCTCAGAGATTTCCTAGCCGTTGCACTCTCTTGGAAATCCATTCCCATGAAAAAGTAGGTTTCCAGACGTTCAGACATAGTGCCAAACGTCCTATATGTCGTCTAATGGACTTGCACTAGAACCCTGTTTAGATCTGATTCAAGTCAAGAAGAAACCCGCCTAAAATCAGACGTCTGATGTTGTTCCCAGACGTTTGAAAGTGATCTTCCAGACGTCTGATGCCAGGATCAGACGTCTGATAACCCTGTCAGTGCAATGATTGTTCCTGATTTCGGACTGATTCACTTGGGCTTTGTACCCAACGGCTATGGAAGCTTTTCTAAGCCTTCCAAAGCCTTCCTAAGGCCTCTATAAATAGAGGGGAGCCTTTACACACCAAAATGCACCAAGAGAAACCTAGACACACCAAAGCAACATACTTCCACTCTTTTGTGTCCAAGAAGAGAAGCCCTTGCTCTCCAAGCTCATAGCTCTACATCTAGAGAGCATCAAGCCTTCGCGCACCCGCTCTCCCGCCGTAGTTCACGAGAGCGACGTTGCGCCGTCGCGTGGCTCACGCACCCGCGTCATCGATTCGACGCGCTCCTTGTAAAGGGAGTTTCCTAATTCCTATAGAAGCTAGGTTTAAAATTACTTTGTTGGCTCCATAGGATTATTTGTTATTTTATCTTTATTATTTGGTTGGGTATCCACTTTGCGAATTCCCGTCTCCTTCGTGGGACAAAATCCTTCTCATGGAGAGAAGGGGTTGAGGAACGCTACCCTCGCACTTGTAGCGTGGTTGTAACTGAGGTTGAATCACCCTCGTTTAAAGTGATTCGTTTAGTGGATTTGATCAACTTGGTTGATCGGAAAATTCTAACTCAAGAGGGTTAAGTGGTGGTTTTCGCCCGGTTTGGGTTTCAACATAAAAATTATTGTGTACATTGTGCGATTGATTTTTTGTGAGATTGCTTTACATTATATTCCGCATTTTTTTACGTCACGCTGTTCTCACACCCTCTGAGTAGGGAATTACAGCAGGTTGCATTGACGAAAAGTCTAATATCCTCTCAAAGTCCCTGGTAAAAAGATTGGATTTGTTCCCATTTAGGAACTCCGTGACGGGGGCACTTTCTCATGAGATCCTGAAAACGATCCCATGCCTCATGAAGAGGTTCTCCCGTTTGTTGTGTGAAATGAGTAATCTGATGGCGCAAGGCATTGGTCCAACCAACGGGAAAGAACTTTTTCAGGAACTCGGACTGAAGTTCCTCCCAATTGTTGATCGGCCAGATCTGAGTTTGATACCAGTGAGCGGCTGATGGCCGTGACGTTAACTAGGTTTTGTTATAGCATTGTAGTACAGCTAGTCATTGCCATCATTACAGATATTTTTTTACTCGGAAAATAAAAGAGTTCCCAAGGTCGAACTCAGGGAGCAAGTCATATTCTAGGGGTAGAAAGTTTTTATTGCAAAAATAAAGAGACAGAGAGATAGAGATAGAAATTTGGTGGCTTCTTCTTCTTCTCTTCTTTCTTCTCTTCCTGTTCTTCTTGTCTTCTCTCTTCTTGGCTCTTGAATCTTTCTTTGTTTTGCTTGCTTCCTTCATATCTTCTTCTCGTGTTCTTCTTCTTTTCTTGCTTTCTGTTTCTTCACCTGGCTGCTCCTTCTCTCTTCTTTTCTTCTTCTTCTTTGTCTTCTAATCACGGTAGAGTCCTCACTTGGCCCCTCTGTGTTCCTCTCTTTGTCTTCTGCCTTGCCTTCCTTCTTCTTCTTTGCCTTCACCTGTCTTCAGGACGTCGTCTGATTTGAAAATCAGACGACTTAAACCGCTTGTTGCTACAGTGTCTCCCTTAGCTTCCTTCTTCTTCACCTGTGCCTGCACACTCAAGAGTTCAGAGTCAAAGGGCAAAACCTACTCTACCCCCCTCCCCGCGCATCTCTTTCTCTCTGAGTTCGCTCTTAGGACAGCTCTCCCAGAGCAACCGGGTAATCTGGTACGAGTCGCGCCCGGGTCCAGGCCCACCGGCGTGCGGTGGTGGGCGAGGAGTGCAGGTCGGGTTAATCGGGTCAGGCCAGGTCCGCGGAGCGTGATCACGAACGAGGCCGGGTTGGGTGAGAGGGACCTCACCCCGTGGTCAGGAGGCGAACAGCATAAGGCACTTTTTGCCTTTATGCGCCCGCGCGCCTCTGAAAAGTTCCGAGGTGGGACTAAATGTCCCACCCCAATTGAGCGCCCGCCGCGGAGGGAGCAGCGGGCAATCGTGGCTTTACGCGAGGCCTTCGCTCCAACTGCGAGCCTGGGACGCTTCGCGGAGACGCCCCGCGCAACCTGGGAGTCTAACCTGGGCGAAGGCGTGCCTGCACCTGCAGGTGAAGGAGCTCTGCCTGCTCAGTAATGGCGACGGCGGGCGAGTCACCTGGTCACAGAAGAACGGCCTCTCGGCCTAATCAGACAGGCGGGGGGCCTTCGCCGTGGCACGGCGAAGGTGGTCAGAGGGTCTGCAGGGGGCGTGGTGGAGTAAACAGGTCGCCCTAGGTCAAACTGCGGGCGAAGAAGTGGGTGTGTTCGGTGGGTCTGCAGAGGGCGTTTGGTGGGCAGTGGAAGGGCGGAAGAGGATCAGGGTGAGGAGGCGGAGGTTATGCACAGGTCGGCGAGCCGTGTGGGGTGCTGGAGAGATGGGAGTGGTTCGCCGGAGTTTGGCCGGAGGTGGAGAAGGTGAGGGTGATCGGTGGGAAATAGGTGGCGACAGTAAGGGTTTTCAGTATGGAAAAGAAAGAGGGGAGGAGGAGGAGAGGTTCTACCTGCTAAGCTGGACGAGGAGGGGTTGGCGCAGGCGACAGTCGTATCGACTGTCACCAGAGAAGAAATTGCCCAGAGGAAGGGGCGGCGGCGAGGAGAGGGCAGGAGAGGCGCCAGCTGGGTGCAGCGTGACGCGGAAAGATCGAGGGAAGGTAACCCTGCTGCTGGTAGTGCGGCAGGGCGACGAGGAGGAGGAGGAGAGGCCGCCGGAGCAAGGGGGCATCTGTCGGAGTGGGAAGGGAGGAATTTAGGGGGGTGTCTCCGTCAGATCCGAGCTGGGAAGAACGGCGGAGCGACGGGGGTATTTATAGGGGCGGAATCAGAGAGGAGGGCGGAGGGAGACGACGTGTGTCCCTCGCCGGAGGACGCCGGAGGGAGACGACGCGTTCGCACGGGCGGTATGGGCGGTCGCAGTACTCAGGGGGGTGTCCCTGCGGTGGCTGACGACGCAGGGTACCCCCCATTGACTTACCAAGGCCCCTCCCTCACCCTGCGCGGCGCCATGCTCCGCGCAAGGTCGCCGGAGCATGGTGCTGCTCAGGTTTTGCAGGAGGGACCTAAATGCAAAGAACAAAGGAGAGTTAGGGGCCAAAATGTGAGGGTTCAAAAGTTGAGGGCCAAAAAGTAAATATATGAGGACCAAAGTGTAAAGTTGGTCAAGAAGGTTTCTTCTTAGGCCCAAGTTTTTATATATGACTAATTAGGACATAAGAATTCTGATGGTGAATTTTATTTCTAGATTAAACCTTGTTTGACCAGTCAATTTACGCAAAAACCCAAATTAAGTTGTTAATTGGGCATGGTTCTCAATGTAGGTCAAAATGGGTTCCTAAGGTCAAATTGAAAGTCCTAATCCCTAGAGATTATTTTTCTATGAATTTTAGAGGATTTATTTGATTTTTAATTTGCCTCGAACCACGTGATTTGAAGTGGGTTTATTTTTAGGGTTACAGGCTGTCATTTAATTCCTTGGAGTTGCTGTAGCCCTTATTGAGTCATTTCATCCCACTTTTCTTCTTATTAGGTTATTTTGACCTATGTTTGGACCCTGAGTTACCCTATTTTCAGATCGGATTGGTGAAATTACATTTTTACCCCTCAGTTTATGTTTTCTTTGCAAACTGAGAATCTCTCTGAGCCAAGCCTTTCTAAGGTTATGTAGGAGCTTTTATTCTCTGTATTAGGTCAAAATGAACTAGTTATGGCTCATGATGAGGTTCTCATCATACCCCCATGCCTAGCTTTTGCTAGTCCCTTAGCAAAAACTTAAGATTTCAACCCTTGTCCTAGACCATGAAGTTCTTTAATAGCTTCAGATAAGTGCTTTTTCATTTAAACTTAGATTAGGTTAGAATGCTGACCATAGGCTTAAAAGGTACTCTAGTACCAATCAAGATCCAAATCTGTCTAGCCTCATCCTCAGTCCTTAGCAAAGGTTTGTAAGACCCACAAGAACTAACCTAAGGTTTATTGGACTTTGTAGTTAAAGCACCCGTGCTTGAAATGATTTTAGCCCTGGTTCAGTTCGCAATACGTTTTGTAAGAGAGAGAGGTAGAAAATTTTTCTGTTTTGGAGAGTTTTCTCTCTCTTTTTCTTTTTAATTCTAGCTTAGGATTGGCTTTTCAACACGGTCTGTATCAGATTCCTTGCCCCCATCATCAATCCTCAAGGGTTCCTGGCGATCGATGCTTCGAGATAGCACCGCCCATGGCAACCCCCAGAACCCTGGCTATTGAGATTTCGAGATAATCCCATCCATGGTGTTCCGTGGCCGCGTTCAGACCCTGGCAGTTGACACTTCGTGATAATGCCATCCATGGAATCTGAACCAGCAGGGTGCTTACATGCCCCCAGTAGGATATGTGAATATCCTAAGAGACAAGCACCGAGGAGATGATATTTTTTTACGCATCTTTGAGGGGATTTCCCGCCTCTCTGCGCTGGGAACTCGTCCAAATCAACTTGTGTTGATCGGTCGCTCCTACTCTAGGTGTACTTTTCAGAATTTTTTCGACGCTTCCGCATGATTTTGATTTTTACGCTTGCTGAACCAGGCTGTGTGTGAGGTTAGGGTGCTTAGGTTACTGAGTCCCATAAACCAGAAGTTAGTTAGCAAGGTCAAATACTCCCTAAGCCTTGGACCTAGTACTTAGGCCTTGAGGATTGTTCTCTTCCTCAACTGGCTGAGCCATTGTGGAAGAAGGTGAGTTGGGTTCAGAATCGGAGGAGAGGTCTATGTGAAATGTTGGTTGCACACACAAGGGTACTGAGGCTTGGCCTCGAGGAGAGTGCATTTCTTAAGGAGGTTTCAAGGACCTCCTTCCACACATACACTGATGGAGAGGATGAGTTTAGCAGGTGCTAGACCCAATCAAGACACCCAGAATGTTCGGTGACAATAGAGGTTCGGGGCGGATGGACCCTTGATCAGAAGGTCGTCCACCTGAAAATTACCTGAGCAGCAAGAGAGGGTGAGTCCCGCGAAGACCCCTACACGGTAGAGCGCCCCCACGGGTTGCAGGGTTTCCCCCACCCGACCTCTCTTGTCACTGAGATTCCAGGTAGACCAAAATGGGGATTTTGACCTCTTAAGTCTACCACTTTTAGTTATTATCAAGGTGCTTAGGTTTTCACTTGAACTTTAACCTTTTGAGTGCAAAGAGTGACCTAAGTTCAAGGTTGGTTGACCCAAGGGATCAACTTCACTGATTAGTTCCTTTGAGAGCTTATTAGGTCTTGCCTTGTAGGGTTCAAGTGTTTTTAAGAGCCAAATTGTTTAGGGTTTCTCTAAATAGGTGTTTTCAGACAATGGCTTAGGCACACCTCTTTTGGGGATTTTCCATTCTTGTTTAGAACAGTGTGTCTCTAAAACCCTAGCCTTTGAATCATATATTGGCTCTAATTGGTCCAGTTAGTTGCCGTTGGGTAATTAGGGCTCAAGCAAGATGGTTTTAGTCCTAAATACCCTTAATGGATACATAGATATATTGTGTTGAAATTGGAAACAAGCAACTTTGGTGATTTACTAAGTATGGAAGACAGGTTATTCTTAGATAGCTTGTTCTTTCTTTTTCTTCCTCTTTAGAACTTAGGGGTTTAAATGAGAGGATAGAAAATTACCTGTCCTTGGTGTGGTTGTTATGCGGCTGCTTGTTTTCCTCTTCATTTCCTGTGCCTGCACAACAAAAGAGAAGAGATTAGTCAATAGAAACTCAAAAATTGTGAATCAATAGCTTCTAGAATAGCCGTTGCTCCCCGGCAACGGCACCAAAAAATTGGTGACCGTCTTTTATCGCTATAGTTATTACAGTCATTGTAGTATATGACAAAAACGGTGACCAGTCTAATACACTTTATTACTCGGAATTAAAAGTTTCCCGAGGTCGAACTCAGGGAGCTAACTAAAATTCCAGAAGAATACAAATTCACAATATATAAGGTTTTACAAAAAATTAAGAGAGAGAGAGAAAGAGAGAGAGGGTAATTGGCTTTTTCTTCTTCACTTTCTTCAGCTGGCCCTTCTCTTCAGCTTCAGTTCCTCTTTCTTTTTCTTCTTCTTGTCTTCTTTTTTCTTCTTCTTCTTCCTGTCTTCTTCTTCTTCTTCAGCTGCGGTTCCATTTTCTTCTTCTTTCTTTTCTTCTTCTCTTACTGCTGACTCTCCTTTTTCGCCGACGTCTGATTCAGCGCTCAGACGACTTAACCGCTCAGTTGCTACAGTGCAGCTCCTTGCACACATGCAAACGCAAAACCTACCCCTACCCTTCCCTACGTCTCTCTCTCTGAATCTCTCTTTGGTACGCTCTCCCAGAGCCGGGTAATCAGGTCAGGTCGCGTGCCCGGGTCCAGGCGCACCGACGTGGGTGGTGCGAGAGGAGTGCACAGGCAGGATAGTCGGGTCGGATCACCAGGTCCACGTGGGCAGTGCCGCAAACGAGGCATGTGAATAGGTGAGGGACCTCACCCCTGTGTGACTTGAGGCGAATAGCCTCAGTCACTTTTTCCCTTTATACTGGTGCAGGCGCGCGTCAGCTTCCGAGGTGGGACTAAAGTCCCACCTGCATCTTCGTGTGTCTGCAGGAGGAAGGCTCGACCAATTGGGGCAGCGGCAGAGGCCTTCGACCCCAATTACGAGCCCGAGTGTGTGCGTGAGGGTGTTCCATAGCTACTGGACATGGGCACCTAGGGCGCTGCAACCTGGAGCAGCTCGCGAAGCAGCTTCAACCTGCTCGTCAATGGCGGTGAGCCCCTGGAACCTGAAGGCACTAAAACGGCCTCGCGGTCACGTTAAAAAGCTCAGGGAGCTTCGCTAAAGTGCGACGAGTGTGCAGAGGTGGTCGGTGAGGCGTGGGAATGCCTGTGGGAGAGTGCCTAGGGTTTACTGTGGCCTTGGAGTTGGGTGTGTTTGGGGGGCGAATGTAGAGGTGTTGGTGGTCAATGGAGATGGGGAAACTGATCAGGGAGTGATGGTGGAGCTTCTGAGGGGTTTAGCGAGGTGGATGGAGGCGTGGAATGGCGGGGTCACGTTTCCGGTGGTCTGCCGGAGGTGTGGATGATGGTGGTGGTTGGCGACTGTCGAGGGGTTAAAAGTGATAATTGACAAAGGGGAAATACAGAGGGGAGAAAGAGGAAGAGCTTTTACCTAGCTAAATGGATGAGGGGGGGGGGGGGGGGGGGGGCAGGAGGCAGACGACGCAATTCTGCCATCGCCGGAGACGACACTTTGTGGGGAAGATGACGACGATGAGGAAGATAGCTCGGAGAGTGCCTGCTGGTACGGCGAGGCACGACGAACAATGGCGGAGCAAACCCTGCCAATGGTATGGTGGCAGGGCGACGAGAGAGGGAGCGGAGAGTCGTCGAAGCCTGCGGGCGAATGGCCAGAGGAGGAGGAGACGAAAGTTAGGGAAATTCCTTGGCCAAAATAGGCTTAACCTGATCGGAGAGCCCTGCCGTTCCTTTTATAGCAGCTGGCAGGAGGAGATTCTCTAGGAGAGATCGTGGAGACCATGCCGGAGTTGGCCAGAGATGGAGACCCATTCCTCTCACGTGTTCGCATGAGAGGAGTGGGTAAGGGCAGGCCATGACAGGGGGTTCCTGCGAAAGAGGAGGATGTAGGGAACCCCCCGCTCGTTCTTGAGAACGGCTGCCATACCGTGCGCGGCGCCATCCTCCGCGCAAGATCGCCGGAGGTATGGAGCCTGCGCAGGGTGGCAGGGAGGACCGTTCTGCAAAGAACGACGAGAAAGATAGAGAGCTATTAGCAATGGTTTCAAAAGATAAGGTTAAAAAGTAATTCAAGATGACCAATTTGTAAAGTCGGTCAAGATCGTCTTCTCTCAGGCTCAAATTTTTGTACCAACCTAATTTAAATCTAAGGAATTTAATGGTGAAATTTTATTTTAGGTTTGACCACATTTGACCGATCAATTTGCGTAAAAACCCAAATTAGGTCATAAATTGGGCATGGTTCTCAATTTAGGTTAAAATAGGTTGTAAAGGCCAAATTGAAGGTTCTAAACCCTAGCGAATATTTTTCCTTGAATTTTAGAGTGTTTATTTGATTTTTACCCTACTTCGAACCTCCTGAATTAAAGCAGGTTTGTTTTAGAGTTACAGAATGTCATTTAATTCTTAGAAGTTGCTATAACTCTTTTCAGATCTGATTATCCTACGTCCTTCTTCATTAAGCTTATTTGACCTATGTTTATAAATTTAAATACCCTGTTTGTGTACTGCATTGGTAAAATTACAGTTTTACCCCTTATGATTTATTTTTCTCTTCAACTTAGAATTCTCTGAGTTAAGCTTCTCTTTAGGTTTTGTAGGAGCTTTTTCACCCTTATTTTGATCAAATTGTGCTAGTTAGGGTTCATGATGAGGCTCTCATCACTAGCCACCCCACGGGACTCAGGGTTAAACTAGCCACCTTACACTGACTTTACTAGGCCTGCTGGGCAAACTGAGGTAGTCAAATGAGGGTATGCGGACTGTGGAAGGGCGAGACCCCTGTTTGGTTCTGAGGGACGAGACCCCTTTTCTAAGAGGGCAAGGCCCTATACTGTTACGTGCTGTACTTTGGGCGTACCTGCTAATAGAAATGACTGACCGCGTGTCAGTGCGAGGCAGCTACCGTGCGCTTATCACGCGTGCCGTAGTCACCGCTATGTCTTGACAGTGACCTCGGGGTGGTTGATTGGGTGTAGGACTACCACGGGGGACTCTCCCAGCCAGGAGAGCACCACGTGTACCTTCTACTCCACGGAAAAGACTGCAATCAAGATCGTTCCCACGAGGAACAAGCAAGATCAAAAAATAGTTGGATCCTTTGTGAAATAAATGAACCAGAAACACATAGATGAGATAAATAGAAATGAGAATGAAACCTGGCTATTTATTTTACTTTACTTGCACATAAAAAATGTAAACACCAATATACTCTACGTTCGCTGACTCTGTCTTTTCGTAACCCTGTCTAGGACCAGGAGTTGTGCAGCCCATGTTTCCGGCTGTAGAGGGAGCTGGGCCCCGCCGAGCC